>JAZKJV010008117.1:0-1200000 GCA_037367405.1 Ottelia alismoides | reverse complement strand
CAGACCTTATTTTTATTTTAAAAAATTAATTAAAAATCACTACAAAATAGAAAAAAATAAATTAAAAATATTTCATGTTTTAACTTTTTACTAATTCGGCCATTAGCTATCCTTAATTTCATTTTCAAATTCTAGCCACGTGGCCGCTCCCCATTGGCCCTGGGGATTGTTGACCGCCCGGTCAACTACCCCCCCCCAGGACCACTTCCCACGGGTTAAGGCGCCCGACCCGATTTCCCCCTTTTTTAGCGCCTAAACCCGATTCATCCCCACCTAAACCCCGGGTCAGATCCGTCCATGGTATATCCGAGATCCTTGCCGGAGCCTCTACCTCGGGATCCGCACGCTTCAGTGCCCTACCCGCGCCCATCTTCCCGGACCCTCACCCATACTTAAGTCGAGCTCCGCCACCTCTATTTCCTATCTTTGGCCATTCGCTTCCACCCCCAGTGAGCTCCAGCGCGTGAGTGAGAGTGACAGCTTGCTTCCCGTGCTGTTGAAGCGAGGAGAGGGACCGGATTCCACTGATCCGGCGAGTATCGCCGCCTTGCTCCGCCACCAGCAGGAGCTCGAGCCTCGAAGGGAGACGCTCCTCGAGGCGACGACCCAGAGCACCGCCAGCTCACCCCCAGTCTCATCGTCTACCCAGGTAGCCCCATAGTTTTTTTCCTTTTCTCAGGCCCTCCAAGGGCTTCTCCCTGTCACGGAGAAGCACGCTAGATCGAAGGTGGGGACTGAGAACGAAAGGAAATTGACCAAAATTGCAAAAGCGGAGGAGGTTCTTTATTTATGAACGACTGAAGCACCCTTATTGATCGGGATGTAACGGCGAATCAAGGCTATATACAAGGGGACAAACACAAGGGCATGGATGTACAATGGTCGAGGAACACTTTTCATGAAGGCGGCGATGGCAGACGGTGGACGAGACGCGGGAGAATAAAGGGAGAAGACGTGCGGAAAAGACCAGCCGCGTCACTTCAGCCGCCTGGGGGTTGAGTTGACCAGGCGGTCAACAAATGCCGGGACCAGATTGGTTAACGTCAGCAGTTGCTTGACTTATTATTTTAACCTAATAAATGATTTATTTAAATTTTACTTATAAAATAAAAAATGTTAATTAAATAATTTAGTATTTATTTATGAATTTTATTTATTTATTTAATAAATTTTATTATGAATTTATTTTAATGATGTATTTATGAATGTATTTACATGTATTTATTTTTATTTTGTGTATTTTTATTTTATTATTTTGTTTTCTTATTTTATAAATTTATAAATTATTTTTATAAGTATAAATATAATTTTATTTAATTTTTATGAGTTTATTTACATTTTTATATAAATAGGTATATGTATATGCAGGTATACTTATAGGTATTTTACCTATATTTTATATACATGTTATTTATTTAATGTATTTTATTGGTTTTTATTTTGGATTTGTATTTTAATAAATTATATATAAAAATATGAAAGGATAAAATAATTAAAGAATGTATTTCCCTTTTATTTATATACATAGGTGACATAGGTATTTTTGGTCTATGTATTTTATAGACTTATTTTATTTTTCAATTTCTTTTTGGTTTTATGCTAATTTCAGTATGTACATGCATTTTGTATATTATTTACAAAATTCTAAAAATATGAATTTATATAAATAATGAATGATAAATATAATGAATATTTTAATCAGGAAGACTATACAATGAGGGCCAAAAACGTAACTTTCACAGATGGACTCCAAAAATTATGAAACTAATTTTATTAAATAGCTTTTGAAAAGTTTTATACAATTAAAGGTGATTTTGATGGATTTTAACTTTTTATTTGTAAGATATGGGTCTGTGAAGTTGAGATTCTGGCTTTTTATTTTGTGTATAAAATGTACACTGTGTATTATTTTTGTACAAACTCAATTTTGTATTTTTATTCACATTATTATCTACAACTTTCATGTACAAACTATTTTTATTTAATGAATAAATAATTACGTATAAATAGGTGTCAAAATACATAAATGAATGGATCGATAAATGAGGAATTTATTGTATTATTGGCCCTTATCTCCCCCTACTTTATTCCTTGTTGACCAATTCCATTCTGGACTTGATCTCAGGATTAGGGTCATAAAATATTTGCAATATTTTATTCCTTTTTCTTTTCTTCTCTTTATTCTATAATTTTGGCATTAAAAACCTTATTTTATGTTCAATAAATACAATAAATGATAGATGTTATTCTGTACAAATTGATGGTATTTACATGCATTTGCTGGGGTTTTGAAAGCCAAAATGATAGAATAAAGAATGATGAATCGAGATTCGTCACATAATATTGGGATATATTTATGAAAATTTAAGGAAGAAATTTCAAAAAAAATGGAAAAAATGGGGTGGGGGAGCCAAGCTAGCTCCCCCCAAAGGGAGCAACCCCATTTAACCATACATAGATACATATACACACACACACACACACACACATAGGAAAAACTTGAATTGAGGTGGCATCTTTTCATGTGTATGGTGTGACACCTCTTAGTAGCCATCTGATTAGGATCAACAGTGGTTAACAAAACCACTAAATCAAATCCAAAACCACCGTCGAAACAACCTTCAAATTGCTATTTTTAGAAAATTTTTGAATATTCAATTTAGTTACATCATTATCCCGGGCTTATTAATTACTTGAATTTATTTTTCTAAATATAGCATCCATCACGATATTGGCTCTCAATTACTCGAATTTCCAAAAAAAAGTCGACGAGTGTCTTCTCCCCCATCTCTTCTTCGCCAATCCTCGACGGTGGCTGCATTTGGAGATGGATATCGACGACAACGATGATGCATGGAGCCACATGACGTAGTTGCGCACGGAGGATGATGCGTGTTCTTAGTAATTTTCTCTTATTTTTATTTTCATCTATACATTAAGTTTCATGCTATTTTAGATTGCTTTTGTTTTTTATTTGGATTTTAATTTTTCTTTCTGTTTGATTACATCTCAATGCATTCTTCAAAGTTTCTCATTTGTTTTCCTTGAGTGAGTGTTCCTGATTTGCTTGTGATTATGATTTAGTGTTTTTTTTGAATATCGGTGATTATGATTTTGTAATTTATAAGATATTATTATAAAATATATCAATCTTTTGTAAATTGATAAAAAATATTTCAAAACGCGGGCCTCTATTCAATCATATTTTTTGGAATATTCAACGCACTTTTCGTTCTTTTGAGTCCAATCATATTTTCTGGAATATTCAATCTTTTATAAGTTTGGGTTCCCCCATCTTTTGAGTTTAATACACTTTTCATTTTTTTTCTTTTGAGTTTTATTTACATATTGAATTATGTATAATGAGAATGAAAATATTACCTAAAAGAAAGAAGTTATCATGTATATTGAGTTCAATACATCGAGCGTGGATTAAATATTAAAGGGATGAAAGTTTACATGTTCAATTACATGTAAATGCCAAAATATGAGGGTTATATTTTACCTTTTGATCTATTAATTTACATAATTGATTATATAATTTACATTTTGATTCATTGATTTACATTTATGTGTATATTTTTACATGTTATCCTTTTCTGGAATAAAATATAAACTAATGATTGACTTTTTATTTTGCAGATTATCATATAATTATTTCAGTGAGAGTGTGGATTTTACAAAATCTACACAAACTTTACAATGGATGACAAATTTCGATGGACCTACGATATGAGAAATACGTTGGATGGACATAAAATAATTTATGCATTAAAAATAACAATCTATTTTACAAAAATCGCATGTATTTTACTAAAGAGAACACAAAGTTTACAAAATAATGTCATAGTTTATAAACGTTGATCGCACATAATGTTCTCAAAAGAGACTACAAAATTTTTCAAAATAAATCAAATGTGATTTACAAAAAAACTACGAAATTTACAAAAAAAGTATTGTAGTTTACAACTATTACAAATTCACTAAAAAATGTTGCAGTTTAATACCATGAAAATTAATATGCATATGACATGTAACATATTTATCGTGTTTACAATTTACCCCATCTAATATATTAGAAAATATAATTGTAACAAAAATCCCATCATTTTAGGAATTTCGTCCACGTGTACATCAATTAGTTAGCACCCGATCAAAGCACCCTATATTTTAGGAAATACATGTGCAAAAAATGCAAATTTTCGTCGGATCTGGGCTTTTTTATGAGTAACAGTGGTTATTCTTTTGTAATTTATAACACAAAATTGTATAATATATCCATCATTTGTAAATTGATATCAGTTATTTCAAAACACGAACCTTTATTCCATCAGACATTTCTGGAAAAGTCTATACATCATTCGGCATATACCTAAATATAGAATGATCAATGACATGTATTTTTACTAAATTAGCACTAATCTAATTCATCCTCATATTAGGAATGTTAGTTGGAATAAAAACCACATAGTGGTTTCAATCTCACTCGTACACTCATCATCCAACGGCCTAAGATGACACCTTTCCATAATCAAGGAAAGGTGCCACATCAATTCAAGTGCACCCTATATATACATACATACATAAATACATACATATATATATATATATATAATGGGAAAAATGTGTATGCCAACGAGGCTGCTCCCACGCCTATTTTTCCCCTATTTTTTATTTTTTTATAAAATAAAAATTGGTATATTCATCATATCCCTCACAGGATTTTTTAAATCGACCATGTTTGGATGGAGGTCGTAGGAGTCTTTGTTTCTGACGAAATTTTAATAGAATATAGTTGGGGTATAATGATGAATATACAAAATTTTATTTTCCAAAAAAATAAAAAAATGGGGGGAAAATAGGCGTGGGAGTAGCCCCGTTGGCTACTCCCAGGGAGCAGCCCCATTTATCTCATATATACATATATTTATATACACAAACACACACACACACACACACACATACACACACACATATATAGGGAAATTATCCAATGAGCCCTATGCCCATTTGAGATGAGATGAGTGCACTCATTTTTTACCATTATTTCATATCATTTTGAGCTTAATAGTTATTTGTTTACAAGTGATATATCATATTCTTATTATTAGTAACTATTTTCAGAAGAAAAAAAACTTGAACTCATACAAAATGATTGTATTATTATTCGTATTACTAGTGTCCTTTTTGTTCTTGCTAATGACCATTTTATGTGAATCTAAGGCTTTCTTCCTATGAAAACAATTACTAATAGTAAGAA
This sequence comes from Ottelia alismoides, assembly GCA_037367405.1. NCBI lineage: Eukaryota > Viridiplantae > Streptophyta > Magnoliopsida > Alismatales > Hydrocharitaceae > Ottelia > Ottelia alismoides. Next base: position 1,194,740 of record JAZKJV010008117.1, on the reverse strand, counting down.
TATGATATAACAACTGTAAATAAATAAGCATTGAACTCAAAATGATAGAAAATATTGGTAAAATATGAGTCGGCTCATCTCATCTCGAATGGGCACAGACCCAATTGATAAGTCCCCGATATATATATATATATATATATATAGGGTTTGATAGGGCTGTCCCTTGCGAGTAGCCAAAAGGCTGCCCCGCCGCATTTTTTCCGCAATTTTTTTTGAAAAATTTCACCATGTATATTCATCTATATATTCTTCCAATATGCCATTCGAATTTCATCAGAAACAGAGACTCCTATGCACTCCATCTAAAATAGGTGGATTACTGCAATCTTTAGACCGTTAAATTACATGTTCTAGATATAGGACATATGAGTCTCTGTTTTTGATGAAATTCAAATGTCATATTGGAAGGATATATAGATGAATATACATGGTGAAATTTTTCAAAAAAATAAAAATTATGGGAAAAATGAGACGGGACAGCTATGTTGGCTGCCTACAAGGGGCAACCTCATTTTTTCCATATATATATATATATATGTATATGTATATGTGTGTCTATATATATAGACCTTTCAAATGAGGTGGGAGCTTTTCTGAAATTGTAAAGGCCACTATGAATTTAGTAAAAACTATGTAACAGTTTTCTAAAGTGTAAACTGCACATTGTAAAAAAAATGAATTTTATAAAATATATCATCCAAATTTAAATTAACATTTCCATCCAATATAATAATATGTTCATAATTTTATTTCACAATACATGTTGTGTTAATATTTATTGTTATATGTATGAAACAAGAAATTGTAAAATATATTGGAAAGATGCCTAAATTGAGGGCAACTCACCATATATATGGTGAGACCCCACCTCATTTGAAGTTTCAAATATATATATACATATATATATATATACACATATATATATATATACATACATATATATATATACATATATATATATATATACATATATATATATATGTATATGAGAAAAGGGAAGCTACACCGGGGGGTGCAGCTAATTAGCGACACCCGGGTATTTTTCTCATTGATTTTTGATTTTTTTGAAGGAAACTTATTGGGGATTTACTTAGTTTATTGTTTGGAATATGTGTTTCAAATTTCATGCAAAACAAACAATCCTAGCATGCCCATCTAGATGTGGTCAATTTAAATAATTCTGAAACCGTTAAAATGTAATAGCCTTGATGGAGATGATAGAAATGTCGAATTTAGTTGAAATTGGTATGATATCATGGTGATATATAGTGATTTAAATCCCCCTAGGTTTCATTTCAAAAACACAAAAAATCAAGGGAAAAAATGGCCGGGTGCAGCTAGTTAGCTACACCTCCGGGTGCAGCTTCTCCCAACCCCTATATATATAGGGAGTTGGGAGCCTAAGCCCCGGGTGTAGGTAACTACCTACACCCGGCCTTTTTTTGCATGATTTTTGAGTTTTTTTGAATGAAACCTTAGGGGATTTTTCTTAATATATTGAGAGGAATATGTGTTTCAAGTTTCATGCAAACAAACATTCCTAACACATTCATCTAGAAGGGGTCATTTTCAGTAATTCTGAGACCGTTAAAATTTGATAGTCTTGATGAAGATGATAGGAGTATCGAATTAAGTTGAATTTTGAATGACACCATGGTGGTACATAGTGATCTAATTCCCCCAAGATTTCCTTTCAAAAAAATAAAAAAAATGTAAAAAAAGGCCGGGTGTAGGTAGTTACCTACACCCGGGGCTTAGGCTCCCTTTTCTCATATATATATATATATATATATATATATATATATATATATATATGGGATTAAGGACCCTGCCTCGGGTGGTGCAGGGAGCACCCCGCACCCACCTTCCCGACCGTGCAATTGCATCATCGATCAATGGTGGACACGCAACCCACATCCCCTCTCTCGCAAAACCTCTCCCTGCACCCGCCTCTCACGAAACCCATCTCCCCGCATCGGCCCCTCTCCCCTCCCGACTCCCTCTCTCGCAATACCTCTCCCCTCACCGCCTCTCTCGCCAAACCCACCTCCCTGCACCAGCCCCTCTTCCTCTCTCGCAAAACCTCTCCCGCACTGATGAATCTCGGATTCATCATGCTAAAATTGGTCATTTAGGCTTTGTTCCCCATCATTCACCTGTAATTAATCATTAATAGAGCATTATTAGCCATCATACATGTGTGAATAATATCTGCATTTCATCATGCATAATTGCATTTAAAATCCCAATGTAAATTAGCCCAAAAAGCCGCTAACTTCTCACATTTTTAATTAATTCATCCTAACTCCGATTAACTTAAAACCACCTCCATTGTGTAGATATTACTAACCTTATTAAATAAAAAATACAAAAAATTACTAACCTCAATAAGTGTCAAATAATTCCAAAGTCAAATTTCACATCTGACTTTATTAATTGATGATTTAAATCGTGAAAAATCACAGATCCGGAGCACAAATTCTGTATATTTCTTTGCATTTACATCTCATTGCATTGTATATTTTCTCAACGCATAAATTAATCGATCATTTATTAATTATTTAATTTGATTTAAAAAAACACGCAACTAAAAATCTCCGTTTCCTGTGTTCGACCTTGGTACACTTACCAAGTAAAATTACTCCACAACATTCAAAGCTTGTGGTATTTTGACGACCGAAATCCACCTCCTATACTACAATTATCGACTATTAAAGAGGTAGATTTCGCGATCATCACGCACCGACCCCTCGCCCCACCCGATCCCCTCTCTCGCCTCCTCCCATTGTAGCCTTAGCCTCCTCCCAAACCGCCGCACCTCCTCCTAATCGCCGGTGAGCTCTCTCCTGCCCACAGTCCTACCCTCCTCCCTCTGCGGCACAAGACTCCCAATCGCCCGTGCTCTCCCCCCGTAGCACTAGCCTCCCGCAACGGGCTCCTCCTTCCCGCTGCCCCTCTCCTCCTCCCAGATTTGCTACTCTAGTGCGTATCTCTCAAATGTTTTTACTTTTTGTACATATTTGAAGCTAATAATATTTAAGCAAAATTTTAGCATTTGTTGTCATATTTTCTGCTGTTAAGGATATAACAATGAATATTGTTAGTTGAAAAATTAGTTTTTCTTCTTCTAATTAGCAACAAATACCATGTTCGTTGCTAAAGCTTCATATAACGATGATTTATTCATTAGCTTATTAGTTACATTCGGTTTTAATCATTGCTAAATTACATAGCAATTATAAAAATTCAACGGATAATCGTTTTTGTGTAATTCATTGCTAGGAATGTAGCAACAAATATAATAACCGTTATGAATCTAAATAATCAAGTATTGAATATTACTTGCTTATACACACACGGAAGATACAACAAAGAAAGATTGTTAAACTATTTGTTGCCTTAGATCAATTTTATTTTGGTGTCTAAACATATCAGATTTGCTACTATGATGCCCCTCTTACAATATTCTATGTAGAATTATTGTGATATGCTGTAATCGATTTGTACATCATCTCCTCTAGTAAATATCATAATGATTACATGTTCTTCTTTGAAACACTGAGAATTCGCTAACAAGATCCGATCTTTGTCATAGAAACTCAAAGTTTTAGTCATTGATCAGTGAACTTTTTTTTAAATTTTTGATATGGCTTGTTAAGGCTTCATGTAGGCTTGAGAGATTATCATGTAGGGCATTGTAATGTTCGTGTAAAAAATTGTTTGGTTTTTATATAGGGCATTCTTCAAATGATGAGTGAATGTGTCTCATCTGGATCGTCGTGGAAGCCACCTTTTGATGTGAATTGCTATTGTGGATTGAAAGCACTAACATATGTCTCTAAAAAGATGCAAGTACAGGTAGACAATTTTTACAATGTCCCAAATGGGAGGTATATATATTTATGATTCAACATATTTAATGTAAAAAATATATTGTGGATACTGTTATCTGATTTGATATTTTTTTGCACGCAGGAAGGAGATTCATGTAAATTTTTTATTTGGGTTGATGATGTCAACCACAACACCATATACTTAAAGCATCAGATAAACACATTTAAAGATGATGTCCAGAAGCTGATGGATGAAACAAATAAGAAATTGTGTAAGATGGAGACACGATGGACAAAGGATGGGAGCAAATGGATAGAATGGAGAAGCAGCTCACTCGAATTGAGAATCGACTTTTGTGTTTAAGCCTTATAATTGCGATTGTAATATTAGTTGTGATTATCTTATTTATGTGACTATTACCAACTTAAGTAGTTATTTTAGAGTTCCAAGTTGTATGTTATGTTATCACTTTTGGATTCATGGCTATTGTAACTTTGTTTCCTGGTTGTTTTCTTAATATATTGGGTTATGCTTTCCTTTGATGCAAAGTGACATCAGACATCTCCAGGATTCTTAAGAATAGTAGTCACAAGGGAGAGATTTTGATATTTTGTTCAGCCAATATCGATCCTAACAGAATGTTGGCATTGATCAATATGTAACTTTTTTTAACTTACTGTTAGTATGCGATTTTGATGTGTAGTTTGCTTTGGTACTCACTGAAATCATTGGTAAAGCACATTTCAGTCTCGATTTCCAGTGCAGTTTGAAGTCCAGCAGTTGCAGATTTCCCATATCACAAGCACGATGGATGCAAGTTTGAAATTTTATTTAAGTCAAATACTTGGATTGTGGGTGTTGAGTTTGGTATTATTCAAGTTAAGCACTTCATGCTCTAGATTGAGAGGAAGTTTTGAGACAAATATGTAATTATGCTACATATGTATGGGTCTCGTTTAGTACCACATGTTGACAATGGAACTGAGTTATGTTGGTGGGACTATATTAAGAGGCCCACACCCCTTTGCTCATTGAGAGAAGTGAATAAAAATCCTATCCATTGTTGGCTTTCTCTAGTGGTTTCCTATGGCACATTAAGGAGCAGAGTTCCATGCAAGATTATGCTTGCATCCGGTTATTCCACATTTATCTATTTTCATAATTCTACAATAAGAATATACATCTCATGATGAAATGATGTTTTGGTGGTAATAAAGTGTATGATATGATAAAAATCGTGTTAAAAAGATTTGCTAGTTTCATGTCAAGGCTAGTAAGAGTGAGTATCACATGGTAAAGATGTGCATCCACTAGTAAAATCTGGTAACACTTGAAACTACCACCAGAAGAGAGTTGATTCTTGCCTCAAACAGTCCTTCCTCAAACCTTCATTGGAAGGTTGGGATGATAATAATAGCACATATCGTAATAAAACTCACAATAGGGGATCTGATATCATCATCACTATGAATGGCAATGAGTTCTTAGTGGAAAGCAACATTAATTTATCCCAGAAACCAAAAATGCCATGGGCCATAGAGATATGTTATTAGGAACAAGGTATCTCTGGGTACATGATATGCAAATAATAGACATGCTTAGTCCAAATGATCGATTTATCCCAGAGACCCAAAATGCCATGGGCCATAAGAATATGCATACTGACAATAAGTTAATATAAGCATACTGCATACGGCAAATTCATACACAGTTTCATCAAGTACACTTGTACTACACATCAAAATTTACATATCATATAAACTTCCAAAAAAGAAAGCAACATCTCTGAACTTCAAGAAACGGTATGACTGTGTTGTTCTATCACTTGCCTTTTACAAAAAACATGGTCCAAGCTTCAGAAAATGTCCTTCCGCTACAATCACCCTTCTGTTGTTCTATAAGTTGCCTCTAGACGTGCATACTTCAAATTTTAATGGACCGATTTAAGCATGGCAGCCATAGTGACATCATTTAGTTGACTCATGTTACAGGAAAAAATACATTTCAGATTAAACCAATATTTCAAAAACTAATCCAACAAACAATACCTTTTCTGGACATGTCGTTTGGTAATGTCCTTTTGCCCCACAATTACTACTGGTTCTTTTCTTTATTTCACCTTGTGAGGTTGAAACATCGACACCATATTTCATCCTCTCTGCTCTTCGAGGCCATCACCACCATTATCCTTTCTTGCACGCATATCTAGCCTCGATTGACCATCGTCGGAGTAGATACTCGTTGGGTATTTCACCTTTTTCTGGAAAATGTAAAGAACATGGCAACAGAGGATACCTTCGGAAGTAAACTTCTTGCACGAGCACAAGCATCTTCCTTCTTTTGGGAAAAAGTCAATAAGATATTTTCGATGTTTAACTGTAAGCAAATAAACTTCATACCTGATAATATTATCATTCTTCACATCTTTTTGGTGGGAACAATTAATAATCTTCTTAATTCATCTTGAAATTCCACGAAGATTGTAGGAGTATAGAAGACGGAAGCTTGTGATTCGATTGGATGGTCAGACCATAATGTTGCCTTTGTAGTCAATGTTGTAAAATATGAAGTTTGTTCAGCCTCACGACGTGCCACTAGGACCCTTTCATATTGCAGCCTCACGACATGCCACTAGGACCCTTTCATATTGTTGTACAAATTCTGATAATGGTGTGTGGGAGTGGAAATATCCATCAAAAATGAATTCATGCTTTCCGAACGTTGTGTCGAAGACATTTCTAGAAAAAATACATTTTTCAGATATGCAGGTATCCACATTCTCATAGTTCATACATATCATGAAGCCAGCTTTTTTCAGCAATATTTTACTTTTCTTAAAAATTTTCCCATTGCTGCTCAAACTCATCAATGGTTTGACTTCTATATATCCACTTTTCAAATTCATGTTCAAATTCTTGATCACATCTCAATTGATGTAAACGAATTAATGCTTTCTTTCTGATATGTAAAATGCAAAATCTGTGTGTCATTGTAGGGAAAACAATAACAATAGCTTCACGCATAGCTAGATCTTGGTCCGTGATTATTGCAATAGGCAACTTACCATGCATGCATTGCAACCATGTAATGAATAACCAAATAAATATTTTCGTCGTCTCATCTGCCAATAGAGCACATCGAAACAGTGTTGATTGTTTATGATGATTGACACCGGTAAATGGTGCAAAAGGCATCATAAACTTATTAGTTCTATATGTGGTGTCGAGCACCAACACATCACCAAAATGCAAATAGGAAGTTCGTGATCATCCTTCAGCCCATAAGACACTTCGCATTGTCATATTCTCATCGAGCTCAACTTTGAAAAAGAACGCACTGTTTGTTGTCATATTGTTTTCAAAATATCTGACAACAGCCATACTCTCATGACCAAAATTGTTCTTTAGACTGACTTTGATTTGGTCAATGCAAACTTGACTTGTAATATTCTTCTCAGCTGAGGCACTCAAAACACTGGAAATCTTCGACGCACTTAACCCGCAACAATGCAATGTGTCAATCAATCCCCTCGCATAAGATGAAATCTCCTTGTGTGATCGTAATTTCTCTACTTTGGATGGACTTGTCATCACATGGTTATGTGATTCCTGAGAAGTCCGAACCACCCTAGTCCCTTCATCATCTACCGAGGCATAAATGTGAGCTTGGCAGCCTTCTCTAATGTCACGTCTACGCTTAATCTCTCTTCCCTCCTCTCTTTTATCCTTTAAACCTTTAAATCCTTGCTTAGAACAAACTACTTTTGTAGCAATAGGAAGATTTGTATGCTCCGGCTGACATAATTTATGTTAGTGTATGAAGATACCCATTGCTCTTGCATATGAATTGTAAAATGCAACCAGATCTTCATCTGTAGAAAACTTCATGCCAATAATAGGTTTCTCAACACTTTGTTTCATCTCGTTTGTTGTTGTTTCTATACCCAAGAATTGATCGGTAGAATGACAATCCAAAATCACACATTCTTCATTGATTATAGTGTGATCCATTTCTTGTGAGTCTTCAGCACACATTTCACCTAATAGTTCCAAATATGTGATTAAGATGTAGCTTTATTTATAAAAAGTTTCAACAAAATGTGGTCAATAATCTTATCAACGGACTAAACAGAAAGGTTCAAGAAGAAAATATAATCAAAATTCTGTAACAAAGTTCTGAAAAAATGCTACAATCACCTCATTTCTCATATTTTAACCATTCATTAAATTAAACTTGGTTATGACCTCTCATCTAACTTTAGTCTTGACTAATCAACTGTTTTCCTACACAACAGTAGTACTGTGCAGGAGGTCCAAGCATGATTTCAGATCTTGTAAAAGAAGCAAAGCAATATGTCAACCAATTATCTCACACTATCGACAAAAGAAATTTTATTATCCAGAACCAATGATCTCACAATATATTTCTTACCCAACAAAATAATATATTTACGTAGAAAAGACTCCAAATCAGAAACTTGAGACTTGTCGCTATTTTCAAAAGCGAGGGAATAAAATTGACAGCATCTCAGCAGGAGCTCATGCATTTGATGACAAATCATGGAAACATGGACTAACTTACCAAAGTGGATTCTTAGCTTCAAATGTGTACAAAATGTAAAACAATAAGAGATACGCACTAGAGGAGCAAATCTGGGAGGAGGAGAGGGGCATCAGGAAGGAGGAGCCCATTGCAGTTGTATGTTCCCTTGAGTGACATGGGAAGTAGAAATAAAACCCTTCTGGATCATATCACAAGTGTAGTGATAATCCACCTCAATGTATATAGTTCTTTCATGGAAGGCATGATTGTTGGCAATAAAAAGAGCAACTTGATTGTCGCATTGTAGATGCAAGAGAAGAGGTGCATCAATAGCTATGTCAGTCAAAACAGATCTGACCCATATCATCTCATTGGCCCCTTGTTCCATGTCTATGTACCATGACTTCGCAATAGATCTGGTTGTCATGGTATGTTTCTTACTCTTTCATGACACCAAGGAGCTCCCTGTGAATACTGCAAAACAAAAGTGGATTTCCTATCCTTGGGACATCATGCATAATCTGCATCTACGCATGCAGTAACAACGACGGATTACCCTTTGCTAAATAACAGTCCAGTGCAAGGAGAAGACTTTAGGTACTTCAGAATCACGTGAAGGACATGCATATGTCCATGTCCCGGCTGCTCCATAAACTAGCTAACTCTTCACGTTGTAAAAGAGATGCATGGCTTGGTGATAAGCCATATATAGGAGCTTCTTAACAATATCCTTGTATCTCCTCCAATCTACCTCCTCTGTATCATCATCATATAGCTTCATGTTGGGGTCCATAAGACTATAGGAGTAGTGGCAAGCCTGCAATCTGGTATGACTATCTCATAGAGAAGGTCAGTGACATACTTTCTCTTGGTTATAACAAGACCCCACTGGTTCCTAGCAAACTCAAGCCCTAGGAAGTAGCGTAAATCATCAAGGTCCTTGGTGATAAATTGCTGTCTAAGGAAATCGTTAGCCTCGTGAGTACCTCGCATATCATCTCCTATAACAATGATATCATCAACATAGGTCAATATAGCAACTATAACCTCTGAGACTTCTGAACAAACAATATATGTTCTGCAGTTGACCTCGTAAAGTCATGCTACTTTTTCAAGTTTGAGAGTTTTTGAAACCATGCCCTGGGACTCTGTTTAAGGACATATATAGTTTTTTGAAGTTTGCAAACCATTTGATACTACCCCTCAGTAGTAAACCCAGGTGTCGTCTGTATGTAGGCTTCCTCATATAAGCCATCATAGAGAAATGCATTATTCACATCAAGTTGATACAAGGATCGGTCCCGTATCACTGCAACAGAGAGAAGGATCGGAAGTGTAGAGTAATGAGCCACAAGATAGAAAACATCCTGATAGTCCACCCTATATGTCTTGGTGAATCCACGAGCCACAACGCTTACCTTTAGCAATCAACACTGCTATCTGCATAGTACTTCATTTGTAAACATACTTGCATAGAACCACGGAGGCCCCTATAGGAGCAGTGACAAGGCTCCATGTACCACACGATTGTAGTGTGGCCATCTCCTCCTCCATATCGAGACATCATTGACTATCTCACATAGCCTCCTTGTATGTCCATGGCATCTTTATAGCTGACAATCCTATGACAGATCTCATGAAATCCTCTGAAAGACACCTCAATGATACATGAGCAACAAGAGGATACATGGCACACATACGCCTCCACTTCCGTATCAAGATCTCTAGCATCATCTATGACCTTTAAAGTAGCTACTTGTGAAGGTACATGCTCGTCTTGTAAAGTAGCATGCTACATAGACAAATCACTAGTGCTATCAGTAGAAACAATTTGCTAAGAACATACCCGAGGCATGCTAGATGATAGGGAACGTCGATGAGAGAGGGAACAATAGGTGAAGGGTAAATGTAAACATGTGACAAAACTGTGCCAATGTAATAAGTGATGGGGACAAAGGAGCAACCACAGTAGAAGGAAAAGGTAGAGGTGGTGGTAGAATAGGAGGAACTATAATAGGTGGTGGTGGAGGAGGAGGTGGTATGTGTACATCCTCCCCAAACTCAGAGGCAGTCATCCTATCACCTGTAGAAGTAAATTACATAACTGACTCAAAAAAGGTGACATCATCATTGTTAGAATTATTTTATTATGTTTTTTATGTTCCGTAACCCTTAAAACTACTTATGTATTTTTCCTCTTGTGCTCTCTAGGGTTTCCTCTCTATATAAGAAACCCTAGCCATACCGAATAAACAATAAGTGGTTCTCTTTTCATCTCCATATGGTTCAGAGCAATGACCCTAGACCGGGATTCTAATCTAAAAATCCTCTCCGCCACCTTCAAGCCTCATAGGAACCTGCGTGGGTCCTTCTCCAGCACCTAGGGCCCTCGTGTGAGGCCCTCCAATCTTGTCAAAGAGCAGCAGCATGCGCTGCCTCCCTTTCCCAAATGCTATCAACGACTGCTACATTGTTGTAGGGTACCATCAACACCTTATAGGCATCCTCACAAGTGCCACTAGCCAACAGCTAGCCCTCAAAGGCACCATCGGCCACTTTTAGGCGCTGCCAGCCACTAATAGGTGTTGTTGGGTTGCTATTTGGTGCTGCCAGCACCCCTAGGCATCCCCACGAGTTCCACAAGCAAAACAATAACCCCCTACGGGTGTTATCGATCATGTTGCATACCCAAGAACCCTTCTGGATCGTTGTCAGGATCCCCAAGACTCACTTGATCTGTTTTTTGTGAGATTTCAACCTTTCTTCATGGGAAAACTTGAGTTTTAGGGCATCTTTTAGCCTTATATGCATCATTAGTCGATCACATGATCTCCTTCCTCTTTAAAACCACCATGGCACCTACTTCTTCTACTGAGACTAAGCCCTTGGTCACGAACATGATGGCTCGAGGTCCAACTATCAAACTTAAGGGCACAAAAAATTATGTGTTCTGCTCTCGATCTTTTATGTGGTCAACGGAAACTCTACATCCTCACTCAAGATCCTCTAGACTAAAAGAACAAGGAGTACGCCCACTAGCAGACAGACAACTACTTGGCTATTAATTGGATGTCTAATAGTGTTGAGGCGTACATTACCTTAAAATTCCTTTACAAAAACACAACTAAGGAAATGTGGGAGGATCTCGATCTGACATACTCCCAGAAGAGGAAGAAGTCACGCCTTGCATACATTTATAGGCGAATATGGTTTACATCTCAGGGTGACTCCAGCCTCATTGAGTATTACAGGCATCTCTCTAGCATGTATGAGGAGCTTGCAATATTTCAACCCTCATGCTGCACCAGACATGGACAAGAGCGATCTTATTGGAAGGTATACCCCTTGATGTCCTGCATTCTAGATATCAGGCAGCGAAGGAACAATTTCTTATTTCACACACTGCCAACAATGAAAGCCATCTTTGGTAGACTTGAGGAACTTGAGATATCTGCTGCCCAACCTTTCGCATTACCTTTAGGAGAGAACCTTATATGCATCGCTTCATCTGAGGGAGGAGACATATATGGCTTTCAAGGAGGACGTAGTCGTGATTCAAGCTGTGGTCGTGGATGATAATATGGATGATACCATGAATTTAGTGTGGATGTGGATGAGACTTTACTGCCTCATGCACTCACCGTGGTCAGTGGAATCACATGTCTCAATAATGCTGGCAGAAGTTTGGCGTACTTCCTTATCACACCAATAATGCCAATGAGGATGCATATAATGTGGAAGAGACGTCACCTGCAGCAACCTCTAGTGGTAATTTAGTTCATCTTAATTATGCAATTTACTCCCTCCTAATGCAGATCCTTTAGACCCCAGTGCCTACCACCTCTAGTGACACTACCAATGCTGCTCTGGCCACTTCTTCACGTACAATAGCCAACTCTGTTGTCACTCATGCTCCAGCTTGGATTTTTAATTCTAGTGCCTCCACTTAACTGACCAGAGAAGGTAGTCCACTCACCTCCTTCGTACCATCTAAAGTCATTTCGAGTTACTAATGGGATTCAATCACTGAATACTATTGTCAGAACTATGATGTTCTCTTCGAAGCTCCAACTTTCTGGGGATCATTGTGCTCCTGATTTTCCTCTTAGCTTGTTGTCAGTTCATAAGGTTTGTGTTGAGATGAATTTTGTTGTTATTTTCAGGACATCCGAACGAGGCATATTTGTGGTGGGGGATATGAGAAGAATGATATATATTATCTTGATATACCTTCGGACTCTAAGTTTGTTGGTATTGCATCCATCTTCGAAGATCCGCTCCTATTTGATCTTGTTTGTCGTAATGTTTGGGGACCTTGTCCGGTCTGAACATTAAATGATCATCGTTATTTTATAGTTTTCGTTGATGATTATACTAGATCTTCTTGGGTGTATCGAATAAACAAGTGTTCAGATATTAATAAAATTGTTAGAAATTTCTTTCAATGTGTTAAAACCTTTTTTTCCACTTTGTTAAGATCTTTTAGATTGACCTCTTAAGTTATCCCAATAGGTCTTGACCTCTTTCTTTGTGTCTTAGGGAACTGTTCACCAAACCTCCTATCCATATACCACACAGTAGAATGGTATAGCTGAGAGGAAACTCTGACACTTACCAAATGTTGCCAGATCCCTTCTTAGTCAAATGAGTGTTCATAAACATTATTGGGGGGTGTTATCCTTACTGCAGTATATCTCATCAATAGTACCTTTGTCTGTTCTTGGATGAGGGGCTCCATTTTCCTTACTTTACTCTACTGAGTCTTCCTTCCCAGTACTTCTGCGAATTTTTGGTTGTATTACCTTTGTTTATAACTTCCATGCAACTGGCAAATTATCCTCTCGAGCCATCAAATGAGTCTTTCTTGGGTATTCTAGTACCCAGAAAGGCTATCACTGTTATAATTCTGTTGGACATTGATAATATGTCTGTAGATGTCACCTTCTTTAAGAAGAAAAGTTATTTCACACAAACTGTGAGTGACATCGCTCTAGACCTCCCTCCACCAATTGTCTATACTTGTCAGTGTACCTCTATATCTTCTAAACCAATGTTTGCTCATTTGCCTTCCCTTTTATGCAGGATGATAGGAACACTTCGAGTGGTCCCACCATTTTTGTTTCAGGTATGCCTGAGGAGCTTCCTATGGCTCTATGCAAGGAAAAAGAGGCAACACATGTATTATCTCATGTCACATTTTACTTCTACTGATGGTTTGTCTAGTTATAACAAGAGATTTATAGATGCTCTAAATGTCATTTCCATCCTTAGAGATCATTTCAGTGCAATGCATGATCATGATTGGAAACAGGCCATGGATGAGGAGATAGATGCACTTACCTCTCGGGGTACGTGGGATCTTCTGTCATGCCCCTAGGAGTTTGTCATGTGGCTTGCAGATGTTTCTTCATGACCAAATAGTTTCCTGATGTGTGTATTGACATGTTGAAAGACATACTAGTTGCTGAAGGTTTGACACAAACCTTTGGGGTTTATTATTTTGAGACGTTCTCACTAGTTGCCAGAATGGGATCGATATGTATCCTTCTCTCTGTTGCTACCAACAAGGTCGATTCCATCTACCAACTTGATGTCAAGAATGCCTTTGGTGATCTTGAGGAGGAGGTCTACATGATGCAACCGTTGGAATATGTAGTCGAGGAGGAGCATGTATGTCGACTACGCAAGACCATCTATGGCATGAAGCAGAGTCCCAGTACATGTTTTGACAAGCTCACTACAGAGATCATCACTCTTGGCTTTTAGACGACAACATCTGACTATTGATCCACTTTTTGAGGATGTAACATGGTATAGAAGTCTAGTTGAAAAATTACTCTATCTCATTGTTACGAAGTTAGATATATCATTCATGTGAGTAGAGCAAGCTAACATATGAATAAGCCTCTTTACAGTCATTGGAAGGATGTTCTTTTGATCCTTCGATATTTGAAGAAATTTACTGGAGGTAGAATCTTTTATGGGAAAATGGGCACACCAATATCTCCACATATACAAATTCTGACTATGCTAGCTCTCCTAAAGATCACTGATTCACTAAATGATACACCATGTTTGTTGGGGACAACTTTGTCACTTGTAAAGCAAGAAGCAGACGGTGGTCTCCAGGTCTAGTGCGAAAGCAGAATACATGGCAATGACTCAAGCCACATGTGAGATCATGTGGGTTGTCTTCTTTTTAACAGAACTTGGCATGTTAGCCACTACCCATGTACCCTTTTACGGCGATAACGGGCCTATCGCATACATCGCCACCAATCCAAATTTTCATGAGCAGAAAACACATTGAAGTTGATTGCCATTTCATTCATGATGCGTACGAGGAGGATGAATCAACACTCCACCAATCTCCACCAAAATTTAGCTTGTAGACATCTTCACTAAGGCTTTTATAAGGAAGCGCCTCATGTACTTAGTGTCCAAGTTGGCGTGATCGACATATATGATCCAACTTGAAGGGGAGTATTAGAATTATTATATCTATATTTTTTATGTCATGTAACCCCTAGGGGTACTCATGTATTTTTCCTTTTGTGCTCTCTAGGGTTTTCTATCAATATAAGAGACTCTAGCTCTACGGAACAAACAACAACTGATTCTCTTTTCTCCACAATCACTAACGTAGTACTTTTGTCTAACCAAATCAAAGCAGCGGTACCCTTTTTGGGTATGTGAGTATCCTACAACTATACACTTGGCAGTTTTGGGAGAGTGTTTGTCAGGACCAGAGGTCATACGTTGAATAAAGACCATTGAATCGAAGGCACGGGGTGTTAGCGAGAAAAGATCCTTATCGGGGAAACACAAATGAAAAGAAATCTTTTCACCTAAAATAAAGACAACATCATGTTGATCGGGTAACATGCAGTAAGAACAACATCCCCCAAGAGTGGGGAAGTATGACTTTAAATGAGAAGAGTCCTGGTTAAATAACGAAGATGTCAGTGTTTGCGCTCCGCAGCACCATTTTGCTGAGAAGTGTAAGGCATGAAGTCTAGTGTATAATGTTATAAGACATGAAGAAACAAAATAATTGAGTAGTACAAAACTCTAAGGCATTATCAAAGCGAACATACTTGATCGTAGCATAAAAATTCTTTTTATTTCATAAATATATGATTGAATGATAGACCCAAACTCGGATTTATTTTCAATAGAAAAAGCCATAGCAATCTAGAATAATCGTCAACGGGTACAACATAAACATATGCCCTTGATGATCAGAGACATGACTAAGACCCCAGATATCTAATTATACTAACCCAAATAAATAACTACTACTACTACAAATCTAGTAACTAGGATAACTGGAACGGTGATGCTTCCCAAGCTTGAAAGCCTTACATTGAAAGATAGATCTGGATGGGATCTGAGGGAGGACTCTATACATCTTCTAAAGAGGAAGATGATCGAAAACGAAGATGCCACATGTAAGGAGAGACAGACCTAGTAGGAATTGAAGAAGCACTGACATATGAGGACTAGACCAATCTGTAGAGCCCCCCTTGCTCACGGTCACATCCAATCACCTTGCCCGTGGATATATCCTAAAATAAGAGAAGAGGCGTAAAAAAGGCATGACAATGTAAATTCTTGTTGATTTGACTAACATAAAATAAATTCATCGAAAAATCATGAGCACGAAGAACATTCTGCAGGTGCATGGATTGTATCAACCGAATCTCCACATGTCCAGTAACGGGGGAATGCATCATGTCTACAATAACCATTGTCCTGTGGAGTGTAAGCAGGATGTATGAAGTGAACTGAGATCCGTCTCCACATAGATGAAGAGTGGCTCCATAATCCATGCTCTACTCTGAGAGGTCTGCCTTGTGACATTATGCCCAAAGTGCTAGTGAGAGCAAAGGCAACTGCATCAGATGAGTGGAGTGATGCACTAGATGGTCCAGTATGAGGAGTCATGATCACCCTCAAACGGGAAAAAAACTCCTCGAATATTTGATTGGAGGTAGGGGCATAGGTAGCAGAAGTCTCGCCCTACGCATCAACATTTGCAGATGCTGGAAAGCCATAGTTAGAATAGCATGTATCCTCAGCATGACCCAAGTGATGATAATATGTACATGGCTAATGTAGGCATGTACCTACTCTTCCTCTAGGACCGCAACCTCTGAACTGTGGACGTCCTCCTCATCCACGGAATGCAGCCATGGCTGAAGAATCTAAAAGAATCTAACAAAGAAATAATGATCCTGCTGAGTCTATTGCTTGCTTCCTCCATAAGAGGGATGGTAGCATTCACGAGTAACTATGATCACACAGCATCATACTCAAGATCAAGAGCATCTAAGAAGACTCCAACCATGATGGTGTTCTTATACACTTGCTACTGCTCTAATGTCGCTGCAAGAGGCATATAGTTGTGTAGCTTCATGAACATGCCTCGGAAAGATGCATATAGAGTATGAAGGGGACACCCCTTCTGTTTAATCGTTAAGATATCATGTTGAAGCTGTAGTATCTTGTCTCATTCCTCACCAATGAGTAGGTGATGACGAGGATGTCCCGCATTGACTTAGCAGTTGGATAATTCCAAATGTCATTGGCTATCTATAGAACTAGAGTACCTGATAGCCACACATGCACTTACGCGTCATCTTCCTCCCATGAGGCGTTAACTCCAGTCTTGTCGATCGGCTTCTCCTGAGTTAGTATATGCTTCTTCCCATTGGACTACATGAGGCTCATGAACTGCATGGCTCATAAGTCATAGTTAGATCCATCCATCTTGATAATGGATGCGGAACATCTGAAGGCACTTGAAGATGTGATATCGTCCTTGCTCTCTGACATTTCTGCTACTGCCGTTCTCTACGCATGTTTATGGTTCACAAACCAACATTCATATTCATAAAGAACAATTGTGTTGCACAAGCCAAGGAAAAATGAAACTTGGTATTGCAGACTCCAAATTGCAACTCTTCATTTGAGAATAGAGAAATCCACTGTTGTATTTTTCTTCAGATCCTCCCCTTACGATAATGAGCATTGTGTGTACCTCCCAAGAATAGAGCAAAACCATGCAAAAGGATTGAGTACTGTCAGTGCTCATTTCTTACATATTGATTAAAATTGAAAAAATTTATCAAAGATATCCACTTATTCTCCTTGCCGAATAAATAGATCCGGATCATTGAAGTGGTTTACGATGTCAACTTCTCCTTTATAAACAATAGAACAAGAACAAAACTTGTTTAATGCTGTATAATTAAAGATAAGGAGAAGGATTTTCATGATCAAAAGTTCCATGACCATTTTGCGCTTTTCGCCCACCCAAAATTCCTCAATTCCACGCAATGAACTTCACAGAAAACCCCCCATTGACTGAATCGTAAGCTTTCTCCAAATCAACAAAAAATTTTCATGGAGCGTTCTTGTGAAAACTCTCAAAGAATTTTACAAATGTCCAATGTTAAATCTCACATAAATAAATACTCATTCTTTTTTTAGAAGCAAAAAAGGAGGAAACATGCTATGGTGAATATCCCAAATATATGGTAAATAATCATTCTTACTTAGATCTTTTTTTATTCTCCTGAATTCTATTCCTACGTAAATTAAAAAGACAACGAAAACAATCAAATATTCAAAAGAAGAAATGCTTATCTAGTGACTCAACTCTCTTTGAGAAATCATAAAACTCATCACTCATCAAATTTCACTCATCAAATTTCATAAAAGGAATCCCACCCTTTATTTTTTTCCAACCTTTAACACCAATATGCATCTTTTTAAATTCTTTTTTCAATTGTATTTATTTACAGGTTCTTTATTTCCTTGTTTCTGTCTCTTCTTACTCTCTTCCTTTACTTCGTGTACTCTTTTTTTCCTTCTTTCCCTCATCATATTTCTCTTTCTTTTTCTGTCTCCATTCCTCTCTTTTTTCTTTCTTTTTTTCATTCGTTGTTGCTGCAGATTTCCCTCTATTTAATAGTATATCTCTCGCTAAATAGGTATATGGAATAGAGGGATATAACATATCAAGAAAGAATAGCTTCATTTGGAAATAAAGTAAAGTTTGGTTTCCTGCAAAACATGTACGTACTTATATCTTTTAAGTACTCTGGGATAACATAAAAACGCATGCCAAATCTGTGCCAAGAAGTTGGTTCAGCACTGTATCCAAGTGTAGTTTATTCCTAATTTGAAGATCCGAAGAACATAAAAGGAATAACTCGCCCTTTTAAAACAATGAATAACCAACAGTCATAAACAAATTATCTCCTCCTTATTTTTGATGGAGATTTGTATCCTTGGATTAACGACTAGAATCAACCTTGATGCAATTATCCAGTCATTCATGGATGTAAGACATATATGTTGCACTATTGTTAAAGAAAATACTTGCATTTTTGGAGGAAAATTCCTCCCTACCATAAGGGGCAAATCTTATTTCCCCCGAGCAGTAAGGAAACTTTTTTTGTTATATACCGTAGGTAAGTTGCCTCTTCAATAGATGGATTTAATTTTAGCGAAAGCCACATCTTTAAGAGGCGGCTTCCTCTCTAATTCTTCGTAGCAACAACAATAATTGAAGCCGTTTCTATAGGAACCCCTTGCAAAGCACGGTGGAAAGGTTAAGATCAAAGCCACCTCAAGAGGCGACTTATGTACGGTATATAACAAAAAAAATCTGTGACCTCTTGGGGGTGATAAGATTCACCCCTTACGGTAGGGAGGAGTTTTATTCGCCCCTTATGATATGGAGGAGTTTTTCTTTGCATTTTTGTCTTTTGATCTATTTCCCTTTGCTTTTATACATGTATACCCCTTGAAGGGCCCGCAATGTAACTTTCCAAAATTTGATGAAATAAATGTGTTACTCAAACCACCTGATAACCCCTTGATATCAGGATTATAAGCTTGAATTTGCACTTCAAACTTCATAACATTATTCTTTCACATTCAAACATTCTGTTGTATATCCAAGATTGCTGCATGATTATTTCTTCATAACATTGTTTTAAATAAGTGATTGAGTTATTGAAAATACTTAATTATTGTGCAATTTTTTATTGGATATCTCTTTCCATCCAATTCTAACTTGGCCCGATGAGAACATTATGAAACATTTTAGTTGCACATAATTCGAAGCAAAATAAAATACAAACTTCATCATGAGAAAGGCAATTGTAAGTGAAATCTTAGATTCATCGCCTATTCATTATAAAACATAGGGATTTCACTGACTTGGCAAAGAAATTTTATTGCACTTCCTATAAAATTTCTCTGTAATACAGAAGTACAATGTACGAATGATCTCTATTTCCACAAGCGAAGGAAAAATGAAACTTGGTGTTGCAGACTCCAAGTTGCAACTCTTCATTTGCAAACAGAGAAATCTAATGTTGTATTTTTCTTCCCAAGAATAGAGCAAAACCATGCAAATGGATTGATTCCTGTCTGTGCTCGTTCTCTTAGATATTGATCAAAATTTAAAATATTCAAAGATATCCAGTTCTTCTCCTTTCTGAACAAATAGATCCAGATCATTACAGTGGTTGAAGATGTCAACTTCTCCTTTCTGAACAATAGAACAAGAATAAAATTTGGTTAATGCTGCATAATTAAAGATAAGGTGAAATAAACAAAAATAAAAGGTGGTGTCGTTTTACCAAAATGATACTGGAAAACTCAAGAATTCCTTCCGGTTCTAAACATTGTAAAAATAAAAATGCAGATTTCCAATAAAACGTTGAATAAAGCTGTAAAGTCAAAGAGGATTATTCTCTTTTATGGCTAAAGCTGTCAAAGCAGACCTTCCTCATCTACAAATGAAAATGCATTTTGGAATTTTTGAATGTAGCTTTTTGCAGAATCATTATGCAAATCCTTAACGACAACAAGCCTTTTCCCACATTAGCTAGGGTCGGCTAATCATTATGCAAATCTATTTCAAATAATTTGTTTCCTATGCTTATTCAGATATTGATTCGCAGCCAATACCTCGAAATCTTGAACAGTTCCAAAGCAGTGATCATATGAACCATCAAACTCAGGAAAAGAAGCATCCTCGAAGGAACACGCTATTTCTTCGATATTTTCAGTCATCATAGTAGGCACTTCTGCAATGCATGGTAAAGAATTACATCAAAAGCACATGATTGGTGTTTGCTTGGAATACAAAAAAAACAGGAAGAGAAATGGAGTACCATGGATAGCAACGGCTTGGTGGTTTGTCACACCAATCTCTTGTGGTTGCATCAAATTTGATAGTGCAGTATCTTGCAATTGCTGATATCCATTATTGCACGTATTCATATTATTCAGGAGGTGCTCCTGTTTTCAGAATTACCGAAAAATAGCTCAGAAGATAATACTAGATTCAGTTCGAACTAGTTAAATCATCTTATGTAAAAGCTACTAAACATGATTCAATAAATTGGCTGAGATTTTATGTAGAAAATTTTCATGTTAGCAATCTTTGAGTGGGATTTCAGGAGTAAACAAATGTGTTTCAAGTACAGTTTGAGTAACTAGACCTCACCTCCTGTCTATGTAAAGTTTCCGGAGGTACACTAGTGGAAGAGAAATGGTCTTGATCGTGTCCGTCCCCATTTGCATTCCTTAAATGCTTCCGATATTTCTGTAGAAAATCATATTGTAAATCAGTCAAAGTAGATATAAACCAAATCTAATCAAGTGAATATCTGATTTGGAGATACGATTATTTCATCTTGCTTATTCCAATGTGAGCGGATAAGGATGTTTTGCAACTACATGTAGGTGACTTGTATACCTGCAGGTGGCTTGCGATCACATGACGATCGAGTCTATCATCTTCCATTGCCTCCAGAATTTTCATTGGCATTGCCTCTGCATCATTAACGCGTAAACAAATCGTAGAACCAAGAAGAGGGAATACCACAAAGAAAGCGAAAGGAGGGAAATACGCACTTTCAATGCCGATTAATTCGACGGCGGAAACAAATTTACGGTGAGTGTTGGGACTCCACAAGAACCGTTCCTTCTTTTTCTTTGGATGCATGGCTGAATTATCTCCATCATCCTCATGTTGCCACTTTCTTTTGATTTGTTTCATGTGTCCACCTTTTTCATTTGAATTCATGTTAGTCTGCGAAAAATCATGACCCAAAGGAGTACGCAACGGTTTGACGGCTACGCTTGAGGG
Organism: Ottelia alismoides; assembly: GCA_037367405.1. Taxonomy (NCBI): domain Eukaryota; kingdom Viridiplantae; phylum Streptophyta; class Magnoliopsida; order Alismatales; family Hydrocharitaceae; genus Ottelia; species Ottelia alismoides. The sequence continues at coordinate 1,173,187 of JAZKJV010008117.1, read as the reverse complement.
GGCCTGTGACATGAGACAACTATGTGGTGGGCTAGGGCTGGGATTCATGATGACAGGGGCACAGTAGACATCGACCGAACCGCAACGACTCGGACCAGCGACATGATCTTTAACAACATCGAGAGAACACGGATCGGAACTTCCATGGACTTGGTGGTCACTTCCCTGCTCCTTTATAATTTGCGCACGATATTTCTAATGTAATATAACGAGTAATCAGGCTTTGAAAAATGATGGGTTTATTTATCATAAAGAGTTGAGTGAAGTCGTCATTTAGTGATACATTACCGAACAAATCAAAACGTAGTCGCTGCATAATGCGGAGACCATTTTGTTAAACAGAGTTGCCAGATATATATAGACTGAAAATGTCTCTGCTTCAGTGGCGAAGGCATATATATCTATAGATTGTGCGATCACGAATGGGGACATGGACCGACTACGCCTTGTAATGAAACGGAATGCAAATGGAATGGGAGCGAGAAAAAAACATGGTACCTGGAGATGGCTCGCGACCTTGTGTCGGGTCAGTCCAGGGGCATCCAAAACGGTCAGAATTTGGCTGGGAATAGCACCTGCAACAGTTAGGGCATCGCATCCATGATCAGTCTTTATGTGATGTCTTGACTCGAGAAGGATCAGAACTCAGAAGAAAAGAAACGGACGAAAGAGGAGAGGAGAAAGAATACTAACATTGAGGTCCCCCAAACATCTCGACGACAACGGCAAACTCCCAGTGGAGCTCGCGGGTCCAGATGAACCTCCCATCATCGGCGGAGCTGCTGCTGCGCCCCATTCCCTCCTCTGTGGACGACATTAGGGTTTCCTCCGCTTCTGAGAGGATTCGCTGGAGATCCATTCGTCCGGGTTTCTTGATCGATCGAGGCTGTTTTCTCTGCTGGCGTTGTTGTGTTGAGTGGAGTGGGCGTGTGATACAGTTGGGGTTTATATAGGGCACCCGATAACCACCCCAACCGATAGCGTGAATTTGACGGGATCGCTAAAACCGCGCGGTTTATATAGAGCTGAAGCTCCTTGAGGCTTAATATTATCTTATTAGATAGACACTTCAATTATTGAACACTTAGCTACAAAGGTTTTTATCAGTTATGTCCCTCTGAGATATTGCAATTTCAGTTATGCCTCTTCCTTTTTTGGAATATCAGTTATGCCCCTATCTTCTTGCAAAATTCACAGTTCTGCCCTTCTATTAAGGTAAAGTAGGGGCATAACTGATATTACAAAAGGGCAGAACTGTGAATTTTGCAAGAAGATAGGGGCACAACTGATATTTCAAAAAAGGGAGGGGCATAACTGAAATTACAACATCTCAGAGGGGCACAAATGATAAAAACCCTAGCTACAAATGTGACATTACTGAGTATTGGTTACAACAAGTGGTCTTACCGTAACGAATATATGTAGAGTCTAATGCATAAAAACCAACTAGGCAGTGAGGAGTTTAGCTATTTAATTTAGACAAGAAAATAATGTACACACAGATATTATGGATAACACTATCCACGGTCTGTATTTCCTTGATAATTATATCATATTTAATTATCTTGGATAATCATTCTTACAATATGAATCTTATTCATATTATACTTGATAAATAAATCTCATTTAATCATCAATACCTCGTTGCTTGGATACACAATTCATCACATGAATTATTCCTGAACTCCTTCAAGAATAATGTGCCTTCTCCGCAAATAGTTGGAGATAAGGACATGACGATTGTATTGTTCCACGTATAGTGACTTGGATGTTGAGATCTCATCTCAAATCCAAATGTCATGGACCTCCCATAGATGCTTGATTAAATCAAGTTCGTATACTTAATCTTTCCATTTCATCGGAATCTCATTCAGATCAATGTCCAGCACTTGGACCAAGATCAAGTTACTTCTCTACTGAGAGGAGTCACTAAAATCCAGACCTATTTCATCACTCCCTCTGACTGGAAGCATCATGGTTATACAATCGTTTATGATCACATTACCCTCAGGCATTCCCAATACCTGCACATCCTGCATACTGGAAGACCCATGATCAACCTGAAGATGAAGATCAATTTTACACTGTCTTCTTCAGGGTTTGATCACCAAGTTTCTTAATCTTGGTCATTGGGAATTGGTATCGATCATATGCTTTCCCAAAGCATATGTCATACCTTCAAATTCTTGTCATGATTCCAAAGCACAACGACCATGCATGGAATTTGATCGATCCCAATACCTCATGAGTGAGCTCATGTCTTCCGATTCATAAGTGATCATGTATGATCCCTTTGAGAGATCGTATTACTCATTTGCCCTTACATGCACACCAGCGTGCCGGTGTATAGACCTTGGTTAGGTCTTCAACCTATTTGTCTGCCAAATGTACATACTCAAACATATAGTAACACATCTATCTCCGGTCAGAGGATGTGTGCCTATGTTGTGACAGCATTCAACATAGGACTTAGGTTATCTCAATCTTGCTAAGTCAACCCTTTGACCTAACTAATCTGACACCTCTGAATTACTATTCCCATGCAGAGGACCTGCAACAAGAGGTCAGTCAGATATCATCCTTTGTGAGAAAGGATTGCCATCTCCTACTCAGACTGGAGATCATCTCTTAATAATCATTTGATGGTGCTTGATGAGTCCTCTATCTAACTCATTAGATATTCATCCAAATACCAGCATCTATGATTCATTCAATGAATCAACAGCTATATAATTATCAAGACGGTCGTGGTACATAACTCTAATTGTACAGAGGGACCTTATAGTGCATTCATTCACTTAATTTCAGAAAGGGAGTGAAACAATCAATAACTTTTATTGATAAAACATATTTATTACAATAACATTTATTGTAAGGATGGCTTGCCTCAGGATCACATGGCTAACAATCTCCCACTAGCCCTCAGAACCATTCAGGAACAATACTTAAACCCATGCTCATTACATGCTGGTTGAAAACCTTCTGCGTCAGAGGTTTGGTAAGAGGATCAGCAACGTTGTCGGTAGAGGCCACCTTGGTGATGATGAGATCATCGCTCTTTTGAATCTCCCGAATGATGTGGTATTTCCTTTCCACGTGCTTGCTCTTTTGATGCCACATGGGTTCCTTTGCCTGGGTAATGGCTCCTGTGTTATCGCAGAGTAACGAGATGGGAGTATCAAAGGAAACTATGCCAAGTTCCAAGATGAACTTGCGCAACCACACCGCCTCCTTTGTAGCATCTGATGCGGCAATGTATTCGGCTTCTGTTGTTGAATCCACTGTAGTGTCCTACTTCTCGCTTCTCCATCTCACTACACCACCGTTCAACAGGAATACAAACCCTGATATCGACTTTCGATCATCAATATCTGATTGGAAGTCTGAATCTGTATATCCCAAGACTTGGAGATCACCATCTCCATAGACGAAGATGTAATCTTGCGTCCGTCTTAGATATTTGAATATGTTCTTTACTGCATTCCAGTGTTGCTCTCTATAGCAGGATCGGTAACGACTTACCACTCCCACTGCATGGCAGATATCTGGCCTAGTACACATCATGGCATACATTAAGCTTCCTACAGTTTATGCATAGGGGCATCCAGCCATGGCCTTCTTTTCCTCAACACTTTGAGGAGCCATCCCTTTATACAGATGGATACCATGTCTTAAGGGGAGGAGTCCTTTCTTGGAACTATCCATACAGAATCGTTCAAGAATCTTCTTAATGTATCCATATTGTGACAATCCCAACATCCTCTTTTCTCGGTTTCTGAACAACTTCAGGCCAAAGATGTAAGAGGCTTCTCCAAGATCTTTCATCTCAAAGGTATGGGATAGCCAAATCTTTACACTGATCATCATTTCTGTATCATTCTCAATGATAAGGATGTCATCTATGTAAAGCACGATGAACACAATGGCACTCCTACTAAGCTTCTTGTACACACAAGGTTCATCAGGATTCTGCACAAAATCATAACTCTTTATGGTTTTGTCAAATCTAATGTTCCAGCTACGAGAAGCTTGTTTAAGCCCATAGATGGATTTCTTTAGCTTGCATACTTTACCATCTGACGATTCCATAAATCGCACGTGTAAGAGGTTGTTTTTATCTTCGAGTGTAAAAATAAATATGTGTCGTTCGTTGTAGGCGGCGATCGGAAACAGTCAAGAAAATAACCATAAATAATTATTCAATTTCAATCTCGTGGTTTTATGTTTATTTTACTTGGGCAAATCCCAAGGTCGATCACAAGGAGGCAAAGGAACAACCTAGAGATGTGTCTATCCAATTTCGTGTTCGGTTTTCAAGGCTGTCTTTTTTTTTGGAATTTTTAATGCAAATAAGGGATGCAAGATGCAGTTTTGGTCTATTTTAGGGACTAAAATGTAAATTTCAATCAAACGATGTCCGAAAAATACGAAACTTGGGCAATATGTAAATGATGATGAAATAAATGCATTATAATTTTTTTGTAATTTTTGGATGCAATATGAATTTTTTATGATTTTTTTAAATGCAAACGAAATGATTTTCAATATTTAATTATAATAAATATTAAACCTACTTATTTTCAAGAGAGAAAATTATCTAAGATCTATCACCTAATGATGGATCTCAAAAAAATCCTAAAGCTCGAAAATGTAGGGTTTAATACCTATTAAAAATTAAATAGTGAATTATGCAAAATGATTTTTATAGGGCAAAATATGTGTGCAAATACAATTTTTTTTGGCACAATGTTAAGCACAATAATCTCTACAATGTATGATTTTTCGGGGATTTTTAGAGCCCTGGTTAATCACTGGCAAAATTTTATAGCAAGGAATGGGTAAAATTTGCAATTTTCCACAGAAGAATTGATTATTAATTAACCATGAACCATAAAAATATCCACAATATGTCAAAATGTATAGAATTACATGAGAAACACAGTGCTATTTTTAAATAAATAAAATGATGTCATGTGAAGGTTTAAAGTTAAAGGGGAAGACATGGGTCTTTCTGCAATATAAATAACTATAAAAATAAATGCACTGAGGGACCTATAGTTAATTACCGATAAAGTGGAGGGCGCTTCTGCAAAAGTTCCAAGGTGTCACGTGCACGGCACGTGACCCTTGGTTGATGGGGGCTGTTGCGTGAATATGCGGACCTCTGGGAGGGATGTTGGTAATTTCCCCAGCGGGTCACGTGCGAAGCATGTGACCCCTGGTGACCTCTTGCTGACGTTCCCCCTAAGCACGTGCTGGGCACGTGCTTGGGGGCCTCGAGTCCCGAGCCTCAGTAGGTGGTGGCGGTGTCCGGGCGGGCCTCCGGTGGCGAGAGCGGCGGTTGCATGTGGCGTAGCACCACGCTGGAGATGGTGGCGCGAAGCTCCTGGTGTGGCGGAGGAGTCGTAGACGGTCGGAGAAGAAGTCGGAGGTGAGCAGCGTTGAAGATGAAAGTCGTAGAAGCGATGCTGGTGAGGGGCAGTGTTGCGGTTAGCGCAGGTGAAGTCAGTGATGTCGAAGTCGATGACGATCGGCTGGAGCCGCTCCTGGGGGCGTCGGAGAAAACGAAGTCCCCCGCCCCACGTGCGCAACATGTGGCGGGGTCTCGGGCGTTGAACCCGGTCGAGTCGAAAGCAGATGTGCCTGGAGTTGGAGTCGAGGAGTCGGCGGAGTTGGCGATGAAGATGGATCTCCAGGCGGTCGGGTGAGGCGAGTGGTCGAAGACGAAGCGGTGGCGCGCGATGGAGATTGATGCAGGTGCTGGAGTCGTCGTTGAAGGAGCGGAGGTCGAAGATGGTAACTGGGGATGTTGGTGTGGCTGAGCTCCGGTGGCTGTTGATGAGGACGAGAGTGGAGTCGATGTTGCGACGAGAAGCTCAGAGGCGGAGATGAACGTCGGTTAGTGGCGGTGTTGATGACGATGACGGTGAAGCAGAGGAGAGGGAAAGCTCCGAGCGGAGCGAAGAGCTCGGAGATGGAGAGAGAGAGATAGAGAGAGAGAGAAAGAGATTACCGGGAGAGAAGAAGGCTCGACGGCGGTCGACCGGAGCTAAGCAGCGCCTGGAGGAGGTGGCCTGCGACGAGGGGCTGAAGCCCTCGGATCACACCGACGAAGGGGGTTTCCGGTTGTCACTACCGGTGTGGCTTCGGTAATTGATCGGCGGATGAGGAACATGGGAGGCGTCGAGGATTTTAAATAGGGAAGGGAGGCGACCGGTGAGGGGAGCAATACTCGCGGAGGTGGTTGGCGAGAACGGCGGGGACGGAGGTCAACGACGATCGGTTAGGAAGGGGAGGGGCGGAAGTTACGGAGGAGTCATTGGGAGGAGGACGACGGGTCCCAGGCCGTTCGATCGGTCGAGATCGAACGACCCGGTATGGGCCACATGGCGGGGCAAGGGGTTAAGGAGAGAGGGTCGGGCGAGGCATGTGCGGAGCACGTGCCTGGGGTGGCATGTGCGACGCACATGCGTAGTATTTAATTAATTTTTTTAATTTTTTTATTAAAAACGATATTAAAAAGGGAGAAAAATCGCTGACACGTGGCGGCCTCTGGGGCCGCCACATGTCAGCACCGGAAAATTTGAGAATGAAAACCTTTGTAAAATTGATAAAAAATAGCAAATGACCTCGGATCGAAAAAATTTCTTCACCAAAATGCTCGTCTCGACGAGATCTACAACTTTCATGAAGACATCAAAGCCAAAATCGGTCAAATGTAAAAAGTGAATTTTTGGGGTATCCCATGTACATAGAATACCTTGATTTTGGGGTTTTATAAATTTTTTTGTCATTTTTAAACAAGATAAAAATACGGAAAAATATGGAAAAATTAAAGATAAATAAAAGATACCTTAATATATATTTTTTGGATTTTTATGGATTAAGAAAATATATACATAAAATACAAGGTCAAAAGCCGCAAAAATATACAATGTACAAAAGAGGCCCAAAACCCAACTTTCACATACGAGCTCTGATTCACTTGAACTTGGTCTTGTTTTGAAGGTAATTAAATGTGCATTAGTTCAAAAGTGAGTAGGATCAAATCGGACACTGGATGGGGAAGATATGGGGCTTTTAGTCTGAAAATCCTGAAACTAGGGTTTGGATTTTTGGTCCACTTACCTGGGTTAATTATTTTTTTGTATTTTTTTTATTCTTGTTAGTGATGTGTACACAGTGGAGGTGGTCTTAGGTCATTTGGAGTTAGCATGAAGAAGTTAAAAAATAGGGGAAGTTAGGCTATTTACAGGTCATTTTTGGCTTGGGTTTTTGGCTTCTTATTTTATGCAGAAATTAATGCTAAAATGTAATTCTTATGAAATCATGCATAAATGCTAATTATACGAAATAAATGCGGAAATGCAGTTGATTTTGAGGGACTTGAGCTTAATTAATGAGACTTAGAGTGGTGAATCCGAGATTCATCATCCCCCTATACTTAAAGCATGCTCGTCCCTAAGCATCAAAAAGAAATGCTATGAAGTGAAATGAGACTGGGTTCCATACCAAGACCATGAACTGAAGGGGAAAGTGAAACTAAACTCGACCTTTGGATTAATAATGTGTCGGAACTTCTGTGAGACTTAGAATCTTAAAATCAACAGCCCTCAAGTTCTACAGATCATTGTCACAGTTTCGGCTCAGAAGTCATCTTAGATCAATCCTCTTCCCAAAGTATACCATATGAACATTGAACAACCGACTCATGTGTGTGAAGGTTTTTAGCTCTTCCCATTCAGAATGCCAGACTACCATGCTCCTCTCCTCTCCAGTAACTCGTCCTCGGGGAGTCAGGTATTTCCTTCTAAGGTCTGTCACGCTGTGTTCACAATCGAATGAGGGAGAAGATAGAAGAAAGAGAAAAGAACTGGAGGGTGGCCAGTGTAGTCACCTCTCCTTGTGAAGATGGCCAGTGTAGCCGAGTCTTCACCAAGATCTGCAGGTTCTTGAAGCTTGGACCTTTTTGGTCGGATTTTATTTGGTAGTTGCTTCTTTGTATTTGGAATTTTTGGTGGTTCTGCTAGGATCTTGTTGTGCCCCTACGGATATAGAATCTTTTTGTTCTGTACATTTTTGGGGTCTTAGAAAAAATTGTGCCCAGCCGTCCATCCCTTTTCCGAAGCTTTATTTCAACCCGTACTCCGGTCTTTAGATTTCCACGCTACCAGAAAAGAGACTCACACAGTCTTCCAACATACCGTCTGGGTTGAGCTAAGTGCATAGTGCGAGAGTGCGAATTAATTCCCTATTCCAGAGTTCTACCCAGAATGAAGAGACCAGATTAGACACTAAGAGTCAAACGCTGTACATTGTCATGTGGAACTTAAGGAATTAAGTCAGAAAGACCTGAAGCTCTTAAAATCCTATTTCTCGGTGAAGTTCCTCTGAAACTTAGGTGGATTAAGGTCAAGTCCAGACCACTCTCAGTTTCTACTCATAACTCGGTTCAGAACCCAATGACTTTTCACAGATGCAAATGCATGTGATGTTGGATGAAGTGCAGGTGTGTGCAATGCAGACACATTTTTTGTTTTTTTTGACATTTTATGCAAATGCAGAAAATGGAATAAGAAGCCTTCTTTTTTTAAAAAAAAATTTTGGGCATAGTCAGTGGCAAATTTTTTTTTGTTTTCTTCTTCTTCTTTTTCTTTTTTTTTCAAGTTAGTACCCACCCCGTAAATACATATAAACTTACGCGAAAGTACGAGATATGGGTAAAATATATATAAAGTATATATACAGACCCCCTATACTTAGCGAGTGTTGTGTCCTTAGAGCACAAGAAGCGTAAAGAAGACATAGCTCGGGCTAAGCGTAAGAGAGTGAAAAGAAAAAAATGAAAAAATGAAAAGAAAAATGAAGCGGTCGGGATATGTGAATGAGGAGCGTATGCACAGGTGGATGTCGGTTCCCCTTATACTTAGGCTCTGATCAGCCTAAGTATGGAAGAATGGTGGAAATGGAGCGATCGAGAGTTAGGAGAGGAATGATATATACAGATGGCATCGGTCCCCCACTCTACTTAGGCCTTTGCCTAAGTAGAGGAAGAAGCTATACAAGGAGGCCGATGTGGTCGGGAGGGAGGGTGGGAATGATCATATAATTCTTCAATGTCCTCGCTCTGCGTGAAATAAATGACCTCAAATTGAACTGTCTGCTCTTTGGGTGATTCAATATATGGCTTGAACATTTGCCCATTTACTGAGAAAGGTTGTGCATTATCTTTGAGTTCCGCAATATCCACACTTCCATTGGTATGCACATCGATGACAATGTAGGGACCCGTCCATTTTGATTTTAGTTTCCCCTGAAAAATCTTCAACCGAGCATTAAACAACCACACTTTCTGTCCAGGGACAAAGGTTTTATCTCGAATGTGTCTCTCATGCCATCTCTTGACCTTGTTCTTATAAATTACACTGTTGTCATATGCTCGATTTCGGATTTCAATTAGCTCATTCAGATTTAGGTCTCGACATAGTTTCCCAAGGTGACAACTCCAATTAAACTTTTTGATCGCCCATTCTGATTTGTGAATCAATTCTGCAGGTAAATGACATGGCTTGCCATAAATCATCCTAAAAGGTGAAGTACCGAGTGGAGTCTTATAGGCTGTCCTATAGGCCCATAGAACTTGGTCCAACAGTTTTGACCAATTCTTCCTATCTGGACGAACCAATATCTGAAGAATACCCTTCACCTCTCTATTAGGATCCTCTGCCATTCCGTTAGATTGCGGATGATATGGATTGGATATTCTATGCTCAAATTTGTACTCCTAAGCCAAAGATCTCATTTCTCTGTTCACAAAGTGGCTACCTCCATCAGAAATCAAAACTTTTGGTATCCCGAACCTTGCAATGATGTTATCTTTGATAAACTTACAGACGACTTTGCTATCTGCGGTTCGGGTTGGGATAGCCTCTACCCATCTTGATAAATAGTCAACCGCTAACAAGATGTACTCAAATCCATTGCTGTTGGGAAAGGGACCCATAAAATCAATCCCCCATGCATCGAAAACATCACAGAAAATCATTGGTTGCATGGGCATTTCATCTATATATCCCATAGTCCCTCCTATTCTTTGACAAATCGGGCATGACCGTACAAATTCATTAGCATCCTGAAATAAGGTCCGCCAGTAAAATCCACATTGGAGTACCTTGTGCGCAGTTCTCTTTCCCGAATGGTGGCCTCCAGCCTCGAGAGAATGACAGTATGTGAGGACACTCTGATATTCCTCCTGAGGAATACATCTTCTACAGACACAATCCGGTCCTTCATAGAAAAGGAAAGGATCGTCCCAATGGTATTTTCTCGAATCTGACTTTAATCGATCAATCATTTTTTGGTCCAACTATAGGGAACCTTCTTGGAGAAAAGATAGTTCACTATGTCGGAATACCATGGGGTTGAATCAATGACGCAAACCGATTCATCTGGAAAAGTCTCCTTGATTGGTTCGATACCAGGATGATCGTTTTGCTCGATTCGGGAAAGGTGATCAGCAACAACATTCTTTATTCCAGGTTTATCCTTGATCTCCAAATTAAACTACTGAATTAACAAGATCCATCTCAAAAGTTGTGCCTTGGCATCCTTCTTATCCATGAGATATCTAATTGCTGTGTGGTCTGTGAAAATTGTCACCTTGGAGCCCAATATGTATGATCTGAATTTTACCAGGGACCAAACAACCGCGAACATTTCCTTTTCAGTCATTGTATAGTTTCTCTGTGCAGGATCCAACACTTTGCTCGCATAGTGAATCGCATAAGGAATTCCATCTCTTCTTTGTCCGAGTACCGCTCCGACATCGAAATACGATGCATCAGTCATGATCTCGAAGGGAAGAGACCAGTCGGGAGCTTGTAATATCAACGATTCACGTATTTTCTTTTTCAGGAGCTCGAAGGCCTCTAGACATCTGCGATTCATAATAAACTTGGTGTCTTTTCCTAAGAGCCCAGTCAGTGGGCGGGCGATCTTTGAAAAATCTGGGATAAACCTTCGATAAAATCCAACATGCCATAAGAACGACCTCACTGACTTGACGTTGGTTGGTGGCTCAAGTTTCTTAATCACATCCACCTTGGCAGGGTCCACCTCCATTCCCTTTTTGGAGATGACGTGCCCCAACACGATACCCTCAGTCACCATAAAGTGACTCTTCTCCCACGAGAGTACCAAATTAACCTCCCGGCATCTCTGGAGGACTCGGTCCAAGTGCGTTAAACATGTATCAAATGAATCACCATGAAACGAGAAGTCATCCATGAAGACTTTCAGGAAATCACCAACCATTTCGGCAAATACGGCAATCATGCACCGCTGAAATGTGCCTGGGGCATTGCAAAGCCCAAATGGCATGCGCTTGAATGCGTAGGTACCGAAGGGACACGTGAACGTGGTCTTTTCCTGGTCCTCGGGAGCGATAGCTACTTGATTGTAGCCCGCGTACCCATCAAGGAAACAGAAGAATGCTTTCCCTGCAAGTCTCTCCAATATTTGATCAATGAATGGTAGTGGAAAGTAATCTTTCTTGGTCGCAGCATTCAGGCGCCGGTAATCGACACAGACGCGCCACGACGTGGGTACTTGAGTCGCGATCTCTACCCCCTCCTCGTTGGTGACCATCTGGATTCCCGACTTCTTTGGGACGACATGAAGGGGGGCCACCCACTTGGAGTCAGAAATGGGGTATATAAATCCTGCTTTACACCATTTCTCGATTTCTTTTTTCACCACTTCCCGAAGATTGGGGTTTAATCTTCTCTGAAATTCACGTGAAGGCTTTGCATTATCCTCAACATAAATTTGGTGCGAGCAGAGAGCAGGGTTTATTCCTACGAGATGTGACACAGTCCAACCTATGGCTTTTCGATTTCGCTCAAGGATTTCGAGTAGTCTGGATTCCTGGTCCACGGTTAATGAGGAGTTATTGATCACAGGGAATTTTTCTTGGGGTCCATTGAGGAATGCATACTTCAGTGTGGGAGGTAGTGGCTTCAGCTCTGGCAATTCTGAATCATCGATCAAGTCTGGCTGAATGACTTTTTCTTCTGGCTCAGTATCGGTTGGCGGTGAATCACTGTGTGAGATGCTGGCTACCAATTCTGAATAAAAGTGAGTCGGATCGCTAAAGTAGAATTGTAGTTCGGCCAGAGCCGCGTCCGACTCGTCATCGATATTTCTTGACTGCCCCAAAGGTGATGAGACTGACGAATCCAAGAGGATTTCTGGGTCATCAAAAGTGTAATAATCTGGGGGTCTAGATATCTCGGAGACTGCATTGTGTATTATTTCTTCTTCTTCTTCTAATGTGCTTTCTATTTGTATGTCTGGTAGTTGGTCCCACGGCCCAATGGTTCTGAGGAGATTGCATTCTGATGTTTCGGCATCTTCAGTGGTGGATTCGGAGTCTGGCCTTTGCCACTTTGTTTGTTTCATCTCCAAGTCTACTTCTCCGCCAGGAGAACAGAATTTCATCATGCCAGAACCGTAATCAAATACAACCTTGGCGGTTCTTAAGAATGGTCTTCCGAGAATGATTTGCGATTCCTTCCAATGGTTCGGGGTCTCCATGTCCAGGACAGTGAAGTCCACTTTGTATTCTATACCTTCAATAATGATGATGACATTCTCCACTTCTCCCTTAGGTCTTTTAGTGGATTTATCAGCAAATTGGAGTAAAGATGATGATTTCTTTAGAGGGCCCAACTCCAATCGATAATATAAGGCTAAGGGTAGAAGATTTATGGAAGATCCATTGTCGAGAAGTGTGCGTGTGAACGCTATGCCGCCAATGCGACTCTCCACATAATGGGCACCTAGATCCCTTTTCTATCTTGGCAGATGCTGGTTTTTGACGCATTTGGTGGTGGCAACTGTCAAGATATGAGTCTCCACAAATTGACTTGTTCTCTTTGTACGAGTTCTGGTGGGAGTGCATTTTGCCTTCAAGTATTTCTGAAAGGTTCGATTACTGGCCACGTACTGATCAAAGGGTACTTTGACTGTGATGTTTTGTTGGCAGAATTTTTCCATTACTAGGTCATCTTTGATGTTTTTCTTTTGTTTTCCTTTCTTTAGGGCATGGGGGAAAGGAATGGAAGCATTTGAGATAGGAGATAGAGAGTCAGAATCATAAGTACGAGCATCTTTATTAGACTTGGAGTTTTTATTACAATCATAATAATCAAAATCAGGTTGCTGAAAAGGTGACAAAGGTATTTTTGCAGCAACTAGAGGTTCAAGGTCCTCTGCAGACTCCATAGATGCTTTCCCTTTCTCTAGTGCTGGGATCTTCAGGCGTCTTTCTTCTTCCTCCTCGGAAGCATCCTCCGGCTGATCTTCTGAATCTTCATGAACCGATTCCCGAGTCCGGTCAGATACGGCTACGGTCCTTCCGCTCCTGAGTGACATGGCATGGATATTGTCAAACGAAAGGATCTCATGTTCAGATGTGGAAAAATCTGAATAGTATACCTGGCCATTGTGTTGAGATGATTGAGATTTGTTCAAGCTATTGGGATTAGCTTGAACTTGGGCGGGAATGGTTGTGGCGGGAACAGTCTGCTCATTCTTCCACCAGGATAGACGATTAACATCCACCCGTAGATCATACTTCTCATTTCAGAAGCTACGAAGTTCTTCCAGCATTTGTCTCTGGAGATTAACATGTTCTTCTGGAGGGTTGGACGACTGAGCTGACTGTCTGGGGGCCTGAGATTGCTGACGGTATTGCTGAGGTTGGTTCTGGCGATTGTAGGGTTGCTGATGCTTCAGCTGCTGGAAAGATGTAGTGTGCTGTGAAGGAAATGCAGCATTATAGAAGGTGGGTGGACGCTGATAAGTCTGACGGTCCCCCATATTACCCTGTCGGGTAGTGTCCTGGGTGTACCAGATGTCGTTTACTTCAAATGTCAGAGGCGGGGCTTCCTTGACTCTCTCGGTAGGTGGTGGTGGCTGTTGGGAAAATTGGGCATAAGATTAATCCTGAACCCATGGTTGCTGTTGTTCTGATCCTAGCTGCTCCTGGACGTGGTGCACATGGTAGATCAGAACCGTTGGTGCAGTAGGCACCCCCATCTTGGACATCTTAGTAGTGAGCTCCTCCATTTGCTTTGGGAATTGAGAGATTCGGTTATCGATGTCGCTCATTCTCTTATCCACTAGTGTCAATTTATCAGCAATAAAGTGCATGTTTGGAATTAAGTCCTCAGCTATTTCTGCAACCGTCTGCTTCCTGCCTTTAGCTTGAAGGGTGTTCAAGGAATCAATGTATGCTCTACTGGCAATTTGAGACCGGCTTGTTTCCGCCATCTACTCCAGTATTTTCCAGACGGTCTCAGCTCCACGTGATGTGTAATTCCCTCTGCAGACAGCACTAACTAAACCTTGAGTCTCGTGGTTGAGGCCAGAGTAGAGTGACTGGACTAGGATGTTGTTGTCCAGATCATGGCAGGGACATTTTTGTAGTAGGTCCTTAAACCTATCCCACGCCTCACAGAGTGGTTCATTGGGCATCTGAGAGAAACTGGTGATGCGGGTCCTCATTTGATTGATCCAGCTCAAGGGGTAGAATTTCGTCAGAAATAGGTTTTTGAACCTCTCATAAGTCGTCACAATCACCCCCAAGTTCTTCACCCAGTAGTCTGCTTTCCCTTTCAAGGCGAAAGATAGTGCAGTGAGATGAATGTAGTCTTGGCTGACTTGTGGGTACCTCAGATTAGAACATATCAGCTCCAGGTCCCGCAAGAATTCATATGGCTCCTCAGTCGTATTACCATGGAATTGAGGTAATCGACTGACAAAATGTGGCTTTAGTTCATAGTGGATCTCTGGTTGTGGCGGCTGCAAATAATTCCACACTCGGTAGTGTCCAGGATTGTAGGTGGCTTCCATTGGTACTTCTTCCCCAGCATTTAATTGCTCAAGTTGTTCCCTCAGTACCTGTTGTTGTTGCTTAGATGTAGCCAATCTTGCTAGAATCATTTTAATGGGGTCATCATTTGTTTCATATTCAGGGTCTTTCTTGGAAGACATCTTGGGTGGCATCTCTTTTTCTTCACCTTCAGAATATAAAGGGTTTGAGTTAATAGATTGGAAAGAATTGATGTAACAGTTATCCTCGATCTTTTTTGGTGAGAAAGAGACAGTGTGAGTCTGTCCTCCTTCTAGGAAGAAGAAGGAATCGTAGGAATAGGGTTCTTGGGAAGGGTTTCCCGGAGGCCAAGCAGGTCCAGAATAAGATTCTCTCTGGGCTTTTGAGATTTGAGAGTTTGTGGTGGAGAAAGACGGGTCCGAACAAGAATTACCCCAATCCTCCATTCTCGAGGTCAACAAGATGTTTGCGGTTTATGATATAGACACAATTGTGCGGTATTCGTTGATGAACTATTTTCTACGTACAATCCAAACACAATACAAGGGTTGTTTCACCAACTCAACTCAAAGTGAAGACCATGAAGGTTCGGTCAATTATCTTGTCAATTTTAGAGTCTGGTGACAATGCAATATATCAGAGCGGTTAAGGTGAGCTGTTAGGAACCCAATGCTCTCAGGAGACTGGCCTATCCCAAGATAGTAGTCTGAAAAGAGTTAAGGCGTGGCTCTATCCTAGTGTGTGGGTCGCTCTCTCGCTCAAGCAAACCAAACAATGACGGGGTTTCTCTCCCGCAAAAATTCTTGATTTTATGGGTTCTTAAGATCGGCTATATTTAGCAGTCCCAATTTTAATTAGGTGATCACTAAAGAATTGAGATGAGCACAAATACATGTCTACCGTCCAGTCCCAATTTCCTTTTAAAATTATGTGATAAAACAAGAGGGAGGAGTTCGGGAAAAGCCGATGCACGCGAAAAACAATGATGTATGCTTAGTTAGAAGACTTACAGTGCCTCCTCGCAATCTCCATGTGGGATGCAATACAGAATTGAAAAAATTATTCTAAATGCGTGCAAGCCGATAAAAACCGCACCTAAGCAGAAAGTTCTATTAGCAGGAAGAATTGAGTTAAATTTGGCTAAGTTGAACGTTCTAATGTGCGTCTCAGTTATAGTGCAGTGTGGCTTAAGATCCTACGAGAACAATCAAAAATATAAAAATGCTCTGAGAGCCGTATGTGCAGGTCTATCCTAATCGCCACTCAAGTCAGGCCCCACCCTCACTGGAGAGTGAAACAGGCCACTACACACGACAAATAGAGTTCAATGTCTTTTTACATACGTGAGAGTCCAAACGGACACCGCTATAAATGAGCAGAAATATAAAATTTGCAGGAATTTAAAACCTAGACTCTACGCTCTCTCACGACTCGACTCGATCTTAAATTAATTGCCGTTTCTTCGGATATTGGTGAAGATGCGTCAGTTTCTTGAAAAACCGCTCCACGTGCGCCAAGTACCTCGTAAGAAAAAATAAGAGAGAGAATGTCAGAGAGTGACTCAAAAAATAATAAAATAAGAAAATAAATGCTGAAAAAGAAAAGAAAAATTATGGGATTTACAATGAAAAATTCGGGGGTCAGACTACCCGAATTCAGAAAACCGAACAAAAATTTTCAAAATAAAAATCTAAGCCGTTTGCCGTCCCGGCAACGACGCCATCTGACGATTCCGTAAATCGCGCGTGTAAGAGGTTGTTTTATCTTCGAGTGTGAAAATAAATATGTGTCGTTCATTGTAGGCGGCGATCGGAAACAGTCAAGAAAATAACCACAAATAATTATTCAATTTCAATCTCGTGGTTTTATGTTTATTTTACTTGGACAAGTCCCAAGGTCGATCACAAGGAGGCAAAGGAACAACCTAGAGATATGTCTATCCAATTTCGTGTTCGATTTTCAAGGCGGTCTTTTTTTGGAATTTTTAATGCAAATAAGGGATGCAAGATGCGGTTTTGGTCTATTTTAGGACTAAAATGTAAATTTCACTCAAACGACGTCCAAAAAATACAAAACTTGGGCAATATGTAAATGATGATGAAATAAATGCAGTGTAATATTTTTGTAATTTTTGGATGCAATATGAATTTTTTATGATTTTTTTAAATGCATACAAAATGATTTTCAATATTTAATTATAATAAATATTAAACCTACTTATTTTCAAGAGATAAAATTATCTAAGATCTATCACCTAGTGATGGATCTCAGAAAAATCCTAAACCTCGAAAAAGTAGGGTTTAATAACTATTAAAAATTAAATAGTGAATTATGCAAAATGATTTTTACAGTGCAAAATATGTGTGCAAATACAAATTTTTTTTGGCACAATGTTAAGCACAGTAATCTCTACAATGTATGATTTTTCGGGGATTTTTAGAGCCCTGGTTAATCACTAGCAAATTTGATAGCAAGGAATGGGTAAAATTCGCAATTTTCCACAGAAGAATTGATTATTAATTAACCATGAATCATAAAAATATCCACAATATGTCCAAATGTAGAGAATTACATGAGAAACACAGTGCTTTTTTTAAATAAATAAAATGATGTCATGTGAAGGTTTAAAATTAAAGGGGAAGACATGGGTCTTTCTGCAATATAAATAACTATAAAAATAAATGCACTGAGGGACCTATAGTTAATTACTGATAAAGTGGAGGGCGCTTCTGCAAAAGTTCCAAGGTGTCACGTGCACGGCACGTGACCCTTTGTTGATGGGGGCTGTTGCGTGAATATGCGAACCACTGAGGGGGATGTTGGTAATTTCCCCAGCCGGTCACGTGCGAAGCACGTGACCCCTGGTGACCTCTTGCTGACATTCCCCCTAAGCACGTGTTGGGCACGTGCTTAGGGGCCTCGGGTCCCGAGCCCCGGTAGGTGGTGGCGGTGTCCGAGCGGGCCTCCGGTGGCGAGAGCGGCGGTCGCGTGTGGCGTAGCACCGCGCTGGAGATGGTGGCGCGAAGCTCCTAGTGTGGCGGAGGAGTCGTAGACGGTCGGAGAAGAAGTCGGAGGCGAGCGGCATTGAAGATGAAAGTCGTCGAAGCGATGCCGGCGAGGGGCAGTGTTGCGGTTAGCGCAGGTGAAGTCGGTGACGTCGAAGTCGATGACGATCGGCTGGAGCCGCTCCTGGGGGCGTCGGAGAAGACGACGTCCCCCGCCCCACGTGCGCAGCATGTGGCGAGGTCTCGGGCGTTGAACCCGGTCGAGTCGAAAGCAGACGCGCCTAGAGTTGGAGTCGAGGAGTCGGCGGAGTTGGCGATGAAGATGGATCTCCAGGCGGTCGGGTGAGGCGAGTGGTCGGAGACGAAGTGGTGGCGCACGATGGAGATTGATGCAGGTGCTGGGGTCGTCGTTGAAGGAGCGGAGGTCGAAGATGGTAACTGGGGATGTTGGTGTGGCTGAGCTCCGGTGGCTGTTGATGAGGACGAGAGTGGAGTCGATGTTGTGACGAGAAGCTCAGAGGCGGAGATGAACATCAGTCAGTGGCGGTGTTGATGACGATGACGGCGAAGCGGAGGAGAGGGAAAGCTCCGAGCGGAGCGAAGAGCTCGGAGGTGGAGAGAGAGAGAGATAGAGAGAGAGATTACCGGGAGAGAAGAAGGCTCGACGGCGGTCGACCGGAGCTAAGCAGCGCCTGGAGGAGGTGGCCTGCGATGAGGGGCTGAAGCCCTCAGATCACGCCGGCGAAGGGGATTTCCGGTTGTCACTACCGGTGTGGCTTCAATAATTGATCGGCGGATGAGGAACATGGGAGGCGTCGAGGGTTTTAAATAGGGAAGGGAGGCGACCGGTGAGGGGAGTGATACTCGCGGAGGTGGTTGGCGAGAACGGTGGGGACGGAGGTCAACGACGGTCGGTTGGGAAGGGGAGGGGCGGAAGTTACGGAGGAGTCGTAGGGAGGAGGACGACGGGTCCTGATGACACAAAAACCCGAGCAAATAAGGCAATCAGGTAACTGAGTCGGTCGTTGCGACCTTAATCACTCGGATGTGTATCAAGAAAAATATCAGACCACTAAACACAAATAAAATCAATCAATCAAGAAGAAAGAAAGCGGTCCTGCTAAATGTTTAACCTGGTATAGCACCCAGGGTCGAACTCAAGGAGCACGGGTTGGCCAAAGGCCTACGAAGTAGTAAAAATGAAATAAAATAAAAGACAAAATATTTTTAGTGATTTTTAATGATTTTTATATTTTTTTGGATTTTTAATATGTGAAGAAAACAAAAGAAACACAAAAACAATCACACTTTAGCTAATTATTTAATGCATCAAAAATCAAGCAAAAATTCAAACCAAAATGTTTTTATGTTTTTTAGGTTTTTTAGTGTTTTTGGTGAATTTTTGGAATTTTTATGATGTATATTTTATTTTCTAAAAATCAAACAGTAGCAAAAATGCAAGGTACTGTCCAGCCAGGCCCAAAATCCCTAGATAAAATATCTAAAGACCTCAAAAGGTCCTGGAGGTATTTTTCCTGTAAACTAGGTAAGACAAGGAAAATTCGAGTACCAAAAGTATTGTTTTTAGGTTTTTAGGTGATTTAATAGAATTTTTATGGGTTTTTAGGTGTTTTTAAGTTTTTATAGTTTTTAAGCAGTGAAAAATAGCCAAAATTGGCTAGAAAATCTAGAGACACAAAATAAACAGTACCTAATTTTTATAGAATTTTAAGGGGGGTTTTATATTTTTTTGGGGTTTTTAACTCTAGATAGTAGCAAAAATGATGATTTTTGAATTTTTAAAAATAGCAAATAAACTCAGAAATGTCCTAAAAAATTCTCAAAAATCCTACAACATGGCAGGAGCCATGTGTCAAATTTTCATCGAATTTGGAGGTGATTTGATATTTTATTCAAAAATCACAAGAGGGTACTGTGCACAAGGACTGAAGTGCAAATACCCTAAGTTCTGGGGGTCCAGGTGCAAAATACCCAGCAAATCACGCGCGAAGCACGTGCCTGGGGCACTCAGGGACCTCTATGTAATAAAACTAAGTTCCAGGGACTAGTTGGTAACACGTACCAAAAGTCCGAGGGCCTCAGCTGCAAATATCCCAAAAATAAACGCACATGTGGAATAAAACCATTCACAGGGGCATAAATGCAATTACTCAAAAAGTTTCATTCATTCACAAGCATCCAGAACTACAGGGGCATATGACGCAAATAACCCAAGAATACACGTGACGAAGCACGTGGCTCACACAGGCAGGGGTATATAAGCAAATATCTAAAGTACGAGGTCCATTGTGCAAATAACCCAACGTAAATAAAATACGAAAAATATTTACAGGACTAACACTAAATGCATAAAAGAAAAGGGGGCCTAAGACAATTTACCCCTTATTAAATATCGGAGGCCGGATGAGTGACGCGTGGCTGATCTGACGGTTCTGGACGACGGCGCCTTTGTCTTCGAAAACGTGGGCCTGATCGAACGGGTGAGGGCTCTCCACGTGGCTATCGGACGGCTGTGGTGCGCTGGTGGACGAAACCCTCGAGTAACTAACGGCTGAGATTGATCCTCGGGAGATCTGGCGGTTGCTGCAGCTCCGTGGATGGACGGACACGATGTAATCTGGAGCGCCGAGGTCAATCTGACGGTCGGCGAGGATACTAGAAGAACTAGTCACCGGCGACTTTCGCCGGCCCTCTGTGCACGCGGTGGTCCTCGTCTGCTGCCTCTGGAGATCGGAGAAGCTCCGTGATGAAGCTCCGCAGCTGATGGTAGGCTCCAATGACCCAGCCAAGCCCTGGAGGGCTCCGGCGAGGTCGGAGGAGCTAAAGCTCCTGGCCCGGATGACTCAAGCCCTCAGATGGGCTCGCGCTGACCTGCAAAAGGGCTCAGAAGACTCGCGGGTCGAGGGCAAAGTGCCTCGACCCCGTTAGTCGGCGTGGAGGTGACTGGTGCGTCGGGGCGACGGGCTCCGGTGAAGGCGAAAGACGGTGGAGCCCGGTTCCCAGCTCCTGTGCGAGCTGGGTTGTGTGAGTGGGTGCAGAACATGCGGCGGAGGTGACGATGGATTCCGATGGTCGAATGGGGGCGTGAGGTGGTCGGAATCGACAAGACACGGCGACGGCGAGATTTGGGGATAAATGGAAATTAGACTAAATAAGGGAGCTAAGGGACTACCTGGATGGTCGAGTAGACTGGGCTGCAGCTGGGGAAGCTCCCGGTCGTAGCCTCGAGGGACGTCTGGGCCCGAGGCTCGGAGCTCGCACCAATGGCGGAGCTACGGCGGAGCTATTCGCCGGATCAGAGGTCCGACCACTCTCTCCTCTCTACGACACGACCAACCTAGAGCTGTCACCTCGGGGGTGGCTGTGGAGGTCACGGGACGAAGGAATGGGGAGCCAAAGATGGATGAATTCGGTGGCGGAGCTCGCTTAAGTAGGTTGGAGAGTCCGGGAAGACAGGCGCGGGTAGGGCGTGGAAGCGCGCGGATCCCGATGCAGGAGCTCCGGCGAGGGTGTCGGATGTGGGAGGTGTCAAACGGAGCCGGGGTTTGGGTGATTGGGAATCGGGTCGAGCGGGTATAAATCCGAGAAGAAGGTCCGGTGCTCGAACCCGTGAAGAGTGGTCCTGGGGGGGTCAGTTGACCGGGCGGTCAACATCCCCCAGGGCCAATGGCTGAAGGCCACGTGGCTGAATCAAGAAGTGACAAATACATATAGCTAGGGGCCGAATCAGCAAAAACCCAAAACATGAAATATTTTTATTTTATTTTTTTTCTATTTTTTGGTGATTTTTAATTAATTTTTGGAAGTAAAAATAAGGTATTTACACTATATAGCTATATATAGGTATATGTACAATATGTTTTTGCATTTTTTTAATTTTTATTATTTTTATTTGATTTTTGTTTTGATTCTTTTTATTTTATTTATTTACAATATGTAACATAGAATATTTACAAAAAGTTTAGAAAATAATTTTATTTATTTATAAGGTTGAATAAATATAGGAGTATGGTCTATGTACATGATGAAAGGGTATTTTTAATCTTTTTGATTTTTAATTTTTTTTATTTTGTTTTCATCTTTTATAAGTATATACAAGTATTTATAAGCATATTTTTGGGTGAGGAAAACATTTTTATTTTATTTACATAAATATATACACATGAGCTCCTATCTCCCTCTACTTGGCTTTTATGCGGTCAGGCCCATACTGAGCCCTCCCTTGGGTTAGGTTGCTCAATATTTATTCTAAATATTTCCCTCTTTTTCTTTTTAATCTTTATTCTTTTATTTTTGCACAAAAACATGCTAATTATAGGTTTTTACACAATGCATGCTTTTGGTAATTATCCCTATTTACACATATCTACATGCATTTGCAAAGGTTTTTGTAGCTAAAATATAAGAATAAAGAGTGATGAATGGGTATTCATCACCCCCCTATACTTAACTTTGCTAGTCCCTTAGCAAACACTTATTTGAAAAAGAAGTGAAAAAGAAAGAAAGAAAAAGAAAAAGAGGATGTACATGGATCAAGGTTGATTATTAAACTTGCCCTCATTAAATTGAGGTATGGAGCTCAATCAGATCTTTGGATTATTAATGTGTTGGAACCTTATTTAGACTTAAGCTTAAAACCTAACAGCCTCTAAGTTCCACTAATCTATAATCAAGACTCCTCAATGCTCCAGATCAGAACAAGTCATCAATCACAAACCCTGAAGACCATGAATCTTTTCCTGTCCTGTGAATGTGAGGTCTGAGCTCTCCACCTCAGAAATGGCAACTTGACAACCCTCCCCAACAAGGTAACTCTATGACCTCAATCTGGCCACTCTTTCCTCGAGGAGCGGGGTATTCCCTTCTAAGTTCAAGTACAACCGGCTCAAGAAGAGGGGGAAGAAGAGAATGGGTCAAGGCCAGTGTAGCCGAGTACCCTTGGGAGCTTGACCAGTGTAGCCAAGTCTCCATGCTGCAAGCTACAACAGGTGGATCATGAAACCAAGCTTTGCTTATTGCACTTATATACATACTCCGGTGGGATTATCATTTTCTCTCAGACCCACCATTTTTTTGGAGTTCTTTTCTTTTTGCACATTTTTTTTTCGAGTGCATCTATACAACATATACATGTGCAGCATATATACAAGGAGTTTTTCCTCTTGAGCCAGTAGACTATCCCTCTTTTGAAGCTTTATTGCAACCCACAACTCCCGTCGTTAGACCTCATGGCAACCAGACCAAGTTGAGACGCACTTCCTTCACTATAAGAAGAAGAGAGGTTCCGCCTAGAAGTACTACCCTCATATGCTACCCCAAGCCAAGGAAGACTGCCTCCTCACCACCTCATCCGTAGAGAGCTCGGTGCATAGTGCTGGTGTCCAAGTAAAGCCATAATCTATATGAGTCATGTGTTGTTGTTAAGTGCTCTACTTAGACTCATTGAGATGACATGTGATCATAGCCTAGTGGACTCAAAGAGTTAAGTCACCATGGACCTGAAAAGCCTTAAACCTAAGTCCTATAAGGTTCCTCTTAGAAGTTAGGTGGATTAAGATCTTAATCAAGCTCCATTTCTCAATTTGATTCCAGGCTAGTTTAAATGCCAACTATCATCCAGAAAAACTATATATATATGTACAAAAAGATGCTTATTTACACAATATTTTGCAATCATGCAAAATTTTTGAAAAATGTTTTGAAATCATGATATGATGATGCATGAAGTGCAAGTTTTGCAAAAAGATATTTACACACATTTACACAAGATTTTTGCAAACTTTTGATTTTCAAAACATTTTGGAAAATTTTGTACTATATACATAATTTTGATAAGAAAATATTTACACAAGCTTTACACAAAAGATTTTTGAAATCATTTTTACAAAAATAATTTGTACACTAGCTATGTATGTGCAAATAAAAGAAGATTATGTACATGAAAAATTTTTAATTTTTGTGGTTTTTAGCCATTTTTATTTATTAACACACTCACACAAAGTACGAGTTATGGCTAAAGTATATATGAAATATATACCCACCCCCCGATACTTAGCTCGAACGATGTCCTCAGAGTCAAGAGCGATGAAGAAGACATAACTCGTGCTATGTATAGGGAAGTGAAAAGAAAGGCTATACAAAAAGGGAAATGAAAAGTCAAGAGGGACTCAGGTCTTCCCCCTATACTTAGGATCAAATAATCCTAAGTATAGCAGGCTGTATACTAAGGGAAAACCTGAGTGCAGAATGTACAGGGTCTACCCCCCCATACTTAGGGTGAAATATCCCTAAGTACAGGCAGCAAAACAGGGGTAGACAGAAACAAAAGAAATACCCAAAAGGTCTCACATCCCCCCTATACTTAGGGTAAAGTGCACCCTAAGTATAGCATAATCACAAGATGAAGAAGGGATGTGGGACTAAAGAATGTGGTGATATGGACATCTGGATCTATATACAACGGAAGATCAGTGAAACTCAGGCGTGAGATGCGTTAGATGTGAGTCAACGACCACATCTCACGCAAAATGAATAGGGGCAGGATCAACGACCCGCGACTCATGATCTAGAAATGGCTTGAGCCGCTGACCGTTCACTCGAAAGGTACTCTCAGAAGACAACTCAGATATATCTATGCTACCGTTGTCGTGTACCTTCCTAACCAGATAAGGTCCTTTCCATTTGCTTTGTAGCTTCCCTGGAAATAATCTAAGCCTCGCATCAAACAGCCATACTCTCTGTCCAATCTCAAAATGCTTGTGGCTGATATGAGAATCATGCCACTCCTTGACTTTCTCCTTATAATGTAGGCTGCTTGAGAAAGCTGCATCTCTAAGCTCCTCCAGGGTAGCTAGCTCTGCCCTTCTCTGGTCTCCCATACCATCTGGATCCATGATAATATATGTGACTGCCCAAAGTGACTTGTGCCTCAGCTCAACAGGTAAATGGCATGGCTTGCCGTATACGAGGCGAAAGGGAGATGTGCCCAAAGGTGTCTTGAAAGACGTCCTATATGCCCACAAGACCGAGTCCAAAAGCTGTGACCAATCCTTTCGGTCAGGGCGGACGACTTTCTGCAGAATAGTCTTGATCTCCCTATTCGACACTTCGGCTAGACCATTCGTCTGTGGACGGTAAGGTGTAGCAACATGATGGTCTATGCCGAACTCGTTAGCAAGTGCCTTAACCTGGACGTTGATGAAGTGAGATCCCCCATCAGAAATCAGAACTCGTGGAACCCCAAACCGTGTGATGATGTGCTTCCTCAAAAATCTGCAAACGGTCCTCGCATCAGCGGCTCGGGCGGGGATAGCCTCCACCCAACGACTCACATAATCAACGGCCAACAGAATGTACTCAAATCCCTGACTCTTAGGGAATGGACCCATGAAATCAATGCCCCATGCGTCAAAAACCTCACAGAAGTGAATGGGCTGCATCGGCATCATATCACGCTGTCCACAAGTGCCCATCCTCTGACAGTCAGTACACCTCTTCACGAACTCATCTGAGTCCTTGAAGAGGGTAGGCCACCACAAGCCGGATTGGAGCACTTTCTGTGCCGTTCTCCTCCCAGAATGATGTCCTCCTGCCTCAAGCTTGTGGCAGTAAGTGAGGACGCTATGGTGTTCCTCCTGAGGAATACACCGACGCCAGACGCTATCCCCTCCTTCGTGATAAAGGATGGGATCCTCCCAATGGTAAGACTTGGCCTTCGCAAGGAAGGTCTCAAGTCTCTGTCTGGGCCAATCTTGTGGGACTTTCCCAACAACGAGAAAGTTCACAATATCGGCATACCATGGAAGTGAGGCGATAGCAAGGATCGCCTCATCTGGGAAGGTATCTCTAATAGGGTCAATCTGCTCAGAATCCTCAGGCTGCTCTAGTCGGGAGAGATGATCCGCCACCACATTCTTGACTCCAGGCTTATCCTTGATCTCATTGTCGAACTCCTGGAGTAGAAGGATCCATCTAGTTAGTCTGGCCTTGGCATCCTTCTTTGCCATGAGGTACCTGATGGCGGTGTGATCAGTAAACAAAGTCACTCTAGATCCGATGATATATGATCTGAACTTATCCAGGGCAAACACTACTGCTAGCATCTCCTTCTCTGTGACTGTATAATTCCGCTGGGCGGAATCCAATGTGCGGCTAGCATAGTGTATGGCAAATGGAACTCCATCCCTCCTCTGTCCCAGCACTGCCCCTACGGCAAAATCAGAGGCATCCGTCATGATCACGAATGGAAGAGACCAATCAGGCGGCTGGAGGACAGGAGCCTCAATAACACACTGCTGGAGAGTCGCGAATGACGAAAGACACTTGTCATCGACAAGGAACTCGGTGTCTTTCGTCAAAAGGTCAGTCAACGGTCGGGCAATCCTGCTGAAATCATGAATAAATCTCCTATAAAATCCAACGTGCCCCAGAAATGACCGTAGCTGCCTCAGATTGGACGGCGGTGCGAGTTTCCTAATGACATCAACCTTGGCCGGATCAACCTCCATGCCCCTGTCAGAGATGATATGGCCAAGCACCGTCCCTTGAGTCACCATAAAGTGACTCTTCTCCCAAGATAGCACCAAGTGATACTCAATACATCGCTGGAGTACTCGATCTAGGCAGTCAAGACAAGAATCAAATCCGTCGCCGTAGATCGAGAAATCATCCATGAAGACCTCCAAGCACTCCCCTACCATGTCCGAGAAGATCGACAGCATGCACCTCTGAAAAGTCGCAGGGGCATTGCATAGCCCAAATGGCATGCGTCAAAAAGCATATGTGCCGAAGGGACAGGTAAAGGTGGTCTTCTCCTGATCCTCAGGAGCGATGGCCACTTGGTTGTAGCCCGAGTACCCATGCAGGAAGCAATAATGGCTCTTCCCTGCCAGTCTCTCAATGATCTGGTCAATAAAAGGCAGGGGGAAATGGTCCTTCTTGGTGGCTTGGTTGAGTCTCCTGTAGTCAACACAAACCCTCCAAGAGGTGGGTACTCGTGTAGCAATCTCCTCTCCCGACTCACTGATCACAGTCGTGATGCCCGTCTTCTTGGGCACCACATGCAAGGGGCTGACCCACTTGGAGTCGGAAATGGGATAAATAAAATCTGCACTCCACCATTTTGATATTTCCTTCATCACAACCTCTCTCAGGTTGGGGTTCAGTCGTCGCTGGAACTCACGCGACGGCTTCGCCCCTTCCTCGAGATAGATATGGTGGGAGCACACCGATGGACTAATCCCATGGAGATCTGCTACGCTCCATACGATCGCCTTGCGGTTCTTTTCAAGAACCCCCATCAGACGGGATTCCTTCTCTCCAGTCAACTCAGCGGAGATGATGACTGGGTACATCTCTGGCTCGCCCGCAAGGAATCGATACTTCAGCGAAGTAGGGAGCGGCTTCAGCTTTGGAATGCTGGGTGCCGGCAAATCTGGCTGCGGAAGAAACTGAGTGAAAGCTGCAAGGTCGGCCAAATCTGCCTGGGAAAGTAAAAGCGTACTCTCGCAAACTGGATCGGAAGAAGGCTGCTCAACTAGACTGTCTCTGCTCGGCTCTGCATCTACCTCCTCCTCATCTATAGGCTCAGCTGGACTCAGGTCTGGCATCTGATCATAGTAATCGGCCCAATCAGACTCTGAATCTGAGGGATCTATATCAGAAGCGGTGGCATCAGTACCACCGGAAAACAAGGTGGCCTCAGCACCACCATCACTAAATATCGTGCTGCGATCAAGGACCGGCTCTGCTGCCTCATTAGTATCCTGAACCAGGTCTGTGCTCTCCAGATTCTCCTCTGCTGTCATCTCTGCATCAGCTGTATCTGAAAGTGAGAGGATGGTCTGTGTCTCAAGGTCTGCCCAAGCTGCCTCATCATCTGTGATCACAAAATCACAGTCCTGGTGGATGTCTGGCTCTGCGTCTGTCAGCTGCTCTGAATCTGTACTCGCATCTGAGCGGGCTCTGAATCTAGCTCTGTAGTCCTCGACCGTCTCTATTTGTATACTCTCGCCCTGGACGCGAAAGTACACCTTCCCGCTATCATGATCAGTCACCGCCTTGGCTGTGGCTAAGAACGGACGACCGAGGATGATGGGGGTATCGGCCACTGACTCAGGGATCTCCATGTTCAACACTACGAAGTCCACGGGGAATTTCAGGCCCTGAATCGTGACGATAACGTCTCGTAATAACCCCTTCGGCCTCTTGACAGATCGATCAGCGAACTGAAGGACTGTCCTGCTCTGTCGAAGAGTGCCCAACTCGAAGCGGTCGAGAAGGGCTGCCGGAAGAAGGTTGATCGACGATCCGCTATCTAGAAGAGTACGGTCGAACCTCTGCTCACTAATCTGGCATCTGACATACGGGGCCCCTGAATCTGGCCTCTTGGCTGGCAGGCGGTTCTGGATCGCAAAACACGTGGCTTTGGTCAGCACATGGATCTCGGAAGTGTGGTTCCTCCTCCTCCTCCTGACTGTAGTCCTCTCTCTCAAAGATCGTTGGAGAAGGGGGATGTGCTGCAAAGCCTCTTGGAGGGTCAGCTGGATGTGGAATCGATCGATCATGCTCTGGCTGAACTCCTCAAGCTCCCTCTTTTTTGGATCATTTTTCTTCCCCTTCCCCATCTGAAGGGCTCTAGGGAAGGGGATCACAGGGTCCTTCTCAGATGAAGGACTAGGAAAAGGTCTAGACGGTTCAAGGACCGGATCCACACATACATCATGCACCACAGTGGGACCAGAAGAAAGTAAACCTTTTCCTTTATTCACAACAGAGTTCTGAGATACAGGGATACGAGGAAAGACAACATCTCTATCACGACTAACACTGGTGGCCTCAGTACCACCGTGGGCTGGCTCTGCTGCTGCTGCTGGTAGACGTCTTGCGGCATCAGTACCGCGGGCTGGCTCGGCTGAACGGGTGGCATCAGTACCACCTCCTAGATCTGGTGAAGCGGCGACCTCAATACCGCCGGTGAGATCAGCATCCTTGGTGGCTTCAGTGCCACCGTCATCATCTGGAGCGGCCTCAGTACCGCTCTCCTCCTCCTCATGTGGCACCTCTGAAGTGTCCTCGTGGTGAAGCTCAGATGAGGCGCCGCCGCCTGCTGGGGTCCTACCGCTCCTAAGTGTGACAAAATCAGCATAAAATAGATCCGCAGATGTGTCAACAAGCGGGTCACTAGGAGTGGCAGACTCAGTGTGTAATACCTGCTCAGATTTCCTCTTGAGGTTATTCGGATTCGGCTCAATCTGGGCTGGAATGGCGGCCTTCCCTCTCACCAAGTCCCGCATCTCCTGGCGGAACTCGTCCATCTCCCGTCTGAATGTGGCCTACTGGTCCGTGAGGAGGCGGGCGATGTCATCCAAAGCAGGGCTCTCGTGGGAACCCGACGGGTAGCCTCTCTGTGGGTGAGGCTGCTGGAACTGCTGCGGCTGGTGCTGGTAAGAGGGGTATGAGGAAGGGTGCTGCTGCTGAACTGGGTGAGCCTGCTGCTCACGTCTCCACGACTGTCCCTGCTGCTGATAGGGGCGAGGACCGAAGGATGGCTGGTGCTGCTGATATGATGGGGGCTGCTGCTGCGGCTGGTGGTGATCTCTCTGCTGGGAGTACTGCCCTCCCTGTCCTGACGGCTGCTGCTGGGGCTGGGTACCACCGCTCCCCCACCTGAATCCGGGATGGTCTCGTCGGATCCCAGGCTGGGGGCGGTCATACCAAATCCCGTTGACATCCATCAACGGCTCGACATCATAGGGGGCTGGCGGGAGTACTGCCAGAGGCTGGTCCGGCTGGTAGACCACCATCTGCATCTCTGGAGATGGTGGGGACTGGTAGGTGGGCTGCGACTGCTGGTACGGCTCCGCCTGTACAAGATGGACCTGTCTAGGCTGCACGTGGGTGCTGGAGCGCTGGGACGAGCTGCTGCTGCTGCCGGCGTCGCCTCGCGACTGAAGACGGGGCTGAGAAGCCGTCTGTGCCTCCTGGAGACACATGAGCTGTGTCTTCATGTCGCTCATAACCTGTGCCATCTGCTCCATCTGCGTGATACTCTGGCACTGCTTCTTCTCGATCAGCTCCATGCGGTCCAGCTTCTCGCTGATAATGCCCATGTCCGCAGCTGACGACTCTACCTGTGATGCTACGGCTGCGGACGAACTGGATGGACCTGCATCTAACCGTGCTATCCGCTGGTACTGCACGGGTCCTGGCTGATGTGGCTGGGTCTTCTGAGTATACAACCTGGTCTGAGACATCACCATATAGTTCTCAGCCATCTCCTCATAGATGGCCCAGACCTGGTCATGGTCCTTGGCAAAGTAGGACCCGCCGCACGAAGCGTTCACCAGACCCTGAAGCTCTGGCGTCAACCCCCTGAAAAAGCTCTGAACTAGGTTCGGCTTGGAGATGTCGTGGTGCGGGCATCGGTCTAGGAGCTCTCGAAACCTCTCCCATGCCTCATGGAACTGCTCGTTGGGGAACATGGATAAGTTGCTGATCAGGGCCCTCGCTGCATTCGTCCGCCCGAGTGGATAGTACTTGTTCAAGTACTCGATGCGGAGCTGCTCCCAGGTATAGACAAACCTCCCAAGATGCTTCAGCCAGGTGGCTGCTCTATCTGCCAGTGAAAACGGGAAGGCTATCATCCGGATCGTGTCCTGGTCCACATGCCGGTCGTGGACAGTACTGCAGATCATCAGAAACTCCTGGAAGTGGAGGTGGGGCTCCTCAGTGGCAAGTCCGTGGAAGCGGGGTAGCATCTGCAAGGTGTTCGGGGGGAACTTGAAGTCCCCCACGATCGCCGGCACCACTACCCAGTGATGCATCAGAGTAGATCCGGGATTGTGTAAATCCCGCATCGGTCGTGGTGGTCCTCCTGCCGCGGCGGCTGCCGCTGCGGCGGCCGCGGCTGCTGCTGCTGCTGCGGCTGCTGCGGCTCGTGCCTCTGCATCATCGGGCTCCTCGGGCTCGCTCTGCTGGTCTCGCTCTGCTCTGAGCCTCTCCAACTCTCTCCTCATCTCAATCATAAATGCTCCCTGATCGTGGAGCTGCTGCTGGACTGTCTCGAGTGATGCGATCAGGGTGGAGTTGATCGCTCCCTGGTCTAGAACAAAGTGCTCTGGCTGACGGGAGTGATCGTCTGAACTGCCGGCTCCGGCCATGTCGACGTCTGCAAAATCAAACGAGCCCAACTCAGGTGCTGTCAAATGTATCAATCTCTCCTCGGGCTCGTGTCTCTCAGGTAGATCAGAAAGGGGGTCGAGGGGGAACAGGGTGGAGTCGTACTTGGGCTCGGAGAGCGGGTCTGAGCTCTCGCGAGCCAACCTAGATGATGAGGCAGACGTGCCCGAAAGCGGTGCAGCCAGAGGCTGCCTAAGTGACCGTCTACCCATCATCTTGATCTGGCGAGTAGGGCGGATGGGATCTGGAAAAATTACGATCAGAAAACAAACCCCCGGTTCACCAACGCAACGCGAGCTGAAGACCGTGAAAGTTCGGTCAAATTATCTTGTCAATTTTATTTTGGTGAACACACAAAATATCAGAGCGCTTACGTGACCTGTTGGGATATCCGATGCTAACCCAACCGACTGGCCCGCATGGAAAAGTCGGTAATCAGTCAGGACTAGCAACGGGGGGCTCTACCTAGGGTGCGGGTCACTCTCTCGCGCATCCAAACCAAACAATGAGGGGGTTGCTCTCCCCAAGACAAAGTTTTTAGGGTGAGCGGTTTTTAAGATCAATAAGATTAGCAGTCCCAATTTTATGGTTTCACTTTTTTAATCTTTTTCAAAGCAAACAAAAGGCCTAACGAATTTTTCGGTTCTCCTGATTATTAAGTCCAAAGCAGGGGGGAGAAGACGAAAAAGCCGATGCACGATAAATCAATGATGCATGCCGAGTAAGAAATGCGTACCTTGCCTCCAGCACTCTACATGCAAGATGATCCGCGCATAAAAGTAAAGACAGAAATAAAACTACCTATATGGTGCAGCGGGAAAGCCGGGTCCTAGACGAGCAACTTCTAGCGAAGAACCGTCTAACCGGTCACCGACCTCCAAGCCAAAGAGTCCGGTCTTGGCCCGTCCCTCCTCTGTCCGACAAATCGGGGGTAGGAGAAAGCGCTTTACAGGACGGGCTGCGACACGTAGGCTACGGAGGCAAATGAATCGATTATTTTTATTATTTATTTTAAGTAGGTCCAATTATCGATCTATAGGAACAAATAATCAATTAGGTGTGTGGATCCTACTAGTTACGGCACATTCACCAGAAAATCCTAAGTCTAGGGGCTCGAGCAAAAACCGCGTAAACACCGGAAAAGGCAGAAATAAAAGGAAAATAAAACCGCGAAAAAGCCGCGAAAAACCGCGAAGGTCCTAAGGGTCCCCCGAGCACACCGGTGCTCGGCGAAACAGACCCGCTACGGTCAAGTCACAAATGTCCAAGCAGTCCAAGTCCTGAGTCCTGTATTATTACAATAATAATGAATAAAAATAACTCTACCCTAATCCTCACCCACTCAGCTCTCTCTCACTCTCTCCTGCGGCTCCGCGAAGAAGGGAGCCGCCTCCGAATTCCACGGTTGCGCCGGCTCTCGAGAATAACCGCCTCGGTCCTCGGGCCCTCGCAAGAGAAAACAAGTGGTCAGAACCAATCAAATAATATCAAAGAAAATAAAGGCAAATAAAAAAATAAGGGTATATGTGCAAAAATGTAAAATAAAATAAACACACAAAATAAAACAAAAACAAAAATAAAAGAAAAAGAAAATAAAATCAAACAGAATATAGACAAGAAGCCGCGAAAAGCCGCGAAAATAAAAACGAAAAGAACTACTAAGCCGTGCTCCCCGGCAACGGCGCCATTCTGATGACACAAAAACCCGAGCAAATAAGGCAATCAGGTAACTGAGTCGGTCGTTGCAACCTCAATCACTCGGATGTGTATCAAGAAAAATATCAGACCACTAAACACAAATAAAATCAATCAATCAAGAAGAAAGAAAGCAGTCCTGCTAAATGTTTAACCTGTTATAGCACCCAGGGTCGAACTCAAGGAGCACGGGTTGGCCAAAAGCCTACGAAGTAGTAAAAATGAAATAAAATAAAAGACAAAATATTTTTAGTGATTTTTAATGATTTATATATTTTTTTGGATTTTTAATATGTGAAGAAAACAAAAGAAACACAAAAACAATCACACTTTAGCTAATTATTTAATGCACCAAAATCAAGCAAAAATTCAAACAAAAATGTTTTTATATTTTTTAGGTTTTTTAGTGTTTTTGGTGAATTTTTGGAATTTTTATGATGTATATTTTATTTTCTAAAAATCAAACAGTAACAAAAATGCAAGGTACTGTCCAGCCAGGCCCAAAATCCCTAGATAAAATATCTAAACCTCAAAAGGGCCTGGAGGTATTTTTCCTGTAAACTAGGTAAGACAAGGAAAATTCGAGTACCAAAAGTATTGTTTTTAGGTTTTTAGGTGATTTAATAGAATTTTTATGGGTTTTTAGGTGTTTTTAAGTTTTTATGGTTTTTAAGCAGTGAAAAATAGCCAAAATTGGCTAGAAAATCAAGAGACACAAAATAAACAGTACCTAATTTTTATAGAATTTTAAGGGGGGTTTTTATATTTTTTTGAGGTTTTTAACTCTAGACACTAGCAAAAATGATGATTTTTGAATTTTTAAAAATAGCAAATAAACTCAGAAATGTCCTCAAAAATTCTCAAAAATCCTACAACATGGCAGGAGCCATGTGTCAAATTTTCATCGAATTTGGAGGTGATTTGATATTTTATTCAAAAATCACAAGAGGGTACTGTGCACAAGGACTAAAGTGCAAATACCCTAAGTTCTGGGGGTCCAGGTGCAAAATACCCAGCAAATCACGCGCGAAGCGCGTGCCTGGGGCACTCAGGGACCTCTATGTAATAAAACTAAGTTCCAGGGACTAGTTGGTAACACGTACCAAAAGTCCGAGGGCCTCAGCTGCAAATATCCCAAAAATAAACGCACATGTGGAATAAAACCATTCACAGGGGCATAAATGCAATTACTCAAAAAGTTTCATTCATTCACAAGCATCCAGAACTACAGGGGCATATGACACAAATAACCCAAGAATACACGTGACGAAGCACGTGGCTCACACAGGCAGGGGTATATAAGCAAATATCTAAAGTACAAGGTCCATTGTGCAAATAACCCAACGTAAATAAAATACGAAAAATATTTACAGGACTAACACTAAATGCATAAAAGAAAAGGGGGCCTAAGACAATTTACCCCTTATTAAATATCGGAGGCCGGATGAGTGACGCGTGGCTGATCTGACGGTTCTGGACAACGACGCCTTTGTCTTCGAAAACGTGGGCCTGATCGTACGGGTGAGGGCTCTCCACGTGGCTATCGGACGGCTGTGGTGCGCTGGTGGACGAAACCCTCGAGTAACTAACGGCTGAGATTGATCCTCGGGAGATCTGGCGGTTGCTGCAGCTCCGTGGATGGACGGACACGATGTAATCTGGAGCGCCGAGGTCAATCTGACGGTCGGCGAGGATACTGGAAGAACTAGTCACCGGCGACTTTCGCCGGCCCTCTGTGCACGCGGTGGTCCTCGTCTGCTGCCTCTGGAGATCGGAGAAGCTCCGCGATGAAGCTCCGCAGCTGATGGTAGGCTCCAATGACCCAGCCAAGCCCTGGAGGGCTCCGGCGAGGTCGGCGGAGCTAAAGCTCCTGGCCCGGATGACTCAAGCCCTCAGATGGGCTCGCGCTGACCTGCAAAAGGGCTCAGAAGACTCGCGGGTCGAGGGCAAAGTGCCTCGACCCCGTTAGTCGGCGTGGAGGTGACTGGTGCGTCGGGGCGACGGGCTCCGGTGAAGGCGAAAGACGGTGGAGCCCGGTTCCCAGCTCCTGTGCGAGCTGGGTTGTGTGAGTGGGTGCAGAACGTGCGGCGGAGGAAGGCGGAGGTGACGATGGATTCCGATGGTCGAATGGGGGCGTGAGGTGGTCGGAATCGACAAGACACGGCGACGGCGAGATTTGGGGATAAATGGAAATTAGACTAAATAAGGGAGCTAAGGGACTACCTGGATGGTCGAGTAGACTGGGCTGCAGCTGGGGAAGCTCCCGGTCGTAGCCTCGAGGGACGTCTGGGCCCGAGGCTCGGAGCTCGCACCAATGGCGGAGCTACGGCGGAGCTATTCGCCGGATCAGAGGTCCGACCACTCTCTCCTCTCTACGACACGGCCAACCTGGAGCTGTCACCTCGGGGGTGGCTGTGGAGGTCACGGGACGAAGGAATGGGGAGCCAAAGATGGATGAATTCGGTGGCGGAGCTCGCTTAAGTAGGTTGGAGAGTCCGGGAAGACAGGCGCGGGTAGGGCGTTGAAGCGCGCGGATCCCGATGCAGGAGCTCCGGCGAGGGTGTCGGATGTGGGAGGTGTCAAACGGAACTGGGGTTTGGGTGATTGGGAATCGGGTCGAGCGGGTATAAATCCGAGAAGAAGGTCCGGTGCTCGAACCCGTGAAGAGTGGTCCTGGGGGGGTCAGTTGACCGGGCGGTCAACATCCCTCAGGGCCAATGGCTGAAGGCCACGTGACCGAATCAAGAAGTGACAAATACATATAGCTAGGGGCCGAATCAACAAAAACCCAAAACATGAAATATTTTTATTTTATTTTTTTCTATTTTTTGGTGATTTTTAATTAATTTTTGGAAGTAAAAATAAGGTATTTACACTATATAGCTATATATAGGTATATGTACAATATGTTTTTGCATTTTTTAATTTTTATTATTTTTATTTGATTTTTGTTTTGATTCTTTTTATTTTATTTATTTACAATATGTAACATAGAATATTTACAAAATGTTTAGAAAATAATTTTATTTATTTATAAGGTTGAATAAATATAGGAGTATGGTCTATGTACATGATGAAAGGGTATTTTTAATCTTTTTGATTTTTAATTTTTTTTATTTTGTTTTCATCTTTTATAAGTATATACAAGTATTTATAAGCATATTTTTGGGTGAGGAAAACATTTTTATTTTATTTACATAAATATATACACATGAGCTCCTATCTCCCTCTACTTGGCTTTTATGCGGTCAGGCCCATACTGAGCCCGCCCTCGGGTTAGGTTGCTCAATATTTATTCTAAATATTTCCATCTTTTTCTTTTTAATCTTTATTCTTTTATTTTTGCACAAAAACATGCTAATTATAGGTTTTTACACAATGCATGCTTTTGGTAATTATCCCTATTTACACATATCTACATGCATTTGCAAAGGTTTTTGTAGCTAAAATTATAAGAATAAAAAGTGATGAATGGGTATTCATCAGGTCCCAGGCCGTTCGATCGGCCGAGATCGAACGGCCCGGTATGGGCCACGTGGCGGGGCAAGGGGTTAAGGAGAGAGGGTCGGGAGAGGCACGTGCGACGCACGTGCACAGTATTTAATTAATTTTTTTAAAATTTTTTTATTAAAAATGATATTAAAAAGGGCGAAAAATCGCTGACACGTGGCGGCCCAGCACCAGAAAATTCGAGAATGAAAACCTTTGTAAAATCGATAAAAAAATAGCAAATGACCTCGGATCGAAAAAGTTCCTTCACGAAAAATGCTCGTCTCGACGAGTACAACTTTCATGAAGACATCAAAGCCAAAATCGGTCAAATGTAAAAATTGAATTTTGGGGTATCCCATGTACATAGAATACCTTGATTTTGGGGTTTTCTATTTTTTGTCATTTTTAAACAAGATAAAAATCCGGAAAAATATGGAAAAAATAAAGATAAATAAAAGATACCTTAATCTAATTTTTTTTGGATTTTTATGGATTAAGAAAATATATACATAAAATACAAGGTCAAAAGCCGCGAAAATATACAATGTACAAAAGAGGCCCAAAATCCAACTTTCACATACGAGCTCTGATTCACTTGAACTTGGTCTTGTTTTGAAGGTAATTGAATGTGCATTAGTTCAAAAGTGAGTAGGATCAAATCGGACACTGGATGGGGAAGACATAGGGCTTTTAGTCCGAAAATCCTGAAACTAGGGTTTGGGTTTTTGGTCCACTTACCTGGGTTAATTATTTTTTTGTATTTTTAATTTATTCTTGTTAGTGATATGTACGCAGTGGAGGTGGTCTTGGGTCATTTGGAGTTAGAATTAAGGAGTTAAAAATAGGGGAAGTTAGGCTATTTGCAGGTCATTTTTGGCTTGGGTTTTTGGCTTCTTATTTTATGTAGAAATTAATGATAAAAAGTAGTTCTTATGAAATCATGCATAATTGCTAATTATGCGAAATAAATGCAGAAATGCAGTTGATTTTGAGGGACTTGAGTTTAATTAATGAGACTTAGAGTGGTGAATCCGAGATTCATCACCATCCTCAACTATGAAGCCCTGGGGCTGCTCCATATAGATATCCTCCTCGAGGTATCCATTGAGGAAAGCTGTCTTGACGTCCATCTGCCAGATGTCGCAGTCAAGAGATGCAGCTATAACTAGTAGTGTCCTGATGGACTTAAGCATAGCCACATGAGAGAACATCTCATCATAGTCGATGCCTTCTCTATGTGTATAGCCCTTGGCTACAAGCCGTGCCTTGAAAGTCTCTACTTTCCCATCAGGTCCCCTTTTTCTCTTGAAGATCCATTTACACCCAATGGGTTTTACCCCTTTAGGTGGATCCTCTAGGGTCCATACACCATTCTTATGCATGGAGTCAATCTCTGACTTCATTGCTAGCATCCATCTATCCAAGTCATGATCTGCGAGTGCTTCATCAAATGAAGTAGGATCATTGTCAGTCTCACTTGACACGTGGAATCCATGCCTTTCAGGTGGTGCAACCACCCTCGAACTCCTTCGAAGAGGTATGTGTCTTTCATCTTTATTTATCTCTTCAGTTTCTGGTTCAGGAATCTCAGAATCCGCAGGGGATTCAATGAGTTCCTCTACTTCATTTCTATCTTGACCTTTAAGGAAATCATCCTCCAGAAATTTCACATCTCTAGAGAAAAAAATCTTTTGGGTCTCAGGGTCATAAAGTTGATATCCAATACCATCTTTAACATACCCAATGAAGTAACACTCACAAGTGCGAGATTCTAGCTTACTTGCGTCCACATTCTTCGCATGGACCAAGCAACTCCAAACCCTCAAGTGTCTAACACTTGGCTTGGTACCATACCGGAGTTCATGAGGAGTCTTGGGTACAGATTTGCTAGGAATCTTATTCAGGATATATATTGCAATCTCTACTGCATATCCCCAGAAACTAAGAGGTAAACATGCTTTGCTCATCATTGAACGAACAATATCCATGATGGTCCTGTTGCGTCTTTCAACAATACCATTAAGTTGGGGGTTGCAGGAGGAGTGAGATTGGAGACAAATCCATTCTCTTTGAGGTATCCCTTGAATTCATCTGAGAGGCACTCGCCACCTCGGTCAGATCGAATCCATTTAATCTTCCTATCGGTTTGGTTCTCAACCAAAGCCTTAAACTCTTTGAACTTTTCAAAGGTTTCCGATTTATGACATAGTATGAAGATATACCCGTATCGCGACTGGTCATCAATAAACGTCAAATAATATCGATATCCATTTCGAGTCGTGGTACTGAAGGGGCCACATACATCAGTATGTATTAGGTCAAGAATACCTTCGCATCTCGTAACCTTATTACAGAAAGGCATCCTGGCCATTTTACCTCGAATGCAATATTCATAGGTAGGTAAAGATTGGACCTATAGAAAATCTTAAGGGTCCATCCTTTATCAATCTATTCATCCTATCAACATATAAATGAGCAAGACTTTGATGCCAAATCATATTCGAATGATTTCCATTCTCCCTGAATCTTTTAGGATTTTTATTAGTGGTAGTGACATTCATGACACATTCATCAATGTATAATTCATAGAGTCCTCCAGAAGTCAGAACACCATCCGCAATAAATTTATCATATTGATTTATGACTAACTTATTACAGAAAAGGAAGGAATATCCATGTCTAACAAGCTTGGATATAGATATCAAATTCCTCCTGACTTCGGGTACATAAAGACACTCTTTAAGTACTAAGACTCGACCACTAGATAACGATAGTCGGCAGGTCCCAATGGCGACTGCTGCAACGCTTGTATCAGATCCCATCTGGATGACTATCTCCCCTTGCTCCAGATTCCTAGTTTCCTGAAACAAATGCAACGAATTGCATACATGAATAGAAGCATCAGAGTCTACAACCCAACTTCCTTCTCGTCCAATGAGAACGCTAGTTTCAATTATGAAAGTAGATTTCATACCTGTTGGGGCTTTACCTTTGTCACCAAACTTCAGGTAATCTAGGCAGTTACGCCGCCAGTGCCCCAGCTTCTTGTAGTGGTGACAGACATCGGTCTTCTTCGATGTCATCAACGTGGAAGCACTAGAAGATGAACCAACTCCTTGATTCTTCTTCTTTCTCTTCTGGGTGGGCCCTTCCAAGAACCTTGCTTCCGACCGCGCTTTCCTCTTACTTATGCAATCATTGTACTAGCAGAGGGGTCATCCTTCTTCATTACGTCTTCTGCAGACTTCAATGCAGCTAACAACCCAACATTAGTGAAATCATCTTTGCTCATGTGATATGACATGACAAAGTTGTTGAAAGACTTAGGGAGCGACAGGAGAATGAAATCAGCTTGCATATCAGAATCCATGTAAGCTCCCAGGGTTTCCAATTTAAAGAAGTACTCAAACACTTTGAGTATGTGTTCTCTGACAGAGGTCCCTTCCTACACCTTGCAGCGAATAATATCTTTCATCACATTGTAACATTGTGTGCGGTTTATGTCACCGAACATTTCCTTCAGATTCAGCATGATTTCTTGGTAGTGGTTCATTTCCACGTGCTGCTTCTGAAGCACATTGGACAATGAGCCACGGATATATCACCTTGCCAAGTTATGATCTTCATCATATTTCTCATTAAATGATTTATCTTCCGGAATCTGAAGGTCTGCTATCTTGTCATTGAACAACATATATGAGATGCGCTCTGCAGATATGACAAGATCCAAATTTTGGATCCAATCCGAATAATTTGGTTTGGTAAACTGATTGACCTCCAAGAGCCCACTCAATGGGTTCATGGACTTCATTTTCTGAAATTAAGAATGCACTATATTAGAACATATAAATAATTATATATTCATTTTTAAAATATTTGATTAAGGTATTTTAAATCAAATTTATCTTGCTATATCAACTTTGAAAGATTATTCCCTTATTGTCTTCTCAAAGTAAGAGATATACTTACCGCTATATCTTAAGCAAGATCTGGGATCTCCTCTCTATCTTTATCACATCCCAATAATATAAGAACTTGTAACTCGAATAAAGAGAAGCGGGAACATATTCCTCCTTGCAAGTCAAACTTGCATTTCCCAATTTGGTCTTTAACACTCGAGCCCACCACCCCTAAGATGATGTTGACCCGTTGTTAATTGAATCAACCGTCAACATGCTTAATACTCGCTATACGTAATCCAATATCACCCCAATAATATGAGGACTCGGTATTGAGGTCACTACGTATACGACCTTACTCTTTCGAGAAGAAAAGAACCCGATCCAAATAAATTGTATATAGGATCTGTTACTTTGGATAGGCGTCTCCTATATACAATATCTGGCGACGAAATTCTTTGCCTTGACGGGAGACCATGGATGTCACTTATGTGATCCTCCACATCATATTCAAATTATAAATAATTAATTATCATGAATCATGTTCACATAATTAATTCTTTCAAGGGAAGTACACATGTATTCATAATAGAGTGCTTTTAATAGGATATAATTAATTTAATAACATTAAATTAATTACCAATCCAATTTTCAATCAACAAACTTGATTATTACTTGAATAGTAGGTATAATCTAAAAGTACGTATTATTTTGAATTCTAATAACTAGAAAAATACACTTTGATTTCTCCGGCATTATCGAGTCCCTACCCGCTGTCATGATCAGTATCGACGAGAGTGGGACGGACCACATACGTTGCAACCCGCTACCCCAATTCTCTCCGACTAGACACCATATCCACCTCAGGAAAGGATAATGCCAGATAGATCATCATGTACTTTGAGATGCTCAACGGTTTTTCAACCGAAATTATACCATATAATATACATCAAAATAATTTTGATTATATTATAAGAAGATTTTCTAAACAAATCCCCAATCCTATTCAAGCAAGAGGGTTTTGCATGTAAAAGTTATCCCACAACTATTGTAGGGTAAACTAGGGTTTTGCATGAAAACAATGTTTGTTGATGATTTCATTTCAACCAATTATGATCAAGATCAACTATCTTATCAATTTGGTTAGTGGGATGTCATTCAAGGGATTGATTATCATCTTTAAATATTTCACAAATATTTATCAATAATCATTTAAAAAAATTAACAATTAATTTCCAGCAGTGACCCCTAATCACTAAAATTAACTTATCTTGATCAATTTAAATCTAAAAATTGTAAAATCAGTTTCCTAAGATTGTCAACTTGATTTACATCAGAACTTAAGTGATATTTCACGCATTTTGAGGGAATCAAAACAGTAATTAACTCATTAATCACGTTTAGATTTGATGTTCCTGCAACAGTGAATACACGTTTATTCAAAAGGCCATATCTTGAGCAAATGAAATCCAAATTATATAAACTCAGATCCTATGATTTACTTATTTAATGGGGAACAAAATAAAATTAATATTTCGTGTTTAAACAATTTTAACAGTGCCGAAAAAATTCAATTAGACAGAGGTGCGAAAATTGAAATGTGATAAAACTTTTGCAATCCTTTCAAACCCAAGTCATCCTAGGTTCACAGATCGTATCCAAAACCTTTTCCGACCTAATGCTCTGATACAAATTGAAGGATACGGAAAATCCTCAAGCATATCACGGAAGCGTGACGATCACATCTCATGCGATCGGGGCGACTAGTCGCACTAGTCGCAAGGTGCAGCGGAATTTAAAAATTTTAAATTATATGATGAAACCACATGATCACAAGAACATTTCTTGGATCATTTCATCAAACCACAAAGTATTAGAAATACCTCTTGAAGCGTGGTTGCGATCACGACATCTCTAAAGCAAGAGATCCTCCTTGCTCAAGTTCGATCTACGAAGACGACACTCACGGACGAGATGATGGGACGTGTGACTCCCGCAATCCTTTATGAAGAAAGCCTCGAATCCCCTGATTTCGTCCAACGAAATTTGTTGTCTTCTTCTAGAGAAAG
Source organism: Ottelia alismoides (assembly GCA_037367405.1). NCBI lineage: Eukaryota > Viridiplantae > Streptophyta > Magnoliopsida > Alismatales > Hydrocharitaceae > Ottelia > Ottelia alismoides. The sequence continues at coordinate 1,130,931 of JAZKJV010008117.1, read as the reverse complement.
TAGTCCTAAAGAAGATGGAGATCCTCGAGTAGTCGAAGCATAGGCAAGAAGCTATCTCTCAACACATAAGGTGGACGGCCACCTTAGAGAGAGAGAGACGACGCGAATGAGAGAGAGAGACGTGCTCTATGATGTGTCTATCAAAAGGCTAGGGATTCCCTCCTTATATATTAGTTTGGGATCCAATGGATCACAATCCATGGCATACAAAGAATCAACGGCTAGATTGATCTATGTATCAATCAACGACTGTGATGATTGTTGTTCAAAACAACAATATTAATTTATATTAAATCAAATATATATTGCATTATCATCAACATAATTTAATTCAACATAAATCAATTATCAAGAGATAAAAAGATAACAAAAAAGGAGGATAATAAATCACCCCCTAAAAATAGGGGGCGTCACCTATTGGTGACGGCACCTCATTTTGGTCATGATTATCTCCTTTTTATCCTATTATTTCTTAAAAACTGCAATAACTATTATTGCAAAAATATCCATCAAATTAATTCCAAATTAATTAGTGAATATTTCAATCATGCCATTGAAAAATATGTGAATCATATTCACAACCCAAACTAAATTGTAAATTACATTTCCAATTAATTACTTAATGTGAATCCAATTCACATTAACAATTAACAAATGCTATTTACAAAGATTCTCTCTCCCTCTAATATATTTTAAATCATATTTATAATATTCACACAGATATTATGGACAACACTATCCACGATCTGTATTTCCTTGATAATTAAATCATATTTAATTATCTTGGATAATCATTCTCACAATATGAATCTTATTCATATTATACTTGATAATTAAATCTCATTTAATCATCAAGACCTCGTTGCTTGGATACACAATTCATCACAAGAATTATTCCTAAACTTCTTCAAGAATAATGTGCTTTCTCCGCAAATAGTTGGAGATAAGGACAGGGCGATTGTATTGTTACACGTATAGTGACTTGGATGCTGAGATCTCATCTCAAATCCAGATCTCACAGACCTCCCATAGATGCTTGATTAAATCAAGTCCGTATACTTAATCATCTCATTGCATCTGAATCTCATTCAGATCAATGTCCAGCACTTGGACCAAGATCAAGTTACTTCTCTATTGAGAGGAGTCACTAAAATCCAGACCTGTTACATCACTCCCTCGGACTGGAAGCGTCATGGTTATACAATCATTTATGATCACATCACCCTCAGGTATTCCCAATACCTGCACATCCTGCATATTGGAAGACCCATGATCAACCTGAAGATGAAGATCAATTTTACATTGTCTTCTTCAGGGTTTGATCACCATGTTTCTCAATCTTGGTCATTGGGAATTGGTATCGATCATATGCTTTCCCAAAGCATATATCACACCTTCAAATTCTTGTCATGCTTCCAAAGCACAACGACCATGCATGGAATTTGATCGGTCCCAATACATCATGAGTGAGCTCATGTCTTCCGGTTCATAAGTGAACCTGTATGATCCCTTTGAGATATTGTATTACTCATATGCCCTTACATGCGCACCAGCGTGCCGGTGTATAGACCTTGATTAGGTCTTCAACGTATTGGTCTGTCAAATGTACATACTCAGACATATAGTAACACATCTGTCTCCGGTCAGAGGATGTGTGCCTATGCTGTGATAGCTTTCAACATAGGACTTAGTTTATCTCAATCTTGCTAAGTCCATCCTTTGACCTAACCAATCTGACACCTCCGAATCACTATTCCCATGCAGAGGACCTGCATCAAGAGGTCAGTCAGATATCATCCTTTGTGAGAAAGGATTGCCATCTCCTACTCAGGCTGGAGATCATCTCTTCATAATCATTTGACGGTGCTTGATGAGTCCTCTATCTAACTCATTAGATATTCATCCAAACACCAGCCTCTATGATTCATTCAATGAATCAACAGCTATATGATTATCAAGACGGCCATGGTACATAACCCTAATTGTACAGAGGGACCTTATAGTGCATTCATTCACTTAATTTCAGAAAGGGAGTGAAACAATTAATAACTTTTATTGATAAAACATATTTATTACAATAACATTTATTGTAAGAATGGTTTGCCTCGGGCTCACATGGCTAACATGACCCACGGGTTGATCAAGGCTGGAGCTCCTCGTGTACAGAAACTTTTGGATATAATCCAAGGGTACATATGTGTCGCTCTCCTCCGTAGGCGGTGTTGCCGAGGTAGGGCTCCAACAACCTTCACCAAGCACCAATATGGTTCTACTAGTAGGAGTCCTGGAAGCTCGAGAGAGTCCTAGTAAGAGTGTTGGTGATGTGTTGGGGTTGCTACGATGGCAGGGGTTATGCGATGGTGGTGGTTCATCAAAGGCGGAGGAAGTGAACGTGGTAGCTGGGGGTCATTCTATTAATGAAGAGATGGGGTCCTGCAAAGGATAGAATTCCAAGGTGACGTGAAGGGAGAGTGATGGAGGTGTTGACCGAGCATAGGAGGCAGGGACCTGGAGCTCCAGTTCTTTGCAAGACTTGGAGGCAAAGCTTGAGGAAGGATGTTGTAGAGATGGGGGGCTTGTAAGGGATTGGCAAAGATCGAGGATGAGAGGGGTGAAAGATATGGGAAGATCCTCAAGCGCATCACGGAAGTGTATTGATCGCATCAAATGCAATCGGGAGTGACTAGTCGCACTAGTTGCTCCAGGCAGCGGAATTTACAATTTTTAAATGTGATGAAACCACATGATCCAAGAACCTTTCTCGGATCGTTTCGTCTAAACTACAATAGGTATAAGGTTTACCTCTTGAAGCGTGGTTGCGATCGAGACTCTAAACCAAGAGACCTCTTGTCTCAAGTCTGATCCGACGGAGGAAATGCTTTCGAGCGCGTTGATGAGATGCATCCTTCTTGCAATACAAGTTGATGATCCAAGCAGCGAATCTCCTAATCTCATCACACGAGATTCAACGTCTTCTTCACGAGCGAGGCGCACCGAAGGAGATGGAGATCCACGAGCAAGTACTCCAGCAGCATAACGATGATGCTACGACGATGGCAACTCTCTCTAAGGATCAATGATGGATGACCACAAGAGAGAGGGAGAGAGGCACATGACGGGTAGAGAGAGAGAGAGAAAGAGAGCATTCGTTGTTGACGAAAACATATCTTGAAGATCAAGGGGTGCCTCTTCTTATATAGGGTTTTGGGAGTCCATGAATCTCAATCCACGAACAACACACAATCAGTGGTTGAGATTGGTTTATGTTTCTTTTCAATGGCTAAGATGTTGTTGTAAAAATAAAACAATAATTGATTTAATTTGAATTAATTTATATTGATAAATCTGCATAATTAACCCCAATTTAAATCACTTTGATTGGTCTTGGAGATAATGAGGTGATAAACCTCATCACCTAAAAGGGGGATGTCTACCAATCATCTCATGAGATCTCATTATATCATGAGATGTCAATATCTCATGATATCTCCAAGATTTACAACAACAAATGTTGTAAATATTTTTCACAAAAATAATTCACAATTATCTTGTGAAAAACTTCAATCAAGCCATTGAAATTATGTGAATCTCATTCACAGCCCAAAATAAAATGTAATTATATTTTCAATTATTCATTCAATGTGAATCCTATTCATATTATCAATTAATCAACAAATATAAATTATAATATGATCTCTTTAATATATTATAAATTACATTTATAATATACCTAAATAATATGGATAGTACTATTCGCATTATCCATATCCATGATAATTAAATTACATTTAATCATCTTGGATCTCAATTGTCATGTGCCCAAACAATATGAATCACATTCATATTATTCACATCATTGATAATTAAATCAAATTTAATTATCTTAGATAACTCTCCTTATAATATGAATCAAATTCATATTATTCTTGATAATTAAATCACTTTTATTTATCTATTTTTCTCAATGCTCGGATACATATATCAACAATGAAATTATCCATGAACTCTTTTAAGGATAATGCGCTTTCTCCGCGAATACTTAGACATAAGGATATGACGATTGTCTTGTTCCATGTATAGTGACTTGGATATTGAGATCACATCTCAAATCCAGATCTTGCGGAACTCCCATAGATTCTTGATTAAATCAAGACCGTAGATCTAATCTTCTCATTACATCTGAATCACAATTCAGATCAATGTCCAACATTTGGACTAAGATCAGATTACTTCTTTATGAGAGGAGTCACTAAAGTCCAGACCTGTTTCATCACTCCCTCGAAATGGAAGCGTCATGGTTATACAATCGTTTATGATCACATCACCCTTAGGTATTCCCAATACCTGTACATCCTGCATACTGGAAGACCAGGAATAAACTCGAAGTATAAGATCAATTTTACAATGTCTACTTCAGAGTTTTATCATCAAGTTTCTCATTTGATCATTGGGAGTCGGTATCGATCATATGCTTTCCAAAAGCGTATATCATACACAGGTGTTGATCATATACTTTTCCAAAAACATATATCAAACCTACAAATTCAGTGAAGCTTCCAAAGTGAGATGATCGTGCACGGAATTTGATTCTTCCCAATATCTCATGAGTGTGCTCATGTCTTCTAGTTTAGTAATGAACCCTTATGATCCCTTTGAGAGATTGTATTACTCATATGCCCTTATACGCACACCCGAGCGCCAATGTATAGACCTTGATTAGTTCATCAACCTATTGGTCTGCCAAATGTACATACTGAGACATATAGTAACACATCTGTCTCCGATCAGAGGATGTGTGCCTATATCGTGACAACATATGACATAGGACTTTGGTTATCTTGATCTTGTTAAGTCAACTCTTTGACCTAACTAATCTGACACCTCTGAATCGCTATTCTCATGCAGAGGACATGCATCAAGAGATCGGTCAGATATAAACCAAGTGAGAAAGGATTGCCATCTCCTACTCAGGCTAGAGATCTTCTCTTAATAATCATTTGACAGTGCTTGATGAGTCCTCAATCTAACTCTTTAGATATTCATCCAATCACCAGCCTCTCTGATTCAATACTTTTCACAAAAATAATTCACAATTATCTTATGAAAAACTTCAATCAAGCCATTGAAATTATGTGAATCTCATTCACAACTCAAAATAAAATGTCATTATATTTTCAATTAATCATTCAATGTGAATCCAATTCACATTAACAATTAATCAACAAATATAAATCATAATATGCTCTCTTTAATTTTATATAAATCAAATTTATAATATACCTAAATAATATGGAGAGTGATATCCACATTATTCATATCCATGATAATTAAATCACATTTAATCATCTTGGATCTCAATTCTCATGTGCCCAAATAATGTGAATCACGTTCATATTATTCACATCTTTAATAATTAAATCACATTTAATTATCTTAGATAACTCTCCTTATGATATGAATCAAATTCATATTATTTATGATTATTAAATCACATTTAATTATCTATTTTTTTAATGCTCAGATACATATATCAATAATGAAATTATCCATGAACTCTTTCAAGGATAATGCGCTTTCTCCGCAAATACTTGAAGATAAGGATAGGGCGATTGTATTGTTCCACGTATAGTGACTTGGATATTGAGATCACATCTCAAATCCAGATCTTGTGGACCACCCATAGATACTTGATTAAATCAAGACCGCAGATCTAATCTTCTCATTACATCTGAATCGCATTCAGATCAATGTCCAACATTTGGACTAAGATCAGATTACTTCTCTATGAGAGGAGTCACTAAAATCCATACCTATTTCATCACTCCCTTGGAATGGAAGCATCATGGTTATACAATCATTTATGATCACATCACCCTTAGGTATTCCCAATACCTATACATCCTTTATACTGGAGACCTAGAATAAACACGAAGTATAAGATCAATTTTACACTGTCTACTTCAGAGTTTTATCATCAAGTTTCTCATTCGATCATTGAGAGTTGGTATAGATCATATGCTTTCCAAAAGCATATATCATACCAAGGTGTTGATCATATACTTTTCCAAAAGCACATATCAAACCTACAAATTCAGTCAAGCTTCCAAAGTGAGACGATTGTGTACGGAATTTGATTCTTCCCAATATATCATGAGTGAGCTTATGTCTTCCGGTTCAATAATGAACATGTATGATCCCTTTGAGAGATCGTATTAATCGTATGACCTTATATGCACACCAGTGCGTCAGTGTATAGACCTTAATTAGGTCATCAACCTATTGGTCTGCCAAATGTACATACTCAGACATATAGTAACACATCTATCTTCTGTCAAAGGATGCGTGCCTATATCATGACAACATATAGCATAAGACTTTGGTTATCTTGATCTCGTTAAGTCAACTCTTTGACCTAACTAATCTGACACCTCTGAATCGCTATTCTTATGCAGAGGACCTGGATCAAGAGGTCGGTCAGATATATCCAAGTGAGAAAGGATTGCCATCTCCTACTCTAGCTTGAGATCATCTCTTAATAATCAGTTGACGATGCTTGATGAGTCATCAATCTAACTCTTTAGATATTCATCCACGCACCAGCCTCTATGATTCAATAATTGAATCAACAGTTGCATGGTCATCAAGATAGCCATGGTATATAATCTTAATTGTACTAAGGGACCTATTATGCAAATTAGTTATTCTTCATTTCAGATCAGGGAATGATATTCACAATAACATTTATTTCATAATGGCTTGCCATGGGCTCACATGTCCAACAAGGGGAGTGTGTTTAAACCCTCAGGAGGGTTGTAAACAAGGTGGAGTGTGTGCGAGAATTTGGTAAAATCTAACGGGGATGAGATGCAGAGAATTACTGATGAATATGCGTTTCATCATCTTTATTCATTTATTTTAGCTTAAAATCCCTTATAAAACACATGTATATAATACAAGCCCTTATTCTTACTAACTTGCTTCTTTGTATAAATATTGTACTTATATTAATACTTTAAACTAAAATAAATTAATAAAGAAATAAAAGAAAATTTAAAAAAGAAAAAATAATGTATATAAGTAATAGATACAAGCTGACCCGAACCCCGAGAGAAGGTCAAGAATTGACCTGATCGACTAGGAATAAAGTAGGGGGAGATAAAGTCCCTAATCAGAAAATCCAAAAAAAAATTTGTAAATACTTTTCTATGTATATCTGTATAATACTAACATTATTTTATTTGTATAGAAATTGATCCGAAGTTCAAAACAAGATTCGTAAATAAAATATTATCTAAATAATAAAAATAATTGCAAAATAAAATCATGTACAGAATAAAAATAACCACATCCAGAAAAAAGCCATAAAACGATAATTGAAAAACCAATTCTGACTCCATATGAACTCAAATTGAACCAAACTACTTCCATTGTATTCTAAATTAAATTATCTTCAAAATGAGTGTGGTTTCATACTTTTTGGAGTTATGGTTTGAAAGACGGTTTTCTACGGTGGTTTGTGTAATTTTACCATTTATTTATTGTGTATATCTATATTTATTTTTATACATATTTTATTTGTAAATATTTTTAATAATTATTTAAATAAAAATAAAATAAAATAAAATAAAAAACAAACTAATTTCCTTTTTTAACTATGTATATAATCTACCATATGTATATAATATATGTATATAGTTAATTTCCTTAAATAACCCTCACAAAAAAATAAATAATTAACATTTACTATTTAATTTAATAAAGTGACAAAAATAAATAAATAAATAAATTATTTAAATAATCATAACACTGACTTCCTTTCTTATCTTTTATCTCATTTCAAATTTTTCCTCATCTTTTTCTCCATTCAAATTTTTGAAATTCAGATCCAATTCTTTTCCCTATTAATATGACTCCTCCTCCCTCATTTCAATTTGACCAAGGTGATAGGAGCCTAATCTCCAAGAGCTACTTATTGTAGAAAGGTTCCTAGCCTCCGAGCCTTACTGTGATAGTGAGTCGGCCTTGGTCGAGGCTATTACGACATTTTCCGCTCCCAAAGTGAGATCCATTTTTCCGTGTTTTTAACCTATGTTAATCATAGTTTAATTTTTGTGCTTTTAATTTAGTTTTCAATTTTCAATCTTAAATCGTAGTTCTTAATCATAGTTCATTGTTCTCATTTTCCAAACCGATCCGATTATCCATGCCATCTTCTTGATCTACCCACGTTCTTATTCAACCTCACGCTATCTCTCATCTCTATCCACGTACGGTGGCTGGAGACCCGGTTCCAATCCATCAACTACAATGGAATCCCTTCGTCCACTAATTTTTGTTTTATTTTTTTAGACCGAGCTGTTGTGCTCGAGTCATTTTTCTATCTATATTTTATTTGTAGGAATAAAAAATACAAAAAAAGATTATATATATATATATATTCATATATAAATTTATGCAGTCTCTGTTTATACAAAAATGTGGGCGGCACTATTGCAGCCACAACCCCTTCCATAATGAGCGGTCCTCCTCCACCTCAACGCTTGTCACGATTGCCCGCAGAGGCATCACAACCAAGACTCCATCAGTCGCTCTTCAACTACGGAGGCATGTGTCACCCTGTGCAAGGAAGTTGCTGCTTCTCAGCCTGATCGTACCCTCCATCCATCGAAGACCGCATCATCGACCACCCATTGGAGTTTCTGTGAAGGAGCATCTCCGCCCGACCTCCCAGCTTGCAACCAACCGTAGCTGTGAGCGCAGGGAGCATGCGCTGCTCCACTGACTGCATCCTCCTGTGTAGCCGGTCGCCTTTAACCACATAGAGATCCTCCTCGCCACCACTGTCATGCTGCATGAGGTGTACCGCCACCCACCGTCTTGAATCCCGGACCGCCATAGCCACTATCCATCTCGAGATCTACGGCTGCAGCCCTACGTCACCGATGACCGCCGAGTCCACTTGTGCTGCCACTCGTCTGCTTGGAGGAGGAAGAACGAAGAGGCTACATGCCCCCTTTGGTTTTTGGAACGAAGAACCCCCGAACCCTAAGGAAGAACAATACAATAATTAGAGGAATTTACAATTTCGCCCCTGGAGATTCTAATAATTGCAATAAGGCCCCAACCTCTTTCAAGTCATGTGATTTGCACGCTTATTCTGGGTAATTTGCAGTTTCCATCCTTAATTTATTTCTTATTAATTTTCATTCATAAACTTTAAATATTTTCATTTCAGTCCCTATTTTATAGACTTTATTTTCCATGCTTTTTATCATTGGAATAAAGGTTATTTGTGTTCAATAAATTCTCAAAAAATTATGTTATGTTCTTGTTGTGTGCCTCTTCTTATTTTAATTTTTGCATTGCATTTTATTGTCATTTGATATTATTAAAAAATAAAAACATCACATTTTTTTACTGTTTGGCATTTGAAAATTTGTAAAATTCAAATATTGCATAAAAAATTCCAAAAAATTTAGATTAGTTTTATTTATTTGCATTTTACTTTCTATCAAATTTTCATAAAATATTTGTTTATAAAAATCAAAAAAATGTAAAATACTAAAAAACTTAAAAAATTAATATAAAATTGTAGAAAAATAAAAAAAGTGATTTTAGATCTACTTGTAGATAATTTTCTTTAGTTTATAAAAAAATAATTTTCATAATTTTTGCATTTATTTTTTTTTCAATTACAAAATACTCTTGTTTTCTCACTGTTTGCATTCTTCTCTATTTTTATTTATTTTGAAAATCCTACAAAAATCTAAAAACTCTGAATAATACAAAAATAGTAAAAAAAATCATAAAAATAAAATTTTTTGATATTTTTTAACATTTTTATCATATTGGAAAAATCTAAAAAGATTGCATCTCTTTTGTGTATAAATTTGTTTTGAAAATTATATTTTTAAAATAAAATTTATAAAATCAAAAATTAAAATCACGAAAAATTAAAAATCATAAAATAAAGAAAAATAGAAAAAATTAAAAAAATTAAAAAGATAAAATTTTCACAAAAACCAAGATAGTTAGCATTTGAGATTCCATTTTTCTGTTAATTGATTTTTTCGATTGCTTGTATAACCCTCGGGAACTGTACCCTCCATGAGTTCGATCCTGTTGCTATACAGGTTAATTAAATAGTAAAAATTATCTTACTACATTTTTTTGTACATAATTTAGCTTGAGAAAATAAATATTTTTTTGTTGACGCTTGATTGGATTGCAATGACTTGTTCATAATTCATCTAATTAAAACCTGAGAAAAATGAAATAACAAAATTACGTTGTTGCCGGGGATCGAACCCGGGTCACCCGCGTGACAGGGAGGAATCCTTGTATACACGTTATTGTATACGCGGATCACACTGTCATACGATACTTACAGGCAAAGACGGATGCGAAACGATGCCTTATCAGATGGATCCTTCTTCTCTAATAATTTGATTTAGAGATTCGAGACAAACCTGGAGTGAAAAATATTGTGGCAGATCACCTTTCCCGTATCATGGATGCAGAGACCTTTAAGCAGAACATGATCCCTATTTCTGAAACCTTTCCAGATGAGGCCATTTTGTCTATGAACTCACTCCCATGTATGCTGATATTGGGAGCTATCTTGTCTCCAAGAAAGTTCCGCAAGATTGGTCGAAGTACAAAGTAGATAGATTTCTGTCAGAGATTCATTATTACCGATGGGAGGATCCATATCTATTTCGTGAGGGTGCGGATTGTATCTGGAGAAGGTGCATTCCTCAAAAGGAACACACCAGTGTACTTGAGCATTGTCACAAATTAGAATAAGGTGGGCATCACTCGGGGAAACACATGGCAACAAAGGTTTTATAGAGTGACCTATGGTGGCCCACATTGTTTAAGGATGCTACAAAGTATGTTCAAAGTTGTACCGACTACCAGAAAATGGGAAGAATCGTTGGTTCCAAAGATACCATGCCCCTAAGATACATAGAGATTTCATATGTTTTTTATGCTTGGAGCATAGACTTCATGGGCACATTTCCTGTCAGTCAGGGATTTTAGTACATCCTGCTCGTCCTGGATTACATTAGTCGATGGGTGGAGGCTATCTCCACCTGTGCCGCAGATAGTCGTACAATGTGTACTTTTCTTGAGGGCCACATTATTGCACGGTTCGGGATTTCAAAAATATTTATTTTAGGTGGGGAAGCCATTTCATTAATAGAGAAGTAAAGAAGCGTGTGAAGGAGTACAACATTGAGCACAGAGTTGTGTCTCCTTACCACCCTCAGACTAATGGATTAGCATAAATTTTAAATAGGGAGATCAGGACAATATTGCAAAATCTTGTACATAGGAAGAATCTGTCCCAAATGCTTGATTTGGTTCTATGGGCTTATCGGACGATGTATAAGTCTCCTTTGGGTATGTCTCCCTACATATTGGTGCATGGAAAGACTTGCCACCTGCCGGCGGAATTAATTCACAAATCTTTATGGGCAGTCCGTGTATGCAATCTTGATTATAAGAAGGCAGGAAAGAACAAGAAGTTGGATTTGAATAGATTACTGAAATTCTAAGACTTGCATATGATAACTCACTCATGTATAAGGAGAAAGTCAAGCGTTGGCATAATAAGTACATTCGAATGAAGACTTTCTCTCCTGATCAGAATGTGTGGTTATTTGATGCTAAGTTAAAGTTGTTTCCTGGAAAATTGAAAACCAAATGGTCAAGACCGTTCATCGTGAGAGTTGTGCGTGACAGTGGGAGTATTGTCATAACTGGGTTGTCATCTGACACACAGTCATTTGATGTGAACAGACAGTTGCTGAAGGCATATTTAGATCATGATACATTCTTGTTCGTCGTTGATTCCATATCTGTGGTATCAGATAATGATCCTTTGATTTCATCTTCTGCGTCTGATACATGAGCTAATTACCTCTTGTATATGCTTTTATTTCAATTCGTTCTTCTTTCGTTTTATCGTTCATCCCTTTTCATGTGTATATATGCTATACTTAGGATGCGTTTTATCCTAAGTATAGCATGGTGAATGATTTGTGTTGTTCATATTCATCCTATTCATCACTCCTATTGTTGCCTATACTTAGGGATACTCTACCCTAAGTATAGGGGGAGTGATGTTGTTCATATCATCTCTTTTGTGGTTTTTTATTCTTTTGATCTCTTGATTATCCCCTAACTTGTTGATATTCTATACTCAGGGCTATTCTACTCTAAGTATAAGGGGGCCAGACAAGCCGTTGAGTTCGTACATTCTCTTCCTTGATTCTCCCCGTTTGTACAACCTTCTATAATTAGGATTATTTGATCCTAGGTATGGGGGGATTACCGACTTCTTTTCTTTTCATCTTTTCTTTGAGTCGTTGTAGCATAGGAGTCTTTTCACTTTTCTATACTTAGCATGAGTTAAGTCTACCTTTATTACTCTCTGATCACTATGAGGACAAAGTTTGAGCTAAGTATAGGGGTGTTGTATATATTGTATATACTTTAGACATAACTTGTACTATTAAACATGATTATTTTGGGGATATGCATATAAATTCGTAAAATCCACATGTGTGTATATAGACGTCGATCACCTTTCAAAAAACAACAAAAAAACAAACAAAAAACAAACAAACAAACAAAAAACAAATAAAAAACAAATAAACAAATAAAAGCAAATATAAACAATAAAAACAAAACAAAAAACAAAAAAAACAAAAAAAAACAAAAAAACAAAAATCCTCTTATTTAAAAAATCCATGTATATACTTGTATATTTTTTACTAACCCTTTTCCCTAAAAAATTCCTAAAAACTACAAAACCCAAAAGTCTATAAAAATTTACATAACTAAAATAAAAAAAAACTCTTTTTACATATGCATCATTTTTTCTTTCCAAGAATCCAAAAAAGTTCAAAATTAGAAAATTGTTTGAAAAAAATATTTTTCTTTCTTTTATTTGCATTGTACATATTTCTTGCATCTGCATGTGCATTTTTCAGGATAGTATTGATATTTAAACTAAGTCTGGAACAAAATTGAAGAATGGAGCTTAGTTGGACCTTAATCCACTTAATTTCAGAGGAACCTTATAAGAACAGGACTTAAGACTTTTCGGGTTAATTCTTTGAGTCCATAAGACTATGTTCATATGCCGTCTTGATTAGTCTAAATCGAATATTTAAAACACACGCATGATTCTTTCAGACTGTGGCTTATCATGGACAAGCACATATAAAGAATATTACATATATGGATCTATTTAAAATCATTTGATCCCAATAAGGAAAGAATTCTGAGAAAACAACTGAAGAAACTAAAAGACAAGAATATCTGGAGTGCCTCCACTTTCAAATACTATTCCTCTGAGGACAACTCCGATGATGGTTACCTTTCATCTGACTCATATGCTTCATCTACTATCCAACATGATTTCTCCGAGGGTAACACTGATAATAGTTGAGAATCACATGCCTCATTTCCTTCTCATCATTACGATCTCCCACCACATGCTCATAAAAAATCATCTGAAAATCACCTTAATCATCGGCTACCCACCTCCCTCCCAACCACATCGGTCTCCTTGTACATCTTATTCCTTTACTTAGGCCAAAGCCTAAGTATAGGGGGGGACCGATGCCATCTGTATATACCATTTCCCTCACCAAACTCATTCTCACGATCGCCTCATTTCCACCCTTCTTCTATACTTAGGCTGACCAAAGAATAAGTATTGGGGGGAACCGATGCCCATATGTATATACTCTCCTCATTCACATATCCCGATCACCTCATCTTCGTTCTTCTTATATACTTAGACTGTTCACAATCTAAGTATAGGGGGACGTACCAATCTATCTTTTTCTTTTTATCTTTCACTCTTTTATGCTTAGCCCGAACTATGTCTTCCTTACACTTCTTGTGCTATGAGGACACAACACTCGCTAAGTATAGGGGTGTGTGTATATATACTGTGTATATATTTTACCCATAGCTCGTACTTTCGCGTAAGTCTATATGTATTTATGGGGTGGGTAACTAACTTAAAAAATATTTGCTACTAACACTGACTATGTCCAACCCAAAATCTTTGAGAAAAAAGGGATTCTTATTCATTTTTGTATTAAAAAAACTTTTCAAAAAAAAATTGTGTTAGTATTTCACACACCTGCACCTCATCCAACAGTACATTTGCATCTATGAAAAGTCCTTGGGTTCTGAACTAAGTTACGAGAAAAAACCGAGAGTGATCTGGACTTGATCTTAATCCACCTAATTTTCAAAGGGATTTTAGAAATGGGATTTTAGAAACTTCAATTCTTTGACTTAATTATTTGAGTTCCACATGATAATGTACATCTTTTGACTCTTAGTGTCTAACCTGGTCTCTTAATTCTAGGTACAACTCTGAAATAGGTTATTAATTTGTACTCTCGTACTATGCACTTAGCTCAACTCAGATGGGGTGTTAGAAGACTGTGTGAGTTTCTTTTCTGGTAGCATGGAAATCTAAAGATAAGAGTATGGGTTGAAATAAAGCTTCGGAAAAGGGATGGACGACTGGGTACAATTTTTTCTAATACCCTAAAACATGTATGGTAAAAAAAGGATTCTATATCTGTAGGGGCATAACAAGATCCAAGCAGAACCACTAAAAATCCAAATGCAAAGAAACCACTACCAAATAAATATCTGGCCAAAAGGTCCAAGCTTCAAGAAAACCTACAGATTTTTGTGGAGACTTGTCTAAAATGGCCGGCTTCACAAGGAGAGGTGACTACACTGGCCACCCTCACGTTCTTTTATCCTTCTTCTAACTTCTCCCTCATTTCGAATTTGAACATAACGTGACAGACCTTAGAAGGAAATACCTGACTCAACGAGGATGAGTTACTGGAGAGGAGGTTTGCATGGTAGTCTGTCATTCTGGATGGGAAGAGGTAAAACCTTTTACACACATGAGTTGATTGTTCAATGTTCATGGAGTATGCTTTGGGAGGAGGATCGATCTAAGATGACTTCTGAGCGGAGATTGTGACAATGATGTGTAGAACTTTAAGGCTGTTGATTTTAAAATTCTAAGTCTCACAGAAGTTCCGCCAAACTAATAATCCAAAGTTCGAGTCTAGTTTCATTTTCACGTTCAGCTCATGGTCTTGGTATGGAATCCAGTCTCATTTCACCTCATGGCATTTCTTTTGATGCTCAGGGACAAGCATGGTTTAAGTATAGGGGGATTATGAATCTCAGATTCATATCTCTAAAGTCATTAATTAAGCTCTAATCCCTAAAATTCATTGGCATTTCTTCATTTATTCTGCATAATTAGCATTCATGCATATTTTGATAAGAATTGCATTTGATTATTTATTTTTGCAGAATAAAGAAGCCAAAAATCCCAGCCAAAATTGACTTGTAGATAGCCTAACTTCCCTGATTTTTAACTATTTATGCTAACTCCAAATGACACGAAACAAACTCCACTATGTACATATCACTAACTAGAATAATGAAAAATACAAAAAAATCACTAACCCAAATAAGTGGACAAAAAACCCAAACCCTAGTTCTAGGATTTCCAGACTAAAACCTTGATATCTTCCTCATCCAATGTCCGATTTGATCCTACTCACTTTTGAACTAATGTACATTCAATTACCCTTAATACAAGACCAAGTTCAAGTGAATCGGAGCTCATATGTGAAAGTTGGATTTTGGATCTCTTTTGTACATTTTGTATTTTAGCAGTTTTTGACCTATTATTTTATGTACATAAATGACTCATTTTATTTTATTTCTTTTTCATTTATCTTCTTAAATGAAATTTTATTAAAATTCTTAAAAATCCAAATCCAAACTGAGCTTAAAATCAAAGAAACTAACTAAGTTCGAATCTTCACTAACTGTCTGTACAAAAATTGTCTCTTTTGTATTTTATTTTATTTCTTCTTTTTCTTACTTAATAAAAATCCAAAAAAAATAGATTAATGTATAAATATTTATCGTTGATTTTATCATATTTTTTTTCAAATATTTATCTGATTTAAAAATGACAAAAGAATTATAAAATCCAATAATCAAGGTATTATTTGTACATGGGATCCCCCAAAAATATCACTTTGTGCAATTGATCGACTTTGGTTTCGGTGTCTTCATGAAAGTTGTAGATCTCATCGAGAAGAGCAACTTTTGTGAAGAAAATTTTCGATCAGAGAGATCCTTTGCTATTTATTTTAGATTTTTTTTTGTATTTAATTTTTTGATTTTTGTGAGGCTGACACGTGGCGGCTCCTGGAGCCACTACGTGTCACCCATTTTGGGAGACATGCCTCCTGCGCACATGCCGTGCACGTGCTCCCCACGCCCCCTCTTGCTGCTATATGGCATTACCTCAGCCGTCAGATCTCGGTCGATTGGACGGTCGAGGCCCATCATCTTCATCTGTCCCCCTTTCCCAAAATGCGTCACCTCCACCCGCGAAATATCCGCCCACCACGATCTCCTCCGCCCGCATATCTCGCCGCCGCTGCGCATCTCGTCTACTCCGCCAAATCTCGCATCGGTTGTCCCTCGTCAAATCCCTTTTACATCCAATCATGATCTCCAATCTCCGCGTCAGCCTCTTCAATCAGATCCCCCCGATCAGGATTTCCATCTCCGACAGGCCTCAAGTCCTATTTAAGCGACCACCCCCACCCCCCTCGTCGACTTCATCCGCCGATAAGCCTCTACTCCCTAAGGAAACCTTCGGTGGTGACAGCCCGGAGGCCCTTCACCCAACGACGAGATCCAAAGACTCCCCCTTGCTTCGTTGCAGCGCGAACGAACTCCACCTATTGCCTTCGCTCCAGCTTCACGCCGTCGAGTTTACGTCCATCTTCATTGACTTTCTGCACCATCGCATGCAACTACGCCCAGCCATATCTTCGCCCCTCTGTCATGTCTTCTCCGATCGCAACTCCAGCCCACCGTCATGGAGGATCCAGCCATAGGAGTTTCACCTTCAGCAGTGGGGAACCATCATCTATCAAGAACATCTGCCTCTTCATCGACGAAGCTCTGCTCCCCCACTGGCAATACTTAATCTCCAAAAGACGCAATGCCATCGACAACACTCCAGCAGGTCCTGCTCCTCCCAAACGCCACAGGAGCTGGGCTCCTCCCCTTGATCGGTGGTTGGAGCCCTGCCGAAGGCCACCTACCGATTCTCGCCGTCGGGTGGGACACCCAAGGCCCCCGCACACGTGCATCCCACGTGCGGAGGGGGAAATTGCACCGGTACCCTGAAGATTAGTACACTTGCACAACAACCCACCATTCTAAGGGCACGTGCATAACACATGCCCTTGGTATTTTTGCAATCACCCCCTGGAGCTTTTCCCATATTGTAGATCCAGCCCGCCAACCAGAAGGGCACGTGCTACGCAGGTGCCTCTCTGGACATTTTGCAGAACACCCCCATCATGGCTCCGTAATTCCATTTATATCCCTGGTATGTATATTTTTATATTTATTTAATTATTGTAATATTGCACAAATACCCATGTGTTCCCCCGTTATTCCGAACATCTACTTTGCATTATTTTATTTATCAAAAATATGCATTTTTTCTACAACTAATTCTCTACATTATGACATATGTTTGACATTTTTATAATCTGTGGTTAATTAATAATTAATTATTTTGTGGAAAATTGCATATTTTACCCATTTTTGCTTCGAAATTCATAACTAATTAACCATTATTCTAAAAATTACCAAAAAACAATGACTGTAGATTTACTTGCATATTACATCATGCCCAAAAAGATTTACATTTGCATGCACAGATTGCCTTGTAAAAATCATTTTGCATATTTCGATATTGAATTTTTAATAGGTATTAAATCTGATATTTTTTACCTTTAGGATTTTTTTGAGATCAATCACCTATGATAGATCTTGGATAATTTTATCCCTTGAAAATAAATAGGTTTTATATTTATTATAATTAAATATTGAAATTCGCATCTTTTGCATTCATAAATTAATAAAATATTTATCTTGCACCCAAAAATTCCAAAAAAAATTACAGTGCATTCATTTCATCATAATTATCATCTTGGTCAAGTTTCATATTTTTCGGCATTGTTTGATTGATATTCATTTAATAGTCCTTAAAATTATCCTAATTTGCATTTCGCATCCCAAAACTGCATTAAAAATTACTAAAAAAGACTGCCTCGAAAACAGTACACGAACTTTGATAGATAAAATTCTACGTTATTCCTTTGTCTCCTTGAGTTCGACATTGGGACTTTCTCAAGTAAAATAAACATAAAACCGCATTGATCAAAATTGACTAAAATTTCTTTTCCGATTCCGATTGTCCGCCTACAACGAAACGACATAAATTTTAAACGCACGATAAATCACAAAAAATAACGTACGGTTCTTGGACCCGTCACCTCTCTGAGACTATGTTGCCTTGGTTGTGAAAGGTTTCAACTAACATAAGGGATTTGACTTTGAGTAGACCTTTTCTCATGGTGTAAATATGGCTTCTATCTGGGTAGTTCTCAGCTTGGTATATTGCCTTGATTTGGAGGATGAACATATGCACGTGAAGACAGGTTTCCTCCATGGTGACTTAGAGGAGGAAATTTACATGTTGCAGCTAGATGGCTATGCAGTCAAAGGTAAGGAAGATCATGTTTCTGTGCTGAAGAAAAGCTTATTTGACTTGAAGTAGGCGCCAAGGTAATTGTACAAGAAGTCTGAGTCATTCAAGTGGGAGAATAGCTACTCTAAGACTACTTAAGACCATTGTGTGTTCAAGAAGAAATTTTCGGGTAATGGCTTCATTATTTTGTTGCTTTATGTTGATTGTTGGTAGTAATAATAGGAGAATTTCTTATTTGAAGAAGGAGTTGAGCAAGTCCTTTTTCTCTGAAGGTCTTTTGACATGTGAGACGAATGTTAGGCATGGACACACGTGATCGGAAGGTAAGGAGATTGTGGCCTTCTCAAGAGAAGTATACTGAGAAGGTATTTCAAAGATTTTACATGCAGATTGTAAAGGCGACAAGCACCTCTTTTTGATCACATTTCAAGTTAATCTCCAAAGATAGCCTGTTGATAGTTGTAGAGAAGAAAGACATGTAAAGAGTCCCCTATGCATCAATCACATGCTCTTTCTGTATGTCATGATTTGTATGAGGCCATATATTGCTCATGCATTTGGAGTTTTTAGTAGGTTCATCTCAAATCCTAGGAAACAACATTGAGAAGATATTAAGTGGATCTTGTGATATCTTTGAGGTACCAGAAATTACTCTCTTTGCTTGGGAGAAGATAAGTCTATTATTCTTAGTTACATGAAATCGGATATGGAAGGTGACATTGATGGGAGAATGTCCACACCGGGTTAATGATGGCATGTGGTGTAGTTTATGGCAGTCTCAACTTCAGAAACATGTAATTTAATCCACTACAGAAGCCGAGTTCATTGCAACTACAAAGGCATGCAAGGAGTTGCCATAAAATAAGAAGTTCATGTAAGAACTTGATTTTGGGCAAGACATGTATGTGCTTATTGTGATAGTCAGCGTAATTGGCACAAATTCCACATTTCATGTGAGGTTGAAGCATACTGATGTGAGGTATTATCATATACGAATTAAATGCCTTAGAAGAGAAGCAACTTGTTCTTAACAAGATCCACACAAATGACAATGGTGTCGATATGATGACTAAATAATTGCTCTTGCGAAAGTTTGAAAATTGGTGCTCCCTTACTGAATTGGAACGGATTCATTGTTGCTGATGAGGAGATTGGATGGTGGGTTCTCTTCTATGTGGGAACTCAACCATCAAAATGGACCTCATCCATCAAACATGGAGCTTGTTGATTGTTGATGTCCTTCACATGGGCTAGAGGGAGAGATTGTTGGGATGTGCAACCTCACGTAATTTCCAGTCCATTTCAGGATATATATGCAAAACACCCAAATGGACATGGGGAGATTTGCACGATCCCTTTCTCACATCATGGCGGACACAATCGAGGGATCTTTCTCTCCAATTTGTTAGGGTTGTTGCTGCTGCATTTTGAGAGGGCTAGGGATGCCTCTTCTCTCCTTCCATTCGCTAGGATTGGTTGTCGCTTGCTATTGGAGATCTCGCCGAGGAGCAACCGAGTTAGGATTGTCGTGGAGCTTGTTAGGGATGTAACTTTGGAGGGACGTTTCTCCATCTTCTTTCCCCTTTATTTGAGCTAGTGCGGTTTATTGTCGATACGCTTTAGATAGAAGGTTTTGTTTTGTATAGCCTATAAGGAGAACATTTTGGTCACAACATCTACTAGAGAACTTTGATTTAGCCAGTAGGCCTTACGATTTTTGCCACTCTCATTTTGACGATCGGCTAGCGACGAGAAATTTAGTGAGGACGAGTTGAATAGGAGTGTGCTCGTCAAGAGACATCTGAGGACATGACGAGGAGTTTGAGGACTTGACATCATACAATGGATGCCAATTTCAACTGGTAATCATTTTAGTCGGAGCAGGCATACCCCTTGACGTTCTAATATGGTTCGAGTCAAGTTGCATATGAATCGGATGCGTTCCCATTCCATGATTTTATTTAAAATATCAAGGGCATCCATTAGAGAAGAGCGCGTATATTGTTTTGTTCAATGACTCTATTATGAAAAGATACTAGTGTAACGTCTCGGACTTAGGTCCTCGGTTCGTTATTGAGGAAAACTGACCTTGACAACTTGTGAGATACGGACCCAAATGGACCCATTGGCAACCACCCAAAATGTTTAAGCACAGGTTATCAAGTAGTAATCCCCACCACTTATAAACCACACCCACACTCCGTGAGTTTTAGATGTGGTACTATTTTTTGGGGTATGGGTGTTACAACCTCCCCCACTTATATTCGCAACGTCCTTGTTGTGACATGACCCATCACTTATTCCCAGTGACAGTGGTGGCTGCACGCTCCGAGTAGCCTTTTCCTCCAACCTCTTTGTAGGGGCGACTCCACCTCTCGGGGAGCCAATTCCACTATTAGAGAACATTGCTCTGATACAATTTTTAACATCCCGGGCTTAGGTCCCCGATTCGTTATTAAGGAAAACTGGCCTTGACAACTTCTGGGGTACGGACCCAAATGGACCCGTAGGCAACCACCCAAAATGCTTAAGCCCAAGTTATCAAGTAGCAATCCCCACCACTTATAAACCACACCCACACTTCGTGAATTTTAGATGTGGTACTATTTTTTGAGGTATAGGTGTTACAACTAGAGTTCGTTAAACATCCCAAAGACACCTATATTCATCTCCAAGTTCAACATCTAAGTTATTCTGCATTCCCCTCTTTTGGGCATCATAATCCATTTTCAATGGGTAATTAAATAGGGAGAGATGTTAATATCTTACAAACGTTTATACGCAAGGTTATACGATACCTAGAGATCAAATGTTATGCGTTGCCGAACTACTACTGTTCCTTACTGTATTGCCATCGATGAATAGACATATTTTATTTTATGCCGCCAATAATGTTTGCCAAATATTCTGTTGCATATGCTACTGATAATAAATTGTTGCAGCTCACCGCCCCTTTTGTCCGCAATTTTTTTATTTTTTTTGAAAAATTTCACCATGTATATTCATCTATATATCCCTTCAATATGCCATTCGAATTTCGTCAGAAATAGAGACTCCTATGTCATTCATCTACAACAGGTAATTTCAACGGTCTAAAGATTGTTGTAATCCACCTATTTTAGATGGAGGACATAGGAGGCTCTGTTTCTGACGAAATTCGAATGACATATTAGAGGAATATATAGATGAATATACATAGTTAAATTTTCAAAAAACTAAAAAAATATGGAAAAAATAGGGTGGGGCAGGCCCATCAAACCCATATATATAGGGTTAAACTTGATTAAAAAATATTATATTTTTAAATGGGACTGTCTCCTATTTGAGCTAACTTAGCCCCCTCTGCTCCATTTTTCCATTTTTTATTTTTTTTCGAAAATTTCGTCCGTAGAATTTCATCACTATACCTATATTATGTTATTAAAATTTCGTGCGAAACATAGACTCTTACGGCCTCCATCCAGACAGTCATTTTTTAACGGTTACAGAATTGCTAAAATCGACCCCGCCTGGATGGAGGCTGTAAGAGTTTATGTTTCACACGAAATTTGAATAACATAATATAGGGATATATTGATGAAAATCCATAGAAGAAATTTTCGAAAAAAATGAGAAAAATGAGGCGGGAGGAGCCAAGTTAGCTCCCCCAAGGGGACAACCCTATTTAACCCGTATATATATATATATATATATATATGAGAGAG
This sequence comes from Ottelia alismoides, assembly GCA_037367405.1. Lineage (NCBI taxonomy): Eukaryota > Viridiplantae > Streptophyta > Magnoliopsida > Alismatales > Hydrocharitaceae > Ottelia > Ottelia alismoides. The sequence continues at coordinate 1,108,566 of JAZKJV010008117.1, read as the reverse complement.
AGAGAGAGAGAGAGAGAGAGAGCGAGAGAGAGAGAGAGAGGGAAAAAGGAGTATGCTCCCTGGGAGGAGCCAATGGGGCTGCTCCCATCCCTATTTTCCCCTTATTTTTCATTTTTTTAGAAAATAAAAATTTATATATTCATTACTATATCCCTCTAACATTTTATTAAAATTTCGTCAGAAACAGAGACTCCTAAGCCCTCCATCCAATCGTGATTTTTTAACGGTCGTAAGATTTTTTAAATCGACCATGTTTGGATGGAGGCCGCAGGAGTCTCTGTTTCTGACGAAATTTTAATAGAATGTTAGAGGGATATAGTGATGAATATACAAATTTTTTTACAAAAAATTAAAAAAATTTGGGAGAAAATGGGGGTGGGAGCTGCCCGTTGGTTGCTCCCAGGGAGCAGCTCCATTTATCTCATATATATATATATATATATATAGATGTATATATATATGTATATATATATGTATGGGTTAAATGGGGCTGCTCCCTGGGGGGCTAACTTGGTTCCTCCCGCCCCATTTTTTATTTTTTTCTCAAAATTTTCTTCCGTTGAATTTCATCACTATATTTTTGTATTATTTCATTAAAATTTCGTGCGAAACAGAGACTCCTATGGCCTCTATCCATATAGTCATATTTAACGATTACAGATTGTTAAAATCGACCCAGTCTGGATGGAGGCCGTAGGAATCTGTGTTTTGCACGAAATGTGAATGACATAATATAGTAATATATTTATGAAAATGCAAGGAAGAAATTTCAAAAAAAAATTAATAAATGGAAAAAATGGGGCGGGGGAGCCAAGCTAGCTCCCCCCAAAGGGAGCAACCCCATTTAACCATACATACATATATACATATATATACATATATATATATACATATACATACATATATATATACATATACATACATACATACATACATACATACATATACATACATATATATATATATATATATGGAGCAGTTCAAATGAGGTGGGGTCTCACTAATATTGTGGTGAGCCATCGAGCAGATTCGTCAGATCTCAATCTGACGGTTGCATCAAAAACCTCATCCAAAAGGGCATTTTCGTCAAATTGATTTCATTAATTTCGAGTTTCATTTATTGATTTCAAATTGCCATTCTAAACTTTTCTCGATTTGGTATTTTCACAAATGCCTTTATTGATTAATTTCCAATTTTGTTTCAAACGATCTGAAATCCAACCACAGCTTTGTAAATTACAACGAGTTTTTGTAAATTATATTTTACTCTTTGTAAATTTCATTAATGATTTTATTTTATTACTGTAATTTTATTTTGTAAATGGTTGTATCAGTTTTGTAAATGTGTACATTCATTTTGTAATTCCAACGAGTTTTTTGTAAGAGTATTTTTCCTCTTTGTAAACTTCAACTTTTTTTGTAATTGTGTATGTTTGTTTTGTAAAAACTCTGTGAATCTTTGTAACTGAATCTCCCTCCTTTGTAAAATTCAAGTATGTTTTCCATTTGTGCTAAAGTTCAATTGCCATACATGTTTTCAAGTCCTGCAAAATAGAGAAAAAACATTAAGATTTGTAAAAAAGGTACATAAATATGTAAATCTGAATATCAGTTAAGTAAAATTGTTATACGATAATGTAACTGAATCTCCCTCCTTTATAAGAGTGTCTGATCACTTTGTAAATTTTAGACGCTCTTTTGTAAGATGATCTTATCACTTTGTAATATTCTGTAGAGTTCTGTGACAAATAAGTACACTGTTAGATATTGAAAACATGTAAAAGATTGACATGATATTGTAAAAAAATCAATTTTTGAATAAACCATTCCCAACTTTGTAAAAAAACTACGATTTGTAAAAAAGCTAAGGGCCCTCCTCCGCGCACATCGACGCTTCGGAGTCGACGGCGAGGTGCCGCATTGGAGGACGCGCAGGCAGAGCGCAGCCAGATGGAGAGCGGGGCTGAGGGGAGCCACCATCATCCTCATCGTGCACTACCATTGGCGGCACCTCCGCCGCGGCGCACCTCCACCGAACGACATGCAACTCCGGAAGATCACCTCTGCCGCTCCTCCTCCAGATCTGCAGTTGGCGGCCGCCCATTGATGAATATTCATTCATCACTCTTTATTCTTATATTTTAGCTACAAAAACCTTTGCAAATGCATGTATATATTTGTAAATATAAATAATTACGAAAAGCATGCATGGTGTAAAAAGTAATAATTACCATGTTTTTGTGCAAAAATAAAAGAATAAAGATTAATAAGAAAAAGAGGGAAATATTTAGAATAAATATTGAGCAACCTAACCCAAGGGAGGGCTCAGCATGGGCCTGACCGCATAAAAGCCAAAGTAAAGGGAGATAGGGGCTCTTGTGTGTAAATAGACCTATAAATAAATAAATATATTTTCCTCTAAAAAATATAATAAAAGTGGTTTGTATATATTGTATATATTTATAAATATAAAAATCAAAATAAAAATTGAAAAATTAAAAAGAAAACAAAAACCTTCACCTCATGCATATTCATCATGTACATACACTCACCTATATTTATAAAATTAATTTCCAAACATTTTGTAAATATTTTATCTTTTATGTTGTAAATAAATAAAATAAAAACCATTAAAACAAAAACAAAATAAAAAGAACAAAATCAAAAATTAAAAATCACATTGTAAATATACCATGTATATATATTACATATGTATTTATTTCAAAGATGTATATAAGTAATAAAAATAAAATAAAAATATCTTTTTATTCCTAATTTTATGATATAAATAAATAAAATATAAAATGGGAATAAAATGTACAAAAATAACAAATTAAAAATCAAAAATAAAAACCCTATACTGTACATATACCTATATATAGCCCTATTATGTAAATACCCTATTTTTATTTTCAAAAATTAATTAAAAATCACCAAAAAATAGAAAAATTAAAACAAAAATATTTCATGTTTTGACTTTTTAATAAATCAGCCATTGACTATTATTAATTGATTTTTCAAATCTTTTCCAAATGGCCGTTCCCCATTGGTCCACGGGGGTTGTTGACCGCCCGGTCAACTCCCCCCCCAGGACAACCTCTCACGGGTATTAGGCGGGCGACCCGATTTCTCCTCATTTTAGCGCCTAAACCCGATCCTCTCACACCCAAAACCCGGGTCCGTTTCACTCACGACACATCCGGTACCCTCGCCGGAGTGCCCGCCTCGGGATCCGCGCTTCACGCTGCCCTACCCGACCCATTCTTATCGAACTCCTGGCGGTATAAGGGCTGAGCTCCGCCACCTCATTCCGCATCTTTGGATCATTCGCTCCTCATCCAGTGACCTCCATCGTCTTGGCGATGGTGACCGCTCGCCGGAGCTGGGGTTTCGAGCTCCTCCGTCCACCCCTCGCCGGAGCTCGACCGCTCCGCCTCACCAGTCACCTTCACCCCCTCTCACAGGGTCGAGGCACTTTGCCCTCCACCCGCGAGCATTTTGCTGTGCTTTGCAGGTATCGTCGAGCCCATCTGAGGGTCCGACCATCCAGGAGCAGGCGCTTGACCTCTGCCGACCTCGCCGGAGCTCCCCAGGGCTCCGTTGAGTTATCGGAGGCTACCATTCGACGCGGAGGGCCCGCAGCTATCTTCTCCGATCTTCAGCGGGCCGCGAGGAGGACGTCAGAGCATTCACGGGCCCGGCGAAAGTCGCCGGCCTTTAGTTCGTCCACCATCCTTCTCCGCCATCTGATCGACCCCGAGCTCCAGTCTTGATCCTGACCATCCATCCGAGGAGCTTCCAGCGACGTCTGATCTGGATCGTCCGATCACCGAGGTTTAGCCACAACGCCTCTCCACCGTCCGATCTCCCACGTGGAGACGCCTTGGACGTTTGATCAGCACGAGGACCTCAGCTGTAGGGCGCCACCGCTTCCCAGCCGTCGATCAGCACACATGGCGCCCATCTGACGGCCGACTTAATAAAGGGTAATTTACCCTTAGGCCCCTCTCTTTTTAGTAGTTTGCTTTCAGTCCTGTAAAGATTTTTAGGATTTTATTTACGTTAGGTAAATTGCATGTTGGACCCTGTCTTGTTTGCTATTTGCATGTATACCCCTGCCTATAGTGTGTCACGTGCATCGACACATGTGTTTTTGGGTATTTGCATACTTAGCCTTATAGTTCTGGGATGTTCATGAATGAATGAATATTTTTATATAATTGCATTTCTACCCTTGTGAGTGTGGAAATAGCGCATGTGTGTTTTATTTGTGGGTAAATTACATTAAGTTTCCTGGGCTTTTAATACTTGTTATATTTAGCCCAGAAACTTAATTTCTTTGCATATAGGTCCCTGTGTACCCCAGACACGTGCCGCGCATGTGATTTCTTGGGAATTTTGCACCGGACCCCCTGGAGCTTTGAATAATTGCGTACAGGTCCCTGTGCACTATACCTAGGTTTTAATTTTGAATAAAATAGCAAACTTACTCCAAATTCAATGAAAATTGGACACACGGCTCCTGCCATGTTGTAAAATTTTCTGGAATTTTTGGAGACATTTTCATTTTTATTTGATATTTTTAAAAAATCAAAAACAGCCATTTCCGTTACTGTTTGATTTAAAAATTCACAAAAAAAATATTAAAATTCATCTAAAAATTACAAAAAAATTAGTTACTGTGTCTTTGCTTGATTTTCTGACCAATTTTGGTCATTTTTCAGTTCATAAAACTCATAAAAATTGAAAAACACCTAAAAATCTATAAAAATTCTAATATATATTTTAAAAACCCAAAAATCATAAATCCAGTGGCTAAATTTTCTTTGTAGTGTTTACTATAGAGGAAAATTAACTCCAGGCTTTTTGGGGATTTTTAGATATTTTATCTAAGTCCCTCAAGCTTGGCTGGACATTATTGTTATCTTTTTGCATTGTTTCATTTTTAGAAAATTAAATCAAAAACAGAAAAATCCTAAAAATTAAATAAAAACAGTAAAAATCATAAAATACACAAAAACATTTTTATTTGAATTTTTGATTGGTTTTTAATGCATTAAATAAATTGTTGAGTTGGCTTATTTCTTTGCTTTCTTTACTTTCTTAATTAGATAAAAATCCAAAAAATATATATATAAATTAAAAATCCACTAAAAAAACATTTTGATTTTATTTTAGTGTATTTTTGACTACTTCGTAGGCCGCAAGGCCATTACGTGCTCCTTGTGTTCGACCCTGGTCTCTATACCAGGTTAATCTAATAGCAGGACCGCATTTGATTTCGATTAATTTTATCTAATTTGGTGGTCTCTTTTTCTGGATCGACCGAGTCTGATTGCTTGGGTCGCAACGACCATCGATTACCTTTTACCCGAGTGATTAGGCCCATCTAATGGCGCCGTTGTCGGGGAGCACGGCTTAGTAGTTTTTCTTTATTTTTCATTTTCTTTTTCGTCGCTTTCCGCGGCTCTTTCTAAGTCCGCGCCTTTTCGCGGCTTTTTGTTTTTCCTTTATTTTTACTTTATTTTTATTTTTATTTTTATTTTATTTTCTTTTATTTTTGTTTTTGTTTGATTTTTGTTTGTTTATTTTATTTGTCATTTTGCACATATACCCTCATTTTATTTCTCATTTATTTTTCTTGCTATTATTTGATTATATTATTCTTGGTTTGACCACTTGTTTTCTTTCTTGCGAGGGCCCGAGGACCGAGGCGGCAACTTTCGAGAAGCCAGCGCAACCGCGGGATTCGGAGGCTGCTCCCTTCTACACGGAGCCGTAGGAGAGCGTGAGAGAGAGGCTGAGTGGGAGAGGATTGGAGTAGGATTAGTTTAGATATTTTATTTCATTCATTTGATTATTGTAATAATATAGGGACAGACTCAAACTCTTTGGACTTGGCTTGAGTAGCGGGTCTGTTTCGCCGAGCACTGGTGTGCTCGGGGTGAAGGATATTGAGAATCCTCAAGCGCATCACGGAAGCGTGATGATCGTATCGAATACGATCGGGGCGACTAGTCGTACTAGTCACAAGGTGCAGCGGAATTTAAAAATTTTAAATCAAATGATGAAACCACATGATCACGAGAACACTTCTCGGATCGTTTCATCAATCCACAAAGTGTAAGGAATACCTTTGAAGCGTGGTTGTGATTGCGAGATCCCAAACAAGAGATCCTCCTGTCTCAAGTCCGATCCACGAAGAATGCACTTGCGGGCACGATGATGAGTCGCGTCCCTCCCGCAATCCTTGATGAAGATCCAAGCAATAGATCCCCTGATTTCGTCAAGCGAAATCCGTCGTCTTCCTCTATAGCAAGTAGCCACGAAGAAGAAGGAGATCCTCGAGTCGTCGAAGGCGAAGGAGAAAACTTCTCTCCTTTCTCAACAATGGTGGTCGGCCACCCTTTAGAGAGAGAGAGAGAGAGAGCACGAGAATGAGATGGAGAGAGAGAGAGAGAAGTAGAGTAGGCATCTACTTGGTGTACTTTTCAAGGGCTAAGGCTACCCTCTTTATATATTAGTTTGGGATCCAATGGATCTCAATCCATGGCTCTCATGGATCCAACGATCATTGTAATCCAAGAGCCATCCAACGGCTATGATTGTTGTTGGTTAAAAAACCAACAACATTAATTTACATTAAATTAAATATATGTTGAATTATTATCAACACAACTTAATTAACATAAATTAATTTATTAAGAGATAATAATACAACAAATAAGAGGAGACAACAACCCTCCTAAAAACAAGGAGGCGTCACCTATGACCAAGTCATAGGTGACGCCACCTTTAATTATTGGTGGTTTTGTCTCCTTTTATTTATATTATTATTTCTTAATTTATTGCAATAACTATTATTGCAATAATATCCACCAAATTAATTCCAAATTAATTTGTGAATATTTCAATCATGCCATTGAAAAAATATGTGGATCATATTCACATCCCAAACTAATTTGTAAATTACATTTCCTGTTAATTAACTAATGTGGATCCAATCCACATTAATAATTAACAAATGCTATTTACAATATTTCTCTCTCTCTGATATATTATAAATCCCATTTATAATATACACAGATATTCTGGATAGCACTATCCATGATCTGCTTATCCTTGATAATTAAATCCTATTTAATTATCTTGAATAATCATTCTCACAATATGAATCTTATTCATATTATACTTGCTAATTAAATCTCATTTAATTATCTTGGACACATTCTCACAATATGAATCTTATTCATATTATACTTTGATAATTAAATCTTATTTAATCATCAAAATCTTCTTGCTTGGATACTAAATTCATCATAGGAATTATTCTTGAACTCCTTCAAGAATAATGTGCCTTCTCCGCAGATACTTGGAGATAAGGACATGGCGATTGTATTGTTCCACATATAGTGACTTGGATGTTGAGATCTCATCTCAAATCCAGATCTAACGGACCTCTCATAGATGCTTGATTAAATCAAGTCCGTATACTTAATCGTCTCATTGGATCTGAATCACATTCAGATCAATGTCCAACATTTGGACTAAGATCAAGTTACTTCTCTACTGAGAGGAGTCACTAAAATCCAGACCTGTTTCATCACTCCCTCGGACTGGAAGCGTCATGGTTATACAATCGTTTATGATCACATCACCCTCAGGTATTCCCAATACCTGCACATCCTGCATACTGGAAGACCAATGATCAACCCGAAGATGAAGATCCATTTTATACTGTCTTCTTCAGGGTTTGATCACCAAGTTTCTCAATCTTGGTCATTGGGATTTGGTATCGATCATATGCTTTCCCAAAGCATATATCATACCTTCAAATTCTTGTCATGCTTCCAAAGCACGACGACCATGCATGGAATTTGATCGGTCCCAATACCTCATGAGTGAGCTCATGTCTTCCGGTTCACAAGTGAACCTGTATGATCCCTTTGAGAGATTGTATTACTCATATGCCCTTATATGCACACCTGCTCGCCGGTGTATAGACCTTGATTAGGTCATCAACCTAATGGTCTGCCAAATGTACATACTCAGACATATAGTAACACATCTGTCTCTAGTCAGAGGATGTGTGCCTATGTTGTGACATTGTTCAACATAGGACTTAGGTTATCTCGATCTCGCTAAGTCAACCCATTGACTTAACTAATCTGACACCTCCGAATCACTATTCCCATGCAGAGGACCTGCATCAAGAGGTCGGTCAGATATCAGCCTATGTGAGAAAGGATTGTCATCTCCAACTCAGGCTAGAGATCATCTCTTAATAATCATTTGACGGTGCTTGATGAGTCCTCTATCTAACGCATTAGATATTCATCCAAGCACCAGCCTCTATGATTCATTTAATGAATCAACAGCTGTATGATCATTAAGATGGCCATGGTACATAACCCTAATTGTACAGAGGGACCTATTATGCAAATTATTTATTCTTCATTTCAGATCAGGGAATGATAGTACAATAACATTTATTGCATAATGGCTCGTCGTGGGCTCGCGTGTCCAACAATCTCCCACTAGCCCAAAGAGCCATTAATGGGCTAATCATTTAAACCCACACTCATGTGACAATCATAGGCTATTTAGAAAATAGCTAGGTAAGCTGATCAGTCACTCTGTTCCCGCAAGACTACGCCAAGTCCTTTTACGGTACTTGCATATCCCCAGTAACAGTGCTCGCATCTAATGCGAATGTTGCATCTAATGCAACTAATACTCAATCTTGTCAGTCATAGTATCCTTGATACTACAACTCAAAGAAATATTATTATAACCAGCATGTAATTTCTATTATCCTTATTAGAATACCCTTATCCCTGAAGATCTCTATCTCCTAAGGTATTCGCAGTTAAGACCTTTTAGATCTCCATCTAAAAGTCTTAATTTATTGAAGATAAGACTTAGAGATCACTATATCTAAGGCCTTATCATCTTTGAAGATATTGTTATTATTGCAATTAAGTGTTCTATCTCCATAGTAGGATTAGTAACAATTTACTACTCCCACTGCATGGCAGATATCTGGCTTTTGTACACATCTAGCATACTTTCAGTTTCTCGTAACTGATGCACAAAAGGGCAACCAGTTTTTAGCATTCACTTCCTCAACTCTTTGAGGTGCTATCCCTTTAGATAGGTCAGTACCAAATCTTAAAGGTAAGAAAGCCTTTCTTGGAATTGCCAGAAAATGGAACATGTCCAAGGTGTACTACAAATGTGACAGTCCCAATACCCTCTTTTCTTTGCTTCTGAACACCTTCAGAACTAAGATCTAAGAGGCATCTTTGAGATCATATCTCAAGGTATGGAATAACCAGATCACAAAACACTTATTATCATCCTTATATCATTCCAAATGATTAGGATATTATCTACGTTTAGCACGATGAACACAATGGCACTCCCACTAAGCTTCACATGGTTCATCAAGATTCTATTTGAAATCATAACAATTATAATTTCATCAAATCTTATGTTCCATCGACAATAAGCTTATTTGAGTCCAAAGATGGAGTTCTTTAGCCAGCACATCTTGCATTCCTCAACCATGAAGCCCTGGGGCTACTTTATGTGAATATCCTCAAAGAGGTATTCATAGAGGAATACAATCTTGACTCACATCTTGAAGATGCCATAGTCAAATTGTGTAGCTAGGGTTAGCAACATTCTGATGGGTTTAAACATGATCACTGAAAAGCAAGCCACATCGCAATCGATGTCTTCTCTTCGGTGTGTAGCTCATGGCTACGAACCGTGCTTTGAAGGTTTCTACCTTCTCATCAGGTTCCCTCTTTCTATTGAAGATCCATTTACACCTTAATGGGTCTAACCCTTATAGGTGGATCCTCGAGGGTCCATATACAACACTTGTATATGAAGTCTACCTTAGACCTTTATTGCTAATATCCATCTTTCCATGTTATGATCCTTAGGAGCTTCATCACATGAAGTCCGATCATTTTCAGACTTAACTGACACATGGAATACATCTTCAAACTCATTTGAAGAGGTATTAGTGTTTCATCTTTAATTGTCCCTTTTAGTTTCCGATTTCTGGAGCCTCATTATCTTCTCAACATTAAATGAGTTCCTATACTTCATTTTCATCTTGATTCTTAAGAGAGTCATCCTATAAGAATCATATTCTCAAAGATGAGATATTTTAAGAATCTCAAGGTCGTAAAGTTGGTATCCAATACCATCCTTTATTTTCCTAATGAAGTAGCACTCTCAAGTGCTAGATTCCAACTTACATGCATGGAACCTTATTAAGGATATATATTGTAGTCTCTACTACAAATATATACCTAGAAACTAAGGGATAATTATGCTAAAATTCATCATTGATCAAATCATGTCACACATGATCTAATTGTATCTTCCTACAACTCCATTGAGTTTAGGTGTGTCAGGAGGATTGAGATAGAAATGATATTCATATCTCCATAGGATATTCTTTGAATTCATCTAATAGGTACTTGCTACCTTGGTTAGATCAAATTCATTTAATCTTCCTTCAAACTTTGGTTCTAAACCAAAATTACGAAATCTTTGAACATTTCAAAGGTTTCCCAGGTGAAGAGAAGAAATCTCATGATCATCAATAGATATCACATATCCACAATGTTCACTATGATATAGATGATTCACATACATCAATATGTATGAGATCTCGAATACCTTGACATCTTGCACCTTTCCCAAAAAAAGGGTGTATTGGACATTTTATTTTGAATACAATATTCACAAGTATGTAAGATTTGAAATTTTAGACATTCTAAAGTTTCATATCTTACTAGTCTATTGATCTCATCAGCAGACATATGTCTAAAACTTGATGCTAAATCATTGTCAAATGATCTTTATCCTCCTATTGATCTTATAAGGTTTAACTTTCAGTATTAGAAATCTCAATGAACCATTCATTAAATTTCTAATTTAGTAGAGTCCACTAGATGCTAGATTATTATCTGAAATATATCCATCATAACTCTTTATGACAGGGTTATTCCAGAATTCATGTTTATTTCCAACATTTAGAAACAAACAATGAGTGTATTCTAATATCTAGGTCATAGAGACATTCTCTAAGACTAAGGCTCTCCCACTGAAATTAAGAAGTCTATCAATCCAACAGAGATTGTTGCAACAATTGCATCATTATCCATGTGGATAACTTTAAACCTTAAGATCAAAATTTTCCAGTCTTCTAAAATATGTGCAACACATTGCAAGTGTTGTTAGAAGATTGAGATACAATTATCAAACTTTATCTTATCAAATAAGCAAGTCAATTTCAATGATCAAATGTAGATATAGATTATTATGATGCACTATCTGAGTCCTTCTCTAAGGATTCTAGACAGACTTGATAGTCATACTATCAACACATCATGTTATTGCAGTATAGGCATTCATCCAACTCTTTGGATGTCATATGGAAGTCACAGAAGTACAATCAACTCTTTGACTTTCCTTCTCACATGGTTCCGACCCACGCTTCCACTGTGCTCTCTTCATCTATAAACAACCATTGTTCAAGACTAAGGATCTCTTATGTTAAATTTAAAAGAATTCAATGTAAGAGCATTTCAACATTTATACATGCTTCATTAAATTCATACAATGTGAATACTATGAAGCTTCATGAATGACTAGAGTATAGACAGTAGAATGATGACACTCATCATGTCTACATCCATCTAGACTCCTAAAACAATGGTTCATGTAGGTATTCAAATATTTTGAATACATCATCTCTTTCGAGCCACCATTCTGCATAATGTAGAGAACCATGTCATTCATGATTAAATGTTTAGAGCACATATGTATGCCAGAACATCTTCTTAGATTTTATAAGGATTATTCGACAATTACGATCACCATCGACATGTCACTTCCAAAGTACACTCGATGAAAGATCAAGATTATAGAGACATACAAACCCTAAGGTGATGTCTCATTGTCTTATTTAATCGTCATTCCTCATTATGTTGAGGAAGCTTGCACATTGCAACCACATACATTATGTGTCCAATTGCAAGTATAATATCTGGATCATGAGTCCAATCCATGATATTTTACTGGTTATTATTGAGTATAAGATTGAGTGGGTTTAATGAAGGATTATCTGAAATATGAAATTTGCATAAGGGTATATATATTATATATACATATTTTACTTTGATTTAGGAATTTTAAATCAAATTTGTCTTGCTATGTCTACTATGAAAGATTATTCCCTAATCGTCTTTCAAAGAAAGAGATATACTTACCACTATATCTCAAGCAAGATCTGGGATCTCCTCTCTATCTTTATCACATCCCAATAATATGAGAACCTATGACTCGAATAAAGAGAAGCGGGAACACATTCCGCCTTGCAAGTCCAACTTGCATTTCCCAATTCGGTCTTTAACACCCGGGCCCACCATCCCTAAGATGATGTTGACCCGTTGCTAATTGAACCAACCGTCAACAGGCTTAAAACTCGCTATACGCAATCCAATATCACCCCAATAATATGAGGACCCGATATTGGGGTCACTACGTATACGGCCTTACTCTTTCGAGAAGCAAAGAACCCGATCCAAATAATTATATATAGGATCTGTCACTTCGGACAGGCGTCTCCTATATACAACTTTTGGCGACGAAATTCTTTGCCTTGACGGGAGACCATGGATGTCACTTATGTGATCCTCCACCTCATATTCAAATTGTAATTAATTATCGTGAATCATATTTACATAATTAATTCTTCCATGGGAAATACATATCTATTCATAATAGAGTGTTTCATAGGATATAATTAATTTTATCATATTAAATCAATCATCAATCCTATTATCAATCAACAAACTTTGAATTTTACTTGAATAGTAGGTATAATCTCAAAGTACGTATTATTTCGAATTTTAATAATTAGAAATACACTTTGATTTCTCTGACATTATCCAATCCCTACCCGCTGTCATGGCCAGTACCGACGAGAGTGGGACGGACCACATACGTTGCAACCCGCTACCCCAGCGATCTCCGACTAGACACCATATCCACCTCAGGAAAGGATAATGCCAGATAGATCATCATGTACTTTGAGATGCTCATCGGTCTTTCAACCGAAATTATACCATATAATATACATCAAAACATTTTTTATTATATTATAAGGAGATTTGCTAAACAAATCCCCAATCCTATTCAAGCAAGAGGTTTTGCATGTAAAAGTTGTCCTACAACTATTGTAGGATGACCTAGGGTTTTGCATGAAAACAATGTTTGTTGTTGATTTCAAAGTTAACCAATGATCAAGATCAACTATCTTATCACTTTGGTTTAGTGGGATGTCATTCAAGGAATTGATTATCATCTTTAAATATTCCACAAATATTTATCAATAACCAATTTCAGAAAATTAACAATTAATTTTCATCAACATTTATTTGAATGACTATCACAAGGTTCATGATCAAAAAAATGTCAATTTCCAGCAGTGACCCCTTATCACTAATCAATTTAAATCCAAAATTCGCAAAATTAGTGCCCTAAGATTGCCAACTTGATTTATAATAGAACGTATGTGATATTTCATGTATTTCGAGGCGTAACGAAACCGTAATTAACAAATTAATCACGTTCTGTTCTGCAGTTCCCGCAACTGTGAATACATGCATATTCAAAAGGTCATATCTTGAGCAAATTAAATCCAAATTTAGTAAACTCAAGTCCTATGGTTTCCTTGTTTAATGGGGAACAAAATCCAATTGAATATTTCGTGTTTAAACAATTTAAACAGTGCCGAAAAAATCAATTAGACAGAGTTGCGAAAATTCAAATGCGCCAAAAAATTTTTCGCGACCATTTTAAACCCAAGTCGTCCATGGTTCATGGATCATATCCAAAAACTTTTTCAACCTGCTTCCGATACCACTTGAAGGATATTGAGAATCCTCAAGCGCATCACGGAAGCGTGATGATCGTATCGAATACGATCGTGGCGACTAGTCGTACTAGTCACAAGGTGCAGCGGAATTTAAAAATTTTAAATCAAATGATGAAACCACATGATCACGAGAACACTTCTCGGATCGTTTCATCAATCCACAAAGTGTAAGGAATACCTTTGAAGCGTGGTTGTGATCGCGAGATCCCAAACAAGAGATCCTCCTGTCTCAAGTCCGATCCACAAAGAACGCACTTGCGGGCACGATGATGAGTCGCGTCCCTCCCGCAATCCTTGATGAAGATCCAAGCAATAGATCCCCTGATTTCGTCAAGCGAAATCCGTCGTCTTCCTCTATAGCAAGTAGCCACGAAGAAGAAGGAGATCCTCGAGTCGTCGAAGGCGAAGGAGAAAACTTCTCTCCTTTCTCAACAATGGTGGTCGGCCACCCTTTGGAGAGAGAGAGCACGAGAATGAGATTGAGAGAGAGAGAGAAGTAGAGTAGGCGTCTACTTGGTGTACTTTTCAAGGGCTAAGGCTACCCTCTTTATATATTAGTTTGGGATCCAATGGATCTCAATCCATGGCTCTCATGGATCCAACGATCATTGTAATCCAAGAGCCATCCAACGGCTATGATTGTTGTTGGTTAAAAAACCAACAACATTAATTTACATTAAATTAAATATATGTTGAATGATTATCAACACAACTTAATTAACATAAATTAATTTATTAAGAGATAATAATACAACAAATAAGAGGAGACAACAACCCTCCTAAAAACAAGGAGGCGTCACCTATGACCAAGTCATAGGTGACGCCACCATTAATTATTGGTGGTTTTGTCTCCTTTTATTTATATTATTATTTCTTAATTTATTGCAATAACTATTATTGCAATAATATCCACCAAATTAATTCCAAATTAATTTGTGAATATTTCAATCATGCCATTGAAAAAATATGTGGATCATATTCACATCCCAAACTAATTTGTAAATTACATTTCCTGTTAATTAACTAATGTGGATCCAATCCACATTAATAATTAACAAATGCTATTTACAATATTTCTCTCTCTCTGATATATTATAAATCCCATTTATAATATACACAGATATTCTGGATAGCACTATCCATGATCTGCTTATCCTTGATAATTAAATCCTATTTAATTATCTTGGATAGTCATTCTCACAATATGAATCTTATTCATATTATACTTGATAATTAAATCTCATTTAATTATCTTGGACACATTCTCACAATATGAATCTTATTCATATTATACTTTGATAATTAAATCTTATTTAATCATCAAAACCTTCTTGCTTGGATACTAAATTCATCAAAGGAATTATTCTTGAACTCCTTCAAGAATAATGTGCCTTCTCCGCAGATACTTGGAGATAAGGACATGGCGATTGTATTGTTCCACATATAGTGACTTGGATGTTGAGATCTCATCTCAAATCCAGATCTAACGGACCTCTCATAGATGCTTGATTAAATCAAGTCCGTATACTTAATCTTCTCATTGGATCTGAATCACATTCAGATCAATGTCCAACATTTGGACTAAGATCAAGTTACTTCTCTACTGAGAGGAGTCACTAAAATCCAGACCTGTTTCATCACTCCCTTGGACTGGAAGCGTCATGGTTATATAATCGTTTATGATCACATCACCCTCAGGTATTCCCAATACCTGCACATCCTGCATACTGGAAGACCAATGATCAACCTGAAAATGAAGATCCATTTTATACTGTCTTCTTCAGGGTTTGATCACCAAGTTTCTCAATCTTGGTCATTTTGATTTGGTATCGATCATATGCTTTCCCAAAGCATATATCATACCTTCAAATTCTTGTCATGCTTCCAAAGCACGACGACCATGCATGGAATTTGATCGGTCCCAATACCTCATGAGTGAGCTCATGTCTTCCGGTTCACAAGTGAACCTGTATGATCCCTTTGAGAGATCGTATTACTCATATGCCCTTATATGCACACCAGCTCGCCGGTGTATAGACCTTGATTAGGTCATCAACCTAATGGTCTGCCAAATGTAAATACTCAGACATATAGTAACACATCTGTCTCTAGTCAGAGGATGTGTGCCTATGCTGTGACAGTGTTCAACATAGGACTTAGGTTATCTCGATCTCGCTAAGTCAACCCATTGACTTAACTAATCTGACACCTCCGAATCACTATTCCCATGTAGAGGACCTGCATCAAGAGGTCGATCAGATATCAGCCTATGTGAGAAAGGATTGCTATCTCCTACTCAGGCTAGAGATCATCTCTTAATAATCATTTGACGGTGCTTGATGAGTCCTCTATCTAACCCATTAGATATTCATCCAAGCACCAGCCTCTATGATTCATTTAATGAATCAACAGATGTATGATCATTAAGATGGCCATGGTACATAACCCTAATTGTACAGAGGGACCTATTATGCAAATTATTTATTCTTCATTTAGAATCAGGGAATGATACGTGCAATAACATTTATTGCATAATGGCTCGTCGTGGGCTCGCATGTCCAACACGGGGGACCCTTAGGATTTTTCGCGGTTTTTCGTGGCTTTTGGTTTTTCGCTGCCTTTTACGGTTTTACGCGGTTTTTCTCGAGCCCCTAGATTTAGGATTTTCTGCTTGACTGTGCCGTAATTAGTAGGATCCCCACACTTAATTGATTGCCTGTTCCTATAGAACGATTAATTGGACCTACTAATAAATCATTAATAAAAATAACTGACTCACTCCCTTTGTAGCCTACGTGCCGTACCCTGCCCTGACCGGACCTCTGGCTTGAAGGATCGGTGACCAGTTAGACGGTTCTTCGAGTAGAATTGCCTGTTTAGGACTCGGTTTTCACCGCTGCACCATATAGGAAGTTTCTTTCAGTCTTTACATTTCTGTGCGGATCACTTTGAATGTAGAGTGCTGGAGACAGGTACGCATTTCTATCTCTGCATGCATCATTGATTTCTTCGCGCATCGGCTTTTTCGTCTTCTCCCTCTATTTTTGACTAAATAATCAGGAGAACCGAAAATTCGTTAGGCCTTTGTTTTTAATGAAAAATATTAAAAAGAAAAACAATAAAATTGGGACTGTTTAAGCTATTGACCCTAAAAGACACTTGACCGAAAAAATTTGTCTTGGGGAGAGCAACCCCCTCATTGGTTGGTTTGATTGTGCGAGAGAGTGACCCGTTCACTAGGTAGAGCCCTCCGGTACTATTCCCGACTGATTACCGACTCTTTAGTGCGGGACAGTCGGTTGGGGATAGTATCGGGTATCCCAGCAGGTCACGTAATCGCTCTGATAGATTGATTGTTCACCAAAATAAAATAGACAAGATAATTTGACTGAGCCTTTACGGTCTTCAGCTCGCGTTGCGTTTGTGAACAGAGGGTTTGGTTGCTGATCATAGTTTCTCAAGATCCCATCCGCCTTACTCGCCAGATCACGATGATGTGTAGACGATCTCTTAGGCAGCCTCTGGCTGCACCGCTTTCGGGCACGTCTACCCGTTCATCTAGATTGGCCCGCGAGAGCCGAGACCAGCTCTCCGAGCCCGAGTATGATTCCGCCATGTTCCCCCTCGACCCCCTTTCTTTCGGTTCCGAGAGACCCGTGCCAGAGGAGAGATTATCAGATTTATCGGCACCTGAGTTTGGGTCGTTTGGTTTTGCAGACGCCATGGCCGGCAGTTCCGAGGATCGCTCCCGAGGTCCACAGCCTGAGCACTTTGTGTTGGACCAGGGCGCGATCAACTCCACCCTGATCGCTTCCCTCGAGATAGTTCAGCAGCAGTTGAGGGATCAGGGGGCATTCATGCTTGATATGAGGAGAGATATGGAGCAGATGCGAGCAGAGAGAGAGCAGAGGAGAGACGGGCCGAGGATCCCGGATGATGCAGATGCAGCAGCCGCAGCAGCAGCCGCAGCAGCCGCCGCAGCCGCGGCAAGAGGACCACCAAGACCGATGCGGGAGTTGCACAACCCCGGATCGACGCTGATGCACCACTGGGTCGTACTTCCAGCTATCGTGGGGGACTTCAAGTTCCCCCCGAACACCTTGCAGTTACTCCCCCGCTTCCACGGGCTCGCCACTGAGGAGCCCCATCTCCACCTCTAGGAGTTCCTCATGATCTGCAGTACTGTCCACGATCGTCAGGTGGACCAGGACACTATTCGGATGATTGCCTTCCCTTTTCCTTGGCAGACAGAGCAGCCACCTGGCTGAAGCACTTGGGGAAGTTTGTTTACACCTGGGAGCAGCTCCGCACCGAGTACTTACACAAGTACTATCCACTCGGGCGGACCAATGCAGCAAGAGCCCTCATCAGCAACTTCTCGATGCTCTCCAACGAGCAATTCCATGAGGCATGGGAGAGTTTCCGTGAGCTGACTGATCGATGCCCGCACCACGACATTTCGAAGCCCAACCTTGTGCAGAGCTTTTTCAGCGGACTGACACCAGAGATCCAGGGCTTGGTGAACGCTTCTTGTGGCGGGTCGTATTTCGTCAAGGACCACGACCAGGTCTGGGACATCTACGAGGAGATGGCCGAGAACTATATGGTGATGTCCCAGACCAGGTTGTACACTCAGGGCAGACCCCAGTAGCAGCCAGGACCCGTGCAGTACCAGAGGATAGCACGGTTCGATGCCGGTCCTTCCAGTTTATCCGCAGTAGCAGCAGCACAGGCAGAGTCATCAGCTGCGGATATGGGTATTATCAGTGAGAAGTTGGATCGGATGGAGCTGATTGAGAAGAAGCAGTGCCAGGGCATCACTCAGATGGAGCAGATGGCACAGACTCTGAGCGACATGAAGACCCAGCTCATGTGTCTCCAGGAGGCACAGACGGCTCCCCAGCCCCGTCTTTAGTCGCGAGGCGATACCAGCGGTAGCAACAGCTCGTCCCAGCGCTCCAGCTCACACCAGCAGCCTAGACAGGTTCATCTTGTACAGGCGGAGCCGTACCAGCAGCCACAGCCCACCTACCAGTCACCACCATCTCCAAACTTGCAGATGGTGGTATACCAGCCGGATCAGCCTCTAGCAGTACTCCCACCACCCCAGTACGATGCAGAGCCGTTGATGGATGTCAACGGGATTTGGTATGACCGTCCTCAGCCTGGGATCCGACGAGACCATCCCGGATTCAGGTGGGGGACCGGAGGTGCCCAGCCCCAGCAGCAGCCATCTGGTCAGGGAGGCCAGTACGGTCATCAGAGAGAGCACCAGTCGCAGCAGCAGCCCCCAGTCTACCCTTCACAGCAGCAGTCATCCTACGTTCCTCGTCCCTATCAGCAGGGACAGTCTTGGAGGCGTGAGCAGCAACCTCACCAGCAGCAGCATCCTCCCACTTACCCCTCTCACCAGCAGCAGCACCAGTTCCAGCAGCCTCATCACCAGAGAGGCTACCCGTCGGGCTCCCATGGTCCACCATACGAGAGCCCCGCCTTGGACGATATAGCACGCCTCCTCACGGATTAGCAGGCTACTTTCAGACGGGAGATGGACGAGTTCTGCCAGGAGATGTGGGGCATTGTGAGAGGGAAGGCCGTCATTCCTGCCCAGATCGAGCCGAACCCCAACATCCTGAAGCAAAAGTCTGAGCAGGTAGCTTACACTGAGCATGCCACTCCTAGTGATCCATTTGATGATATGTCTTCAGATCTTTTTGATGCTGATTTTGTCACACTTAGGAGCGGTAGGACACCAGCAGGCGGCGCCTCGTCTGAGCGACACCACGAGGACACACCTAGGGCGCCAGATGAGGAGGAGGAGAGCGGTACTGAGGCCACTCAGGTTGATGACGGTGGTACTGATGCCACCAAGGATGCTGATTCCACAAGCGGTGCTGAGGCCGCCAGTTCACCAGTTCGAGGAGGTGGTACTGATGCCACCCTTGATGCCGAGCCAGAGCGTGGTACTGAGACCGCGGGACGTCCAGTTGATCCAGCTAGTGGTGGTACTGAGACCACCAGTGTTCATTCTGAGAGAGTTTTAGTTTTTCCTTCGCATGGTGTACCTCGGAACCATGTTGTGAATAAAGGAAAAGGTTTGGTTTTTTCTGGTCCCACTGTGGTGCTTGATGTATGTGCGGATCCGGCCGTCGAGCCGTCTAGACCTTAACCTAGTCCTTCATCTGAGAAGGACCCAGTGATCCCCTTCCCTAGAGCCCTTCAGATGGAGAAGGGGAAGAAAAAAGAAAATCCGAAAAAAAGAGAGCAAGAGGAGTTCAACCAGAGCATGATTGATAGATTTCACATGCAGCTGACCCTTCAGGAGGCTTTGCAGCACATTCCCCTTCTTCAGCGTTCTTTGAGAGACAGGACTACCATCAGGAGGAAGAGGAGGAATCACCATTCAGAGATCCATGTGCTGACGAAAGCCATGTGCTTCGCGATTCAAAACCGTCTGCCGGCCAAGAGGCCAGATTCAGGAGCCCCTTATGTCAGATGTCACATTAGAGAGCAGAGGTTCGACTAGACTCTATTAGATAGCGGATCGTCTATCAACCTCCTTCCGACGGCCCTTCTCGATCGCTTCGAGTTGGGCACTCTTAGACAGAGCAGGACAGTCCTTCAGTTTGCTGATCGATCTGTCAAGAGGCCGAAGGGGTTGTTGCAAGACGTTGTCGTCACTATTCAGGACATGCAATTCCCCGTGGACTTCGTAGTGTTGGACATGGAGATCCCTGATTCCGTGACCGATACCCCCATCATTCTCGATCGTCCGTTCTTGGCCACAGCCAAGGCGGTGACTGACCATGATAGCGGGAAGGTATATTTTCGCGTCGAGGGCGAAAGTGTACAAATAGAGACGGTCGAGGACAGCAGAGCCAGAGACAGATCATGCTCAGAGACCAGTTCAGACACAGAGCAGCTGACAGATGCTGGGCTAGACATCCACTAGGACTGTGATTTTGTGATCACAGACGATGAGGCAGCATGGGCAGATCCAGCAGCACAGGCTATCCTCTCATTTTCATACACCGCTGATGCCGAGTTGACAGCAGAGGAGAGCTTGGAGAGCACATACCTGGTTCAGAATACTTCAGTGGCAGCAGAGCCGGTTCTCGACCGCGACACAGATTCTAGTGATGAGGGTGGTACTGATGCCACCGCTGATGATGCAGATCCCTCGGAGTCAGAGTCTGAGTGGGCAGATTGCGAGGATTACATGCCAGACCTGATTTCCACAGAGCCTACAACTGAGGAGGAGGTAGATGCGGAGCAGATTAGAGACAGTCAGTTAGAGCAGCCTTCTCCAGTTCCTGAGATTGAGAGAGAGTTTCAGTTCTCCCATACAGATTTGGCAGCATATGCAGAGACACTTCAGAGGCCAGATCCACCAGTACCCAGTTGTCCAAAGCTAAAGCCGCTCCCTACTTCGCTGAAGTATCGATTCCTTGCGGGCGAGCCTGAGATGTACCCAGTCATCATCTCCACCGATCTGACTGGAGAGCAAGAATCCCGTTTGATGGGGGTTCTTGAAAAGAACCGCAAGGCAATCGGATGGAGCGTAGCAGATCTCCATGGGATTAGTCCATCACATTGCTCCCACCATATCTATCTCGAGGATGGGGCGAAGCCGTCGCGTGAGTTCCAGAGGCGGCTGAACCCCAATCTGAGAGAGGTTGTCATGAAGGAAATCTCGAAATGGTGGAGCACAGATTTTATTTATCCCATTTCCGACTCCAAGTGGGTCAGCCCCTTGCATGTGGTGCCCAAGAAGACGGGCATCACGACTGTGATCAGTGAGTCAGGAGAGGAGATTGCTACACGAGTACCCACTTCTTGGCGGGTCTGCGTTGACTACAGGAGACTCAACCAGGCCACTAAGAAGGACCATTTCCCCCTACCTTTTATTGACCAGATCATTGAGAGACTGGCAGGGAAGAGCCATTACTGTTTCCTGGATGGGTACTCGGGCTACAACCAGGTGGCCATCGCTCCTGAGGACCAGGAGAAGACCACCTTTACCTGTCCCTTTGGCACATACGCTTTTCGACGCATGCCATTTGGGCTATGCAATTCCCCTGCGACCTTTCAGAGATGCATGCTGTCGATCTTTTCGGACATGGTAGGGGAGTGTCTGGAGGTCTTCATGGATGATTTCTCGGTTTACGGCGACGGATTCAACTCCTGTCTTGACTGCCTAGACCGAGTACTCCAGCGATGTATAGAGGTTCACTTGGTGCTATCTTGGGAGAAGAGTCACTTCATGGTGACTCAAGGGACGGTGCTTGGCCGCATCATCTCCAACAGGGGCATGGAGGTTGATCCGACCAAGGTAGATGTCATTAGAAAACTCGCACCGCCGTCCAATCTGAGGCAGTTACGGTCATTCCTGGGGCACGTCGGTTTCTACCGACGATTTATTCAGGATTTCAGCAGGATTGCCAGGCCGTTGACCGACCTCTTGACGAAAGACACCGAGTTCCTTGTCGATGACAAGTGTCTTTCGTCCTTTGAGACTCTCAAGCAGTGTGTCATAGAGGCTCCTATTCTTCAGCCGCCTGATTGGTCTCTCCCATTCGAGATCATGACGAATGCCTCCGATTTTGCCGTGGGGGCCGTGCTGGGACAGAGGAGCGATGGAGTCCCCTTTTCTATCCACTACGCTAGCCGCATATTGGATTCCGCCCAGCGGAATTATACGATCACCGAGAAGGAGATGCTAGCCGTAGTGTTCGCCCTAGATAAGTTTAGATCTTATATCATTGGATCTAGAGTGACCTTGTACACTGATCACACCGCCATCCGATACCTCATGGCAAAGAAGGATGCCAAGGCCAGACTGACTAGATGGATCCTTCTACTCCAGGAGTTCGACATTGAGATCAAGGATAAGCCTGGAGTCAAGAATGTGGTGGCGGATCATCTCTCCCGTTTAGAGCAGCCTGAGGAGTCCGAGCATATTGATCCCATTTGTGAGACCTTCCCAGATGAGGCGATCCTTGCTATCGCCTCACTCCCGTGGTATGCAGATATTCTGAACTTTCTCGTTGCTGGAAAAGTCCCACAAGATTGGCCCAGGCAGAGGCTTGAGACCTTCCTCGCGAAGGCCAAGTCCTACCACTGGGAGGACCCCATCCTTTACCACGAAGGAGGGGACAGTGGCTGGCATAGGTGCATTCCTCAGGAGGAGCACCATAGCGTCCTCACTTACTGCCACAAGCTTGAGGCAGGAGGACATCATTCTGGGAGGAGAACGGCACAGAAAGTGCTCCAATCCGGCTTGTGGTGGCCTACCCTCTTCAAGGACTCGGATGAGTTCGTGAAGAGGTGTACTGACTGTCAGAGGATGGGCACTTGTGGACAGCGTGACATGATACCGATGCAGCCCATTCACTTCTATGAGGTTTTTGACGCATGGGGCATCGATTTCATGGGTCCATTCCCAAAGAGTCAGGGATTTGAGTACATTCTGTTGGCCGTTGACTATGTTAGTCGTTGGGTTGAGGCTATCCCCGCCTGAGCCGTTGATGCGAGGACAGTTTGCAGATTTTTGAGGAAGCACATCATCACGCGGTTCGGGGTCCCTCGAGTGTTGATCTCAGATGGGGGGTCTCATTTCATCAATGACCAGGTGAAGGCCCTTGCTAGAGAGTTCGGTATAGACCATCGTGTTGCTACACCTTACCATCCACAGACGAATGGTCTAGCCGATGTGTCGAACAGGGAGATCAGACTATATTGCAGAAAGTCGTCCGCCCTGACCGCAAGGATTGGTCACAACTTTTGGACTCGGTCTTGTGGGCATATAGGACGTCTTTCAAGACACCATTGGGCACATCTCCCTTTCGCCTCGTATATGGCAAGCCGTGCCATTTGCCTGTTGAGCTGAGACACAGGTCACTTTGGGCAGTCACTGAGATACTTATGGATCCAGATGGTGTAGGAGACCAGAGGAGGGCAGAGTTAGCAGCCGTGGAGGAGTTGAGAGATACCGCCTTCTCAAACAGCCTACAGTATAAGGAGAGAGTAAAGGAGTGGCATGATTCTCACATCAGCCACAAGCATTTTGAGCCTGGACAGAGAGTATGGCTGTTTGATGCGAGGCTTCGTTTATTTCCAGGGAAGCTACATAGCAAGTGGAAGGGACCCTACTTGGTGAGAAAGGTACACGACAACGGTAGCATTGATATATCCGAGTTGTCTTCTGAGAGTACCTTTCGAGTGAACGGCCAGCGGCTCAAGACATTTATAGATCATGAGCCGCGGGTCGTAGATGTTGCCCCTATTCATTTTGCGTGAGATGTGGTCTTTGACTCACATCTAATGCATCTCACGCCTGATTTTCACTGATCTTCCACCTTGTATAGATCCAGATGTATATATCACTACATTCTTTAGTCTCACATCCCGATTGTCATCATTGATTACGCTATACTTAGGGTGTACTTGACCCTAAGTATAGGGGGGATGTGAGACCCTTGGGTATTTCTTTTGTTGCTGTCTACCCCTGTTTTTGCTGCCTATACTTAGGGATATTTTACCCTAAGTATAGGGGGGATAGACCATGTACATTCTCCACTCGGTTTTCCCTTAGTGTACAGCCTGCTATACTTAGGATTACCTGATCCTAAGTATAGGGGGAAAACCTGAGATTTTTTTGACTTTCTATTCATTCATTCGCCTTTGTGTATAGCCTTCCTTTTCACGTCCCTATACCTAGCACGAGTTATGTCTTCTTCATCGCTCTTGACTCTGAGGACATCGTTCGAGCTAAGTATAGGGGGTGTGTATATATTTCATATATACTTTAGCCATAACTCGTACTTTGTGTGAGTGTGTAAATAAATAAAATGGCTAAAAAACCCTAAAAATCACAAAAATAAAAAAATTTTCATGTACATAAACATTCTTTTATTTGCACATAAATAGCTAGTGTACAAATTATTTTTGTAAAAATGTTTTCAAAAATCTTTTGTGTAAAGCTTGTGTAAATATTTTCTTATAAAAATTATGTATAGAGTACAAAACTTTTCCAAAAATGTTTTGAAAATGTTTTGCAAAAATATTGTGTAAATGTGTGTAAATACTTTTGCAAAACTTGCACTTCATGCATACATCCATTCATGGTTTCAAAACATTTTTCAAAAATTTTGCATGTTTGTAAAAATTTGTATAAATAGCATCTTTTGTACATATGTATATAGTTTTTCTGGATGATAGTTGACATTTAAACTAGTCTGGAATCAAATTGAGAAATGGAGCTTGATTAAGATCTTAATCCACCTGATTTATAAGAGGAACCTTATAAGGCTTAGGTTTAAGGCTTTTCAGGTCCATGGTGACTTAATTCTTTGAGTCCACTAGGCTATGATCACATCTCATCTCAATGAGCCTAAGTAGAGCACTTAACAACAACACATGACTCATATAGACAATGTCTTTACTTGGACACCAGCACTTTGCAACGAGCTCTCTACGGATGAGGTGGTGAGGAGGCAGTCTTCCTTGACTTGGGGTAGCATATGAGGGTAGTACTTCTAGGCGGAACCTCTCTTCTTCTTTTAGTGAAGGAAGTGCGTCTTAACTTGGTCTGGTTGCCATGAGGTCTAACGACGGGAGTTGTGGGTTGCAATAAAGCTTCAAAATAGGGATAGTCTACTGGCTCAAGAGGAAAAACTCCTTGTATATATGTTGCACATGTATATGTTGTATAGATGCACTTGAAAAAAACATGTGAAAAGAAAACAACTCCAAAAAAGTGGTGGGTCTGATAGAATATGATAATCCCACCGAGTATGTACATAAAGTGTAATAAGACAAGCTTGAGATTCATGATCCACCTTATGTAGCTTGCAGCAGGGAGACTTGGCTACACTGGTCAAGCTCCCAAGGATACATGGCTACACTGGCCATGGTCCATTCTCTTCTTCCTCCTCTTCTTGAGCCGATTGAACTTGAACTTAGAAGGGAATACCCCGCTCCTCGAGGAAAGAGTGGCCAGATTGAGGTCATAGAGTTACCTTGTTGGGGAGGGTTGTCAAGTTGCCATTTCTGAGGTGGAGAGCTATACCTCACATTCACAGGACAAGGAAAGATTCATGGTCTTCAGGGTTTGTGTTTGGTGACTTGTTCTGACCTGGATTATTGAGGAGTCTTGATTATAGATTAGTGGAACTTAGAGGCTATTGAGTTTTAAGCTTAAGTCCAAATAAGGTTCCGACACATTAATAATCCAAAGATCTGATCGAGCTCCATACCTCAATTTATTGAAGGCAAGTTTAGTAATCAACCTTGATCCATGTACATTCTTCTCTTTTTCTTTTTCTTTCTTCTTTTTCACTTCTTTTTCAAATAAGTGTTTGCTAAGGGACTAGAAATGTTAAGTATAGGGGGGTGATGAATACTCATTCATCACTCTTTATTCTTATATTTTAGCTACAAAAACCTTTGCAAATGCATGTATATATTTGTAAATATAAATAATTACCAAAAGCATGCATGGTGTAAAAAGTAATAATTAGCATGTTTTTGTGCAAAAATAAAAGAATAGAGATTAAAAAGAAAAAAAGGGAAATATTTAGAATAAATATTGAGCAACCTAACCCAAGGGAGGGCTCAACATGGGCCTGATCGCATAAAAGCCAAAGTAGAGGGAGATAGGGGCTCATGTGTGTAAATAGACCTATCAATAAATAAATATATTTTCCTCTAAAAAATATAATAAAAGTGGTTTGTATATATTGTATATATTTATAAATATAAAAATCAAAATAAAAATTGAAAAATTAAAAAGAAAACAAAAACCTTCACCATGTGCATATTCATCATGTACATACACTCACCTATATTTATAAAATTAATTTCCAAACATTTTGTAAATATTTTATCTTTTATGTTGTAAATAAATAAAATAAAATCCATTAAAACAAAAACAAAATAAAAAGAACAAAATCAACAATTAAAAATCACATTGTAAATATACCATGTATATATATGTACATATGTATTTATTTCACCTATGTATATAAATAATAAAAATAAAATAAAAATATCTTTTTATTCCTAATTTTATGATATAAATAAATAAAATATAAAATGGGAATAAAAATGTACAAAAATAACAAATTAAAAATAAAAAAAAACCCAATATTGTACATATACCTATATATAGCCCTATTATGTAAATACCATATTTTTATTTTGAAAAATTAATTAAAAATCACCAAAAAAAGAAAAAATTAAAACAAAAATATTTCATGTTTTGACTTTTTAATAAATCAACCATTTACTATTTTTAATTGATTTTTCAAATCTTTTCCAAATGGCTGTTCCCCATTGGTCCACAGGGGTTGTTTACCGCCCGGTCAACTCCCCCCCCCAGGACCACCTCTCACGGGTATTAGGCGGGCGACCCGACTTCTCCTCATTTTAGCGCCAAAACCCGATCCTCTCACACCTAAACCCCGGGTCCGTTTCACTCACGACACATCTGACACCCTCGTCGGGGTGCCCGCCTCGGGATCCGTGCTTTACGCTGCACTACCCGACCCATTCTTATCGAACTCCTGGCGGTATAAGGGCTGAGCTCTGCCATCTCATTCCGCATCTTTGGATCATTCGCTCCTCATCCAGTGACCTCCATCGTCTTGGCGAAGGTGACAGCTCGCCCCAGAGGGTGTTGCAACGAGGAGGGAGCAAGGAGACATCGATCCGGCGAGCTAGCGCCGCCGTGCTCCGCCCAGAGCAGGAGCTCGAGCCTCGGGCCACGACGACCCGCGAGGCGAGGACCAGAGCACCAGCTGCTCATTCCCAGTCGACTCGACCCCCTAGGTAGACCTATTTCCTTTTCCTGTTCTTTAATTTTAGATTTTGCCCAAATCTCGCCGTCGCCGACCATCTTTGATTACGGCCACCCCCACCTTCGTATCGATCATCGGACCTCACCATCGCATCCATCTTCCTCCCGCGCACGTTCTACGCCCCTCCACTCAACCCAGCTCGCAAAGGAGCTGGGGTTTCGAGCTCCTCCGTCCACCCCTCGTCGGAGCTCGACCGCTCCGCCTCACCAGTCACCTTCACCCCCTCTCACAGGGTCGAGGCACTTTGCCCTTGACCCGCGAGCGTTTTGCTGTGCTTTGCAGGTACCGTCGAGCCCATCTAAGGGTCCGACCATCCAGGAGCAGGCGCTTGACCTCCGCCGACCTTGCCGGATCTCCCCAGGGCTCCGTTGAGTCATCGGAGGCTACCATTCGACGCGGAGGGCCGGTAGCTATCTTCTCCGATCTTCAGCGGGCCGCGAGGAGGACGTCAGAGCATTCACGGGCCAGGCAAATGTCGTCGGCCTCCAATTCCTCCACCATCCTTCTCCGCCGTCCGATCGACCCTGAGCTCCAGTCTTGATCCTGACCATCCATCCGAGGAGCTTCCAGCGACGTCCGATCTGGGGAGGGACGATCTGGATCGTCCGATCACCGAGGTTTAGCCACAACGCCTCTCCACCGTCCGATCTCCCACGTGGCGACGCCTTGGCCGTCTGATCAACACGAGGACCTCAGCTGTAGGGCGCCACCTCTTCCTAGTCGTCTATCAGCATACGTGGCGCCCATCTGACGACCGACTTAATAAAGGGTAATTTACCCTTAGGCCCTTCTCTTTTTAGTAGTTTGCTTTCAGTCCTGTAAAGATTTTTAGGATTTAATTTACGTTAGGTAAATTGCATGTTGGACCCTGTCTTGTTTGCTATTTGCATGTATACCCCTGCCTATAGTGTGTCACGTACATCGACATGTGTGTTTTTGGGATTTTTGCATACTTAGCCTTATAGTTCTGGGATGTTCTTGAATGAATAAATATTTTTATATAATTGCATTTCTACCCCTGTGAGTGTGGAATTGGCGCATGTGCGTTTTATTCGTGGGTAAATTACATTAAGTTTCCTGGGCTTTTAATACTTGTTATTATTTAGCCCAGAAACTTAATTTCTTTGCATATAGGTCCCTGTGTGCCCCAGACACGCGCCGCGCGCGTGATTTCTTGGGAATTTTGCACCGGACCCCCTGGAGATTTGGATAATTGCGTACAGGTCCCTGTGCACTGTACCTAGATTTTAATTTTGAATAAAATAGAAAACTTACTCCAAATTCAATGAAAATTGGACACATGGGTCCTGCCGAGTTGTAAAATTTTCTGGAATTTTTGGAGACATTTTCGTTTTTATTTGATATTTTTAAAAAATCAAAAACAACTATTTTCATTACCGTTTGATTTAAAAATTCACAAAAAATACTAAAATTCATCTAAAAATTACAAAAAAATTAGTTACTATGTGTTTTGTCTTGCTTGATTTTCTGATCAATTTTGGTCATTTTTCAGTTCATAAAACTCATAAAAATTGAAAAACACCTAAAAACCTATAAAAATTCTAATAATTAATTTAAAAATCCAAAAATCATAAATCCAGTGGCTAAATTTTCTTTGTAGTGTTTACTATACGGAAAATTACCTTCAGGCTTTTTGGAGATTTTTAGATATTTTATCTAAGTCCCTCAAGCTTGGCTTGACATTGTTGTTATCTTTTTGCCTTGTTTCATTTTTAGAAAATTAAATAAAAATCAGAAAATCCCAAAAATTAACTAAAAACAGTAAAAATCATAAAATACAAAAAAAAACATTTTTATTTGAATTTTTGATTGGTTTTTAATACATTAAATAAATTGTTGAGTTGGCTTATTTCTTTGCTTTCTTTACTTTATTAATTAATTACAAATCCAAAACATATATATATATATATAAATTAAAAATCCACCAAAAAACATTTTGATTTTATTTTAGTTTATTTTTGACTACTTCGTAGGCCGCAAGGCCATTACGTGCTCCTTGTGTTCGACCCTGGTCGCTATATCAGGTTAATATAATAGCAGGACCGCATTTGATTTCGATTGATTTTATCTGATTTGGTGGTCTCTTTTTCTGGATCGACCGAGTCTGATTACTTGGGTCGCAACGACCATCGATTACCTTTTACCCGAGTGATCAGGCCCGTCATCACCCATCCGCTGAACGACGCGCAAAGAGGTGCAGCCATGCACCTCCGTCGAACCTCCGCCGAACGATGTGCAACTCTGGAAGATCACCTCTGTCACTCCTCCTGCAGATGTGCAGGTGGTGTCCACCCATCCGCCGAATGACGTACAAAGAGGGGCAGCCACGATCTCGCATCTCTGTTGAATGATCGAGAGAGAGAGAGAGGGCACCACCGTCGCTGCAATTGATTAATCAAGAGAGACATTAGGAAATATAGTTGTCACATTCTATATTTAAAATGTGACAAAAAGACCAAAATGGGTTTTTCGACCATTTAAATATTATAATTAAAGCATCATTAATTACGACCATGCGATTAAAAATAGATGGATGATGATGGATGGCTCACCATAAAAGCGGTGAGACCTCGCCTCATTTGAATTTTCTCCTATATATATACATATACATATATATATATAGGAAAAACTTGAATTGAGGTGGCATCTTTTCATGTGTACGGTGTGACACCTCTTAGTAGCCATCTGATTAGGATGAACAGTGGTTAACAAAACCACTAAATCAAATCCAAAACCACCGTCGAAACATCCTTCAAATTGCTATTTTTAGAAATTTTTTGAATATTCAATTTAGTTGCATCATTATCCCGTTGCTTATTAATTACTCGAATTTATTTTTCTAAATATAGCATCCATCACGATATTAGCTCTCAATTACTCGAATTTCCAAAAAAAAGTCGACGAGTGTCTTCTCCCCCATCTCTTCTTCGCCAATCCTCGGTGGTGGCTGCACGTGGAGATGGATGTCGACGACGACGATGATGCATGGAGCCACATTACGTAGTTGCATACGGAGGATGATGCGTGTTCTTAGTAATTTTCTCTTATTTTTATTTTCATCTATTCATTAAGTTTCATGCTATTTAAGATTGCTTTCGTTTTTTATTTGGATTTTAATTTTTCTTTCTGTTTAATTACATCTCAATGCATTCTTCAAGGTTTCTCTTTTGTTTTCTTTGAGTGAGTGTTCCTGATTCGCTTGTGATTATGATTTAGTGTTTTTTATAATATCGGTGATTATTATTTTGTAATTTATAAGACATTATTGTAAAATATATCAATCTTTTGTAAATTGATAACAAATATTTGGGCATCTATTCAATCATATTTTTTGGAATATTCAACGTACTTTTCATTCTTTTGAGTCCAATCATATTTTCTAGAATATTCAATCTTTTATTAGTTTGGGTTCCCCCGTCTTTTGAGTTCAATACACTTTTCATTTTTTTCTTTTGAGTTTTGTTTATATATTGAATTATGTATAATGAGAATGAAAATGTTACCAAAAAGAAAGAATTTATCATGTATATTGAGTTCAATACATCGATTGTGGATTAAATATTAAAGGGATGAAGTTTACATGTTCAATTACATGTAAATGCCAAAATATGAGGGTTATATTTTACCTTTTGATCTATTAATTTACATAATTAATTATATAATTTACATTTTGATTCATTGATTTACATTTATGTATATATTTTTACATGTTATCATTTTTTGGAATAAAATATAAAATAATGATTGACTTTTTATTTTGCATATTATCATATAATTGTTTCAATGAGAGCGTGGATTTTACAAAATCTACACAAACTTTACAATGGATGACAAATTTTGATGGACCTACGATATGAGAAATACGTTGGATGGACATAAAATAATTTATGCATTAATAATAACAATCTATTTTACAAAAATTGCATCTATTTTACAAAAGAGAACACAAAGTTTACAAAATAATGTCATAGTTTATAAACGTTGATCCCACATAATGTTCTCAAAAGAGACTACAAAATTTTTAAAAATAAATCAAATACGATTTACAAAAAAACTACGAAATTTACAAAAAAGTACTGTAGTTTACAACTATTACAAATTCACTAAAAAATGTTGCAGTTTAATACCCTTAAAATTATTATGCATATGACATGTAACATATTTAACGTGTTTACAATTTACCCCATCTAATATATTAGGAAATATAATTGTAACAAAAATCCCATCATTTTAGGATTGTCGTCCACGTGTACATCAATTAGTTAGCACCCGATCAAAGCACCCTATATTTTAGGAAATACATGTGCAAAAAAACAAATTTTCCTCGGATCTGGGCTTTTTTGTGAATAACAGTGGTTATTCTTTTGTAATTTATAACACGGAGTTGTAAAAATATCCCCATCATTTGTAAATTGATAACAGTTATTTCAAAACGCGAACCTTCATTTCATCAGACATTTCTGGAAAATTCTATACATCATTCGGCATATACCTAAATATAGAATTATCAATGACATGTATTTTTACTAAATTAGCATTAATTTAATTCACCCTCATATTAGGAATATTAGTTGGAACGAAACCAACTAGTGGTTTCAATCTCACTCGTACACTCATCATCCAACGGCCTAAGATGACACCTTTCCATAATCAAGGAAAGGTGCCACCTCAATTCAAATGCACCCTATATATACATATATATATATATATATATATATAGAAAAATTATCCAATGAGCCCTATGCCCATTTGAGATGAGATGAGTCCACTCATTTTTTACCATTATTTCATATCATTTAGAGCTTAATAGTTATTTGTTTACAAGTGATATATCATATTCTTATTATTAGTAACTATTTTCAGAAGAAAAAAAACTTAAACTCATACAAAATGATTGTATTATTATTCGTATTACTAGTGTTCTTTTTGTTCTTACTAATGACCATTTCCTGAGAATCTAAGGCTTTCTTCATATGAAAACAATTACTAATAGTAAGAATATGATATAACAATTGTAAATAAATAAGCATTGAACTCAAAATGATAGAAAATATTGGTAAAATATGAGTAGGCTCATCTCATCTCGAATGGGCACATGGCCCAATTGATAAGCCCCCGATATATATATATATATATATATATATATATATATATATATATATATATATATATATATATATATATAGACACACACACATATATATAGGGTTTGATGGGGCTGTCCCTTGCGAGTAGCCAAAAAGGCTGCCCCGCTGCATTTTTTCCGCAAATTTTTTTATTTTTTGAAAAATTTCACCATGTATATTCATTTATATATTCTTCCAATATGTCATTCGAATTTCATCAGAAACAGAGACTCCTATGCCCTCCATCTAGAATAGGTGGATTGCTGCAATCTTTAGACCGTTAAATTACATGTTTTAGAACATATGAGTCTCTGTTTATGATGAAATTCGAATGTCATATTGAAAGGATATATAGATGAATATACATGGTGAAATTTTTCAAAAAAATAAAAAAAATTACGGAAAAAATGAGACGGGACAGCTATGTTGGCTGCCCGCAAGGGGCAACCTCATTTTTTCCATCTATATATATGTATATGTATATGTGTGTGAGTGTCTATATATATATATATATATATGGGATTAAGGACCCTGCCTCGGGTGGTGCAGGGAGCACCCCGCATCCGCCTTCCCGACCGTGCGATTGAATCAGCGATCAATGGTGGACACGCAACCCACATCCTTCTCTCTCACGAAACCTCTCCCTGCACCCGCCTCTTACGAAACCCATCTCCCTGTATCGACCCCTCTCCCCTCCCGACTCCCTCTCTCGCAAGACCTCTCCCCTCACTGCCTCTCTCGCCAAACCCACCTCCCCGCACCAGCCCCTCTCCCCTCCCGACTCCCTCTCTCGCAAAACCTCTCCCGCATCGGCCCCTCGCCCCACCCGACCCCCTCTCTCGCCTCCTCCCATTGTCGCCTTAGCCTCCTCCCAAACCGTCACACCTCCTCCTAATCGCCGCTGAGCTCTCTCCTGTCTGCAGTCCTACCCTCCTCCCTCCACGGCACAAGACTCCCAATTGCTCGTGCTCTCCCCCCGCAGCACTAGCCTCCCGCAATGGGCTCCTCCTTCCCGCTGCCCCTCTCCTTCTCCTAGATTTGCCATTCCAGTGCGTATCTCTCAAATATTTTTACTTTTTGTACATATTTGAAGCTAAGAATATTTAAGCAAAATTTAAGCATTTGTTGTCATATTTTCTGCTGTTAAGGATATAACAATGAATATTGTTCGTTGAAAAATTAGTTTTTTTCTTCTAATTAGCAACAAATACCACGTTCGTTGCTAAAGCTTGATATAACGATGATTTATTCATTAGCTTATTAGTTACATTCGGTTTTAATCATTGCTAAATTACATAGCAATTAAAAGAAATTCAATGGATAACCGTTTTTGTGTAATTCATTGCTAGGAATGTAGCAACAAATATAATAACCGTTATGAATCTAAATAATCAAGTATTGAATATTACTTGCTTATACACACACGGAAGATACAACAAAGAAAGATTATTAAACTATTTGTTGCCTTAGATCAATTTTATTTTGGTGTCTAAACATATCAGATTTGCTACTCTGTTGCCCCTCTTACAATATTCTATGTAGAATTATTGTGATATGCTGTAATCGATTTGTACATCATCTCCTCTAGTAAATTTCATAATGATTACATGTTCTTCTTTGAAATACTGAGAATTCGCTAACGAGATCCGATCTTTGTCATAGAAACTCAAAGTTTTAGTCATTGATCAATGAACTTTTTTTTAATTTTTGATATGGCTTGTTAAGGCTTCATGTAGGCTTGAGAGATTATCATGTAGGGCATTGTAATGTTCGTGTAAAAAATTGTTTGGTTTTTATATAGGCCATTCTTCAAAAGATGAGTGAATGTGTCTCATCTGGATCGTCGTGGAAGCCACCTTTTGATGTGAATTGCTATTGTGGATTGAAAGCATTAACACATGTCTCTAAAAAAGATGCAAGTACGGGTAGACGATTTTTACAATGTCCCAAATGGAAGGTATATATATTTATGCTTCAACATATTTAATTTAAAAAATATATTGTGGATACTGTTATCAGATTTGATATTTTTTTTGCACGCAGGAAGGAGATTCATATAAATTTTTTATTTGGGTTGATGATGTCAATCACAACACCATAAAGCTAAAGTATCAGATAAACACATTTAAAGATGATGTCGAGAAGCAGATGGATGAAACAAATAAGAAACTGTGTAAGATGGTGACACGATGGACAAAGGATGGGAGCAAATGGATAGAATGGAGAAGCGGCTCACTGGAATTGAGAATCGACTTTTGTGTTTAAGCCTTGTAATTGCAATTGTAAGATTAGTTGTGATTATCTTAGTTATGTGACTATTACCAACTTATGTAGTTATTTTAGAGTTCCAAGTTGTATGTTATGTTGTCACTTTTGGATTCATGGCTATTGTAACTTTGTTTCCTGGTTGTTTTCTTAATGTATTGGGATATGCTTTCCTCTGATGCAAAGTGGCACCAGACATCTCCAGGATTCTTAAGAATAGTAGTCACAAGGGAGAAATTTTGATATTTTGTTCAGCCAATATCGATCCTAACAGAATGTTGGCATTGATCGATATGTAACTTTTTTTTAACTTACTGTTAGTATGCGATTTTGATGTGTAGTTTGCTTTAGTACTCACTGAAATCTTTGGTAAAGCACATTTCAGTCTTGATTTCCAGTGCAGTTTGAAGTCCAGCAGTTGCAGATTTCCCATATCACAAGCACGATGGATGCAAGTTTGTAATTTTATTTAAGTCAAATACTTGGATTGTGGATGTCGAGTTTGGTATTGTCCAAGTTATTCACTTCATGCTGTAGATTGAGAGGAAGTTTTGAGATAAATATGTAATTGTGCTACATATGTATGGGTCTCGTTTAATACCACATGTTGACAATGCAACTGAGTTATGTTGGTGGGACTATATTAAGAGGTCCACACCCCTTTGCTCATTGAGAGAAGTGAATAAAAAGCCTATCCACTGTTGGCTTTCTCTAGTGGTTTCATATGGCACATTAAGGAGTAGAGTTCCATGCAAGATTATGCTTGCATCCGATTATTCCATATTTATTTATTTTCATAATTCTACAATAAGAATATACATCTCATGATGAAATGATGTTTTGGTGGTAATAAAGTGTATGATATGATAAAAAACATGTTAGAAAGATTTGCTAGTTTCATGTCAAGGCTAGTAAGAGTGAGTATCACATGGTAAAGATGTGCATTCACTAGTAAAATATGGTAACACTTGAAACTACCACTAGAAGAGAGTTGATTCTTGCCTCAAACAGTCCTTCCTCAAACCTTCATTGGAAGGTTGGGATGATAACAATAGCACATATCGTGATAAAACTCACAACAGAGAATCTGATATCATCATCACTATGAAGAGTTGGCAACGTGCTCTTAGTGGAAAGCAACAACGATTTATCCCAGAAACCCAAAATGCCATGGGCCATAGAGATATGTTATTAGGAACAAGGTATCTCTGGGTACATGATATGCAAATAATAGACATGCTTAGTCCAAATGATCGATTTATCCCAGAGACCCAAAATGCCATGGGCCATAAGAATACATACAGACAGTAAGTTAACATAAGCATACTGCATACAGCAAATTCATACACCGTTTCATCAAGTACACTTGTACTACACATCAAAATTTACATATCATATAAACTTCCAAAAAAGAAAGCAACATCTCCGAACTTCAAGAAACGGTATGACTGTTGTTGTTCTGTCACTTGCCTTTTACAATAATATGGTCCAAGCTTCAAAAAATGTCCTTCCGCTACAATCACCCTTCTGTTGTTCTATAAGTTGCCTCTAGACGTGCATACTTCAAATTTTAATGGACTGATTTAAGCATGGAAGTTATAGTGACATCATTTAGTTGACTCATGTTACAGGAAAAATTACCTTTCAAAACCTAATACAAGTAACAATACCTTTTCTGGACATGTCGTTTGGTAATGTCCTTTTGCCCCACAATTACTACTGGCTGTTTTCATTATTTCACCTTGTGAGGTTGAAACTTCGACATCAGATTTCTTCCTCTCTGCTCTTCGAGGCCATCACCACCATTATCATTTCTTGCACCCACATATCTAGCCTCGATTGACCATCGTCGGAGTAGATACTCGTTGGGTATTTTAGGTAAATATTTTTTCTGGAAAATGTAAAGAACATGGCAACAGAGGATACCTTCGGAAGTAAACTTCTTGCACGAGCACAAGCATCTTCCTTCTTTTGGGAAAAAGTCAATAAGATATTTTTGATGTTTAACTATATGCAAATAAACTTCATACCTGATAATATTATCATTCTTCACAACTTTTTGGTGGGCACAATTAATAATCTTCTTAATTCATCTTGAAATTCCACGAAGATTGTAGTAGTATAGAAGACGGAAGCTTGTGATTCGATTGGATGGTCAGACCATAATGATGTCTTTGTAGTCAATGCTGTAAAATATGAAGTTTCTTCAACCTCACGATGTGCCACTAGGGCCCTTTCATATTGCTGTACAAATTCTGATATTGATGTGTGGGAGTGGAAATATCAATCAAAAAATGAATTCATGCTTTCCGAACGTTGTATCGAAGACATTCCTACAAAAAATACATCTTTCAGATATGCAGGTATCCACATTCTCATAGTTCATACATATTATGAAGCCAGCTTTTTTCAGCAATATTGTACTTTGCTCGAAAATTTTCCCATTGCTGCTCAAACTCATCAATGGTTTGACTTCCATATATCCACTGTTCAAATTCATGTTCAAATTGTTGATCACATCTCAATTGATGTAAATGAATCAATGCATTCTTTCTGATATGTAAAATGAAAAATCTGTGTGTCGTTGTAGGGAAAACAGCAACAATAGCTTCACGCATAGCTGGATCTTGGTCCGTGATTATTGCAATAGGCAACTTACCATGCATGCATTGCAACCATGTACGGAATAACCTAATAAATGTTTCCATCGTCTCATCTGCCAATAGAGCACATCGAAACAGTGTTGATTGTTTATGATGATTGACACCGGTAAATGGTGCAAAAGGCACATAAACTTAATAGTTCTATATGGGGTGTCGAACACCAACACATCACCAAAATGAAAATAGAAAGTTCGTGATCATCCTTCAGCCCAGAAGACACTTCGCATTGTCATATTCTCATCGAGCTCAACTTTGAAAAAGAACTCACTGTATGTTGTCATATTATTTTCAAAATATCTAACAATAGTCATACTCTCATGACCAAGATTGTTCTTTATACTGACTTTGATTTGGTCAATGCAAACTTGACTTGTAGTATTCTTCTCAGCAGAGGCACTCAAAACACTGGAAATCTTCGAAGCACTTAACTCGCAACAGTGCAACACGTCAATCAATCCCCTCGCACAAGATGAAATCTCCTTGTGTGATCGTAATTTCTCTACTTTGGATGGACTTGTCATCACATGGTTATGTGATTCCTGAAAAGTCCGAACCACCCAAGTCCCTTCATCATCCACCGAGGCATAAATGTGAGCTTGGCAGCCTTCTCTAATGTCACGTCTACGCTTAACCTCTCTTCCCTCCTCTCTTTTATCCTTCAAACCTTTAAATCCTTGCTTAGAACAAACTACTTTTGTAGCAATAGGAATATTTGTACGCTCCGACCGACGTAATTTATGTTTGTGTATAAAGAAACCCATTGTTCTTGCATATGAATTGTAAAATGCAACCAGATCTTCATCTATAGAAAACTTCATGCCAATAATAGGTTTCTCAACACTTCATCTCATCTCGTTTGTTGTTGTTTCTATACCCAAGAATTGATCGGTAGAATGACAGTCCAAGATCACACATTCTTCATTGATTATAGTGTGATCCACTTCTTGTGAGTCTTCAGCACACATTTCACCTAATAAATCCAAATATGTGATTAAGATGTAGCTTTATTTATAAAAAACTTTCAACAAAATGTAGTCAACAATCTTATCAACAGACTAAACAGAAAGGTTCAAGAAGAAAATATAATCAAAATTCTGTAACAAAGTTCTGAAAAAATGCTACAATCACCTCATTTCTCATATTTTAACCATTCAGTAAATTAAACTTGGTTATGACCTCTCATCTAACTTTAGTCTTGACTAATCAACTGTTTTCCTACACAACAGTAGTACTGTGCAGGAGGTCCAAGCATGATTTCAGATCTTGTAAAAGAAGCAAAGCAATATGTCAACCAATTATCTCACACTATCGACCAAAGAAATTTTATTATCCAGAACCAATGATCTCACAATATATTTCTTACCCAACAAAATAATATATTTACGTAGAAAAGACTCCAAATCAGAAACTTGAGACTTGTCGCTATTTTCAAAAGCGAGGGAATAAAATTGACAGCATCTCAGTAGGAGCTCATGCATTCGATGACAAATCATGGAAACATGGACTAACTTACCAAAGTGGATTCTTAGCTTCAAATGTGTACAAAATGTAAAAAATGAGGGATACACACTAGAGGAGTAAATCTGGGAAGAGGAGAGGGGCATCGGGAAGGAGGAGCCCGTTGCGGTTGTATGTTCCCTTAAGTGACATGGGAAGTAGAAATAAAACCCTTCTGGATCATATCAAAAGTGTAGTGACAATCCACCTCAATGTATATAGTTCTTTCATGGAAGGCATGATTGTTGGCAATAAAAAGAGCAACTTGATTGTCGCATTGTAGATGCATGAGAAGAGGTGCATCAATAGCTATGTCAGTCAAAACAGATGTGACCCATATCATCTCATTGGTCCCCTGTGCCATGGCTATGTACCATGACTTCACAACAGATCTGGTTGCCATGGTATGTTTCTTACTCTTTCATGACACCAAGGAGCTCCCTATGAATACTACAAAACAAAAGTGGATTTCCTATCCTTGGGACATCATGCATAATCTACATCTGCGCATGCAGTAACAACGACGGATGACCCTTTGCTAAATAACAGTCCAGTACAAGGAGAAGACTTTAGGTACTTCAGAATCACGCGAAGGACATGCATATGTGCATGTCTCGGCTGCTCCATAAACTAGCTAACTCTTCATGTTGTAAAAGAGATGTATGTCTTGGTGATAAGCCATATATAGGAGCTTCTTGACAAGATCCTTATATCACCTCCAATCTACCTCCTCTGTATCATCATCATATAGCTTCATGTTGGGGTCCATAAGACTATAGGAGTAGTGGCAAGCCTGTAATCTGGCATGACTATCTCATAGAGAAGGTCAGTGACATACTTCCTCTTGGTTATAACAAGACCCCACTGGTTCCTAGCAAACTCAAGCCCTAGGAAGTAGCATAAATCATCAAGGTCCTTGGTGATAAACTGTTGTCTAACGAAATCGTTAGCCTTGTGAGTACCTCGCACATCATCTCCTATAACAATGATATCATCAACATAGATCAATATAACAACAATAACTCTCTGAGACTTCTAAATAAACAATATATGTTCTGCAGTTGACCTCGTAAAGTCATGCTACTTTATCAAGTTTGAGAGCTTTTGAAACCATGCCATGGGACTTTGTTTAAGGACATACATAGTCTTATGAAGTTTGCACACCATTTGATACTACCCCTCAGTAGTAAACCTAGGTGTCGTCTATATGTAGACTTCCTCATGTAAGCCATCATAGAGAAATGCATTATTCACATCAAGCTGATACAAGGGTCGGTCCCGTATCACT
Organism: Ottelia alismoides; assembly: GCA_037367405.1. Classification (NCBI taxonomy): domain Eukaryota; kingdom Viridiplantae; phylum Streptophyta; class Magnoliopsida; order Alismatales; family Hydrocharitaceae; genus Ottelia; species Ottelia alismoides. The sequence goes on along the minus strand of JAZKJV010008117.1, from coordinate 1,067,881 downwards.
GCAACAGAGAGAAGGATCGGAAGTGTAGAGTAATGAGCCACAAGATAGAAAACATCCTGATAGTCCACCCTATATGTCTTGGTGAATCCACGAGCCACAACGCTCGCCTTTAGCGATCAACACTGCTGTCTGCATAGTACTTCATTGTAAACATACTTGCATAGATCCACGGAGGCCCCATATAGGAGCAGTGACAAGGCTCCAAGTACCACACGATTGTAGTGTGGTCTCCTCCTCCATATCGAGACGTCATTGACTATCTCACATAGCCTCCTCGTATGTCCATGGTATCTTTATAGCTGACAATCCTACGACAGATCTCATGAAATCCTCTGAAAGACACCTCAATGATACATGAGCAACAAGAGGATACATTGCACACATACGCCTCCACTTCCGTATCAAGATCTCTAGCATCATCTATGACCTTTAAAGTAGCTACTTGTGAAGGTACATGCTCGTCCTGTAAAGTAGCATGCTACATAGACAAATCACTAGTGCTATCAGTAGAAACAATTTGCTAAGAAATACATGAGGCATGCTAGATGATAGGGAACGTCGATGACAGAGGGAACAATAGGTGAAGGTTAAATGTAAACATGTGAGAAAACTGTGCCAATGTAATAAGTGATGGGGACAAAGGAGCAACCACAGCAGAAGGAAAAGGTAGAGGTGGTGATAGAATAAGAGGAACTATAATAGGTGGTGGTGGAGGAGGTGGTTGTGTACATCCTCCCAAACTCAGAGGCAATCATCCTATCACCTGTAGAAGTAAAGTACATAACCGACTCAAAAAAGGTGACATCATCATTGTTAGAATTATTTTATTATGTTTTTTATGTTCCGTAACCCTTAAAACTACTTATGTATTTTTCCTCTTATGCTCTCTAAGGTTTCCTCTCTATATAAGAAACCCTAGCCATACAGAATAAACAATAAGTGGTTCTCTTTTCATCTCCATATGGTATCAGAGCAATGACCCTAGACCGGGATTCTAATCTAAAAATACTCTCTGCCACCTTCAAGCCTCATAGGAACTTGTGTGGGCCCTTCTCCAGCACCTAGGGCCCTCATGTAAGGCCCTCCAATCTTTTCAAAGAGCAGCAGCATGTGCTGCCTCCTTTTCCCAAGTGCTATCAGCGATTGCTGCATTGTTGTAGGGTACCATCAACACCTTCTAGGCATCCTTACAAGTGCCACTGGCCAACAGCTAGCCCTCAAAGGCACCATCGACCGCTTTTAGGCACTGCCAGCCACCAATAGGTGTTGTTGGGTTGCTATTTGGTGCTGCCAGCACCCTTAGGCATCCCCACGAGTGTTACAAGCAAAACAACAACCCCCTACGGGTGTTATCGATCATTTTGCATACCCAAGAACCCTTCTGGATCGTTGTCAGGATCCCCAAGACTCACCTGATCTGTTGTTCGTGAGATTCAGCCTTTCTTCATGGGCAAACTTGAGTTTTAGGGCATCTTGTAGCCTTATATGCATCATTAGTCGATCACATGATCTCCTTCCTCTTTAAAACCACCATGGAACCTACTTCTTCTACTGAGACTAAGCCCTTGGTCACGAACATGATGGCTCGAGGTCCAACTATCAAACTTAAGGGCACAAAAAATTATGTGTTCTGGTCTCGATCTTTTATGTGGTCAACGGAAACTCTACATCCCCACTCAAGATCCTCTAGACTAAAAGGACAAGGAGTACGCCAACTAGGAGATAGACAACTACTTGGCTATCAACTGAATGGACAATAGTGTTGAGGTGTATATTACCTTAAAATTCCTTTACAAAAACACAACTAAGGAAATGTGGGAGGATCTCGATCAGACATACTCCCAGAAGAGGAAGAAGTCACGCCTTGCACATATTATAGGCGAATATGGTTTACATCTCAGGGTGACTCCAACCTCATTGAGTATTACAGGCATCTCTCTAGCATGTATGATGAGCTTGCAATATTTCAACCCTCATGCTGCACCAGACATGTACAAGAGCGATCTGACTGGAAGGTATACCCCTTGATGGCATGCACTCTAGATATCATGCAGCGAAGGAACAATTTCTTATTTCACACACTGCCAACAATGAAAGCCATCTTTGGTATACTTGAGGAACTTGAGATATCTGCTGCCCAACCTTCCACATTACCTTTAGGAGATAACCTTATACGCATCGCTTCATCTGAGAGAGGAGGCAGATATGGCTTTCAAGGAGGACGCAGTCGTGATTCAAGCTGTGGTCGTGGATGATAATATGGATGATGCCATGAATTTAGTGTGGATGTGGATGAGACATTACTGCCCCATGCGCTCACCGTGGTCAGTGGAATCACCTGTCTCAATAATGCTGGCAGAAGTTTGGCGTACTTCCTTATCACATCAATAATGCCTATGAGGATGCCTATGATGTGGAAGAGGCGTCACTTGTAGAAACCTCCAGTGGTAATTTAATTCATCTTAATTATGCATATTACTCCCTCCTAATGCAGATCCTTTAGATCCAAGTGCTTACCACCTCTAGTAACACTACCAATGCTGCTCTGGCCACTCCTTCACGTACAATAGCCAACTCTGCTGTCACTCATGCTCCGGCTTGGATTTTTAATTCTAGTGCCTCCACTTAACTGACCAGAGAAGGTAGTCTACTCACCTCCTTTGTATCATCTAAAGTCATTTCAAGTTACTAATGGGATTCAATCACTGAATACTATTGTCATAACTATGATGTTCTCTTCGAAGCTCCGACTTTTCGGGGATCATTGTGCTCCTGATTTTCCTCTTAGCTTGCTGTCAGTTCATAAGGTTTGTGTTGAGATGAGTTTTGTTGTTATTTTTAGGACATCCAAACGAGGCATATTTGTGGTGGGGGATATGAGAAGAACGATATATATTATCTTGATATACCTTCAGACTCTAAGTTTGTTGGTATTGCATCCATCTTCGAAGATCCGCTCCTACGACATCTGCGCCTTGGGCATACATCTGCCAAAACCATCTCCATAATATTTCTTGAACTCTTTACTATGAAGTTATTTCACTCCGAGGCGTGTGAGTTTGGGAAACACAATCGAGCTTCTTTCCCTATTCATACCGAGTCCTGTAGTACTACTACTTTTCATCTTGTTTGTCGTAATGTTGGGGGACCTTGTCCGGTCTGAACATTAAATGATCATCGTTATTTTATAGTTTTCATTGATGATTATACTAGATCTTCTTGGGTGTATCAAATAAATGAGTGTTCAGATATTAATAAAATTGTCAGAAATTTCTTTCAATATGTTAAAAACTTTTTTTCCACTTGTGTTAAGATCTTTTAGATTGACCTCTTAAGATAACCCAATAGGACTTGACCTCTTTCTTTGTGTCTTAGGGAACTGTTCACCAAACCTCCTATCCATATACCACATAGTAGAATGGTATAGCTGAGAGGAAACTCTAACACTTACCAGATGTTGCTAGATCCCTTCTTAGTCAAATGAGTGTTCATAAACATTATTGGAGGATGTTATCCTTACTGCAGTAAATCTCATCAACAGTATCCTTTGTCTGTTCTTGGATGAGGAGCTCCATTTTCCTTACTTTACCCTACTAAGTCTTCCTTCCCCATACTTCTGCAAATTTTTGGTTGTATTACCTTTGTTCATAACTTCCATGCAACTGGAAAATTATCCTCTCGAGCCATCAAATGAGCCTTTCTTGGGTACTCTCTTACCCAGAAAGGCTATCACTGTTATAATTCTGTTGGACATTTGATAATATGTCTGTAGATGTCACCTTCTTTAAGAACACAAATTCTTTCACACAAACTGCGAGTGACATTGCTCTACACCTCCCTCCACCAATTGTCTATACTCGTCAGTGTACCTCTATATCTTCTAAACCAATGTTTGCTCATTTTCCTTCCCTTTTATGCAGGATGATAGGAACACTTTGAGTGGTCCCACCATTGTTGTTCTAGGTATGCCTGAGGAGCTTCCTATGGCTCTATGCAAGGAAAAGAGGCAACACATGTATTATCTCATGTCACATTTTACTTCTACTGATGGTTTGTCTAGTTATAATAAGAGATTTACAGATGCTCTAAATGCCATTTCCATCCCCAGAGATCATTTCAGTGCAATGCATGATCATGTTTGACGACATGCCATGGATGAGGAGATGGATGCACTTACCTCTCGGGGTACGCGGGATCTCTGTCACACCCCTAGGAGTTTGCCATGTGGCTTGCAGATGGGTCTTCATGACCAAATAGTTTCCTGATGGGTGTATTGACATGTTGAAAGATAGACTAGTTACTGAAAGTTAGATACAAACCTTTGGGGTTTATTATTTTGAGAAGTTCTTACTAGTTGCCAGAATGGGATTGATATGTACCCTTCTCTCTGTTGCTACCAACAAGGTCGAGTCCGTCCACCAACTTGATGTCAAGAATGCCTTTCTTTATGGTGATCTTGAGGAGGAGGTCTACATGATGCAACCGTTGGAATATGTAGTCGAGGAGGAGCATGTATGTCGATTACGGAAGACCATCTATGGCATGAAGCAGAGTGCTAGGACATGTTTTGACAGGCTCACTATAGAGATCATCACTCTTGGCTTTTAGACGACAACATCTGACTATTGATCCACTTTTTGAGGATGCAACATGGTATAGAATTCTAGTTGAAAAATTGCTCTATCTCATTGTTACGAAGCCAGAATATCATTCCTGTGAGTAGAGCAAGCCAACATATGAAGAAGCATCTTTACAGTCATTGGAAGGATGTTCTTTTGATCCTTTGATATTTGAAGAAATCTACTGGAGGTAGAATCTTTTTATGGGGAAAATGGGCACATCAATATCTCCACGTATACAAATTCTGACTATGCTAGCTCTCATGAAGATCACCGATTCGCTAAATGATACACCATGTTTGTTGGGGACAACCTTGTCACTTGTAAAGCAAGAAGCAGACGGTGGTCTCCAGATCTAGTGCGAAAGCAGAATACATGGCAATGACTCAAGCCACATGTGAGATCATGTGGGTTGTCTTCTTACTAACGGAACTTGGCATGTTAGCCACTACCCATGTACCCTTTTACGGCGATAACGAGCCTATCACATACATCGCCACCAATCCAAATTTTCATGAGCAGAAAACACATTGAAGTTGATTGACATTTCATTCTTGATGCGTACAAGGAGGATGAATCAACACTCCACAAATCTCCACCAAAATTTAGCTTGTAGACATCTTTACAAAGGCTTTTCCAAGGAAGCGCCTCATATACTTAATGTCCAAGTTGGGCATGATCGACATATATACTCCAACTTGAAGGGGAGTATTAGAATTATTATATCTATATTTTTTATGTCATGTAACCCCTAGGGGTACTCATGTATTTTTCCTTTTGTGCTCTCTAGGGTTTTCTATCAATATAAGAGAGACTAGCTCTATGGAATAAACAACAACTGATTCTCTTTTCTCCATAATCATTAACGTAGTACTTCCGTCTAACCAAATCAAAGCAGCGGTACCCTTTTTGGGTCTGTGAGTATCCTACAACTATGCACTTGGTAGTTTTGGAGTGTTTGTAAGGACCAGAGGTCAGACGTTGAATAAAGATCATTGAATCGAAGGCACAAGGTGTTAGCGAGAAAAGATCCTTATCGGGGAAACACAAATGAAAAGAAATCTTTTCACCTAAAATAAAGGACAACATCATGTTGACCGGGTAACATACAGAAGAACAACATCCCCCAAGTGTGGGGAAGTACGACTTTAAATGAGAAGAGCCCTGGTTAAATCACGAAGATGTCAGTGTTTGCGCTCCGCAACACCATTCTGCTGAGAAGTGTAAGGCATGAAGTCTAGTGTATAGTATTATAAGACATGAAGAAACAAAATAATTGAGTAGTACAAAACTCTAAGGCATTATCAAAGCGAACATACTTGATCGTAGCATAAAAATGCTTTTTATTTCATAAATATATGATTGAATGACAGACCCAAACTCGGATTTATTTTCAATAGAAAAAGGGATATTTACACCCATAACCCTGAGTAATATGGTAATTACCCTAGATACCTTCTATAAACACGAATTATCCTCAGGACCCTGAATAACCATGCCGTTTTACACCCATAACCTTCCGTTAGTTTAGTTCGTTAACTCAACCAGATAGCTGAGTTAATCTAAACCAATTCATGATCCTACCGTGGAGGTTAATCAAAAAAAATAAAGAAGGAAGGTAGAAGTGCGTTCCATCCTGGAGCTTGCATGGTGGGAACTTTCATGGAGGAGGCCGACCTGGACCTGGGGCAGAGAGCATGACCTGGACCGGGGAGGACCGCAGGCAGAGGGGCGGGGGTGGGTGGGGGGGACCTGTAGGCGGTTCAGGGAGGGAGGCTGCAGACGGAGGTGAGCGGGGGAGGGGGGGTCTGCAGGCGGAGGCGAATGGAGGTGGGTGATGAATACCCATTCATCACTCTTTGTTCTTATATTTTAGCTGCAAAAACCTATGCAAATGCATGTAGATATTTGTAAATAGGAATCATTAGCAAAAGCATGCATTTTGTAAAAATCTATAATTAGCATGTTTTTGTGCAAAAATAAAAGAATAAAGATTAAAAAGAAAAAGAGGGAAATATTTAGAATAAATATTGAGCAACCTAACCCAAGGGAGGGCTCAGCATGGGCCTGACCGCATAAAAGCCAAGTAGAGGGAGATAGGGGCTCATATGTATATATTTATGTAAATAAAAATAAAAATGTTTTCCTCACCCAAAAATATGCTTGTAAATACTTGTATATATTTATAAAAGATAAAAACAAAATAAAAAGTTAAAAATCAAAAAGATTAAAAATGCCCTTTCACCATGTACATAGACCATACTCCTATATTTATTCAACCTTATAAATAAATAAAATTATTTTCTAAACTTTTTATAAATATTCTATATTATATATTGTAAATAAATAAAATGAAAAGAATCAAAACAAAAATCAAATAAAAATAACAAAACTAAAATTACAAAAATACATATTGTACATATACCTATGTATAGCTATATAGTGTAAATACCTTAATTTTATTTCCAAAAATTAATTAAAAATCACCAAAAAATAGAGAAAAATAAAATAAAAATAATTCATGTTTTAAGTTTTTGGAAAATCGGCCATTTGCTGCCTTATTTTTGAGTTTCAAACATTCTCCACGTGGCAGCACCTCATTGGCCCACGGAGATGTTGACCTCCGGTCAACTCCCTCCGCGGACCGTCTTCTCCAGCGGATCTCGCGCACGACCCGTTTTCTCCGCTTTTTCCGCGCTCGATCCGCCCGCCATTTGCGCAAACCCCGGGTCCTAATCCTTCTTCTTGCATCCGAGACCAACGCCCGGGGGATTGCATCGGGGTCCGCGCTCCATGCTGCCCTACCCGACCAGCCGTAGTCGGATCTGCACCCATATATATCTCGAGCTCCGCCACCTTCAATCGGTATATTTGGCCATTTGCTTCGATTTCCAGTGAGCTCCAGAGAGAGAGAGGTGACAGCTCGAGTCTCGACCTGTCGCAGCGAGGAAAGGAGGCGAAAGCCACTGATCCGGCGAGTCTTCACCGCCGTGCTCCGCCCAGAGCAGAAGCTCGAGCCTCGGGCCGAGACAACCCTTGAGGCCACGACCAAGAGCCACCCCAGCTCCAGCACAGTCTCCTCGACCACCCAGGTAGCTCGGTAGTTTTTCCTTTCCGTTAATTTTAGAGCACCCCCAAATCGCTCCGCCGCCTTGTTCCGTCGATTCCGACCACCTCACGCATCCCCTCGATCATCGGAATCCATATTCACCTCCGCCTTCCCTCCGCGCACCTTCTCCCGCCCCTCCGTTCAACCCAGCTCGCACAGGAGCTGGGATTTGAATCCCCACGCCATCGCTTCGCCGGGGGTTCGTCCGCACCGACGCACAGACCACCTCCACGATGCCTAACCGGGTCGAGGCATTTTGCCCTCGACCCGCGAAGCTTCTGAGCTACTTTGCAGGACCAGAGGAGGCCATCTGAGGCCTCCCGACATTCGGGCCAGGAGCTTCTCCTCTGCCGACCTCGCCGGACCCCTCCGGGGCTCGGCTGGGTCATCGGAGCCTGCCATCAGCCGCGGAGCTTCATTGCGGAGCTTCTCCGATCTCCAGGAGCGGCAGACGAGGACCACCGCACACGCACGAGGCAGGCGAAAGTCGCCGGCGACTTGTTCTTCCAGGATCCTCGCCAACCGTCAGATCAACCTCGGCGCGCCAGTTTTCATCGTGACCATCCATCCATGGAGCCGCCATCACCGTCCGATCATCCGGAGGGTTGATCTTGACCGTCAGAGCAGAGAGAGAGAGGCACCAGCCACCCGTGGCCGTCAGATCTGCCACGTGCCTCTCCCTCAGACGTCGATTCGGCCATCGTTCGAAGGGTTAAAGGCGCCGTCGTCCAGAACCGTCAGATCAGCCACGCGTCAATCATCCGCCCGTCGACGTTAAATAAGGGGTAATTTGTCTGAGGCCCCCCTTTCCTTTTACGCACTTAGTGTTAGTCCTGTAAATATTTTTCGCACTTTATTTACGTTGGGTTATTTGCACATTGGACCTCATCCTTTAGTTTATTTGCATGTATGCCCTTGCCTGTATGAGCCACATGCTTCGTCACGTGTGATTTTGGTGTATTTTCAACCTTAGCCCCTGTAGTTCTGGATGTTCATAAATGAATGAAATCTTTTTGGTATTTGCATTTATACCCCTGTGAATGAATTTTATTCTGCATGTGCGTGTATTTTAGGGTAAATTGCAACTAAGGCCCTCGGACTTTTGGTACGTGTTACCAAATAGTCCCAGGACCTTATTTTCATTACAGAAAGGTCCCTGAGTGCCCCAGGCACGCGCCGCGCACGTGCGTCGCTGGGTATTTTGCACCTGGACCCCCAGAACTTAGGGTATTTGCACTTCAGTCCTGTGCACAGTGCCCTCTTGTGATTTTTGAATAAAATATCAAATCACCTCCAAATTCGATGAAAATTTGACACATGGCTCCTGCCATTTGTAGGATTTTTGAGAATTTTTGAGGACATTTTTGAGTTTATTTGTTATTTTTAAAAATTCAAAAACCTTTATTTCAGCTATTGTCTAGAGTTAAAAATCCAAAAAAAAATATAAAAACCCCCTCAAAAATTCTATAAAAATTAGGTACGGTTTATTTGGTGTTCCTTTATTTTCTAGCCAATTTTGGCTATTTTTCACTGCTTAAAAACCATAAAAACTTAAAAACACCTAAAAACTCATAAAAATTCTAATAAATAATCTAAAAACCCAAAAACAATAATTTTGGTACTCGAATTTTCCTTGTTCTATCTAGTTTACAGGAAAAATACCTCCAGGCCCTTTTGAGGTTCTTAGATATTTTATCTCAGGATTTTGGGCCTGGCTGGACAGTACCTTGCATTTTTTTTACTGTTTGATTTTTAGAAAATAAAAATACACATCAGAAAAATCCCAAAAATTCACCAAAACACTAAAAAACTTAAAAAACATAAAAACATTTTTGTTTGAATTTTTGCTTGATTTTTGACACATTAAATAATTAGCTAAAGTGTGCTTGTCTTTATTTTCTTTTATTTTCTCCACTTATTAAAAATCCAAAAAAAATATAAAAATCATTAAAAATCACTAAAAATACTTTGTTTTTATTTTAGTTCATTTTTACTACTTCGTAGGCCTTTGGCCAACCCGTGCTCCTCGAGTTCGACCCTGGGTGCTATACCAGGTTAAACTCATAGCTAGACCGCTATTTTTTGTTTTGATTGATCTTTGATTTATTTAGTGGTCTGATATCTTTCTTGATTGACACATCCGAGTGATTGAGGTCGCAACGACCTATCCAGATACCTTTACCTTAGTCGCTCGGGTTTTTGTGTCATCAGAATGGCGCCGTTGCCGGGGAGCACGGCTTAGTAGTTCGTTTTATTTTCATTTTCGTTTTATTTTCGCGGCTTTTCGCGGCTCTTCGGAGCTCGCGGCTTTTCGCGGTTTCTGTTTATAGTTTCTTTTTGTTTTCTTTTGTTTTTATTTTTGATTGATTTTGTGTGTTTATTTTATTTTCCATTTTTGCATATATACCCTCACTTTTATTTTCATTTCTTTTTCCTTATTATTTGATTATTTTTACTGGTCTGACCATTCATTTCTTCTTCTTGCGAGGGCCTGAGGACCGCGGAGGTGACTTTCGAGGAGCAGGTGCAGCCGAGGAACTTGGAGGCGGCTTCTTTCTCTACGAAGCCGCAGGAGAGAGCGAGAGGGAGAGAGTTGAGTGGGTGAGGTTAGATTAGGTTTTATTTTTATTTTTATTATTATTGTAATAATACAGGGACTTGGACTGCTTGGACACTCTTGTGACTTGACCGTAGCGGGTCTGTTTCGCCGAGCACCGGTGTGCTCGGGGGACCCTTTAGGACCTTCGCGGTTTTTCGCGGCTTTTTCGCGGTTTTATTTTTCTTTTATTTCTATCTTTTCCCGGTTTTTCGCGGTTTTTGCTCGAGCCCCTAGACTTAGGATTTTCTGGTGAATGTGCCGTAATTAGTAGGATCCACACACCTAATTACATATCTGTTCCCATAGATCGATAATTGGACCTACTTAAAATAATAATAATAATAACCGATTCATTTGCTCCGTAGCCTACGTGTCGTAGCCCGTCCTGTAAAGCGCTTACTCCTACCCCCAATTTGTCGGACAGAGGAGGGACGGGCCAAGACCGGACTCTTTGGCTTGGAGGTCGGTGACCGGTTAGACGGCTCTTCGTTAGACTTGCTCGTTTAGGACTCGGCTTTTCCCGCTGCATCATTTAGGTTAGTTTTATTTCTGTCTTTACTTTTATGCGAGGATCATATTTCATGTAGAGAGCTGGAGACAGGTACGCATTTCTGACTTTGCATGCATCATTGATTTATCGTGCATCGGCTTTTCGTCTTCTCCCCCCTGTTTTGGACTTAATAACCAGGAGAACCGAAAAATTTGTTAGGCCTTTTGTTTGCTTTGAAAAAGATTAAAAAAGTGAAACCATAAAATTGGGACTGCTAATCTTATTGATCTTAAAAACTGCTCACCCTAAAAACTTTGTCTTGGGGAGAGCAACCCCCTCATTGTTTGGTTTGGATGCGCGAGAGAGTGACCCGCACCCTAGGTAGAGCCCCCCGTTGCTAGTCCCGACTGATTATCGACTCTTCCGTGCGGGCCAGTCGGTTGGGTTAGCATCGGATATCCCAACAGGTCACGTAAGCGCTCTGATATTCTGTTTGTTCACCAAAATAAAATTGACAAGATAATTTGACTGAACTTTCACGGTCTTCAGCTCGCGTTGCATCGGTGAACCGGGGGTTTGTTTTCTGATCATAATTTTTCCAGATCTCATCCGCCTTACTCGCCAGATCAAGATGATGGGTAGATGGTCTCTTAGGCAGCCTCTGGCTGCACCGCTTTCGGGCACGTCTGCCTCATCATCTAGGTTGGCTCGTGAGAGCTCAGACCCGCTCTCCGAGCCCGAGTACGACTCCACCCTGTTCCCCCTCGACCCCCTTTCTGACCTTCCTGAGAGACACGAGCCCGAGGAGAGATTGATTCATTTGACAGCACCTGAGTTGGGCTCGTTTGGTTTTGCAGACGTCGCCATGGCCGGCAGTTCTGAGGATCGTTCCCGCACTGAGCACGTTGTGATGGATCAGGGAGCGATCAACTCCACCTTGATCGCCTCATTAGAGACAGTTCAGCATCAGTTACGCGATCAGGGAGCATTTATGATTTGAGATGAGGAGAGAGTTGGAGCGCCTCCGACTAGAGCGAGATGAGCAGAGCGAGCCCGAGGAGATGCTGGATGCAGAGGCGATGCCGGCAGCAGCAGCAGCCGCAGCCGCCGCCGCAGCGGCAGCAGCTGCGGGAGGAGGAGGACCACCTAGACCGATGCGGGAGTTGCACAACCCCGGATCTACACTGATGCACCATTGGGTGGTGGTTCCTGCTATCGTGGGGGACTTCAAGTTCCCCCCGAACACCCTGCAGATGCTTCCTCGATTCCACGGACTCGCCACTGAGGAGCCCCACCTTCACCTCCAGGAGTTCCTGATGATTTGCAGCACTGTCCACGATCGCCACGTGGACCAGGACACGATCCGGATGATAGCCTTCCCGTTTTCACTGGCAGATAGAGCAGCCACCTAGCTGAAGCATCTTGGGAGGTTTGTCTATACCTGGGAGCAGCTCCGCACCGAGTACTTGAACAAGTACTATCCACTCGGGCGGACGAATGCAGCGAGGGCCCTGATCAGCAACTTCTCCATGTTCCCCAACGAGCAGTTTCACGAGGCATGGGAGAGGTTCCGAGAGCTTCTAGACAGATGCCCGCACCACGACATCATGAAGTTGAACCTTGTGCAGAGCTTCTTTAGCGAGTTGACACCAAAGCTACAGGCCTGGTGAATGATTCTTGCGGCGGGTCCTACTTCGCCAAGGACCACGACCAGGTCTGGGCCATCTTCGAGGAGATGGCTGAGAACTATATGGTGATGTCTCAGACCAGGTTGTATACTCAGAAGACCCAGCCACATCAGCCAGGACCCGTGCAGTACCAGCGGATAGCACAGGTAGATGCAGGTCCATCCAGTTCGTCCGCAGCCGCAGCAGCACAGGCAGAGTCATCAGCTGCGGACATGGGCATTATCAGCGAGAAGCTGGACCGCATGGAGCTGATCGAGAAGAAGCAGTGCCAGAGTATCACGCAGATGGAGCAGATGGCACAGGTTCGAGAGACATGAAGACACATCTCATGTGTCTCCAGGAGGCACAGACGGCTTCTCAGCCCCGTCTTCAGTCGCGAGGCGACGCCGGCAGCAACAGCAGCTCGTCCCAGCGCTCCAGCACCCACGTGCAGCCTAGACAGGTCCATCTTGTACAGGCGGAGCCGTACCAGCAGCCGCAGCCCACCTACCTGTCCCCACCATCTCCAGAGATGCAGATGGTGGTCTACCAGCCGGACCAGCCTCTGGCAGTACTCCCGCCAGCCCCCTACGATGCCGAGCCGTTGATGGATGTCAACGGGATTTGGTATGACCGCCCCCAGCCTGGGATCCGACGAGACCATCCCGGATTCAGGTGGGGGAGTGGTGGTACCCAGCCCCAGCAGCAGCCTTCAGGACAGGGAGGGCAGTACTCCCAGCAGAGAGAGCACCACCAGCCGCAGCAGCAGCCCCCAGCATATTAGCAGCACCAGTCATCCTTCGGTCCGCGTCCCTATCAGCAGCAGGGACAGTCATGGAGACGTGAGCAGCAGGCTCACCCGGGATATCAGCAGCAGCACCCTCCTTCCTACCCCTCTTACCCACCACAGCAGTTCCAGCAGCCTCACCCATAGAGAGGCCACCCGTCGGGCTCCCACGAGAGCCCCGCTTTGGATGACATCGCCCGCCTCCTCACGGACCAGCAGGCCACATTCAGACGGGAGATGGACGAGTTCCGCCAGGAGATGCGGGACCTGGTGAGAGGGAAGGCCGCCATACCAGCCCAGATAGAGCCGAATCCGAACAACCTCAAGAGGAAATCTGAGCAGGTAGTACATACTGAGTTAGCCACTCCTAGTGACCCATTTGAAAATACATCTTCGGATCTATTTGATGCTGATTTTGTCACACTTAGGAGCGGTAGGACCCCAGCAGGCGGCGGCGCCTCATCTGAGCTTCATCACGAGGACATCCCAGAGGCGCCACAGGAGGAGGAGGGCGGTACTGAGGCCGCTCCCAGACGATGACGGTGGCACTGAGGCCACCAAGGATGCTGATCCCACCGGCGGTACTGAGGCCGCCGCTTCACCAGATCTAGGAGGTGGTACTGATGCCACCCGTTCAGCCGAGCCAGCCCGCGGTACTGAGGACGCACGACGTCTACCAGCAGCAGCAGCAGAGCCAGCCCGTGGTGGTACTGAGGCCACCGGTGTTTGTACAGATAGAGATGTTGTCTTTCCTCGTATTCCTGTATCTCAGAACTCTGTTATGAATAAAGGAAAAGGTTTACTTTCTTCTGGTCCCACTGTGGTGCATGATGTATGTGTGGATCCGGTCCTTGAACTGCTTAGACCTTTTCCTAGTCCTTCATCTGAGAAGGACCCTGTGATCCCCTTCCCTAGATCCCTTCAGATGGGGAAGGGGAAGAAAAATGATCCAAAAAAGAGAGAGCTTGAGGAGTTCAGCCAGAGCATGATTGATCGATTCCACATCCAGCTGACCCTCCAGGAGGCTTTGCAGCACATCCCCCTTCTCCAGCGATCTTTGAGAGAGAGGACTACAGTCAGGAGGAGGAGGAGGAATGACACTTCCGAGATCCATGTGCTGACGAAAGCCACGTGCTTTGCGATCCAGAACCGACTGCCAGCCAAGAGGCCAGATTCAGGGGCCCCGTATGTCAGATGCCAGATCAGTGAGCAGAGTTCGACCGTACTCTTCTAGATAGCGGATCGTCGATTAACCTTCTTCCGACAGCCCTTCTCGACCGCTTCGAGTTGGGCACTCTTCGACAGAGCAGGACAGTCCTTCAGTTCGCTGATCGATTTGTCAAGAGGCCGAAGGGGTTATTACGAGACGTTATCGTCACGATTCAGCGCCTGAAATTCCCGTGGACTTCGTAGTGTTGGACATGGAGATCCCTGAGTCAGTGGCCGATACCCCCATCATCCTTGGTCGTCCGTTCTTGGCCACAGCCAAGGCGGTGACTGATCATGATAGCGGGAAGGTGTACTTTCGCGTCGAGGGCGAGAGTATACAAATAGAGACGGTCGAGGACTACAGAGCTAGATTCAGAGCCCGCTCAGATGCGAGTACAGATTCAGAGCAGCTGACAGACGCAGAGCCAGACATCACCAGGACTGTGATTTTGTGATCACAGATGATGAGGCAGCTTGGGCAGATCTTGAGACACAGACAACCCTCTCACTTTCAGATACAGCTGATGCAGAGACGACAGCAGAGGAGAGTCTGGAGAGCACAGACCTGGTTCAGGATACCATTGAGGCAGCAGAGCCGGTCCTTGATCGCAGCACGATGATTAGTGATGGTGGTGCTGAGGCCACCTTGTTTTCCGGTGGTACTGATGCCACCGTGGTTGATACAGATCCCTCGGATTCAGAGTCTGATTGGGCAGATTGTGATGATCAGATGCCAGACCTGATTCCACCTGAGCCTACAGATGAGGAGGAGGTAGATGCAGAGCCGAGCAGAGACAGTACAGTTGAGCCGCCTTCTCCCGACCCAGTTTGCGAGAGTACGCTTTCACTTTCCCAGGCAGATTTGGCCGACCTTGCAGCTTTCACTCAGTTTCTTCCACAGCCAGATTTGCCGGCACCCAGCATTCCAGAGCTGAAGCCGCTCCCTACTTCGCTGAAGTATCGATTCCTTGCGGGCGAGCCAGAGATGTACCCAGTCATCATCTCCGCCGAGTTGACTGGAGAGAAAGAATCCCGTTTGATGGGGGTTCTTGAAAAGAACCGCAAGGCGATCAGATGGAGCGTAGCAGATCTCCATGGGATTAGTCCATCAGTGTGCTCCCACCATATCTATCTCGAGGATGGGGCGAAGCCGTCGCGTGAGTTCCAGCGGCGTCTGAACCCCAACCTGAGAGAGGTTGTGATGAAGGAAATATCAAAATGGTGGGGTGCAGGTTTTATTTATCCCATTTCCGACTCCAAGTGGGTCAGCCCCTTGCATGTGGTGCCTAAGAATACGGGCATCACGACTGTGATCAGTGAGTCGGGAGAGGAGATTGCTACACGAGTACCCACCTCTTGGAGGGTTTGTGTTGACTACAGGAGACTCAACCAAGCCACCAAGAAGGACCATTTCCCCCTGCCCTTTATTGACCAGATCATTGAGAGACTGGCAGGGAAGAGCCATTATTGCTTCCTGGATGGGTACTCGGGCTACAACCAGGTGGCCATCGCTCCTGAGGACCAGGAGAAGACCACCTTTACATGTCCCTTCGGCACATATGCTTTTCGACGCATGCCATTTGGGCTATGCAATGCCCCTGCGACTTTTCAGAGATGCATGCTGTCGATCTTTTCGGACATGGTAGGGGAGTGCTTGGAGGTCTTCATGGATGATTTCTCGATCTACGGCGACAGATTTGATTCTTGTCTTGACTGCCTAGATCGAGTACTCCAGCGATGTATTGAGTATCACTTGGTGCTATCTTGGGAGAAGAGTTACTTCATGGTGACTCAAGGGACGGTGCTTGGGCCATATCATCTCCAACAGGGGCATGGAGGTTGATCCGGCCAAGGTTGATGTCATTAGGAAACTCGCACCGCCGTCCAATCTGAGGCAGTTACGGTCATTTCTGGGGCACGTTGGATTTTATAGGCGATTTATCATGATTTCAGCAGGATTGCCCGGCCGCTGACTGACCTCTTGACGAAAGACACCGAGTTCCTTGTCGATGACAAGTGTCTTTCGTCATTTGCTACTCTCTAGCAGTGCGTTATTGAGGCTCCTGTCCTCCAGCCGCCTGATTGGTCTCTCCCATTCGAGATCATGACGGATGCCTCCGATTTTGCCGTAGGGGCAGTGCTGGGACAGAGGAGGGTTGGAGTTCCATTTGCCATACACTATGCTAGCCGCACATTGGATTCCGCCCAGCGGAATTATACAGTCACAGAGAAGGAGATGCTAGCAGTAGTATTTGCCCTGGATAAGTTCAGATCGTATATCATCGGATCTAGAGTGACTTTGTTTACAGATCACACCGCCATCAGGTACCTCATGGCAAAGAAGGATGCCAAGGCCAGACTGACTAGATGGATCCTTCTACTCCAGGAGTTCGACATTGAGATCAAGGATAAGCCTGGAGTCAAGAATGTGGTGGCGGATCATCTCTCCCGACTAGAGCAGCCTGAGGATTCTGAGCAGATTGATCCTATTAGAGATACCTTCCCAGATGAGGCGATCCTTGCTATCGCCTCACTCCCATGGTACGCCGATATTGTGAACTTTCTCGTTGCTGGGAAAGTCCCACAAGATTGGCCCAGGCAGAGGCTTGAGACCTTCCTTCCGAAGGCCAAGTCCTACCATTGGGAGGATCCCATCCTTTACCACGAAGGAGGGGATAGCGTCTGGCGTCGGTGTATTCCTCAGGAGGAACACCATAGCGTCCTCACTTACTGCCACAAGCTTGAGGCAGGAGGACATCATTCTGGGAGGAGAACGGCACAGAAAGTGCTCCAATCCGGCTTGTGGTGGCCTACCCTCTTCAAGGACTCAGAGGAGTTCGTGAAGAGGTGTACTGACTGTCAGAGGATGGCACTTGTGGACAGCGTGATATGATGCTGATGCAGCCCATTCACTTCTGTGAGGTTTTTGACGCATGGGGCATCGATTTCATGGGTCCATTCCCTAAGAGTCAGGGATTTGAGTACATTCTGTTGGCCGTAGACTATGTGAGTCGTTGGGTGGAGGCTATACCCGCCCGAGCCGCTGATGCGAGGACAGTTTGCAGATTTTTGAGGAAGCATATCATCACGCGGTTCGGGGTTCCACGAGTTCTGATTTCTGATGGGGGATCTCACTTCATCAACGACCAGGTGAAGGCACTTGCTAGCGAGTTCGGCATAGACCATCGTGTTGCTACACCTTACCATCCACAGACGAATGGTCTAGCCGAGGTGTCGAATAGGGAGATGAAGACTATATTGCAGAAAGTCGTCCGCCCTGACCGAAAGGATTGGTCACAGCTTTTGGACTCGGTCTTGTGGCATATAGGACGTCTTTCAAGACACCTTTGGGCACATCTCCCTTTCGCCTCGTGTATGGCAAGCCATGCCATTTACCTGTTGAGCTGAGGCACAAGTCACTTTGGGCAGTCACAGATATTATCATGGATCCAGATGGTATGGGAGACCAGAGAAGGGCAGAGCTAGCTGCCCTGGAGGAGCTTAGAGATGCAGCTTTCTCAAGCAGCCTACATTATAAGGAGAAAGTCAAGGAGTGGCATGATTCTCATATCAGCCACAAAACATTTTGAGATTGGACAGAGAGTATGGCTGTTTGATGCGAGGCTTAGATTATTTCCAGGGAAGCTACAGAGCAAATGGAAGGACCTTATCTGGTTAGAAAGGTACACGACAACGGTAGCATCGATATATCTGAGTTGTCTTCTGAGAGTACCTTTCGAGTGAACGGCCAGCGGCTCAAGCCATTTCTAGATCATGAGCCGCGGGTCGTTGATCTTGCCCCTATTCATTTTGCGTGAGATGTGGTCTTTGACTCACATATAATGCATCTCACGCCTGGAGTTTCACTGATCTTCCGCTGTATATAGATCCAGATGTCCATATCATCACATTCTTTAGTCCCACATCCCTTTCTCCATCTTGTGATTATGCTATACTTAGGGTGCACTTTACCCTAAGTATAGGGGGGATGTGCGACCTTTCGGGTATTTCTTTTGTTTCTGTCTACCCCTGTTTTGCTGCCTATACTTAGGGATATTTCACCCTAAGTATAGGGGGGTAGACCCTGTACATTCTCCACTCGGTTTTCCCTTAGTATACAGCCTACTATACTTAGGATTACTTGATCCTAAGTATAGGGGGAAGACCCGAGATCCTTTTGACTTTTCATTTCCCTTTTGTATAGCCTTTTCTTTTCACTTCCCTATACATAGCACGAGTTATGTCTTCTTCATCGCTCTTGACTCTGAGGACATCGTTCGAGCTAAGTATAGGGGGTGTGTATATATTTCATATATACTTTAGCCATAACTCGTACTTTGTGTGAGTGTGTTAATAAATAAAATGGCTAAAAACCACAAAAATTAAAAAATTTTCATGTACATAATCTTCTTTTATTTGCACATACATAGCTAGTGTAAAAATTATTTTTGTAAAAATGATTTCAAAAATTTTTTGTGTAAAGCTTGTGTAAATACTTTTGTATCAAAATTATGTATATAGTACAAAATTTTTCCAAAATGTTTTGAAAATCGGAAGCTTGCAAAAATCTTGTGTAAATGTGTGTAAATATCGTTTTGCAAAACTTGCACTTCATGCATCATCATTCATGATTTCAAAACATTTTTCAAAAATTTTGCATGATTGTAAAATATTGTGTAAATAAGCATCTTTTTGTACATATGTATATAGTTTTTCTGGATGATAGTTGACATTTAAACTAGCCTGAAATCAAATTGAGAAATGGAGCTTGATTAAGATCTTAATCCACCTAATTTCTAAGAGGAACCTTATAGGGCTTAGGTTTAAGGCTTTTCAGGTCCATGGTGACTTAATTCTTTGAGTCCACTAGGCTATGATCACATGTCATCTCAATGAGCCTAAGTAGAGCACTTAACAACAACACATGACTCATATAGATTATGGCTTTACTTGGACACCAGCACTATGCACCGAGCTCTCTACGGATGAGGTGGTGAGGAGGCAGTCTTCCTTGGCTTGGGGTAGCATATGAGGGTAGTACTTCTAGGCGGAACCTCTCTTCTTCTTATAGTGAAGGAAGTGCGTCTCAACTTGGTCTAGTTGCCATGAGGTCTAACGACGGGAGTTGTGGGTTGCAATAAAGCTTCAAAAGAGGGATAGTCTACTGGCTCAAGAGGAAAAACTCCTTGTATATATGCTGCACATGTATATGTTGTATAGATGCACTTGAAAAAAAAAAGAAAAGAACTCCAAAAAAGTGGTGGGTCTGAGAGAAAATGATAATCCCACCGGAGTATGTATATAAGTGCAATAAGCAAAGCTTGGTTTCATGATCCACCTGTTGTAGCTTGCAGCAGGGAGACTTGGCTACACTGGTCAAGCTCCCAAGAGTACTTGGCTACACTGGCCTTGACCCATTCTCTTCTTCCCCCTCTTCTTGAGCCGGTTGTACTTGAACTTAGAAGGGAATACCCCGCTCCTCGAGGAAAGAGTGGCCAGATTGAGGTCATAGAGTTACCTTGTTGGGGAGGGTTGTCAAGTTGCCATTTTTGAGGTGGGGAGCTTAGACCTCACTTGCACAGGACAAGAAAAGATTCATGGTCTTCAGGGTTTGTGATTGATGACTTGTTCTGATCTGGAACATTGAGGAGTCTTGGTTATAGATTGGTGGAACTTAGAGGCTGTTAGGTTTTAAGCTTAAGTCTAAGTAAGGTTCCGACACATTAATAATCCAAAGATCTGATTGAGCTCCATACCTCAATTTAATGAAGGCAAGTTTAATAAATCAACCTTGATCCATGTACATCCTCTTTTTCTTTTTCTTTCTTTCTTTTTCACTTCTTTTTCAAATAAGTGTTTGCTAAGGGACTAGCAAAGTATAGTACAGGGGGGTGATGAATACCCATTCATCACTCTTTATTCTTATATTTTAGCTACAAAAACCTATGCAAATGCATGTAGATATTTGTAAATAGGAATCATTAGCAAAAGCATGCATTTTGTAAAAATCTATAATTAGCATGTTTTTGTGCAAAAATAAAAGAATAAAGATTAAAAAGAAAAAGAGGGAAATATTTAGAATAAATATTGAGCAACCTAACCCAAGGGAGGGCTCAGCATGGGCCTGACCGCATAAAAGCCAAGTAGAGGGAGATAGGGGCTCATATGTATATATTTATGTAAATAAAAATAAAAATGTTTTCCTCACCCAAAAATATGCTTGTAAATACTTGTATATATTTATAAAAGATAAAAACAAAATAAAAAGTTAAAAATCAAAAAGATTAAAAATGCCCTTTCACCATGTACATAGACCATACTCTTATATTTATTCAACCTTATAAATAAATAAAATTATTTTCTAAACTTTTTATAAATATTCTATATTATATATTGTAAATAAATAAAATGAAAAGAATCAAAACAAAAATCAAATAAAAATAACAAAATTAAAATTACAAAAATACATATTGTACATATACCTATGTATAGCTATATAGTGTAAATACCTTAATTTTATTTCCAAAAATTAATTAAAAATCACCAAAAAATAGAGAAAAATAAAATAAAAATAATTCATGTTTTAAGTTTTTGGAAAATCGGCCATTTGCTGCCTTATTTTTGAGTTTCAAACATTCTCCACGTGGCAGCACCTCATTGGCCCACGAAGATGTTGACCTCCGGTCAACTCCCTCCGCGGACCGTCTTCTCCAGCGGATCTCGCGCCCGACCCGTTTTCTCCTCTTTTTCCGCGCTCGATCCGCCCGCCATTTGCGCAAACCCCGGGTCCTAATCCTTCTTCTTGCATCCGAGACCAACGCCCGGGGGATTGCATCGGGGTCCGCGCTCCATGCTGCCCTACCCGACCAGCCGTAGTCGGGTCTGCACCCATATATATCTCGAGCTCCGCCACCTTCAATCGGTATCTTTGGCCATTTGCTTCGATTTCCAGTGAGCTCCAGAGAGAGAGAGAGGTGACAGCTCGAGTCTCGACCTGTCGCAGCGAGGAAAGGAGGCGAAAGCCACTGATCCGGCGAGTCTTCACCGCCGTGCTCCGCCCAGAGCAGGAGCTCGAGCCTCGGGCCGAGACAACCCTTGAGGCCACGACCAAGAGCCACCCCAGCTCCAGCATAGTCTCCTCGACCACCCAGGTAGCTCCGGTAGTTTTTCCTTTCCGTTAATTTTAGAGCACCCCCAAATCGCTCCACCGCCTTGTTCCGTCGATTCCGACCACCTCACGCATCCCCTCGATCATCGAAATCCATATTCACCTCCGCCTTCCCTCCGCGCACCTTCTCCGCCCCTCCGTTCAACCCAGCTCGCACAGGAGCTGGGATTCGAATCCCCTCGCCGTCGCTTCGCCGGGGTTCGTCCGCACCGACGCACAGACCACCTCCACGACGCCTAACCGGGTCGAGGCATTTTGCCCTCGACCCGCGAAGCTTCTAAGCTACTTTGCAGGACCAGAGGAGGCCATCTGAGGCCTCCCGACATTCGGGCCAGGAGCTTCTCCTCCGCCGACCTCGCCGGACCCCTCCGGGGCTCGGCTGGGTCATCGGAGCATGCCATCAGCCGCGGAGCTTCATTGCGGAGCTTCTCCGATCTCCAGGAGCGGCAGACGAGGACCACCGCACACGCACGAGGCCGGCGAAAGTCGCCGGCGACTTGTTCTTCCAGGATCCTCGCCAAGCGTCAGATCAACCTCGACGCGCCAGTTTTCATCGTGACCATCCATCCATGGAGCCGCCATCACCGTCCGATCATCCGGAGGGTTGATCTTGACCGTCAGAGCAGAGAGAGAGAGGCACCAGCCACCCGTGGCCGTCAGATCTGCCACGTGCCTCTCCCTCAGACGTCGATTCGGCCATCGTTCGATGGGTTAAAGGCGCCGTCGTCCAGAACCGTCAGATCAGCCACGCGTCAATCATCCGCCCGTCGACGTTAAATAAGGGGTAATTTGTCTGAGGCCCCCCTTTCCTTTTACGCACTTAGTGTTAGTCCTGTAAATATTTTTCGCACTTTATTTACGTTGGGTTATTTGCACATTGGACCTCATCCTTTAGTTTATTTGCATGTATGCCCTTGCCTGTATGAGCCACGTGCTTCGTCACGTGTGATTTTGGTGTATTTGCAACCTTAGCCCCTGTAGTTCTGGATGTTCATAAATGAATGAAATCTTTTTGGTATTTGCATTTATACCCCTGTGAATGAATTTTATTCCGCATGTGCGTGTATTTTAGGGTAAATTGCAACTAAGGCCCTCGGACTTTTGGTACGTGTTACCAAATAGTCCCAGGACCTTATTTTCATTACAGAAAGGTCCCTGAGTGCCCCAGGCACGCGCCGCGCGCGTGCGTCGCTGGGTATTTTGCACCTGGACCCCCAGAACTTAGGGTATTTGCACTTCAGTCCCTGTGCACAGTGCCCTCTTGTGATTTTTGAATAAAATATCAAATCACCTCCAAATTCGATGAAAATTTGACACATGGCTCCTGCCATGTTGTAGGATTTTTGAGAATTTTTGAGGACATTTTTGAGTTTATTTGTTATTTTTAAAAATTCAAAAACCTTTATTTCAGCTACTGTCTAGAGTTAAAAATCCAAAGAAAATATAAAAACCCCCTCAAAAATTCTATAAAAATTAGTACTGTTTATTTGGTGTTCCTTTATTTTCTAGCCAATTTTGGCTATTTTTCACTGCTTAAAAACCATAAAAACTTAAAAACACCTAAAAACTCATAAAAATTCTAATAAATAATCTAAAAACCCAAAAACAATAATTTTGGTACTCGAATTTTCCTTGTTCTATCTAGTTTACAGGAAAAATACCTCCAGGCCCTTTTGAGGTTCTTAGATATTTTATCTGAGGATTTTGGGCCTGGCTGGACAGTACCTTGCATTTTTGTTACTGTTTGATTTTTAGAAAATAAAATACACATCAGAAAAATCCCAAAAATTCACCAAAAACACTAAAAAACTTAAAAAACATAAAAACATTTTTGTTTGAATTTTTGCTTGATTTTTGACACATTAAATAATTAGCTAAAGTGTGCTTGTCTTTATTTTCTTTTATTTTCTCCACTTATTAAAAATCCAAAAAAAATATAAAAATCATTAAAAATCACTAAAAATACTTTGTTTTTATTTTAATTCATTTTTACTACTTCGTAGGCCTTTGGCCAACCCGTGCTCCTCGAGTTCGACCCTGGGTGCTATACCAGGTTAAACTCATAGCTAGACCGCTATCTTTTGTTTTGATTGATCTTTGATTTATTTAGTGGTCTGATATCTTTCTTGATTGACACATCCGAGTGATTGAGGTCGCAACGACCTATCCAGATACCTTTACCTTAGTCGCTCGGGTTTTTGTGTCATCAGTGGGTGGCTTGCAGGCGGAGGTGCGGGGGTCCTACAAGTAGAGGCGCGTGGGGGAGGGGGGTAGGGGTCCTGCAGGCGTAGGCGCGCGGAGGAGGGGGGTGTCCTGCAGGCGGAGGCGCGCGGGGGAGGGGGGTGTCCTGCAGGTGGAGGCGGGTGGAGGTGGGTGGCTTGCAGGCGGAGGTGCGGGGGGAGGGGGGTCCTGCAAGCAGAGGCGCGCGGGGGAGGGGGGGTGGGGGTCCTGTAGGCGGAGGCGCGTGGAGGAGGGGGGGGGGGTCCTGCAGGCGGAGGCGCGCGGAGGAGGGGGTGTCCTGCAGGCGGAGGCGCGCTGGGGAGGGGGGGTGTCATGCAGGCGGAGGCGAGTGGGGGAGGGGGGGTCCTGCAGGCAGAGGTGTGCGGGGGAGGGGGGGTGCTGCAGGCGGAGGTGCCGGGGTGGGGGCTAGGCAGAGGCACGCCCTGTAGAAGAAGGCACACAGGGGAGAGGGGTATGCAGGCGTAGGCATGCAGGGGAGGAAGGTTTGCAAGGAGGAGGCACGCAGGGTGGGGGGTGCTGCAGGCGGAGTCGCGCGGGGGAGGGGGGCTGCAGGCGGAGGCACGCGGGGGCCGGGGGGGGGGGGGGGGGGGGGGAGGGGTTGTAGGCGAAGACGTGTGGGGTGAGGGGTTACGACCTGGGAACTGCAGGACCTGGGGGCGTAGTGGGATTGAAGGGCGGGAACTCGGACCTGGGATGGTGGGTGCTGCCTGGAGGAGGAAGAGGACAAGGTGGAGGAGGAAGGTGATAAATGAGCTTTTTTTGTAAATAATAAAAACTTAAAGGGTATAAATATAAAATACATAACGTATACCGTCAATAGTTAACGGTAAATTGGATGGAAGATAACACAAGGTTATGAGTGTTAGAGTTAATTTCTATTCAGGGTCTTGAGGATAATTCGTGTTTATAGAGGGTTTCTGGGGTAATTACCATATTACTCAGGGTTATGGGTGTAAATATCCCATAGAAAAAGCCATAGCAATCTAGAGTAATCGTCGACGGGTACAACATAAACATGTGCCCTTGATGATCAGAGACATGACTAAGACCCCAGATATCAAATTATACTATCCCAAACAAAGAACTACTACTACTACAAATCTAGCAACCAGGATAATTGGAATGGTGATGCTTCCCAAGCTTGAAAGCCTTACATGAAAGATAGATATGGATGGGATCTGAGGGTGGACTCTATACATCTTCTAAAGAGGAAGATGACCGAAAATGAAGATGCCACATGTAAGGAGAGACAGACCTAGTAGGAATTGAAAGAAGCACCGACATAAGAGGACTAGACCAATCTCTAGAGCCCCCCTTGCTCACGATCACATCCAATCACCTTACCCGTGGATATATCCTAAAATAAGAGAAGAGGCGTAAAAAGGGCAAGACAATGTAAGTTCTTGGTGATTTGACTAACATATAATAAATTCATCGAAAATCATGAGCACGAAGAACATTCTGCAGGTGCATGGATTGTATCAACCGAATCTCCCCATGTCTAGTAACGGGGGAATGCATCCTGTCTACAATAACCATTGTCCTGTCGAGTGGAAGCAGGATGTATGAAGTGAACTGAGATCCGTCTCCACATAGATAAAGAATGGCTCCAGAATCCATGGTCTACTCTGAGAGGTCTGCCTTGTGACATTATGCCCAAAGTGCTAGTAAGAGCAAAGGCAACTGCATCAGATGAGTGGAGTGATGCACTAGATGGTCCAGTATGAGGAGTCATGATCACCCTCAAACAGGAAAAAAAAACTCCTCGAATATTTGATTGGAGGTAGGGGCTGAGGTAGCAAAAGTCTCGCCCTACGCATCAACATTTGCAGATGCTGGAAAGCCATAGTTAGAATAGCATGTATCCTCAGAATGACCCAAGTGACGATAATATGTACACGGCTAATGTAGGCATGTACCTACCCTTCCTCCAGGACTGCAACCTCTGAACTGTGAACGTTCTCCTCATCCACGGAATGCAGCCATGGCTGAAGATTCTAAAAGAATCTAACAAAGAAACAATGATCCTGCTGAGTCTATGGCTTGCTTCCTCCATAAGAGGGATGGTAGCATTCACGAGTAACTATGATCACACAGCATCATACTCAAGATCAAGAGCATCTAAGAAGACTCAAACCATGGTGGTGTTCTTATACACTTTTCTACTGCTCTAATGTCACTGCAAGAGGCATATAGTTGTGTAGTTTCTTGAACATGCCTCGGAAAGATGCATAGAGTATGAAGGGGACACCCTCTTGTTTAATTGTTAAGATATCGTGTTGAAGCTGTAGTATCTTATCTCCTTTGTCACCAATGAGTAGGTGGCGACGAGGATGTCCCACATTGACTTAGTAGTTGGATGATTCCAAATGTCATTG
This sequence comes from Ottelia alismoides, assembly GCA_037367405.1. NCBI lineage: Eukaryota > Viridiplantae > Streptophyta > Magnoliopsida > Alismatales > Hydrocharitaceae > Ottelia > Ottelia alismoides. The sequence goes on along the minus strand of JAZKJV010008117.1, from coordinate 1,041,614 downwards.
GTTATCTCTAGAACTAGAGTACCTGATAGCCACACATGCACTTACGCGTCATCTTCCTCCCATGAGGCGTTAACCCCAGTCTTGTTGATGGTCTTCTCCTGAGTTAGTATATGCTTCTTCCCATTGGACTACATGAGGCTCATGAACTGCATGGCCCATAAGTCATAGTTAGATCCATCCATCTTGATAATGGATGCAGAACATCTGAAGGAGCTTGAAGATGTGATATCGTCCTTGCTCTCTGACATTTCTGCTACTGTCGTTCTCTACGCATGTTTATGGTTCGCAAACCAACATTCATATTCATAAAGAACAATTGTGTTGCACAAGCCAAGAAAAATGAAACTTAGTATTGCAGACTCCAAATTGCAACTCTTCATTTGAGAATAGAGAAATCCAATATTGTATTTTTTTCTTCTGGATCCTGCCCTTACGATAATGAGCATCGTGTGTACTTCCCAAGAATAGAGCAAAACCATGCAAAAGGATTGATTACTGTCAGTGCTCATTTCTTATGTATTGATTAAAATTGAAAACAATTGTCAAAGATATCCAATTATTCTCCTTGCCGAATAAATAGATCCAGATCATTGATGTGGTTGACGATGCCAACTTCTCCTTTCTAAACAATAGAACAAGAATAAAATTTGTTTAATGATGTATAACTAAAGATAAGGAGAAGGATTTTCATGATCAAAAGTTCCATGACCACTCTGCGCTTTTCGCCCACCCAAAATTCCTCAATTCCACGCAATGAACTTCACAGAAAACCCCCCATTGACTGAATCGTAAGCTTTCTCCAAATCAACAAAAAATTTTCATGGAGCGTTCTTGTGAAAACTCTCAAAGAATTTTACAAATGTCCAATGTCAAATCTCACAGAAATAAATACTCATTCTTTTTTTAGAAGCCAAAAAGGAAGAAGCATGCTATGGTGCATATCCCAAATATATGGTAAATACTCATTCTTACTTTGATCTTTTTTTATTCTCCCGAATTCTATTCCTAGGTAAATTAAAAAGACAACGAAAACAATCAAATATTCAAAAGAAGAAATGCTTATCTAGTGACTCAACCCCCTTGAGAAATCATCAAACTCATCACTCATCAAATTTCATAAAAGGAATCCCACCCTTTATCTTTTTCCAACATTTAACTCCAATATGCATCTTTTTAAATTCTTGTTTCAATTGTATTTAATTACATGTTCTTTCATTCCTTGTTTCTGTCTCTTCTTACTCTCTTCCTTTACTTCGTATACTCTTTTTTTCCTTCTTTCCCTCATCATATTTCTCTTTCTCTTTCTGTCTCCATTCCTCTCTTTTTTTTTTTTACTTGTTATTGCTGCAGATTTCCCTCTATTTAATAGTATATCTCTCGCTAAATAGGATATATGGAATAGAGGGATATAACATATCAAGAAAGAATAGCTTCATTTGGAAATAAAGTAAAGTTTGGTTTCCTGCAAAACATGTACGTACTTATATCTTTTAAGTACTCTGGGATAACATAAAAACGCATGCCAAATCTGTGCCAAGAAGTTGGTTCAGCACTGTATCCAAGTGTAGTTTATTCCTAATTTGAAGATCCGAAGAACATAAAAGGAATAACTCGCCCTTTTAAAACAATGAATAACCAACAGTCATAAACAAATTATCTCCTCCTTATTTTTGATGGAGATTTGTATCCTTGGATTAACGACTAGAATCAACCTTGATGCAATTATCCAGTCATTCATGGATGTTAGACATATATGTTGCACTATTGTTAAAGAAAATACTTGCATTTTTGGAGGAAAATTCCTCCCTACCATAAGGGGCAAATCTTATTTCCCCCGAGCAGTAAGGAAACTTTTTTTGTTATTTACCGTAGGTAAGCTGCCTCTTCAATAGATGGATTTAATTTTAGCGAAAGCCACATCTTTAAGTGACGACTTCCACTCATTCTTCGTTGCAACAACAATAATTGAAGCCGGTTCTATAGGAACCCCTTGCAAAGCATGGTGGAAAGGTTAAGATCAAAGCCACCTCAAGAGGCGACTTATGTACGGTATATACAAAAAAAATCTGTGACCTCTTGGGGGTGATAAGATTCACCCCTTACGGTATGGAGGAGTTTTATTCGCCCCTTACGGTGGAGGAGTTTTTCTCTGCATTTTTGTCTTTTGATCTATTTCCCTTTGCTTTTATACATGTATACCCCTTGAAGGGCCCACAATGTAACTTTCCAAAATTTGATGAAATAAATGTGTTACTCAAACCACCTGATAACCCCTTGATATCAGATTATAAGCTTGAATTTGCACTTCAAACTTCATAACATTATTCTTTCACATTCAAACAATCTGTTGTATATCCAAGATTGCTGCATGATTATTTCTTCATATCATTGTTTTAAATAAGTGATTGAGTTATGGAAAATACTTAATTATTGTGCAATTTTTTATTGGATATCTCTTTCCCATTCTAACTTGGCCCGATAAGAACATTATGAAACATTTTAGTTCAAATAATTCGAAGCAAAATAAAATACAAACTTCATCATGAGAAAGGCAATTGTAAGTGAAATCTTAGATTCATGGCCTATTCATTATGAAACATAGGGATTTCACTGACTTGGCAAAGAAAATTTATTGCACTTCCTATAAAATTTCTCTGTAATACAGAAGTACAATGTACGAATGATCTCTATTTCCACAAGCGAAGGAAAAATGAAAGTTGGTGTTGCAGACTCCAAGTTGCAGCTCTTCATATGCAAACAGAGAAATCCAGTGTTGTATTTTTCTTCGGGATCCTCCGCTTGTGAAAATGAGCTCTGCTCTCCTCGTACTTCCCAAGAACAGAGCAAAACCTTGCAAATGGATTGATTCCTGTCAGTGCTCGTTCTCTTAGATATTGATCAAAATTTAAAATATTCAAAGATATCCAGTTCTTCTCCTTTCTGAACAAATAGATCCAGATCATTACAGTGGTTGAAGATGTCAACTTCTCCTTTCTGAACAATAGAACAAGAATAAAATTTGGTTAATGCTGTATAATTAAAGATAAGGTGAAATAAACAAAAATAAAAGGTGGTGTCTTTTTACCAAAATGATACTGGAAAACTCAAGAATTCCTTCCGGTTCTAAACATTGTAAAAATAAAAATACAGATTTCCAATAAAACGTTGAATAAAGCTGTAAAGTCAAAGAGGATTATTCTCTTTTACAGCTAAAGCTGTCAAAGCAGACCGTCCTCATCTACAAATGAAAATGCATTTTGGAATTTTTGAATGTAGCTTTTTGCAGAATCATTATGCAAATCCTTAACGACAACAAGCCTTTTCCCACATTAGCTAGGGTCGGCTAATCATTATGCAAATCTATTTCAAATAATTTGTGTTTCCTATGCTTATTCAGATATTGATTCGCAGCCAATACCTCGAAATCTTGAACAGTTCCAAAGCAGTGATCATATGAACCATCAAACTCAGGAAAAGAAGCATCCTCGAAGGAACACGCTATTTCTTCGATACTTTCAGTCATCATAGTAGGCACTTCTGCAATGCATGGTAAAGAATTACATCAAAAGCACATGATTGGTGTTTGCTTGGAATACAAAAAAAAACAGGAAGAGAAATGGAGTACCATGGATAGCAACGACTTGGTGGTTTGTCACACCAATCTCTTGTGGTTGCATCAAATTTGATAGTACAGCATCTTGCAATTGCTGATATCCATTATTACACGTATTCGTATTATTCAGGAGGTGCTCCTGTTATCAGAATTACCGAAAAATGGCTCAGTAGATAATACTAGATTCAGTTTGAACTTGTTAAATCATCTTATGTAAAAGCTACTAAACATGATTCAATAAATTAGCTGAGATTTTATGTAGAAACTTTTTCATGTTAGCAATCTTTGAGTGGGATTTCAGGAGTAAACAAATGTGTTTCAAGTACAGTTTGAGTAACTAGACCTCACCTCCTGTCTATGTAAAGTTTCCGGAGGTACACTAGTGGAAGAGAAATGGTCTTGATCGTGTCCGTCCCCATTTGCATTCCTTAAATGCTTCCGATATTTCTGTAGAAAATCATATTGTAAATCAGTCAAAGTAGATATAAACCAAATCTAATCAAGTGAATATCTGATTTGGAGATACGATTATTTCATCTTTATTCCAATGTGAGCTTTTAAGGATGTTTTGCAACTACATGTAGGTGACTTGTATACCTGCAGGTGGCTTGCGATCACATGACGATCGAGTCTATCATCTTCCATTGCCTCCAGAATTTTCATTGGCATTGCCTCTGCATCATTAACGCGTAAACAAATCGTAGAACCAAGAAGAGGGAATACCACAAAGAAAGCGAAAGGAGGGAAATACGCACTTTCAATGCCGATTAATTCGACGGCGGAAACAAATTTACGGTGAGTGTTGGGACTCCACAAGAACCGTTCCTTCTTTTTCTTTGGATGCATGGCTGAATTATCTCCATCATCCTCATGTTGCCACTTTCTTTTGATTTGTTTCATGTGTCCACCTTTTTCATTTGAATTCATGTTAGTCTGCGAAAAATCATGACCCAAAGGAGTACGCAACGGTTTGACGGCTACGCTTGAGGGGGCCTGTGACATGAGACAACTATGTGGTGGGCTAGGGCTGGGATTCATGATGACAGGGGCACAGTAGACATCGACCGAACCGCAACGACTCGGACCAGCGACATGATCTTTAACAACATCGAGAGAACACGGATCGGAACTTCCATGGACTTGGTGGTCACTTCCCTGCTCCTTTATAATTTGCGCACGATATTTCTAATGTAATATAACGAGTAATCAGGCTTTGAAAAATGATGGGTTTATTTACCATAAAGAGTTGAGTGAAGTCGTCATTTAGTGATACATTACCGAACAAATCAAAACGTAGTCGCTGCATAATGCGGAGACCATTTTGTTAAACAGAGTTGCCAGATATATATAGACTGAAAATGTCTCTGCTTCAGTGGCGAAGGCATATATATCTATAGATTGTGCGATCACGAATGGGGACATGGACCGACTACGCCTTGTAATGAAACGGAATGCAAATGGAATGGGAGCGAGAAAAAAACACGGTACCTGGAGATGGCTCGCGACCTTGTGTCGGGTCAGTCCAGGGGCATCCAAAACGGTCAGAATTTGGCTGGGAATAGCACCTGCAACAGTTAGGGCATCGCATCCATGATCAGTCTTTATGTGATGTCTTGACTCGAGAAGGATCAGAACTCAGAAGAAAAGAAACGGACGAAAGAGGAGAGGAGAAAGAATACTAACATTGAGGTCCCCCAAACATCTCGACGACAACGGCAAACTCCCAGTGGAGCTCGCGGGTCCAGATGAACCTCCCATCATCGGCGGAGCTGCTGCTGCGCCCCATTCCCTCCTCTGTGGACGACATTAGGGTTTCCTCCGCTTCTGAGAGGATTCGCTGGAGATCCATTCGTCCGGGTTTCTTGATCGATCGATGCTGTTTTCTCTGCTGGCGTTGATGTGTTGAGTGGAGTGGGCGTGTGATACAGTTGGGGTTTATATAGGGCACCCGATAACCACCCCAACCGATGGCGTGAATTTGACGGGATCGCTAAAACCGCGCGGTTTATATAGAGCTGAAGCTCCTTGAGGCTTAATATTATCTTATTAGATAGACACTTCAATAATTGAACACAGCTACAAATGTGACATTATTGAGTATTGGTTACAACCAGTGGTCTTACCGTAACGAATATATGTAGAGTCTAATGCATAAAAACCAACTAGGCGGTGAGGAGTTTAGCTATTTAATTTAGACAAGAAAATAAAATTAAGAATTGTAATGTTATAACATAGACAATACAAACAACATGAATTGAACAAATGAAGTTGCAAAATGCAACAAAAAAAATCAAAAGAAGATTGAAATGCTAGAGGGTAAAGGGGGTTGAACTACAGATATCATAGAAAGCCATGCTATTGGAAAAATGAGGGTCGAAGTATTGGTATCGCAGAAAGCCATATAACGTAAGAAGAGGAGGAGCCCATATTTAGGAAGAAAGTATATGAACAAGTATAGAAATATAGGTAAGTTGCATTTTACAAAGAAGTGGTAGCCGTCAAAAAGACACGATTTTTATGGTGAACACTTGTAAAGGTTATAATATAAGTTAAATAGAGATTCTAATCTTCTTTATTTGCAAACATTATTTCCTAAATCAAAATAAGTTGCAAAATGGTTAAAAACCCATCCAAAATTACTTAGTCTTTGTAAGTATAAGGACTTATGTTCATATCAGATATATACATCTATGATTATTATCAATGTCTCATTTCAGTAATAAAAATAATTAATAGTTGATATCTATCACTTGTATCCCACTTAATTTCTACTATTTCAGTTATGCTCCTCCCAGTTTTGGAATATCAGTTGTGTCCATGACTTCTTCATCCGTTTTCACTTGTCTTCTTCCATCAGATTGGCCATCGAATTTTGAACTGAACTATGATTTACTCAAACCATGATGATGTTAGGAGGGCCATAATCGTAAGATGGAAGTATACAAACCTCGACAGTGGAGATGGCTACTTGACACACGAGATGGGGTAAGAACTTCAAGCTCTCGGATCTACCACTATTGAGGGCATCTCTAGTGAATCTAGATCCACTGTGGTGTTTAGACCACCATTAAAGACGGTAGATGGGGCACAAGAGATGGCTCCTTGGCTCATTGATCAGGAAGGATCGCAAGGCTCAATGATGTATATCATCATTCTCCACAAATTTCTGGCGAGGTTCATTAGTATAGGAATAGTTGTCTAACAAGGTTCTGGTAATCTCTCGCCAAATCCACCTCCCTGCACCAGCCCCTCTCCCCTCCCGACTCCCTCTCTCGCAAAACCTCTCCCGCACTACCCACCCGACCCCCTCTCTCGCCTCCTCCCACCGTAACCTTAGCCTCCTCCCAAACCGTCGCGCCACCTCCTAATCGTCGGTGAGCTCTCTCCTGCCCGCAGTCCTACCCTCCTCCCTCCGCGGCACAAGACTCCCAATCGCCCGTGCTCTCCCCCCGCAGCACTAGCCTCCCGCAACAGGCTCCTCCTTCCCGCTGCCCCTCTCCTCCTCCCAGATTTGCTACTCCAGTGCGTATCCCTCAATTGTTTTTACTTTTTGTACATATTTGAAGCTAAGAATTCACTTTGGTAAGTTAGTCCACATTCCATGATTTGCCATCGAATGCACGGGCTCCTGCTAAGACACTACCAATTTTATTCCCTCGCTTTTGAAAATAGCAACCAGTCTCAAGTTTTTGATTTGTGCTGAATGCAATTTTCGTGCAAGTCATCCCTTTTTTATGCAGAACATCTTCTGAACTATACTTGCCAAAGAACGCTATGTATGAATGTAAATGCTTTGTGCATGAAAAATGTATTCGGAATGATACAATAAGGTTTGACCTATAATGTTGTCAACATCCCAAGGAATGGAGAGACTTCCCATTTTTGTAAGAATAGCATTGCTTTCACTGCAATAATATTTTTCTTATAGAAAATTTAAGCATTTGTTGTCATATTTTCTGCTATTAAGGATATAACAATGAATATTGTTCATTGAAAAATTAGTTTTTCTTCTTCTAATTAGCAACAAATACCAAGTTCATTGCTAAGGCTTCATATAACGATGATTTATTCGTTAGCTTATTAGTTAAATTCGATTTTAATCATTGCTAAATTACATAGCAATTAAAAGAAATTCAAACGATAAATGTTTTGTGTATTGCTAGGAATGTAGCGACAAATATAATAACCGTTATGAATCTAAATAATCAAGTATTGAATATTACTTGCTTATACACACATGGAAGATACAACAAAGAAAGATTGTTAAACTATTTGTTGCCTTAGATCAATTTTATTTTGGTGTCTAAACCTATCAGATTTGCTACTATGCTGACCCTCTCACAATATTCTATGTAGGATTATTGTGATATGTTGTAATCGATTTGTTCATCATCTCCTCTAGTAAATGTCATAATGATTACATGTTCTTCTCTGAAACGCTGAGAATTCGCTAACGAGATCCGGTCTTTGTCATAGAAACTCAAAGTTTTAGTCATTGATCAGTGAACCTTTTTTTCTTTCAAATTTTGATATGGCTTGTTAAGGCTTCATGTAGGCTTGAGAGATTATCATGTAGGGCATTGTAATGTCGTGTAAAAATTGTTTGGTTTTTATATAGGGCATTCTTCAAAAGATGAGTGAATGTGTCTCATCTGGATTGTCGTGGAAGCCACCTTTTGATGTGAATTGCTATTGTGGATTGAAAGCACTAACATATGTCTCTAAAAAAGATGCATGGGTAGACAATTTTTACAATGTCCCAAATGGAAGGTATATATTTATGCTTCAACATATTTTATGTAAAAAATATATTGTGGATATTGTTATCTGATTTGATATTTTTTTGCACGCAGGAAGGAGATTCATGTAAATTTTTTATTTGGGTTGACGATGTCAATCACAACACCATAGAGCTAAAGTATCAGATAAACACATTTAAAGATGATGTCGAGAAGCAGATGGATGAAACAAATAAGAAACTGTGTAAGATGGAGACACGGTGGACAAAGGATGGGAGCAAATGGATAGAATGGAGAAGCGGTACACTGAAATTGAGAATCGACTTTTGTGTTTAAGCCTTGTAATTGCGATTGTAATATTAGTTGTGATTATCTTAGTTATGTGACTATTACCAACTTAAGTAGTTATTTTAGATTTCCAAGTTGTATGTTATGTTGTCACTTTTGGATTCATGGCTATTGTAACTTTGTTTCCTGGTTGTTTTCTTAATATATTGGGATATGCTTTCCTCTGATGCAAAGTGGCACCAAACATCTCCAGGATTCTTAAGAATAGTAGTCACAAGGGAGAGATTTTGATATTTTGTTCAGACAATATCGATCCTAACAAAATGTCGGTATTGATCAATATGTAACTTTTTTTAACTTACTGTTAGTATGCGATTTTTATGTGTAGTTTGCTTTAGTACTCACTGAAATCTTTGGTGAAGCACATTTCAGTCTCGATTTCCAGTGCAGTTTGAAGTCTAGCAGTTGTAGATTTCCCATATCACAAGCATGATGGATGCAAGTTTGTACTTTTATTTAAGTCAAATACTTGGATTGTGGGTGTGGAGTTTGGTATTATCCAAGTTAAGCATTCCATTCTCTAGATAGAGGGGAAGTTTTGAGATAAATGTGTAATTGTGCTCAAGGTTGCAAAAGTCGGTAGTCGGTACTCGGTCGGTTGGGTCACTGACTAAGGATTAATCGGTAGTCGGACGACTAATCAGATTTAGTCGGACTTTAATCGGCTTTGAATTTTATAATTATTTTAAATATATAAATCATTTTTATACATACATTTACATAGATTTTGTACATTTTTATACTATCATAATAGAATAAAAAAGTAATTGAATTTAAATAAAACATTGAGCATATTATAATAAGTTTGCTTATAAAAAAAGTAAAACATATAAGAATATGGTATCTCCAAGCAAAAAATTGGTTGACTAGTGTACCTAGTCGTAACTGGTCGGTACTCGATCGGGCACCCAACTGACTAGACTAGTCGGACCTACTAGTCGGGCCAGTCGGGCGATTTTTACAACCCTGATTGTGCTACCGCATGTTGACAATGGAATGGAGTTATGTTGGTGGGACTATATTAAGAGGCCCACACCCCTTTTGCTCATTGAGAGAAGTGAATAAAAAACCTATCTATTGTTGGCTTTATCTAGTGGTTTCTTATGGCACATTAAGGAGCAGAGTTCCATGCAAGATTATGCATGCATCTGGTTATTCCACATTTATCTATTTTCATATTTCTACAATAAGAATATACATCTCATGATGAAATGAAGTTTTGGTGGTGATAAAGTGTATGATATGATAAAAATCGTGTTAAAAAGATTCGTTAGTTTCATGTCAAGGCTAGTAAGAGTATCACATGGTAAAGATGTGCATCCACTAGTAAAATCTGGTAACACTTGAAACTACAACCAGAAGAGAGTTGATTCTTGCCTCAAACAATGTCCTTCCTCAAACCTTCATTGGAAGGTTGGGATGATAACAATAGCACATATCGTGATAAAACTCACAACAGGGATCTGATATCATCATCATTATGAAGAGGTGGCAATGAGCTCTTAGTGGAAAGCAACAACGATTTATCCCAAAAACCCAAAATGCCATGGGCCATAGAGATATATTATTAGGAACAAGGTATCTCTGGGTACATGATATGCAAATAATAGACATGCTCAGTACGAACGATCGATTTATCCCAGAGACCCAAAATGCCATGGGCCATAAGAATACGCATACTGACAGTAAGTTAACATAAGCATACTGCATACGGCAAATTGATACACAGTTTCATCAAGTACACTTGTACTACACATCAAAATTTACATATCATATAAACTCCCAAAAAAGAAAGCAACATCTTCGAACTTCAAGAAAAAGTATGACTGTTGTTGTTCTATCAGTTGCCTTTTACAAAAACATGGTCCAAGCTTCAGAAAATATCCTTCCCCTACAATCACCCTTCTGTTGTTCTATAAGTTGCCTCTAGACGTGCATACTTCAAATTTTGATGGACTGATTTAAGCATGGCAATCATAGTGACATCATTTAGCTGACTCATGTTACAAGAAAAATTACATTTCAGATTAAATCAATATTTCAAAAACTAATCCAACAAACAATACCTTTTCTGGACACGTCATTTGGTAATGTCCTTTTGCCCCACAATTACCACATGTTCTTTTCTTTATTTCACCTTGTGAGGTTGAAACTTCGACATCATATTTCATTCTCTCTGCTCTTCGAGGCCATCACCACCATTATCCTTTCTTGCACCCACATATCTAGTCTCGATTGACCATCGTCGGAGTAGATACTCGTTGGGTATTTCAGGTAAATCCTTTTTTCTGGAAAATGTAAAGAACATGGCAACAGAGGATACCTTCGGAAGTAAACTTCTTGCATGAGCACAAACATTTTTCTTGTTTTGGGAAAAAATCAATAAGATATTTTCGATGTTTAATTGTATGGAAATAAACTTCAAACCAAATAATATTACCATTCTTCACAACTTTTTGGTGGGCACAATTAATAATCTTCTTAATACATCTTGAAATTCCACGAAGATTGTAGGAGTATAGAAGACGGAAGCTTGTGATTCCATTAGATGGTCAGACCATAATGTTGCCTTTGTAGTCAATGCTGTAAAATCTGAAGTTTCTTCATCTTCACGACGTGCCACTAGGGCCCTTTCATATTGCTGTACAAATTCTGATATTGGTGTGTGGGAGTGGACATATCCATAAAAAAATGAATTCATGCTTTCCAAACGTTGTGTCGAAAACATTCCTACAAAAAATACATCTTTTAGATATGCAGGTATCCACATTCTCAGAGTTCATACATATTACGTAGCCAGCTTTTTTTAGCAATATTGTACTTTGCTCGAAAATTTTCCCATTGCTGCTCAAACTCATCAATGGTTTGACTTCCATATATCCACTTTTCAAATTCATGTTTAAATTGTTGATCACATCTCAATTGATGTAAATGAATTAATGCATTCTTTTTGATATGTCAAATGCAAAATCTGTGTGTCGTTGTAGGGAAAACAACAACAATAGCTTCACGCATAGCTAGATCTTGGTCAGTGATTATTGCAATAGGCAACTTACCATGCATGCATTGCAACCATGTACGGAATAACCAAACAAATGTTTCCGTCGTCTCATCTGCCAATAGAGCACATCGAAATAGTGTTGATTGTTTATGACCGGTAAATGGTACAAAAGGCATTATAAACTTATTAGTTTTGTATGTGGTGTAGAACACCAATACATCGCCAAAATGCAAATAAGAAGTTCGTGATCGTCCTTCAGCCCAGAAGACATTTCGCATTGTCATATTCTCATCAAGCTCAACTTTGAAAAAGAACTCACTGTTTGTTGTCATATTGTTTTCAAAATATCCAACAACATCGATACTCTCATGACCAAGATTGTTCTTTCGACTGACTTTGATTTTGTCAATGCTAACTTGACTTGTAATATTCTTCTCACCCAAGGTACTCAAAACACTGGAAATCTTCGAAGCACTTAACCCGCAACAATGCAACGTGTCAATCAATCCCCTCGCACAAGATGAAATCTCCTTGAGTGATCGTAACTTCTATACTTTGGATGGACTTGTCATCACATGGTTATGTGATTCCTGAAAAGTTCGAACCACCCAAGTCCCTTCATCATTCACCGAGGCATAAATGTGAGCTTGGCAACCTTCTCTAATGTCACGTCCATGCTTAACCTCTCTTCACTCCATTCTTTTATCCTTTAAACCTTTAAATCCTTGCTTAGAACAAACTACTTTTGTAGCAATAGGAAGATTTGTATGCTCCAACCGACGTAATTTTTGTTTATGCATGGAGAAACCCATTGTTCTTGCATATGAATTGTAAAATGCAACCAGATCATCATCTATAGAAAACTTCATGCCAATAATAGGCTTCTCAACACTTCATCTCATCTCGTTTGTTATTGTTTCTATACCCAAGAGTTGATCGGTAGAATGACAGTCCAAAATCACACATTCTTCATTGACTACAGTGTGAGCCATTTCTTGTGAGTCTTTAGCACGCATTTCACCTAATAAATCCAAATATGTGATGAAGATGTAGCTTTATATATAAAAATTTTCAACAAAATGTAGTCAATAATATTACCAACAGACTAAACAGAAAGGTTCAAGAAGAAAATATAATCAAAATTCTGTAACAAAGTTCTGAAAAAATGCTACAATCACCTCATTTCTCATATTTTAACCATTCAGTAAATTAAACTTGGTTATGACCTCTCATCTAACTTTAGTCTTGACTAATCAACTGTTTTCCTACACAACAATAGTACTGTGCAGGAGGTCCAAGCATGATGTCAGATCTTGTAAAAGAAGCAAAGCTATATGTCAACCAATTATCTCACACTATCGACCAAACAAATTTTATTATCCAGAACCAATGATCTCACAATATATTTCTTACCCAACAAACAATACATTTATGTAGAAAAGACTCCAAATCAGAAACTTGAGACTAGCTGTTATTTTCAAAAGTGAGGGAATAAAATTGCTAGCATCTCAGCATGAGCTCATGCATTCGATGAAAAATCATGGAAACATGGACTAACTTACCAAAGTGGTTTCTTAGCTTCAAATGTGTACAAAAAGTAAAAAAATTGAGAGATACGCATTGGAGGAGCAAATCTGGGAGGAGGAGGAGGAGAGGGGCATCGGGAAGGAGGAGCTCGTTGCGATTGTATGTTCCCTTGAGTGGCATGGGAAGTAGAGATAAAACCCTTCTAGATCATATCACAAGTGTAGTGACAATCCACCTCAATGTATATAGTTCTTTCATGGAAGGCATAATTATTGGCAATAAAAAGAGCAACTTGATTGTCGCATTGTAGATGCATGAGAAGAGGTGCATTAATAGCTATGTCAGTCAAAACGGATCTGATCCATATCATCTCATTGGTCCCCTGTGCCATGGCTATGTACCATGACTTTCCAATAGATCTGGTTGCCATGGTATGTTTCTTACTCTTTCATGACACCAAAGAGCTCCCTATGAATACTGCAAAACAAAAGTGGATTTTCTATCCTTCGGACATCATGCATAATCTACATCTGTACATGCAGTAGCAACAACAAATGACTTTTTGCTAAATAACAATTCAGTACAAGGAGAAGACTTTAGGTACTTCAGAATCACGTAAAGGACATGCATATGTGCATGTCCCGGTGTTGTTCGCGAGATCTCGAGGATCGGAAATTAATGATAGTAAAGTCGTTGCTATCCTCAAAAATCCTGTGACAAACAAACAAATATTTTTTTATTTTTGCTACTTATTAACCTGTATAGCGGACAGGGTCGAACTCAGGGAGGCTACAATTCCCGAGGGTTATTCATTAATATTTCCATGGAATATTGGGAGAAGAGGTCAAATAGTAGGCTTAAGATCAAAATGCCCATGAAACGCATGGATTTGTATCCAAGAATTTGTCTGCCCTGCCCCTGGATTATAAGCATAGTTAGTGTAGGCTTAGCCCCAGGTTCTATATGAGGTTCTTCTCCCCCATTCCCACCTCCAGGGTTTCTTTTATCCCCCTCTCTCCTATCTTCTCTTTCCTGTCTCAGCTCGAGAATCATGTCTCTCAATGCGTTCTGAAAGTTAGCCTGCTCTGCTATCTGCTTGAATTGTCTGGATGGAGGCTAACATGGTGCTGTTGATATCACTCTGCTCCGACATGATTTCCTTTCCCCTTGGAGGCATCAAGTGTTTGGTGTCTGACTCTGAAAATGTGCATGATACTTGATTAGTACTCAGAATTGATGGAGTCTCAGATATTAATTCGAGATTAAAGACAATCTCAAATAGTTGATCGATGGTTGTTGTGAAGGGCGAAGTGGAGAAAGAGGAATATTCGGGAAGTGAGTCTCCCCGAATAGAAGGTGAACGACTCGAAGTGTAGAATGAGCTCGCAGAGTCCAAACGAGAAATACTTCGGTCCGACATCTTTGAAATCAATAGGCAGGATGCAAGAACACGAAGGTCAATGCAAGAGTGAAAGTGAATGAAGGCGCAAATTGTGCAGAAGAATCTTTATCGCTAGTAAGCAAACGCAATACAAACCCATAGTTCACCAACTCAACTTAATGTGAAGACCGTGAAGGTTTGGTCAATTATCTTGTCAATTTTAGAGTTTGGTGACAATACAATCTATCCGAGCGGTTAAAGCGAGCTGTTAGGAACTCAATGCTCTCAGGAGACTGGCCCAATCCCAAAGTTAGATCTTTCCCAACAAGTATGAATTGCGGACCATTTACCGGCTACCCGATCAATTCAATCTGTTAAAGACGTCATGGGCCGCTTTACCGGCTACCGGAGAGATCCTCACTGGAGAACAACTAACCCAAGATAGTAGTCTGAAAAGAGTTCGAGCGTGGCTCTATCCTAGTGTGCGGGTCGCTCTCTCGCTATAGACAAACCAAACAATGAGGGGATTACTCTCCCCAAAAAAATGATTTTCCTTGTGTTTATTTTAGGGTTGATTTTTCTTTAGCAGTCTCGTATTTTAGGCAGTTGTCACTTGGTTAAAATATTTTCAAAGAATCACCTACCGAGTGTCCAATTTTCATTTTAACTTATGTGAGTGAAAACAAAGAAGGAGATCGGAAATGCCAATGCGCGATTAAAAACAATGATGCATGCAGGGGTTAGAGATGCGTACCTTATCGTTAGCACTCTACATGCAAGTGATCCACGCAGAATTTAAATAAACTATCCTATATGATGCAAGTGAACCGTCCTAGATGATAGCTTCTATTAACGGGCAAGAACAAGTTAATTTGACTAAGTCCAACTTACGCTCTACTCTATAAGCACATTAATTTCTTGTTTAGGGTGTTTGGACCATATTAATTACCTGGCTCTAGCAAATTAATTAAAGCAATCAAGAGGTAGCTCACAAAATCTGCGGGAAATAAAGAAAAATATGGTGATGAAAACAAAACCGGTGAGGTCCCCCAAGTGTATAGGCACTAGGTGAAACAAACCCCGTAACAAATGAATGTATGTTTACAAAGTTCAAAAACTAGAAAAGAAAAATTCTCTCTCTCTCTCTTTTAATTTTTTCCTCCTCTTCTCATGCTATCCTGCAGCTTGGTGAAGAATCAAGCCGCCTCCACGTCGCTTGGGTGCTTCAGCTCTCCTAGGATCGGCTCCTTCGCTCAGTGGGCCATCACAAGAAAAAGAAAAGAGAATGTGTAATAAATACAATTATCAAGTATGAGAAAGAAAAATAAAATATATGCAGTGGATATGAACAATAGAATAATGTGGTAAATTATAAATAGATATTTACACCCAAGAATAGCAGGTCAAAAGAGAAACCTAACTACCCTCGTCGTGCCTCTTGGTAACAGTGTCATTTTGTTGTTCGCGAGATCTCGAGGATCGGAAATTAATGATAGTAAAGTCATTGCTATCCACAAAAATCCCGTGACAAAGAGACAAATATTTTTTTTATTTTTGCTACTTATTAACCTATATAGCGGACATGGTCAAATTCAAGGAGGCTACAAATCCCGAGGTTATTCAATTAAACAAGAATTAATTAAGAGAAAATAAGAATCTCAAAGGATAACTATCCTTGGTTTTTGTGATGTTCCATATTTTTAATTTTTAATTTTTTATTTCTAATTTTTTTTATTTTCTAATTTTCAAATTTTTAGTGGTTTTTAGTTTTGCAATTTTTTTAAATTTTCAAATAACGAACAATATGCACAAGCACAAGAATACATACACCAACTCTTTTTTTAATTTTTCAATTTATAAAAAATGATTAGAAAAATTCAGAGAAAATATTTTGGATTTTAAAAGTTTTAAAATATTTTTTTGGGATTTTTTGTGAAATTTTCAGATGTTTTTCTCTTTTTTTTAAATCAAACAGTGAGAAAATGCGAAATTGTGCACATCCTGGAGTAATTTGCAAATTAAAAATATTTTAAGTGCCCAAACAGGAACTGAAATGTCTATTTTTGGATTTTTGTAGAATTTTCTATGATTTTTATAATATTTTTAGTATTTTTCAAGTTTTTTGGGTTTTTATAAAGAATTAATGTGTGAAATTTGCACAGAAATAAAAAATAGTTAAATAAAGCTACTCTAATTTTTCTAGATTTTTTGGATCAATATTCGAATTTTTATGAATTTTTCAATTTCAGGAAAATAAAATGACACTATTTTTTATTTTTTAATAAAAATAATAAATAATAAAAAATGCTATGAAATAATTATACAATGAAAATCACTACAACAGAAGCATGCACATTTGTTTTTGGAATTTTTAGACTTATAAAAACATTTATTTTGATAAAAAGATCGTGCAAATCCAAGAATCTGGATAACATGGTCTAAAATGTAAATAGTTCTTATTTTTATATAATAAAAAAAGAAATAAAGCAGCGGAGGAAATGTGCAATTTACCCAGATGACACGTGCACCACACATGCTTGAGTTGGAGCAGGAGGTCTTCTTGTGAATTTTGAATTCTCCAGGAGCTCAGATGTAATTTTCCCAAATTAACTTGATTCTGGCAGAGATCCTCTTGCAATATGCAGTACTTCAAAGAGGAAATATGTAATTTTACCAATAGGTATTTTTTTAATCCCCTAAAGCTTTCTTTGTTCTTCAACAACCCACAAGGGGCCATGGGGAGCGTCGCCTCTTCACGCCGCGGGTGGATGTAGGCCACCGCCACCCTCCTTCTTGATGCGAGCGGAGGTGCATGGTGATAACAGTTGGCGTGGGCGAGGCAGGAGGTTGGCAATTGAGGTTGGAGGCGGTCTTGATAGAGGAGAACGACAAGGGCGGCTGTAGGGCCTTCAGAGAAACGAGACGGTCTGGCAGTGGCGCTGGCAGTTGGGCGGTGGCGGAGTTCTGCGATGTCGCGGTGTGAAGGACGATGGCGGTGCTCCTCGCACGGGCGGCGGAGGTAGCGCGTGAGCGGCGGTGCCGCAGGTGCGGCCGACGACTCTCTGGCGATTGTGCATTGTCGACGGGGAAGGGCTATGCTGTGGAGGCGGTGGTGGAAATCGAGCGGCGGTGCCGCAGGTGCGGCCGACCGCGGGATGGTATGGGTGGGAGGTAGTGGCTGCGCGGCCGACGGCAGCTTGGGTGAATATTTTTTTTATAATTTATTATTTTTTGATGTAAATAGTACTGGGAGATTTTTTAAATTTTTTTATAAATCCGAAATATTGGAAAAAAAACAGGAGATAAGAAATGTGTTTGTTTTTTTTATTTTTTTAATGATTTTCAAAACAGAAGTTAGAGAAAACAAATATATTTTTTTGTTTATTCATAAATCAAACATCGAAGGCGAGCATGATGACTCGATCCCAAAATTAAAAATGGACATCGTGAATGAAGATTCGACGAAAAATGAGAGAATCGAATCCGATTCTCCAGCCACCGTATGTGGTCAGATTTGATAGATCGTGGAAGATGGAAATTGAACGCAGGGAGATTAAGAACGTGAGATGAAAAATTCGAGTCGATGACAGATTAAATCGTGGGTGGTGATTCGAAGATCTATATGAAAAATTTGACAACGAAGAGAAAAATGCTAGAAATAAGACTACAATTAATCTACTATAAAGATAAGAAGAAAATGACGATGGATCTCACCTTAGGAGCGGAAATGACCTTGATCACCTCGACGAAGGCCGACTCGCTGTCACCGAACGACTAGGAGGGTATACACCTTTCTCGACAAGAAGACTCTCGAAGATCGGGCTCCTCTCACCAAAGATTGATAAAGTTGGAATGATAGAGAAGGAGTCATATAAATAGAAAATATAATGGAGATGAAATTTGATTTTTTTTGACTTTTTGGATAAAGAGATAAGAGAGATGAAAATTGAAATGAGATACGGATAAAGAGAGATAAAACTATTTACAAAATTATCTATTTTTTTTGAATTTTCGTCACTTTATTTATTTGAAATAAAAAATGTTATTTTTTTTATTTTTTATGGTGGTTAATTAAAAATAGCAACTATATACATATACGATATACATATATGACATTATATACAAGGGTAAATGAGGAAATTAGCTTCTTCTTCCTCTTTTTTTGAAAATTTTTTATTTTTATTTTTAAATAATTAGTAAAAATATTTACAAATATATACAAATACAATATATACAAAATACATGGGAAAACTGCATAAACCACCCCAAAAAACTGACTTTTCAACCGTAACTCCAAAAATTATGAAAATACAACAATTTTAAAGATAATTTAATTTAAAATCCAATGGAAGTGAGATTGGTTCAATTTGAGTTCTTATGGAGCTGGAATTGGTCTTTCAATTAGTACTTAGTGGCTTTTTCCAAGTGTGATTGCTTTTATTCTTACATGATTTAATTGTGCAATTATTTTTATTACTTAGAACACATTTTTATTTACAACTTTGGTTTTGAAAGTTATTTGATTTGAGGTCAATTAAGTTACAAATAAAATAGTGTAGTATACAAATATACACAGCACACCTTTTTTTGGATTTTCTAAGTGAGGACCCTATCTCCCCCTACTTTATTCCTGGTCGATCAGGTCAAGTCTTGACCTTCTCTCGGGGTTCATGTCATCCTGATTTATTACATATGTACAATCTTCCCTTTTTTATTTTCTTTTCTTTATTTTTCTTTTTTCCTTTTTTATTTATTTTAGGTTAAAATAATATACAAATATACAATATTTACACACAGATGCAAGTTAATAAGAATATGGAGTTAATATTATATACATGTGTTTTATAAGGGATTTTTAGCTAAAATAAATGAATAAAGATGACGAATCGTAGATTCATCACCCGGATACTCCATAAACTAGCTAACTCTTCACTTTGCAAAAGAGATGTATGGCCTGGTGATAAGCCATATATAGGAGCTTCCTAACAAGATCCTTGTATCGCCTCCAATCTACCTCATTTGTATCATCATCATATAGCTTCATGTTGGGGTCCATAAGACTATAGAAGTAGTGGCAAGCCTGTAATATGGCATGACTATCTTATAGAGAAGGTCAGTGACATACTTCCTCTTGGTTATAACAAGACCCCACTGGTTCCTAGCAAACTCAAGCCCTAGGAAGTAGCGTAAATCATCAAGGTCCTTGGTGATAAACTGTTGTCTAAGGAAATCGTTAGCCTTGTGAGTACCTCACACATTATCTCCTATAACGATATCATCAACATAGATCAATATAGCAATGATAACTCTCTGAGACTTCTGAAGAAACAATATATGTTCTACAGTTTACCTCGTAAAGTCATGCTACTTTATCAAGTTTGAGAGCTTTTAAAACCATGCCCTGGTACTCTATTTAAGGACATATATAGTCTTATGAAGTTTGCAAACCATTTGATACTACCCCTCAGTTTTAAACCCAGGTGTCGTATGTATGTATACTTCCTCATGTAAGCCATCATAGAGAAATGCATTATTCACATCAAGTTGATACAAGGGTCGGTCCCATGTCACTGCAATAGAGAGAAGGATCGTAAGTGTAGAGTAATGAGCCACAAGAGAGAAAACATCCTGGTAGTCCACCCTATATGTTTGGGTGAATCCACGAGCCACAACGCTCGCTTTTAGCGATCAACACTGCTATCTGCATAGTACTTCATTGTAAACATACTTGCATCGAACCACGGAGGCCCCTATAGGAGCAGTGACAAGGCTCCATATACCACACGATTGTAGAGTGGCCATCTCCTCCTCCATATCGAGACATCATTGACTATCTACCATAGCCTCCTCGTATGTCCATGACATCTTTATAGCTGACAATCCTACGACATATCTCATGAAATCCTCTGAAAGACACCTCAATGATACATGAGCAACAAGAGGATACATGGCACACATACGCCTCCACTTCCGTAAAGCAATGGTCATATCAAGATCTCTAGCATCATCTATGACCTTTAAAGTAGCTTCTTGTGAAGGTACATGCTCGTCCTGTAAAGTAGCATGCTACATAGACAAATCACTAGTGCTATCAGTAGAAATAATTTTCTAAGAACATACCTGAGGCATGCTAAATGATGGGGAACGTCGATGAGCGAGGGAACAATAGGTGAAGAGTAAATGTAAACATGTGACAAAACTGTGCCAATGTACTAAGTGATGGGGACAAAGGAGCAACCACAGTAGAAGGAAAAGGCAGAGGTGGTGGTAGAATAGGAGGAACTATAATAGGGGGTGGAGGAGGAGGTGGTATGTGTACATCCTCCCCAAATTCAGAGGTAGTCATCCTATCACATGTAGAAGTAAAGTACATAACCAACTCAAAAAAGGTGACATCATCATTGTTAGAATTATTTTATTATATTTTTTATGTTCCGTAACCCTTAAAGTACTTATGTATTTTTCCTCTTTTGCTCTCTTGGGTTTCCTCTCTATATAAGAAACCCTAACCATACAGAATAAACAATAACTGGTTCTTTTTCATCTCCATATGGTATCAGAGCAACGACCCTAGACCGGGATTCTGATCTAAAAATCCTCTCTGCCACCTTCAAGCCTCATAAGAACCTGCACGGTCCCTTCTCCAACACCCAGGGCCCTCGTGTGAAGCCCTCCAATCTTGTCAAAGAGCAGCAGCATGTGCCACCTCCCCTTCCCAAGTGCTATCAGCGACTTCTGCATTGTTGTAGGGTACCATCAACACCTTCTAGGCATCCTCACAAGTTCCACTGGCCAGCAACTAGCCCTCAAAGGCACCATCTGCCGCTTTTAGGCGCTACCAGCCACCAATAGGTGTTGTCTGGTTGCTATTTGGTGCTGCCAGTACCCCTACGCATCCTTACGAGTGCCACAAGCAAAACAACAACCCCCTCCGGGTGTTATCGATCATGTTTCATACCCAAGAACCCTTTTGGATCATTGTCATGGTCCCCAAGACTCACCTGATCGGTTGTTCATGAGATTTCAGCCTTTCTTCATGGGAAAACTTGAGTTTTAGGGCATCTTTTAGCCTTATATGCATCATTAGTCGATCACATGATCTCCTTCCTCTTTAGAACCACCATGACACTTACTTCTTCTACTGAGACTAAGCCCTTGGTCACGAAAATGATGGCTCAAGGTCCAACTATCAAACTTAAGGGCAAAAAAAAATTATGTGTTCTGGTCTCCGTCTTTTATGTGGTCAACGGAAACTCTACATCCTCACTCAAGATCCTCTAGACTAAAAGGACAAGGAGTACACCAACTAGCAGACAGACAACTACTTGGCTATCCACTGGATGACCAACTGTGTTGAGGCATACATTACCTTAAAACTCCTTTACAAAAACACAGCTAAGGAAATGTGGGAGGATCTCGATCAGACATACTCCCAGAAGAGGAAGAATTCACACCTTGCATACATTTATAGGTGAATATGGTTAACATCTCAGAGTGACTCCAGCCTCACTGAGTATTACAGGCATCTCTCTAGCATGTATGATGAGCTTGCAATATTTCAACCCTCATGTTGCACTAAACATGTACAAGAGCGATCTGACTGGAAGGTATACCCCCTGATGACCTGCGTTCTAGATATCATGCAGCGAAGTAACAATTTCTTATTTCACACACTGCCAACAATGAAAGCCATCGTTGGTAGACTTGAGGAACTTGAGATATATGCTGCCCAACCTTCCGCATCACCTTTAGGAGAGAACCTTACACGCATCGCTTCATTTGAGAGAGGATGCAGATATGGCTTTCAAGGAGGATGTAAGCGTGATTCAAGCTGTGGTCGTGGATGATAATATAGATGAGGCCAAGACTTTAGTGTGGATGTAGATGAGACTCTACTGCCCCATGCACTCACCGTGGTCAGTGGAATCACCTATCTCAATAATGCTGGCAGAAGTTTTGTGTACTTCCTTATCACACCAATAATGCCTATGAGGATGCCTATGATGTGGAAGAGGCGTCACCTACAACAACCTCCAGTGGTAATTTAGTTCATCTTAATGATGCATATTACTCCCTCCTAATGCAGATCCTTTAGACCCAAGTGCCAACCACCTCTAGTGATACTACCAATGTTGTGGCTACTCCTTCACGTACAATAGCCAACTCTGCTATCACTCATGCTCCGTCTTGGATTATTAATTCTAGTGCCCCCACTTAACTGACCAGATAAGGTAGTCTACTCACCTCCTTTGTACCATCTACCTCTGTAAGCTTAGTTCGAGTTACTAATGGGATTCAATCACTGATTACTATTGTCAGAACTATGATGTTCTCTTCGAAGCTCCGACTTTCCGGGGATCATTGTGCTCATGATTTTCCTCTTAGCTTGCTGTCAGTTCATAAAGTTTGTGTTGAGATGAGTTTTGTTGTTATTTTCAGGACATCCAAATGAGGCATATTTTTGGTGGGGATATGAGCAGAACGATATATATTATCTTGCTATTCCTTCGGACTCCAAGTTTGTTGGTATTGCGTCCATCTTCGAAGATCCACTCCTATGACATCTGTGCCTTGGGCAAACCTCTGCCAAAACCATCTCCATAATGTTTCCTGAACTCTTTACTCTGAAGTTCTTTCACTCCGAGGTGTGTGAGTTTGGGAAACACAATCGAGCTTCTTTTCCTATTCGTACCGAGTCCTATAGTACTACAACTTTTCATCTTGTTTGTCGTAATGTTTAGGGACCTTGTCCGGACTGAACATTAAATGATCATCATTATTTTATAGTTTTTGTTGATGATTATACTAGATCTTCTTGGGTGTATCGAATAAACGAGTGTTCAGATATTAATAAAATTGTCAGAAATTTCTTTCAATATGTTAAAACCTTCTTTTCCATTTGTGTTAAGATCTTTCATATTGACCTTTTAAGTTAACCCAATAGGACTTGACCTCTTTCTTTGTGTCTTAGGGAATTGTTCACCAAACCTCCTATCCATATACCACACAGTAGAATGGTATAGCTGAGAGGAAACTCTGACACTTACCAGATGTTGCCAGATCCTTCTTAGTCAAATGAGTGTTCATAAACATTATTGGGGGGTTGTTATCCTTACTACAGTATATCTCATCAACAGTATCCTTCGTCTATTCTTGGATGAGGGGCTCCATTTTCCTTACTTTACCCTGTTGAGTCTTCCTTCCCCATACCTCTGCAATTTTTTTGTTGTATTACCTTTGTTCATAACTTGCATGCAACTGGCAGATTATCCTCTCGAGCCATCAAATGAGTCTTTATTGGGTACTCTCGTACCCAGAAAGGCTATCACTATTATAATTCTGTTGGACATTGATACTATGTCTCTAGATGTCACCTTCTTTGAGAAGACAAGTTATTTAACACAAACTACGAGTGACATCGCTCTAGACCTCCCTCCTCCACCAATTGTCTATACTCATCAGCGTACCTCTATATCTTCTAAACCAATGTTTGCACATTTGCCTTCCCTTTTATGCAGGATGATAGGAATACTTTGAGTGGTCCCACCATTGTTGTTCCAGGTATGCCTGAGGAGCTTCCTATGGCTCTGTGCAAGGAAAAGAGGCAACACATGTATTATCTCATGTCACATTTTACTTCTACTGATGGTTTGTCTAGTTACAACAAGAGATCTACAGATGCTCTAAATGTCATTTCTGACCCCAGAGATCATTTCAGTGTGATTCATGGTCATGGTTGGCGACAGGCCATGGATGAGGAGATGGTAGCACTTATTTCCCGGGGTACGTGGGATCTTCTTTCGTGCCCCTAGGAGTTTGTCATGTGGCTTGCATATGGGTCTTTGATGAATCTACATTTCATCATCTTTATTCTATCATTTTGTCCTCAGAAACCCTAGTAAATGCGTGTAAATAGGCTTAATTCATGTATTTTAGCATTCATGTATATGTGTGTAAATATTGTATAAAATGCGGTTTTTAATGCCAAAATTATAGAATAAAGAAAAGAAAAGAAAAAGAATAAAATATTGTAAAAATTTTATGACCCGAAACCACGAGACCGAGGCATCTCGATGACTAGGTCGACAAGGAATAAAGTAGGGGGAGATAAGGGCCAAAAATACCAATAAAATTCCTTTTATTTTTTTCATTCTTTATTCATTTTGGGACCTATTTTTGGTTCTACTTTTTATACATCAAATAAAGAAACTTTAGAAATGAAAGTTGTAGATAATTAAATAAAGAAAAATACAAAATTGATTTCACTGAAAAATAATACACAGATAAAAAGTTCTGGTCTGAATAAAAATCCAGAATCACAACTTCCCAGACCTGTATCTCACAAATGAAAACTCCAAATGCCGCAAACTCATTTAATTATATAGAGAATAAAATAATCTATTTAATGGCGATGGTTTCGCATTTGGCGGAGCTACGGTTTGAAAGTTGAGTTTTGGACCCCCATTGTATAAGTGTACAGATTAAAATATTCAATTTCTTAGTTATTTATTATTTTTATAATTTTATATTTTTATAATGTTGTAGATATTACTTATAATAATTGTGTATATTAAAATCAGAATAAAAATGTAAATAAATCTCAAAATAAAATACTTATTTATACAAAACACAGGGTATTATACCTATATACATACATATACAGTACCTATTTCTATTTTATTAAATATACAAAACACATCAATAAAATGAAATAAAAATATAATTATGTGTATAAAAGTAGGTTATAATTATATAAATTAATAATCAAAAATAAATAAATTTAATACATAAAATAAAAATAAAAGAATACAATATATAGAATAATATACCTATAAAGGGTATAATAGGCAACATGTAAAAATATACCTCTAAAAAAAAATAAAAATTACTATAAAATAATTTATAAAATAATAAACTTTTTTTTATTAAATAACCTAAAATTAACTAAATCATTTAATATTTTTAATTTCATTTACAAATCTTTTATTTAAGTCTTGTCTTTTTGCGGATGACGTGGCCCAGTCAGGCCACGCCATCCGTTGACCAGGGGTCAACTCTATGACCTAGGTCACAACCCGCTAGACATTTGCCTACCCTCCTCTTCTCGACTTTCTCCACGCCGATTCTTTCACTGAATGAGAGAGCGTCCTTCTGCAAACTTGTGGCCCAAGACTCCATGATTCACGCCAGTAGGTTTTTTCAGGGATTTGGATCAATGATCCACCCGTTTCTGCCTCGATTTACGAGCCACCTCGACCATGTTTCAAAACTAAGCTAGCCCCCCTCCTCTCTTTTTCGAACCCTTCTTTGACCTAGCCACCACCTTGCTTCTTGCGTTCTGGACTAGAGGCCATGACAGGGCCTCCTCCAACCATCTAAGAGGGTCGCGCGAGGCCAGGAGGCGCTCCACCATCATCTCCGGCCAAAAGGTCGTCGAGGTACCAATCTCGTGGCTTCGGCCACTGAGGACCTGTTTCTTCCTCCCTTTTTAGTGCATTTTCTTTGCTTTGATTTTGCTTATCTTCCTGTAAATCGTAGCCTTCGCCTCCTAGTGTTTTTCTTCGTGATTTCTCCCATCTAACCACTCGCGCAGCCACCTCGCCGGAGCTCGTTCCGGCGAGCTTTGTTTCCTCCCTTCCACCTTCCTTCACCGCTAGAAGGTGCGCGGCAGTTTGCCCGTGCCCTTCTGTAACCATCTATTTTGCAGGTCACGAGCGATTCGAGGACGCCTGGGTAATTTTGGGGATTGGTCGGAGATACCTGGGACCACTTGCGCCTCCCCTGACGCCTGTGCGCTCCGGTGAACGCCGGTCATCCTTGAGACCCCAGGCGTGTAGAAGACCCCTGCAGTAATCTTCCTGGGCAATTTTGGAGCCTCAAGAACCTCAGAGGAGGACGATCAAGGGCAAGGGAGGTCGCCGCCTGCGCGTTCTTCCCTGTTCTTGCTGAATCTCACAGAGTCGTTGATCTTGCCCTGTTCTTGCCGCGTCTCAGCCGCCGTTCGATCCCCGAGCACAGCCACCGTCCAATCGCAGATAGGGATCTAATTGGGTCCCTCCAAAGGCGAAGGGGTATCACAAGCCGTAAGGGCGCCACGTGTATTAGTGAGGCGGATCCCACCGTTCGTCAGCGCATATAGCTGGGTATTTTACGCACCCAACCCATAGAATTTTGTTAATTGTTTATTAGCTTATAAACTTTTGCCGGTTGTTAGAATATTTTTGTAATATTTATCGAAAAGCCCCAAAACTTCATAGATTTGCCTCCAGGTCCCCAGCCACGTCAGACCACGTGCCTCTGCACGTGGTATGTAGGAATTTTGCGTGGAGACCCTCGGAGCTTTGGCATATCTTCATTTAATCTACAAACATTTTGTTGCAGTATAAAATTTTGGTGCTTTTGCCGTTATACCCCTGGGGTTTTTGTTAATCACAGAACAACCTTTTTAGGCACGCGTGCTACGCACGTGGGCCTGGGGTTTTTGCAGACGAGCCCTCGGGCATTTTTGTTATTAATATTAGTCCAGCAAGTTTTTACTTCATATATATATTCTCTGGAAATTTACAATCAGCCCCCCTGTACTTTTTGAATATTACATAAATGCCCATGCATGCTTGATTTTTCCTTATGTTTCTAGTAATTTTTGCATGCGTCTATTAAACCCTAAAAAATCTACAAAAAGTAATTTAAGTCTTTGTTGCATAGTAGATTAACATCATATTTTTATTTTTCATATTTATTGCATTTTAATATTTATTTAAAATAAAAAATAGCCATTTTGTGCACTGTCTAGCTTATAAAACCTATAAAAAATATAAAATCTCGACAGAACAATTCCAAAAAAATATTTTTTGTTTCTTGTAGTGTGTTTTAACTTCAATCCAAAATTAACTAAAAATTACAAAAGAAAACTCATAAAATTCACAAAACCCCAAAAACCTTTATAAAAATATTAAAAAATCTACAAAAATCCTAAAAATACAAACTTTGTCTCTGAATTTCCTTTGTTTTATTATCTTTATTAGAAAATTAATTTGGAGAATTTTTGTTACTGTTTTCTATTTTATTTCTCCATTTTAAGTTTCAGCCTTATCTTTTATCCACGGTTTTCAGTATTTTTGACTTTAAAAATACCAAAAAAATTAGGAAAATCTAGAAAAATCACAAAAACATTATAAAATTATAAAAACCACAAAAACATTTGGTTTTCTGAATTTTAGTTATTTTTAATGATTTTTATAAATAGCCTAGCATCTCTTTCCTTATATTGTATACATATTCCAATATTGGAAAAAGAAAATACAAAATTTATAAAATATAAAATTAGAAAAATTAGAAAATTAAAAATCAAAATATAAAATTAAAAATTAAAAATTAAATAAAAAAATTATAAAATTAAAAACCCACAAAAAAATAGCATAGTAGACACTTGTTGACATTCACACATTTTGTGCCTTCGTGCCCCGATCTATCTTATCTGCTCCCTGTGTTCGACCTCTACACATACTTGCACCTATACACATCTTGTTGTAGAGTTATAATAATATTTAACTCCACACACTTTCACTGCTTTACTTGATTGTCATGGGTTAGTTGTTGTTCGAAGTTCGGATTTTCGAGCGGTCACCGCATCGACTGTTGATCCGCCTTGTGGATCAATACGACCGCTCGATTTTCTCGCTTCAACAAATGGCGCCGTTGCCGGGGAGCAACAATGCTTAGTTCGGGTCTTGTTTGTGATTGTGATTGATTGTTTATTTCGCGGTTTTTTTGCTTATTTTTGCTCTTTTATTTTGATATCATTTGAATTGTCTGACCACCCTCTTGTTTGACTTCGTACGAGGTACGCGGATCGAGGGAGGCACTCCTTTCTAGGAGCGCTCATGCAACCACGTGAGGCGGCTTCGGCTTCGCACCAAGGCGGACTTGGAGGGAATTTTGAAGACAATTTTTGATCTTTTATTTTATTGCATTTATTTTTTGTAATTCAAGTGAGAGAGAGACCACTATTATTGTAATAATACAGGTACCCTCGGACACTTGGACATTCGAGCCTAATTTCCAAGTGATTGTTCACTTGGGGGCTCGCCGTGACTTTTCTCGTGTTTTTCTTCGCATTCTTTTTATTTTGTTTTGTTTTTCGATTTTATTTATTTTATGTGATTGAGCCCCTAGTTTTAGGATTGCTTGCGATAGACTATGGCCAAACACTAAATATTTTGCACGCACCTATAGTCTCGTTTGGACTTAGTAAAATTTAAACAGTTGATTCACTATCTTTGATCCGTCGCGCCGCGAGCTTATCCCGCCAAGCGCTTCTCCTGAACTCGATTTGTCGAGAGGAGGAGGGGTGAGCCTAGACCGGACTCTAGGATTGAGGATTTGTGGTCAACTTGTGGTTCTTCCCTCTAATAGCAATTTCTGAACTTAGGGTGATTTCATCCGCTTTTGCATTTGCATATAGATAGGTTTCAATTCTGCTGAGCATCTGCATGTAGAGTGCTGGAGGTAAGGTGAGCATTTACGCTTTAGCATCCATCATCTTTTTGCCGCTTGCATTGCTTTTCCGTCTCTCTACCCCTGATTTTGCCAACCTAGGATCTTAAAGGAATTGAATCCTCGTTAGGCGCGTGCATTACTCACTAAAAATCCAAAAAAAGTGATAATTAATAAAATTGGGACTGCTAATATTACTTGACCCTAAAATTGATCAAAAAGAAAATCTTGTCTTGGGGCGAGTAATCCCCTCATTGTCTTCGTTTTACATTGCTCGCGCACACACTAAGGTTAGTGCCCAAATCCCATTTTCAGCCCCCTAAGTGTTTGTGCAATTTTGGACTTCTCACCTAACTCTAAACAAACAAGATAAAAAGACCGACTTTTCGGTCTCTACCAAGTTGAGTAGGTGAATTGAGGGTTTGATTTGTTTCATTTTTGTTTGTTATTGTTTTGTGTGTGTCCTAAATCATCCCTGCGCATTTGTGCCTTCTTCTTCACTCTCTTGACTTGACCTTCATGCTCTCCCGATCATTTTCTTTTGTTTCGAGATGGCCGACTGGAGCGTATTTTATCCGGACTTTGCGGATCATTCGTTCACTCCAGCTGGTCCACCTCCTTTTTTCCAGGAGGACTTTGCTCCTAACTTTTGTACATATCCGCCTCAGCCACAGTATCAGACCTCGGATTTCTATCCACACCCACCTCCACTTCCGTATTCTCCACCTTCACATCCACCCGAGGCCGAGCTGTTGGAGTCACCTTTCATGGAGTCCACCCTTGAGCACTTGACCCAGATGATGGATCATATGAGACAGAAGATTGACCACCTCACTAGTATCAATAAAAGCGACCATGATATTCCACCATCTGATGATATGGGTTCACTCGAGGATTTCCATGAGAGCTTGCAATCGCCCAAAATACAAAAAAATGAGAAAAATTTAAAAACACAAAAATAGATTGGGAGAATTTTGATCGAGTCAGACTATGAGGAGAGCGCCCACTTGCCAGAACCTTTGACCACACAGCCCTTCACACCTTGTCCCACCTTTGACCCCGAGGATGCCGCTGTATAGACTGCTCTTGGCATGCCTCGTGTATATGCTGATTCCGACTTCCTCCCTTGTATGGAGAAGGTCCAAAAATTCAAAAAAATGCTGACTGAACCTGCAGTGGTGGCCACCATACATGAGATTATCCGTGCCCCACTTCAGCATGCCATGACCGATTTATCTGCTCCTCTTCCCAAGAAGAGAAAGCAGAGGAGCAGATCTGAGCGTCATATCTTGACCATGGCCACTGCCCATGCCATCACACACCGTCCCATTCCTCGGAAGAAGAACATTGCCACACCTTTCATTAGTTGCACCATCTCTGACCACACATGTGATCACACTCTCCTCGACGGCGGTGCTTCGATTAGTATCATACCCTTC
The DNA here is from genome assembly GCA_037367405.1 of Ottelia alismoides. Lineage (NCBI taxonomy): Eukaryota > Viridiplantae > Streptophyta > Magnoliopsida > Alismatales > Hydrocharitaceae > Ottelia > Ottelia alismoides. The sequence continues at coordinate 1,011,070 of JAZKJV010008117.1, read as the reverse complement.
TCGCTGGTACAGTCTCTTCACTTAGGGCCTCTCAAGAAAACCAGGATGATCGTTCAGTTTGCTGATGGATCCATTAAGAGGCCGAAGGGTATCCTTGAAAACGCCGTTATTTCAATTCAAGGCACGAGCTATCACGTTGATTTTGTCGTATTGCCCATGGAGACCTCCACAGGGAAGCACTCTCCAATCATCCTGGGACGACCATTACTCGCCTCTGCGAGGGTCGTTATTGATTATAGATCAGGAGAGATTCGCTTCCGTCCAGCTGACGTGAGCGGAGTGTTGATCACCGCACCTACTGCCGACAAGAGACCTGCACCTGATATGACTTCACCTATCTTGGCTGACCTCGAGGACTATGATCTATATGAGGATATCAGAGAGACCTTCTTCATGATAGATGATGATACCCGAGAATTCCTCTCCAAGGAGGAAAGTTCGGAAAGCATAGACCTTGGTGTTGCTGCTTCCTGTGATTGGCGATGTGTTGATGATATCCGCGGGATCTACACGATTGACACCATTGAGCGGAGGGCAGATTTAGAGACTATACAGGATAGACATGCTCTGACTACTTCCACTGATGAGTCCGCTCCTGTCCATGTAGATACTGATGAGACTAAGGCCGAATTTGATTTAGTTGCTTTTCTTCAGAAATTCGGACCTTTTGATGAGAAAGATGATCCGATTGAGATTATAGAGGACGAACAGAGTTCGACTACTTCCACCAATGATTTCGTGCCTTTTGATTTTGACCTGGATGACACCTCGCAGGACAGCTCTGAGTACACTACTTCCGATGATGAGGAGTTCGTCCCATTCCACTTTGATATTAGTGAGACTCCCAAGGCCGGACCTAGTCACACTTCTTCCACTCACACGTCTGTACCTTTACACCCTAGGGTCCTTGAGGATCTATACTCTGTCGACCCTGATCAGCTTCCGTCCATTGTGGACCCCGATGTCGACCTGCATCACACCAGATTCATTCCTCAGCGGTCTCGCAAGAAGGTTCGCTTTCAACCTTCTTGATCATGTGCACATCCATCTCTGTTGTATATTCACTTTTGTGTGCCTCTGTTCTCTCTACCGTATTGTTCGTCCACCCATTCTCGTGATTGCCTTACTTAGGACGTACTTTGTCCTAAGTATAGGGGGGTGGACGAGTCGAGTGTTCATTCGTCGTTCCATGTCATCACTCCTGTCGTTGCCTATACTTAGGGCTTCTTTTACCCTAAGTATAGTGGAGTGGTGTGTACATCCTCACGATCTCTTCATCTATCTTTTGATTTCTTTTCTTCTTTTCTTCTTTTCTTCTTTTCCTTTTCTATCTTTTTCATCTATCAAAAAGGTGCCGCCCTTGTAGACAGTTTTCCATACTTAGGACGTACTTTGTCCTAAGTATAGGGGGGTGTGCACCCCGAGTTTCTCTATTTTTCGATCCTCTCTATTCTCTCCTCTTCTTGTCTATACTTAGGGATATCTTACCCTAAGTATAGGGGGAGACAATCTGAGTACGATCTGTTCATTCCCACCCTTTACCCTCCCTGCTTTGTGTGCAGTCTGCTATACTTAGGATTATTTAATCCTAAATATAGGGGGGACGGTCAACTTCTCATTAGTTCATTCATTCCTTTATTTATTCCTTTATTCGTTAGATTTTCCTATACTCAGTACGAGTTATGTCTGCTCTTTTTCTCTCTGATCTATGAGGACATAGCTCAAGCTAAGTATAGGGGGGTCGTATATACTACGTATATACTTTAGCCATAACTCGTACTTTCGTATTTTCCTAATAATATGGATAATCATTCATTAAAATTCATTAAAAACCTTAATAAAAAGGTGTTTTGTTCCTCAAATTCTTTTGTATCTACTGATTAATAAATCAGATGAAAATGTTTATTGCAAAATGTTTGAAAAATAGTTTGAAATCTTTGTGAACATTTATTGAAAACTATTTTGAAAACGTTTTGTTACATGTTTTCAACCTTTGTAAAAATGCGTGATTTGTAAAAATTTAGTTTCTTTGTGTGAAAGAAAATGTTTGAAAAATGATTTGCAAATGGTTTGAAAAATGGTTGCAAAAATATTTTGAAAAATCTATCTATACTGTTGAAAAACCTTTGTAAAATAATTTTCAAATGCGTGTACATGTTTGTAAAATGTTTGTAAAAACTATTTTGGACTATAGTTTTCAAAAATTGTGTGAAAAAGCTTGTGTCAAATAAGTTTGAGAAACGCATACATCTGACCAAAATTCACTACCTATATATATGTGTATAAAATTGACCACTTACCCTGTAAATTCTAAAAATCCACTTCTTGTATATATAAGAAGCACTCCCGTGTACATAGTTCTCACATAACTTTTAGCCCAAAAAACTTTTTGTTTTCAAAAATCCCAAAAACATTTGCAAAACTAAAATCCAAAAACATTTGAAAAATCTTTTGAAAAATATAAAAAAATGCATCTGCATATGCATCATCATCATCTTTTCAAAAATCCATAAAAAGTTCAAAACCTTTGAAAATTGCATCACAAAAAAAATTTTCTGCATAGCATTGCATAGCATTCGCACTTTTCGGATTGAGTTTGATAGTTGAACAAGTCTAAGTAAAATTCGGAGATTGGAGCTTGATTGGACCTTAAAATCTACCTAATAACAGGAACCTTATAGGAATTGGGTTTGAGGTACTTCAAGTCTAGTTGACTTAATTCTTTGAGGATCACGAGACTTGGTTCAATGGATTCTTGACTGCCTAAGTAGAGTATTTCGGAGCACACGCACGACTCTTGTTGATAATGACCTAACTTGGACACCTGCACCTTTCACATGGCTCAAATCAGTTGGAGTGGTGAGGGGATTGGATTTGCCGGTATGAGACGCACACAAGTGGAAACATTTGTCCTCCTCTAAGGAGGGAAGTGCACCCCAACCCGTCCAGTGATAAGGAAGTACAAAGACAAGAGGCTGTGGGTTGCGATAAAGCTTCAAAAGAGGGATAGTCTACTGTCTCAAGAGGAAAAACTCCTTATGTAAATGCTGCTGTGAATAGTATTTCAAAAAAAAAGAGTTCAGGCATGTACAAAAATAAAAAGCTTGCAAAGTATGTGAATTGTTGTATAGAAAATAAGCAAGCTTGAGTTCCAAAGTCAAATCATGTGAGCCTGCAGCTGGATGACTTGACTACACTGGTCTTGCATCCTAGGATAGGTATCTACACTGGCTACCATCCATTCTTCTCTTCACCCCCTCCTCTTGAGTTGGTTGCCACTTGAACTTAGAAGGGAATACCCCACTCCTCGAGGATGGAGTTATTGGATTGGGGAATCAATGGGTTGTCGTACTGGAGAAGTCGGTTTCTTTGTCATTCTAGTTGGGGAGAGCCAACATCACTTACACTGTACGAGTCAGATTCATAGTCATAAGGGTTTGCGTATGAGTTGAGATATTTCTGACCTGGCTATTGAGAAGACTTGAATAGAGTTTTGGGATTCTCAGGGACTGTTGGATTTCAAATTCGGTTCTCATTAAGGTTCCGCCCGCACTAAAATTCCAAAGGTCCGACTTAAGCTCCAAACTTTGATTTTGTGAAGACAAGTTTGATAATTACACCTAATCCAGCTTCTTCTTTTTCTTTTCTTTGTTTTTCTTTTCTACACTTATTGCATAAGTGTTTGCTAGGGACTAGCAAAGGCAAGTATAGGGGGATGTTGAATCTACGTTTCATCATCTTTATTCTATCATTTTGGCCTTAAAAACCCTAGTAAATGCGTGTAAATAGGCTTAATTCATGCATTTTAGCATTCATGTATATGTGTGTAAATATTGTATAAAATGCGGTTTTTAATGCCAAAATTATAGAATAAAGAAAAGAAAAGAAAAGGAATAAAATATTGTAAATATTTTATGATCCGAAACCCCGAGACCTAGGCATATCGATGACTAGGTAGACAAGGAATAAAGTAGGGGGAGATAAGGACAAAAAATACCAATAAAATTCCTTTTATTTTATTCATTCTTTATTCATTTTGGGAACTATTTTTGGTTCTACTTTTTATACATCAAATAAAGAAACTTTGTACATGAAAGTTGTAGATAATTAAATAAAGAAAAATACAAAATTGATTTCACTGAAAAATAATAAACAGATAAAAAGTTCTGGTCTGAATAAAAATCCAGAATCACAACTTCCCAGACCTGTATCTGACAAATGAAAACTCCAAATGCCGCAAACTCATTTAATTTATAGAGAATAAAATAATCTATTTAATGGCGGTGGTTTCGCATTTGGCGGAGCTACGGTTTGAAAGTTGAGTTTTGGACCCCCATTGTATAAGTGTACAGATTAAAATATTCAATTTCTTAGTTATTTATTATTTTTATAATTTTATATTTTTATAATGTTGTAGATATTACTTATAATAATTGTGTATATTAAAATCAGAATAAAAATGTAAATAAATCTCAAAATAAAATACTTATATATACAAAACACAGGGTATTATACCTATATACATACATATACAGTACCTATTTCTATTTTATTAAATATACAAAACACATCAATAAAATGAAATAAAAATATAATTATGTGTATAAAAGTAGGTTATAATTATATAAATTAATAATCAAAAATAAAAAAATTAAATACATAAAATAAAAATAAAAGAATACAATATATAGAATAATATACCTATAAAGGGTATAATAGGCAACATGTAAAAATATACCTCTAAAAAATAAATAAAAATTACCATAAAATAATTTATAAAATAATAAACTTTTTTTATTAAATAACCTAAAATTAACTAAATCATTTAATATTTTTAATTTCATTTACAAATCTTTTATTTAAGTCTTGTCTTTTTGCGGATGACGTGGCCCAGTCAGGCCACGCCATCCGTTGACCAGGGGTCAACTCTATGACCTAGGTCACAACCCGCTAGACATTTGCCTACCCTCCTCTTCTCGACTTTCTCCACGCCGATTCTTTCACTGAATGAGAGAGCGTCCTTCTGCAAACTTGTGGCCCAAGACTCCATGATTCACGCCAGTAGGTTTTTTCAGGGATTTGGATCAATGATCCACCCGTTTCTGCCTCGATTTACGAGCCGCCTCGACCATGTTTCAAAACTAAGCTAGCCCCCCTCCTCTCTTTTTCGAACACTTCTTTGACCTAGCCACCACCTTGCTTCTTGCGTTCTGGACTAGAGGCCATGACAGGGCCTCCTCCAACCATCTAAGAGGGTCGCGCGAGGCCAGGAGGCGCTCCACCATCATCTCCGGCCAAAAGGCCGTCGAGGTACCAATCTCGTGGCTTCGGCCACTGAGGAACTGTTTCTTCCTCCCTTTTTAGTGCATTTTCTTTGCTTTGATTTTGCTTATCTTCCTGTAAATCGTAGCCTTCGCCTCCCAGTGTTTTTCTTCGTGATTTCTCCCATCTAACCACTCGCGCAGCCACCTCGCCGGAGCTCGTTCCGGCGAGCTTTGTTTCCGCCCTTCCACCTTCCTTCACCGCCAGAAGGTGCGCGACAGTTTGCCCGTGCCCTTCTGTAACCATCTATTTTGCAGGTCACGAGCGATTCGAGGACGCTTGGGTAATTTTGGGGATTGGTCGGAGATACCTGGGACCACTTGCGCCTCCCCTGACGCCTGTGCGCTCCGGTGAACGCCGGTCATCCTTGAGACCCCAGGCGTGCAGAAGACCCCTGCAGTAACCATCCTAGGCAATTTTGGAGCCTCAAGAACCTCGGAGGAGGACGATCAAGGGCAAGGGAGGTCGCCGCCTGCGTGTTCTTCCCTGTTCTTGCTGAATCTCTCAGAGCCGTTGATCTTGCCCTGTTCTTGTCGCGTCTCAGCCGCCGTTCGATCCTCGAGCACAGCCACTGTCCGATCGCAAATAGGGATCTAATCGGGTCCCTCCAAAGGCGAAGGGGTATCATAAGCCGTAAGGGCGCCACGTGTATTAGTGAGGCGGATCCCGCCGTTCGTCAGCGCATATAGCTGGGTATTTTACGCACCCAACCCATCGAATTTTGTTAATTGTTTATTAGCTTATAAACTTTTGCCGGTTATTAGAATATTTTTGTAATATTTATCGAAAAGCCCCAAAACTTCATAGATTTGCCTCCAGGTCCCCAGCCACGTCAGACCACGTGCCTCTGCATGTGGTATGTAGGCATTTTGCGTGGAGACCCCCGGAGCTTTGGCATATCTTCATTTAGTCTACAAACATTTTGTTGCGGTAAAATTGTGGTGCTTTTGCCGTTATACCCCTGGGGTTTTTGTTAATCACAGAACAACCTTTTTAGGCACGCGTGCTACGCACGTGGGCCTAGGGTTTTTGCAGACGAGTGATAACAGGTCCGATCACTCGGGTATAAGGTACAGAAATAGGGTCGTTGCGACCCAAGCGATCAGACCATGTATATCAAGAAAAATGAACCACTCGCGAAGAATAAACGAAGAAGCGGTCCTGCTATGTGATTAACCTGGTATAGCACCCAGGGTCGAACTCAAGGAGCACGGATTGGCCGAGAGGCCTACGAAGTAATAAAAATAAAGAAAATAAAAGAACAAAATATTTTTAGTGGATTTTAATTATTTTTATATTTTTTTTGGATTTTTAATATATAAAGAAAATAAGAAAAGCAAGGAAGAACACAATTCAACAAATTATTTCAAGCACCAAAAATCAACCAAAAATCAAAACAAAAATATTTTTATGTGTTTTATATTTTTATGTTTTTGATGAATTTTTGATAATTTTCTGATGTTTATTTTATTTTCTAAAAATCAAACAGTAGCTAAAAACAGTGGTACTGTCCAGCCAAGCCAAAAGTCCCTAGATAAAATATCTAAGGGCCTCAAAATGGCCTGGAGGTAATTTTCCTGTAAAGTAGGTAAAACAAGGAAAATTTAGGTACCAAGTTTATTATTTTTGGGTTTTTAATTTATTTACTATAATTTTTATGGGCTTTTTGATGTTTTTAAGTTTTTAGTGTTTTCCAGTGGTGAAAAATAGCCAAAATTGGCTGGAAAATCAAACAAACTAAACTAAATAGTAGCTAATTTTTAGGGAATTTTTGAAGGAGTTTTTATTTTTTTTGTGATTTTTCAATCTGGACAGTGACGAAAATATAGGTTTTTGAATTTTTAAAAATAGCAAACAAAATCAGAAATGTCCTCAAAAATCCGTGAAAATCCTACACCATGGCAGGAGCCATGTGTCAAATTCTCATTGGATTTGGAGGTGATTTGATATTTTATTCAAAAATAAAAAGAGGGTACTGTGCACTGGGACTGAAATGCAAATACCCAAAGTTCTGGGGATCCCGGTGCAATTAACCCAGCAAAACACGCGCCACGCGCGTGCCTGGGGCACTCAGGGACCTAAATGTAACAAAAATAAGTCCCGAGGGCTTATTGGTAACACGAACCAAAAGTCTAGGGGCCTCACTTGCAAATTACCCAAGAAATATCGCACATGTGTAAATCAATCACGCACATGGGTATAAGTGCAAATATCTAAAAACTTTCATTCATTTCATAACAACCAGAACTACAAGGGCATATGCTGCAAATAACCCAAAATATCACGTGGTGAAGCACGTGTCCACAACAGGCAAGGGTATAAATGCAAATAACATGAAGCTCAGGGTCCTCTATGCAAATAAACCTAAAACTAAACAACTAATTTAACTATTTACAGGACTAATACGAAATAAAACAAAGATAAGGGCCTATGGGTAAATTACCCTTTATTAACCGGAGCGGCTGGATGACTGCCACGTGTAGATCTGACGGTCCAGATGGGGGCGGCTCTCCAGTGCTGGGACTGCTCTGGCTGATCCAACGGTCGAGGCCAGGACACGTGTGGATCTGACGGTCCGGATCGAACTCCTCAGATCTGACGTCAAAGGGCACTCCAGGAACCAACGGTGGAGATGGCTTCTGGAGCTGGAGACTGATCCAACGACGCTGGAGGATGCTGGAAGAACTGGTCCCCGGCGAGCTTCGCCGGGCTCGTGCGGGCGTTGGCCTCCTCCTCGGAGCGCTCTGATGGTCGGAGAAGAAAGCTGGTGCGCTCCTGCGTCTGCTGCGATTCTCCGATGATCGGCCCGAGCTCCGCTGAGCTCGGGTGAGGTCGACGGAGCTGGTCTTCTGGCTGAATGACGGAGATCCTCAGATGGCCCTCGTTCTGACCTGCAAAGTGAACCAAAAGACTTGCGGGTCGAGGGCAAATTGCCTCGACCCGGTTAGGCGATGTGGAGGTGGCTGGTGCGTCGGGACGGCGGGCTCCGGCGAAGGTGGTGGACGGAGGAGCCCGGTTCCCAGCTCCAGTGCGAGCTGGGTTGGGTGAGTGGGTGCAGAAAATGCGTCGGGAGGAGGTGAAGATGTGGGTCGAATCTGATGATCGAGATGGGTGGCTGGATGATCGGAATCGAAGAAATACGTCGACGGCGAAAATTGGGCGTAACTGGAAATCGAAGGAAATGGGAAAGCTAAATGGCTACCTGAATGGTCGAAGAGACTGTGGCGGAGCTGGGGAAGCTCCCGGTCTTGGCCTCAAGGGACGTCTCGGCCCGAGGCCCGAAGCTCGCTCAGGTGGCGGAGCTACGGCGGCTACGTCGCCGGATCAGTGGAATCCTCCTCCTCTCCTCGCTGCAATAGGTGGAATCGCTCGCTGTCACTCTCGCGGTCTCTCTGGAGCTCACAGGGAAGGAGGGAATGACCAAAGATGGAGAGAGAAGGTGGCAGAGCAGCGGCTTTATAAGGCTAGGGGTCCGAGAAGAATGGGTCCGGGCAAGCTCAGGAGCGCGCGGATCCCGAGGGAGCGGCTCCGACGAGGATGTCGGATGCACGACGAAGGATTCGGACCCGGGGTTTGGCGGATTGGTGATCGGGTCGAGCGGGTAAAAATTGGAGAAATCGGGTCCGCTGCTCAGACCCGTGGGAAGTGGTCCTGGGGGGGGGCTAGTTGACCGGGCGGTCAACATCCCCAGGACCCAATGGAATCAGGCCACGTGGCTAAACTTTGAAGCTCAAAAATAAGGTAGCAAATGGCCGATTTTGCAAAAACTTAAAACATGAATTATTTTTATTTTATTTTTTTCTATTTTTTGGTGATTTTTAATTAATTTTTGGAAATAAAAAATAGGCTATATACATAATATGTACTAGATATAGGTATATACAATATATATAGGGTTTTGATTTTTGATTTTTATATATTATTTTTATACAATTTTATCCTTATTTTATATTTTATTTATTTATAGAATAAAATAAGGAATAAAAAGGTATTTTTATTTTATTTTTATCATTTATGTACATAGGTAAAATAAATATATATACATCTATATACATGGTATATGTACAATGTATTTTTGTATTTTTAATTTTTCTATTTTTATTTTGTTTTAATTTTTAATTGTTTTTATTTTATTTATTTACAATATATATAACATAGACTATTTACAAAAATTATAAAAATTACTTTTATATATTTACAAAGCTAAATAAATATATAGGTGTGGTTTATGTACATGATGAAAGGAGGTATTTTTAATCTTTTTGATTTTTAACTTTTTATTTTGTTTTTATATTTTTATAAATATATACAAGTATTTACAAGCATATTTTTGGGTGAGGAAAATATAGTTTTATTTATTCACACAAATATTTACACATGAGCCCCTATCTCTCTCTACTTTGGCTTTTATGCGGTCAGGCCCATGCTGAGCCCTCCCTTGGGTTAGGTTGCTCAATATTTATTCTAAATATTTCCCTCTTTTTCTTTTTAATCTTTATTCTTTTATTTTTGCACAAAACATGCTAATTATAGGTTTTTACACAATGCATGCTTTTGGTAATTATTTATATTTACATATATCTACATGCATTTGCAAAGGTTTTTGTAGCTAAAATATAAGAATAAAGAGTGATGAATGGGTATTCATCACCGAGCTCTTGGGAATTTTTGTTATTATTATTAGTCCAGCAAGTTTTTACTTCATATATATATTCTATGGAAATTTACAATCAGCCCCCCTGTACTTTTTGAATATTACATAAATGCCCCTGCATGCTTGATTTTTCCTTATGTTTCTAGTAATTTTTGCATGCGTCTATAAAGCCCTAAAAAACCTAAAAAAAGTAATTTAAGTCTCTGTTGCATAGTAGATTAACATCATATTTTTACTTTTCATATTTATTGCATTTTAATATTTATTAAAAATAAAAAATAGCCATTTTATGCACTGTCTAGCTTATAAAACCCATAAAAAATATAAAAACTTCCCAGAAAAATCCCAAAAATATATATTTTGTTTCTTGTAGTGTGTATTAACTTCATTCTAAATTCACTAAAAATTACAAAAGAAAACTCATAAAAATCACAAAACCCCAAAAACCTTTATAAAAATATTAAAAATTCTACAAAAATTTAAAAAATACAAACTTTATCTCTGAATTTCCTTTGTTTTATTATCTTTATTAGAAAATTAATTTGGAGAATTTTTGTTACTGTTTTCTATTTTATTTCTCCATTTTAAATTTCAGCCTTGTCTTTTATCCACGATTTTTAGTATTTTTGACTTTAAAAATACCAAAAAAATAGGAAAAATCTAGAAAAATCACAAAAACATTATAAAATTATAAAAACCACAAAAAACATTTGATTTTCTGAATTTTAGTTATTTTTAGTGATTTTTATAAATAGCCTAGCATCTCTTTCCTTATATTGTATACATATTCCAATATTGAAAAAAGAAAATACAAAATTTATAAAATATAAAATTACATAATTAGAAAATTAAAAATCAAAATATAAAATTAAAAATTAAAAATTAAATAAAGAAAGTATAAAATTAAAAATCCACAAAAAAATAGCATAGTAGACACTTGTTCACATTCACACATTTTGTGCCTTCGTGCCCCGATCTATCCTATCTGCTCCATGTGTTCGACCTCTACACATACTTGCACCTATACACATCTTGTTCTTGAGTTATAATAAATTTTAACTCCACACACTTTCACTGCTTTACTTGATTGTCGTGGGTTAATTGTTGTTCGAAGTTCGGATTTTCGAGCGGTCACCGCATCGACTGTTGATCCGCCTTGTGGATCAATACGACCGCTTGATTTTCTCGCTTCAACTGTCTTCATGACCAAATAGTTTCCTGATGGGTGTATTGACATGTTGAAAGACAGACTAGTTGCCGAAAGTTTGACACAAACCTTTGGGGTTTATTATTTTGAGACGTTCTCACTAGTTGCCTGAATGGGATTGATATGTACCCTTCTCTCTGTTGCTACCAACAAGGTCGAGTCCATCCACCAACTTGATGTCAAGAATGCATTTCTTTATGGTGATCTTGAGTAGGAGGTCTACATGATGCAACCGTTGGAATAAGTAGTTGAGGGGGAGCATGTATGTCGACTACGCAAGACCATCTATGGCATGAAGCAAAATCCCGGGACATATTTTGATAGGCTCACTACAGAGATCATCACTCTTGGCTTTTAGACGACAACATCTGACTATTGATCTACCTTTTGAGAATGTAACATGGTATAGAAGTCTAGTTGGAAAATTGCTCTATCTCATTGTTACAAAGCCAGATATATCATTCGTGTAAGTAGAGCAAACCAACATATGAAGAAGCATGTTTACAGTCATTGGAAGGATGTTCTTTTGATCCTTCGATATTTGAAGAAATCTTCTTAAGGTAAAATCTTTTATGGGGCAAATGGGCAAACCAATATGTCCACGTATACAAATTCTGACTATGCTAGCTCTCTTAAAGATCGCCGATTCACTAAATGATACACCATGTTTGTTGGGGACAACCTTATCACTTGTAAAGCAAGAAGCTGATGATGATCTCCAGATCTAGTGCGAAAGCAGAAAACATGGCAATGACTCAAGCCACATGTGAGATCATGTGGGTTGTCTTCTTCCTAACGGAACTTGGCATGTTAGCCACTACCCATGTACCCTTTTACAACGATAACGAGCCCATCACATACATCGCCACCAATCCAAATTTTCATGAGCTGAAAAAACACATTGAAGTTGATTGCCATTTCATTCATGATACGTACGAGGAGGACGAATCAACACTCCACATATCTCCACAAAAATTTAGCTTGTAGACATCTTCACAAAGGCTTTTCCAAGGAAGCGCCTCATGTACTTAGTGTCCAAGTTGGCCATTATCGACAGATATGCTCCAACTTGAGGGAAAGTATTAGAAATATTATATCTATGTTTTTATGTCACTTAACCCCTAGGGGTACTCATGTATTTTTCCTTTTGTGCTCTCTAGGATTTTTTATTAATATAAGAGACTCTAGCTCTACAGAAAACAACAACTGATTCTCTTTTCTACGCAATCATTAATGTAGTACTTCCATCTAACCAAATCAAAGCAGCGATACCCTTTTTGGGTCTACGAGTATCCTACAAATATGCACTTGGTAGTTTTGGGAAAGTGTTTGTCAGGACCAGAGGTCATATGTTGAATAAAGACCATTGAATCGAAGGCATGAGGTGTTAGCGAGAAAAGATCCTTATCAGGGAAACACAAATGAAAAGAAATCTTTTCGCCTAAAATAAAGGACAACATCATGTTGACCGGGTAACATGCAGTAAGAACATCATCCCCTAAGAGTGGGGAAGTACGACTTTAAATGAGAAGAGTCCTGGTTAAATCAAGAAGATACAGTGTTTGCGCTCTGCAACACCATTCTGCTGAGAAGTGTAAGGCAAGAAGTCTAGTGTATAGTGCTATAAGACATGAAGAAACAAAATAACTGAGTAGTACAAAACTCTAGGGCATTATCAAAGCGAATATACTTGATCGTAGCATAAAAATGCTTTTTATTTCATAAATATGAATGACGGACCCAAAATCAGATTTATTTTCAATAGAAAAAGCCATAGCAATCTAGAGTAATCATTAACAGGTACAGCATAAACATGTGCCCAACCAGGATAACTGAAACGGTGATGCTTCCCAAGCTTGAAAGCCTTACATTGAAAGATAGACCTGGATGGGATCTGAGGGAGGACTCTATACAACTTCTAAAAAGGAAGATGACCGAAAATGAAGATGCCACATGTAAGGAGAGACAGACCTAGTAGGAATTGAAGAAGCACCGACATACGAATACTAGACCAATCTGTAGAGGCCCCCTTGATCACGGTCACATCCAATCACCTTGCCCGTGGATATATTCTAAAATAAGAGAAGAGGCGTAAAAAGGGCATGACAATGTAAATTCTTGGTGATTTGACTAACATAAAAAAAATTAATCGAAAAATCATGAGCACGAAGAACATTCTGCATGTGCATGGATTATATCAACCGAATCTCCCCATGTCCAGTAACGGGGGAATGCATCCTGTCTACAATAACCATTGACCTGTCGAGTGGAAGCAGGATGTATGAGGTGAACTGAGATCCGTCTCCACATAGATGAAGAGTGGCTCCGGAATCCATGGTCTACTCTGAGAGGTCTGCCTTGTGACATTATGCCCAAAGTGCTAGTGAGAGCAAAGGCAACTACATCAGATGAGTGGAGTATTGTACTAGATGGTCCAGTACGAAGAGTCATGATCACCTCCAAACGAGAAAAAAATCCTCGAATATTTGATTGGAGGTAGGGGCAGAGGTAGCAGAAGTCTCGCCCCACGCATCAACATTTGCATATACTGGAAAGCCATAGTTAGAATAACATGTATCCTCAGAATGACCCATGTGACGATAATATGTACACGGCTAATGTAGGCATGTACCTACCTTTCCTCTAGGACCGCAACCTCTGAACTATGAACGCCCTCCTCATCCACGGAATGCAGCCATGGCTGAAGAATCTAAGAGGCTCTAACAAAGAAACAATGATCCTGGTGAGTCTATGGCATGCTTCCTCCATAAGAGGGATGGTAGCATTCACGAGTAACTATGATCACACATCATCACACTCAAGATCAAGAGCATCTAAGAAGACTCCAACCATGGTGGTGTTCTTATACACTTGCTACTGCTCTAATGTCGCTGCAAGAGGCATATAGTTGTGTAGCTTCTTGAACATGCCTTGGAAAGATGCATATAGAGTATGAAGGGGACACCCCTTCTATTTAATCGTGAAGATATCATGTTGAAGCTGTAGTATCTTGTCTCATTCCTCACTAATGAGTAGGTGGCGACGAGGATGTCCCACATTGACTTAGCAGTTGGATGATTCCAAATGTCATTGGTTATCTATAGAACTAGAGTACCTAATAGCCACACATGGACTTACACGTCATCTTCCTCCCATGAGGCTTAACCCCAGTCTTGTCGATCGGCTTCTCCTGAATTAGTATATGCTTCTTCCCATTGGACGACATGAGGCTCATGAACTGCATGGCCCATAAGTCATAGTTAGATCCATCCATCTTGATAATGGATGCGGAACATCTGAAGGCGCCTGAAGATGTGATATCGACCTTGCTCTCTGACATTTCTTCTATTGTCGTTCTCTACGCATGTTTATGGTTCGCAAACCAACATTCATATTCATAAAGAACAATTGTGTTGCACAAGCCAAAGAAAAATGAAACTTGGTATTGCAGACTCCAAATTGCAACTCTTCATTTGAGAATAGAGAAATCCACTGTTGTATTTTTCTTCGGGATCCTCCCCTTACGATAATGAGCATTGTGTGTACTTTCCAAGAATAGAGCAAAACCAAGCAAAAGGATTGATTACTGTCAGTGCTCATTTCTTACATATTGATTAAAATTGAAAAAAATTGTCAAAGATATCCACTTATTTTCCTTGCCGAATAAATAGATCCAGATCATTGAAGTGGTTGACGATGTCAACTTCTCCTTTCTAAACAATAGAACAAGAACAAAATTTGTTTAATGCTGTATAATTAAAGATAAGGAGAAGGATTTTCATGATCAAAAGTTCCATGACCACTCTGCGCTTTTCGCCCACCCAAAATTCCTCAATTCCACGCAATGAACTTCACAGAAAATCTCCCATTGACTGAATCGTAAGCTTTCTCCAAATCAACAAAAAAAATTTCATGGAGCGTTCTTGTGAAAACTCTCAAAGAATTTTACAAATGTCCAATGTCAAATCTCACAGAAATAAATACTCATTCTTTTTGTTTAGAAGCCAAAAAGGGGGAAACATGCTATGGTGCATATCCCAAATATATGGTAAATACTCATTCTTACTTTGATCTTTTTTTATTCTCCCGAATTCTATTCCTACGTAAATTAAAAAGACAACGAAAACAATGAAATATTCAAAAGAAGAAATGCTTATCTAGTGACTCAACTCTTTTTATGAAATCATAAAACTCATCACTCATCAAATTTCATAAAAGGAATCCCACCCTTTATTTTTTTCCAACCTTTAACTCCAATATGCATCTTTTTAAATTCTTGTTTCAATTGTATTTATTTACAGGTTCTTTATTTCCTTGTTTCTGTCTCTTCTTACTCTCTTCCTTTACTTCGTGTACTCTTTTTTTCCTTCTTTCCCTCATCATATTTCTCTTTCTCTTTCTGTCTCCATTCCTCTCTTTTTTCTTTCTTTTTTTCATTCGTTGTTGCTGCAGATTTCCCTCTATTTAATAGTATATCTCTCGCTAAATAGGATATATGGAATAGAGGGATATAACATATCAAGAAAGAATAGCTTCATTTGGAAATAAAGTAAAGTTTGGTTTCCTGCAAAACATGTACGTACTTGTATCTTTTAAGTACTCTGGGATAACATAAAAACGCATGCCAAATCTGTGCCAAGAAGTTGGTTCAGCACTGTATCCAAGTGTAGTTTATTCCTAATTTGAAGATCCGAAGAACATAAAAGGAATAACTCGCCCTTTTAAAACAATGAATAACCAACAGTCATAAACAAATTATCTCCTCCTTATTTTTGATGGAGATTTGTATCCTTGGATTAACGACTAGAATCAACCTTGATGCAATTATCCAGTCATTCATGGATGTAAGACATATATGTTGCACTATTGTTAAAGAAAATACTTGTATTTTTGGAGGAAAATTCCTCCCTACCATAAGGGGCAAATCTTATTTCCCCCGAGCAGTAAGGAAACTTTTTTTGTTATGTATCGTAGGCAAGCTGCCTCTTCAATAAATGGATTTAATTTTAGCGAAAGCCATATCTTTAAGTGACGGCTTCCTCTCTAATCCTTCGTTGCAACAACAATAATTGAAGCCGTTTCTATAGGAACCCCTTGCAAAGCACGGTGGAAAGGTTAAGATCAAAGCCACCTCAAGAGGCGACTTATGTACGGTATATAACAAAAAAAATCTGTGACCTCTTGGGGGTGATAAGATTCACCCCTTATGGTATGGAGGAGTTTTATTCGCCCCTTATGGTATGGAGGAATTTTTCTCTGCATTTTTGTCTTTTGATCTATTTCCCTTTGCTTTTATACATGTATACCCCTTGAAGGGCCCACAATGTAACTTTCCAAAATTTGATGAAATAAATGTGTTACTCAAACCACCTGATAACCCCTTGATATCAGGATTATAAGCTTGAATTTGCACTTCAAACTTCGTAACATTATTCTTTCACATTCAAACATTCTGTTGTATATTTAAGATTGCTGCATGATTATTTCTTCATAACATTGTTTTAAATAAGTGATTGAGTTATTGAAAATACTTAATTATTGTGCAATTTTTTATTGGATATCTCTTTCCCATTCTAACTTGGCCCGATGAGAACATTATGAAACATTTTAGTTGCACATAATTCGAAGCAAAATAAAATACGAACTTCATCATGAGAAAGGTAATTGTAAGTGAAATCTTAGATTCATGGCCTATTCATTATGAAACATAGGGATTTCACTGACTTGGCAAAGAAAATTTATTGCACTTCCTATAAAATTTCTCTGTAATACAGAAGTACAATGTACGAATGATCTCTATTTCCACAAGCGAAGGAAAAATGAAAGTTGGTGTTGCAGACTCCAAGTTGCAGCTCTTCATATGCAAACAGAGAAATCCAGTGTTGTATTTTTCTTCGGGATCCTCCGCTTGTGAAAATGAGCTCTGCTCTCCTCGTACTTCCCAAGAACAGAGCAAAACCTTGCAAATGGATTGATTCCTGTCAGTGCTCGTTCTCTTAGATATTGATCAAAATTTAAAATATTCAAAGATATCCAGTTCTTCTCCTTTCTGAACAAATAGATCCAGATCATTACAGTGGTTGAAGATGTCAACTTCTCCTTTCTGAACAATAGAACAAGAATAAAATTTGGTTAATGCTGTATAATTAAAGATAAGGTGAAATAAACAAAAATAAAAGGTGGTGTCTTTTTACCAAAATGATACTGGAAAACTCAAGAATTCCTTCCGGTTCTAAACATTGTAAAAATAAAAATACAGATTTCCAATAAAACGTTGAATAAAGCTGTAAAGTCAAAGAGGATTATTCTCTTTTACAGCTAAAGCTGTCAAAGCAGACCTTCCTCATCTAGAAATGAAAATGCATTTTGGAATTTTTGAATGTAGCTTTTTGCAGAATCATTATGCAAATCCTTAACGACAACAAGCCTTTTCCCACATTAGCTAGGGTCGGCTAATCATTATGCAAATCTATTTCAAATAATTTGTGTTTCCTATGCTTATTCAGATATTGATTCGCAGCCAATACCTCGAAATCTTGAACAGTTCCAAAGCAGTGATCATGTGAACCATCAAACTCAGGAAAAGAAGCATCCTCGAAGGAACACGCTATTTCTTCGATATTTTCAGTCATCATAGTAGGCACTTCTGCAATGCATGGTAAAGAATTACATCAAAAGCACATGATTGGTGTTTGCTTGGAATACAAAAAAAACAGGAAGAGAAATGGAGTACCATGGATA
Source organism: Ottelia alismoides (assembly GCA_037367405.1). Classification (NCBI taxonomy): domain Eukaryota; kingdom Viridiplantae; phylum Streptophyta; class Magnoliopsida; order Alismatales; family Hydrocharitaceae; genus Ottelia; species Ottelia alismoides. Next base: position 993,146 of record JAZKJV010008117.1, on the reverse strand, counting down.
GCAACGGCTTGGTGGTTTGTCACACCAATCTCTTGTGGTTGCATCAAATTTGATAGTGCAGTATCTTGCAATTGCTGATATCCATTATTGCACGTATTCATATTATTCAGGAGGTGCTCCTGTTTTCAGAATTACCGAAAAATAGCTCAGAAGATAATACTAGATTCAGTTCGAACTAGTTAAATCATCTTATGTAAAAGCTACTAAACATGATTCAATAAATTGGCTGAGATTTTATGTAGAAAATTTTCATGTTAGCAATCTTTGAGTGGGATTTCAGGAGTAAACAAATGTGTTTCAAGTACAGTTTGAGTAACTAGACCTCACCTCCTGTCTATGTAAAGTTTCCGGAGGTACACTAGTGGAAGAGAAATGGTCTTGATCGTGTCCGTCCCCATTTGCATTCCTTAAATGCTTCCGATATTTCTGTAGAAAATCATATTGTAAATCAGTCAAAGTAGATATAAACCAAATCTAATCAAGTGAATATCTGATTTGGAGATACGATTATTTCATCTTTATTCCAATGTGAGCTTTTAAGGATGTTTTGCAACTACATGTAGGTGACTTGTATACCTGCAGGTGGCTTGCGATCACATGACGATCGAGTCTATCATCTTCCATTGCCTCCAGAATTTTCATTGGCATTGCCTCTGCATCATTAACGCGTAAACAAATCGTAGAACCAAGAAGAGGGAATACCACAAAGAAAGCGAAAGGAGGGAAATACGCACTTTCAATGCCGATTAATTCGACGGCGGAAACAAATTTACGGTGAGTGTTGGGACTCCACAAGAACCGTTCCTTCTTTTTCTTTGGATGCATGGCTGAATTATCTCCATCATCCTCATGTTGCCACTTTCTTTTGATTTGTTTCATGTGTCCACCTTTTTCATTTGAATTCATGTTAGTCTGCGAAAAATCATGACCCAAAGGAGTACGCAACGGTTTGACGGCTACGCTTGAGGGGGCCTGTGACATGAGACAACTATGTGGTGGGCTAGGGCTGGGATTCATGATGACAGGGGCACAGTAGACATCGACCGAACCGCAACGACTCGGACCAGCGACATGATCTTTAACAACATCGAGAGAACACGGATCGGAACTTCCATGGACTTGGTGGTCACTTCCCTGCTCCTTTATAATTTGCGCACGATATTTCTAATGTAATATAACGAGTAATCAGGCTTTGAAAAATGATGGGTTTATTTACCATAAAGAGTTGAGTGAAGTCGTCATTTAGTGATACATTACCGAACAAATCAAAACGTAGTCGCTGCATAATGCGGAGACCATTTTGTTAAACAGAGTTGCCAGATATATATAGACTGAAAATGTCTCTGCTTCAGTGGCGAAGGCATATATATCTATAGATTGTGCGATCACGAATGGGGACATGGACCGACTACGCCTTGTAATGAAACGGAATGCAAATGGAATGGGAGCGAGAAAAAAACACGGTACCTGGAGATGGCTCGCGACCTTGTGTCGGGTCAGTCCAGGGGCATCCAAAACGGTCAGAATTTGGCTGGGAATAGCACCTGCAACAGTTAGGGCATCGCATCCATGATCAGTCTTTATGTGATGTCTTGACTCGAGAAGGATCAGAACTCAGAAGAAAAGAAACGGACGAAAGAGGAGAGGAGAAAGAATACTAACATTGAGGTCCCCCAAACATCTCGACGACAACGGCAAACTCCCAGTGGAGCTCGCGGGTCCAGATGAACCTCCCATCATCGGCGGAGCTGCTGCTGCGCCCCATTCCCTCCTCTGTGGACGACATTAGGGTTTCCTCCGCTTCTGAGAGGATTCGCTGGAGATCCATTCGTCCGGGTTTCTTGATCGATCGATGCTGTTTTCTCTGCTGGCGTTGATGTGTTGAGTGGAGTGGGCGTGTGATACAGTTGGGGTTTATATAGGGCACCCGATAACCACCCCAACCGATGGCGTGAATTTGACGGGATCGCTAAAACCGCGCGGTTTATATAGAGCTGAAGCTCCTTGAGGCTTAATATTATCTTATTAGATAGACACTTCAATAATTGAACACAGCTACAAATGTGACATTATTGAGTATTGGTTACAACCAGTGGTCTTACCGTAACGAATATATGTAGAGTCTAATGCATAAAAACCAACTAGGCGGTGAGGAGTTTAGCTATTTAATTTAGACAAGAAAATAAAATTAAGAATTGTAATGTTATAACATAGACAATACAAACAACATGAATTGAACAAATGAAGTTGCAAAATGCAACAAAAAAAAATCAAAAGAAGATTGAAATGCTAGAGGGTAAAGGGGGTTGAACTACAGATATCATAGAAAGCCATGCTATTGGAAAAATGAGGGTCGAAGTATTGGTATCGCAGAAAGCCATATAACGTAAGAAGAGGAGGAGCCCATATTTAGGAAGAAAGTATATGAACAAGTATAGAAATATAGGTAAGTTGCATTTTACAAAGAAGTGGTAGCCGTCAAAAAGACACGATTTTTATGGTGAACACTTGTAAAGGTTATAATATAAGTTAAATAGAGATTCTAATCTTCTTTATTTGCAAACATTATTTCCTAAATCAAAATAAGTTGCAAAATGGTTAAAAACCCATCCAAAATTACTTAGTCTTTGTAAGTATAAGGACTTATGTTCATATCAGATATATACATCTATGATTATTATCAATGTCTCATTTCAGTAATAAAAATAATTAATAGTTGATATCTATCACTTGTATCCCACTTAATTTCTACTATTTCAGTTATGCTCCTCCCAGTTTTGGAATATCAGTTGTGTCCATGACTTCTTCATCCGTTTTCACTTGTCTTCTTCCATCAGATTGGCCATCGAATTTTGAACTGAACTATGATTTACTCAAACCATGATGATGTTAGGAGGGCCATAATCGTAAGATGGAAGTATACAAACCTCGACAGTGGAGATGGCTACTTGACACACGAGATGGGGTAAGAACTTCAAGCTCTCGGATCTACCACTATTGAGGGCATCTCTAGTGAATCTAGATCCACTGTGGTGTTTAGACCACCATTAAAGACGGTAGATGGGGCACAAGAGATGGCTCCTTGGCTCATTGATCAGGAAGGATCGCAAGGCTCAATGATGTATATCATCATTCTCCACAAATTTCTGGCGAGGTTCATTAGTATAGGAATAGTTGTCTAACAAGGTTCTGGTAATCTCTCGCCAAATCCACCTCCCTGCACCAGCCCCTCTCCCCTCCCGACTCCCTCTCTCGCAAAACCTCTCCCGCACTACCCACCCGACCCCCTCTCTCGCCTCCTCCCACCGTAACCTTAGCCTCCTCCCAAACCGTCGCGCCACCTCCTAATCGTCGGTGAGCTCTCTCCTGCCCGCAGTCCTACCCTCCTCCCTCCGCGGCACAAGACTCCCAATCGCCCGTGCTCTCCCCCCGCAGCACTAGCCTCCCGCAACAGGCTCCTCCTTCCCGCTGCCCCTCTCCTCCTCCCAGATTTGCTACTCCAGTGCGTATCCCTCAATTGTTTTTACTTTTTGTACATATTTGAAGCTAAGAATTCACTTTGGTAAGTTAGTCCACATTCCATGATTTGCCATCGAATGCACGGGCTCCTGCTAAGACACTACCAATTTTATTCCCTCGCTTTTGAAAATAGCAACCAGTCTCAAGTTTTTGATTTGTGCTGAATGCAATTTTCGTGCAAGTCATCCCTTTTTTATGCAGAACATCTTCTGAACTATACTTGCCAAAGAACGCTATGTATGAATGTAAATGCTTTGTGCATGAAAAATGTATTCGGAATGATACAATAAGGTTTGACCTATAATGTTGTCAACATCCCAAGGAATGGAGAGACTTCCCATTTTTGTAAGAATAGCATTGCTTTCACTGCAATAATATTTTTCTTATAGAAAATTTAAGCATTTGTTGTCATATTTTCTGCTATTAAGGATATAACAATGAATATTGTTCATTGAAAAATTAGTTTTTCTTCTTCTAATTAGCAACAAATACCAAGTTCATTGCTAAGGCTTCATATAACGATGATTTATTCGTTAGCTTATTAGTTAAATTCGATTTTAATCATTGCTAAATTACATAGCAATTAAAAGAAATTCAAACGATAAATGTTTTGTGTATTGCTAGGAATGTAGCGACAAATATAATAACCGTTATGAATCTAAATTATCAAGCATTGAATATTACTTGCTTATACACACATGGAAGATACAACAAAGAAAGATTGTTAAACTATTTGTTGCCTTAGATCAATTTTATTTTGGTGTCTAAACCTATCAGATTTGCTACTATGCTGACCCTCTCACAATATTCTATGTAGGATTATTGTGATATGCTGTAATCGATTTGTTCATCATCTCCTCTAGTAAATGTCATAATGATCACATGTTCTGAAACGCTGAGAATTCGCTAACGAGATCCGGTCTTTGTCATAGAAACTCAAAGTTTTAGTCATTGATCAGTGAACCTTTTTTTCTTTCAAATTTTGATATGGCTTGTTAAGGCTTCATGTAGGCTTGAGAGATTATCATGTAGGGCATTGTAATGTTCGTGTAAAAATTGTTTGGTTTTTATATAGGGTATTCTTCAAAAGATGAGTGAATGTGTCTCATCTGGATTGTCGTGGAAGCCACCTTTTGATGTGAATTGCTATTGTGGATTGAAAGCACTAACATATGTCTCTAAAAAAGATGCATGGGTAGACAATTTTTACAATGCCCTAAATGGAAGGTATATATTTATGCTTCAACATATTTTATGTAAAAAATATATTGTGGATATTGTTATCTGATTTGATATTTTTTTGCACGCAGGAAGGAGATTCATGTAAATTTTTTATTTGGGTTGACGATGTCAATCACAACACCATAGAGCTAAAGTATCAGATAAACACATTTAAAGATGATGTCGAGAAGCAGATGGATGAAACAAATAAGAAACTGTGTAAGATGGAGACACGGTGGACAAAGGATGGGAGCAAATGGATAGAATGGAGAAGCGGTACACTGAAATTGGGAATCGACTTTTGTGTTTAAGCCTTGTAATTGCGATTGTAATATTAGTTGTGATTATCTTAGTTATGTGACTATTACCAACTTAAGTAGTTATTTTAGATTTCCAAGTTGTATGTTATGTTGTCACTTTTGGATTCATGGCTATTGTAACTTTGTTTCCTGGTTGTTTTCTTAATATATTGGGATATGCTTTCCTCTGATGCAAAGTGGCACCAAACATCTCCAGGATTCTTAAGAATAGTAGTCACAAGGGAGAGATTTTGATATTTTGTTCAGACAATATCGATCCTAACAAAATGTTGGCATTGATCAATATGTAACTTTTTTTAACTTACTGTTAGTATGCGATTTTTATGTGTAGTTTGCTTTAGTACTAACTGAAATCTTTGGTGAAGCACATTTCAGTCTCGATTTCCAGTGCAGTTTGAAGTCTAGCAGTTGCAGATTTCCCATATCACAAGCATGATGGATGCAAGTTTGTAGTTTTATTTAAGTCAAATACTTGGATTGTGGGTGTGGAGTTTGGTATTATCCAAGTTAAGCATTCCATTCTCTAGATAGAGGGGAAGTTTTGAGATAAATGTGTAATTGTGCTCAAGGTTGCAAAAGTCGGTAGTCGGTACTCGGTCGGTTGGGTCACTGACTAAGGATTAATCGGTAGTCGGACGACTAATCGGATTTAGTCGGACTTTAATCGGCTTTGAATTTTATGATTATTTTAAATATATAAATCATTTTTATACATACATTTACATAGATTTTGTACATTTTTATACTATCATAATAGAATAAAAAAGTAATTGAATTTAAATAAAACATTGAGCATATTATAATAAGTTTGCTTATAAAAAAAGTAAAACATATAAGAATATGGTATCTCCAAGCAAAAAATTGGTTGACTAGTGTACCTAGTCGTAACTGGTCGGTACTCGATCGGGCACCCAACTGACTAGACTAGTCGGACCTACTAGTCGGGCCAGTCGGGCGATTTTTACAACCTTGATTGTGCTACCGCATGTTGACAATGGAATGGAGTTATGTTGGTGGGACTATATTAAGAGGCCCACGCCCCTTTTGCTCATTGAGAGAAGTGAATAAAAAACCTATCTATTGTTGGCTTTATCTAGTGGTTTCTTATGGCACATTAAGGAGCAGAGTTCCATGCAAGATTATGCATTCATCTGGTTATTCCACATTTATCTATTTTCATATTTCTACAATAAGAATATACATCTCATGATGAAATGAAGTTTTGGTGGTGATAAAGTGTATGATATGATAAAAATCGTGTTAAAAAGATTCGTTAGTTTCATGTCAAGGCTAGTAAGAGTATCACATGGTAAAGATGTGCATCCACTAGTAAAATCTGGTAACACTTGAAACTACAACCAGAAGAGAGTTGATTCTTGCCTCAAACAATGTCCTTCCTCAAACCTTCATTGGAAGGTTGGGATGATAACAATAGCACATATCGTGATAAAACTCACAACAGGGATCTGATATCATCATCATTATGAAGAGGTGGCAATGAGCTCTTAGTGGAAAGCAACAACGATTTATCCCAAAAACCCAAAATGCCATGGGCCATAGAGATATATTATTAGGAACAAGGTATCTCTGGGTACATGATAAGCAAATAATAGACATGCTCAGTACGAACGATCGATTTATCCCAGAGACCCAAAATGCCATGGGCCATAAGAATACGCATACTGACAGTAAGTTAACATAAGCATACTGCATACGGCAAATTCATACACAGTTTCATCAAGTACACTTGTACTACACATCAAAATTTACATATCATATAAACTCCCAAAACAGAAAGCAACATCTTCGAACTTCAAGAAACAGTATGACTGTTGTTGTTCTATCAGTTGCCTTTTACAAAAACATGGTCCAAGCTTCAGAAAATATCCTTCCCCTACAATCACCCTTCTGTTGTTCTATAAGTTGCCTCTAGACGTGCATACTTCAAATTTTGATGGACTGATTTAAGCATGGCAATCATAGTGACATCATTTAGCTGACTCATGTTACAGGAAAAATTACATTTCAGATTAAATCAATATTTCAAAAACTAATCCAACAAACAATACCTTTTCTGGACACGTCATTTGGTAATGTCCTTTTGCCCCACAATTACCACATGTTCTTTTCTTTATTTCACCTTGTGAGGTTGAAACTTCGACATCATATTTCATTCTCTCTGCTCTTCGAGGCCATCACCACCATTATCCTTTCTTGCACCCACATATCTAGTCTCGATTGACCATCGTCGGAGTAGATACTCGTTGGGTATTTCAGGTAAATCCTTTTTCTGGAAAATGTAAAGAACATGGCAACAGAGGATACCTTCGGAAGTAAACTTCTTGCATGAGCACAAACATTTTCCTTGTTTTGGGAAAAAATCAATAAGATATTTTCGATGTTTAATTGTATGGAAATAAACTTCAAACCAAATAATATTACCATTCTTCACAACTTTTTGGTGGGCACAATTAATAATCTTCTTAATTCATCTTGAAATTCCACGAAGATTGTAGGAGTATAGAAGACGGAAGCTTGTGATTCCATTAGATGGTCAGACCATAATGTTGCCTTTGTAGTCAATGCTGTAAAATCTGAAGTTTCTTCAACTTCACGACGTGCCACTAGGGCCCTTTCATATTGCTGTACAAATTCTGATATTGGTGTGTGGGAGTGGACATATCCATAAAAAAATGAATTCATGCTTTCCAAACGTTGTGTCGAAAACATTCCTACAAAAAATACATCTTTTAGATATGCAGGTATCCACATTCTCAGAGTTCATACATATTACGTAGCCAGCTTTTTTTAGCAATATTGTACTTTGCTCGAAAATTTTCCCATTGCTGCTCAAACTCATCAATGGTTTGACTTCCATATATCCACTTTTCAAATTCATGTTTAAATTGTTGATCACATCTCAATTGATGTAAATGAATTAATGCATTCTTTTTGATATGTCAAATGCAAAATCTGTGTGTCGTTGTAGGGAAAACAACAACAATAGCTTCACGCATAGCTGGATCTTGGTCAGTGATTATTGCAATAGGCAACTTACCATGCATGCATTGCAACCATGTACGGAATAACCAAACAAATGTTTCCATCGTCTCATCTGCCAATAGAGCACATCGAAATAGTGTTGATTGTTTATGACCGGTAAATGGTACAAAAGGCATTATAAACTTATTAGTTCTGTATGTGGTGTAGAACACCAATACATCGCCAAAATGCAAATAAGAAGTTCGTGATCGTCCTTCAGCCCAGAAGACATTTCGCATTGTCATATTCTCATCAAGCTCAACTTTGAAAAAGAACTCACTGTCTGTTGTCATATTGTTTTCAAAATATCCAACAACATCGATACTCTCATGACCAAGATTGTTCTTTCGACTGACTTTGATTTTGTCAATGCAAACTTGACTTGTAATATTCTTCTCACCCGAGGTACTCAAAACACTGGAAATCTTCGAAGCACTTAACCCGCAACAATGCAACGTGTCAATCAATCCCCTCGCACAAGATGAAATCTCCTTGAGTGATCGTAACTTCTATACTTTGGATGGACTTGTCATCACATGGTTATGTGATTCCTGAAAAGTTCGAACCACCCAAGTCCCTTCATCATCCACCGAGGCATAAATGTGAGCTTGGCAACCTTCTCTAATGTCACGTCCATGCTTAACCTCTCTTCACTCCATTCTTTTATCCTTTAAACCTTTAAATCCTTGCTTAGAACAAACTACTTTTGTAGCAATAGGAAGATTTGTATGCTCCAACCGACGTAATTTTTGTTTATGCATGGAGAAACCCATTGTTCTTGCATATGAATTGTAAAATGCAACCAGATCTTCATCTATAGAAAACTTCATGCCAATAATAGGCTTCTCAACACTTCATCTCATCTCGTTTGTTATTGTTTCTATACCCAAGAGTTGATCGGTAGAATGACAGTCCAAAATCACACATTCTTCATTGACTACAGTGTGAGCCATTTCTTGTGAGTCTTTAGCACGCATTTCACCTAATAAATCCAAATATGTGATGAAGATGTAGCTTTATATATAAAAATTTTCAACAAAATGTAGTCAATAATATTATCAACAGACTAAACAGAAAGGTTCAAGAAGAAAATATAATCAAAATTCTGTAACAAAGTTCTGAAAAAATGCTACAATCACCTCATTTCTCATATTTTAACCATTCAGTAAATTAAACTTGGTTATGACCTCTCATCTAACTTTAGTCTTGACTAATCAACTGTTTTCCTACACAACAATAGTACTGTGCAGGAGGTCCAAGCATGATGTCAGATCTTGTAAAAGAAGCAAAGCTATATGTCAACCAATTATCTCACACTATCGACCAAACAAATTTTATTATCCAGAACCAATGATCTCACAATATATTTCTTACCCAACAAACAATACATTTATGTAGAAAAGACTCCAAATAAGAAACTTGAGACTAGCTGTTATTTTCAAAAGTGAGGGAATAAAATTGCTAGCATCTCAGCATGAGCTCATGCATTCGATGAAAAATCATGGAAACATGGACTAACTTACCAAAGTGGTTTCTTAGCTTCAAATGTGTACAAAAAGTAAAAAAAATGAGAGATACGCATTGGAGGAGCAAATCTGGGAGGAGGAGGAGAGGGGCATCGGGAAGGAGGAGCTCGTTGCGATTGTATGTTCCCTTGAGTGGCATGGGAAGTAGAGATAAAACCCTTCTAGATCATATCACAAGTGTAGTGACAATCCACCTCAATGTATATAGTTCTTTCATGGAAGGCATAATTATTGGCAATAAAAAGAGCAACTTGATTGTCGCATTGTAGATGCATGAGAAGAGGTGCATTAATAGCTATGTCAGTCAAAACGGATCCGATCCATATCATCTCATTGGTCCCCTGTGCCATGGCTATGTACCATGACTTTCCAATAGATCTGGTTGCCATGGTATGTTTCTTACTCTTTCATGACATCAAAGAGCTCCCTATGAATACTGCAAAACAAAAGTGGATTTTCTATCCTTCGGACATCATGCATAATCTACATCTGTACATGCAGTAGCAACAACAAATGACTTTTTGCTAAATAACAATTCAGTACAAGGAGAAGACTTTAGGTACTTCAGAATCACGTGAAGGACATGCATATGTGCATGTCCCGGTGTTGTTCGCGAGATCTCGAGGATCGGAAATTAATGATAGTAAAGCCGTTGCTATCCCCAAAAATCCTGTGACAAACAAACAAATATTTTTTTATTTTTGCTACTTATTAACCTGTATAGCGGGCAGGGTCGAACTCAGGGAGGCTACAATTCCCGAGGGTTATTCATTAATATTTCCATGGAATATTGGGAGAAGAGGTGAAATAGTAGGCTTAAGATCAAAATGCCCATGAAACGCAGGGATTTGTATCCAAGAATTTGTTTGCCCTGCCCCTGGATTATAAGCATAGTTAGTGTAGGCTTAGCCCCAGGTTCTATATGAGGTTCTTCTCCCCCATTCCCACCTCCAGGGTTTCTTTTATCCCCCTCTCTCCTATCTTCTCTTTCCTGTATCAGCTCGAGAATCATGTCTCTCAATGCGTTCTGAAAGTTAGCCTGCTCTGCTATCTGCTTGAATTGTCTGGATGGAGGCTAACATGGTGCTGTTGATATCACTCTGCTCCGACATGATTTCCTTTCCCCTTGGAGGCATCAAGTGTTCGGTGTCTGACTCTGAAAATGTGCATGATACTTGATTAGTACTCAGAATTGATGGAGTCTCAGATATTAATTCGAGATTAAAGCCAATCTCAAATAGTTGATCGATGGTTGTTGTGAAGGGCGAAGTGGAGAAAGAGGAATATTCGGGAAGTGAGTCTCCCCGAATAGAAGGTGAACGACTCGAAGTGTAGAATGAGCTCGCAGAGTCCAAACGAGAAATACTTCGGTCCGACATCTTTTAAATCAATAGGCAGGATGCAAGAACACGAAGGTCAATGCAAGAGTGAAAGTGAATGAAGGCGCAAATTGTGCAGAAGGATCTTTATCGCTAGTAAGCAAACGCAATACAAACCCACAGTTCACCAACTCAACTTAATGTGAAGACCGTGAAGGTTTGGTCAATTATCTTGTCAATTTTAGAGTTTGGTGACAATACAATCTATCTGAGCGGTTAAAGCGAGCTGTTAGGAACCCAATGCTCTCAGGAGACTGGCCCAATCCCAAAGTTAGATCTTTCCCAACAAGTATGAATTGCGGACCATTTACCGGCTACCCGATCAATTCAATCTGTTAAAGACGTCATGGGCCGCTTTACCGGCTACCGGAGAGATCCTCACTGGAGAACAACTAACCCAAGATAGTAGTCTGAAAAGAGTTCGAGCGTGGCTCTATCCTAGTGTGCGGGTCGCTCTCTCGCTATAGACAAACCAAACAATGAGGGGATTACTCTCCCCAAAAAAATGATTTTCCTTGTGTTTATTTTAGGGTTGATTTTTCTTTAGCAGTCTCGTATTTTAGGCAGTTGTCACTTGGTTAAAATATTTTCAAAGAATCACCTACCGAGTGTCCAATTTTCATTTTAACTTATGTGAGTGAAAACAAGGAAGGAGATCGGAAATGCCAATGCGCGATTAAAAACAATGATGCATGCAGGGGTTAGAGATGCGTACCTTATCGTTAGCACTCTACATGCAAGTGATCCACGCAGAATTTAAATAAACTATCCTATATGATGCAAGTGAACCGTCCTAGATGATAGCTTCTATTAACGGGCAAGAACAAGTTAATTTGACTAAGTCCAACTTACGCTCTACTCTATAAGCACATTAATTTCTTGTTTAGGGTGTTTGGACCATATTAATTACCTGGCTCTAGCAAATTAATTAAAGCAATCAAGAGGTAGCTCACAAAATCTGCGGGAAAGAAAGAAAAATATGGTGATGAAAACAAAACCGGTGAGGTCCCCCAAGTGTATAGGCACTAGGTGAAACAAACCCCATAACAAATGAATGTATGTTTACAAAGTTCAAAAACTAGAAAAGAAAAATTCTCTCTCTCTCTTTTAATTTTTTCCTCCTCTTCTCACGCTATCCTGCAGCTTGGTGAAGAATCAAGCCGCCTCCACGTCGCTTGGGTGCTTCAGCTCTCCTAGGATCGGCTCCTTCGCTCAGTGGGCCATCACAAGAAAAAGAAAAGAGAATGTGTAAGAAATACAATTATCAAGTATGAGAAAGAAAAATAAAATATATGCAGTGGATATGAACAATAGAATAATGTGGTAAATTATAAATAGATATTTACACCCAAGAATAGCAGGTCAAAAGAGAAACCTAACTACCCTCGTCGTGCCTCTTAGTAACAGTGTCATTTTGTTGTTCGCGAGATCTCGAGGATCGGAAATTAATGATAGTAAAGTCATTGCTATCCACAAAAATCCCGTGACAAAGAGACAAATATTTTTTTTATTTTTGCTACTTATTAACCTGTATAGCGGACTTGGTCAAATTCAAGGAGGCTACAAATCCCGAGGTTATTCAATTAAACAAGAATTAATTAAGAGAAAATAAGAATCTCAAAGGATAACTATCCTTGGTTTTTGTGATGTTCCATATTTTTAATTTTTAATTTTTTATTTTTAATTTTTTTTATTTTCTAATTTTCAAATTTTTAGTGGTTTTTAGTTTTGCAATTTTTTAAATTTTCAAATAACGAACAATATGCACAAGCACAAGAATACATACACCAACTCTTTTTCTAATTTTTCAATTTATAAAAAATGATTAGAAAAATTCAGAGAAAATATTTTGGATTTTAAAAGTTTTAAAATATTTTTTTGGGATTTTTTGTGAAATTTTCAGATGTTTTTCTCTTTTTTTTAAATCAAACAGTGAGAAAATGCGAAATTGTGCACAGCCTGGAGTAATTTGCAAATTAAAAATATTTTAAGTGCCCAAACAGGAACTGAAATGTCTATTTTTGGATTTTTGTAGAATTTTCTATGATTTTTATAATATTTTTAGTATTTTTCAAGTTTTTTGGGTTTTTATAAAGAATTAATGTGTGAAATTTGCACAGAAATAAAAAATAGTTAAATAAAGCTACTCTAATTTTTCTAGATTTTTTGGATCAATATTCGAATTTTTATGAATTTTTCAATTTCAGGAAAATAAAATGACACTATTTTTGATTTTTTAATAAAAATAATAAATTATAAAAAATGCTATGAAATAATTATACAATGAAAATCACTACAACAGAAGCATGCACATTTGTTTTTGGAATTTTTAGACTTATAAAAACATTTATTTTGATAAAAAGATCGTGCAAATCCAAGAATCTGGATAACAGGGTCTAAAATGTAAATAGTTCTTATTTTTATATAATAAAAAAAGAAATAAAGCAGCGGAGGAAATGTGCAATTTACCCAGATGACACGTGCACCACACATGCTTGAGTTGGAGCAGGAGGTCTTCTTGTGAATTTTGAATTCTCCAGGAGCTCAGATGTAATTTTCCCAAATTAACTTGATTCTGGCAGAGATCCTCTTGCAATATGCAGTACTTCAAAGAGGAAATATGTAATTTTACCAATAAGTATTTTTTTAATCCCCTAAAGCTTTCTTCGTTCTTCAACAACCCACAAGGGGCCATGGGGAGTGTCGCCTCTTCACGCCGCGGGTGGATGTAGGCCACCGCCACCCTCCTTCTTGATGCGAGCGGAGGTGCATGGTGATAACAGTTGGCGTGGGCGAGGCAGGAGGTTGGCGATTGAGGTTGGAGGCGGTCTTGATAGAGGAGAACGACAAGGGCGGCTGTAGGGCCTTCAGAGAAACGAGACGGTCTGGCAGTGGCGCTGGCAGTTGGGCGGTGGCGGAGTTCTGCGATGTCGCGGTGTGAAGGACGATGGCGGTGCTCCTCGCACGGGCGGCGGAGGTAGCGCGTGAGCGGCGGTGCCGCAGGTGCGGCCGGCGACTCTCTGGCGATTGTGCATTGTCGATGGGGAAGGGCTATGCTGTGGAGGCGGTGGTGGAAATCGAGCGGCGGTGCCGTAGGTGCGGCCGACCGTGGGATGGTATGGGCGGGAGGTAGTGGCTGCGCGGCCGACGGCAGCTTGGGTGAATATTTTTTTATAATTTATTATTTTTTGATGTAAATAATACTGGGAGATTTTTTTAATTTTTTTATAAATCCGAAATATTGGAAAAAAAACAGGAGATAAGAAATGTGTTTGTTTTTTTTATTTTTTTTAATGATTTTCAAAACAGAAGTTAGAGAAAACAAATATATTTTTTTGTTTATTCATAAATCAAACTTCGAAGGCGAGCATGATGACTCGATCCCAAAATTAAAAATGGACGTCGTAAATGAAGATTCGACGAAAAATGAGGGAATCGAATCCGATTCTCCAGCCACCGTATGTGGTCAGAGTTGATAGATCGTGGAAGATGGAAATTGAACGCAGGGAGATTAAGAACGTGAGATGAAAAATTCGAGTCGATGACAGATTAAATCGTGGGTGGTGATTCGAAGATCTATATGAAAAATTTGACAACGAAGAGAAAAATGCTAGAAATAAGACTACAATTAATCTACTATAAAGATAAGAAGAAAATGACGATGGATCTCACCTTAGGAGCGGAAATGACCTTGATCACCTCGACGAAGGCCGACTCGCTGTCACCGGACGACTCGGAGGGTATACACCTTTCTCGACAAGAAGACTCTCGAAGATCGGGCTCCTCTCACCAAAGATTGATCAAGTTGGAATGATAGAGAAGGAGTCATATAAATAGAAAATATAATGGAGATGAAATTTGATTTTTTTTTTGACTTTTTGGATAAAGAGATAAGAGAGATGAAAATTGAAATGAGATACGGATAAAGAGAGATAAAACTATTTACAAAATTATCTATTTTTTTTGAATTTTCGTCACTTTATTTATTTGAAATAAAAAATGTTATTTTTTTTATTTTTTATGGTGGTTAATTAAAAATAGCAACTATATACATATACGATATACATATATGACATTATATACAAGGGTAAATGAGGAAATTAGCTTCTTCTTCCTCTTTTTTTGAAAATTTTTTATTTTTATTTTTAAATAATTAGTAAAAATATTTACAAATATATACAAATACAATATATACAAAATACATGGGAAAACTGCATAAACCACCCCAAAAAACTGACTTTTCAACCGTAACTCCAAAAATTATGAAAATACAACAATTTTAAAGATAATTTAATTTAAAATCCAATGGAAGTGAGATTGGTTCAATTTGAGTTCTTATGGAGCTGGAATTGGTCTTTCAATTAGTACTTAGTGGCTTTTTCCAAGTGTGATTGCTTTTATTCTTACATGATTTAATTGTGCAATTATTTTTATTACTTAGAACACATTTTTATTTACAACTTTGGTTTTGAAAGTTATTTGATTTGAGGTCAATTAAGTTACAAATAAAATAGTGTAGTATACAAATATACACAGCACACCTTTTTTTGGATTTTCTAAGTGAGGACCCTATCTCCCCCTACTTTATTCCTGGTCGATCAGGTCAAGTCTTGACCTTCTCTCGGGGTTCATGTCATCCTGATTTATTACATATGTACAATCTTCCCTTTTTATTTTCTTTTCTTTATTTTTCTTTTTTCCTTTTTTATTTATTTTAGGTTAAAATAATATACAAATATACAATATTTACACACAGATGCAAGTTAATAAGAATATGGAGTTAATATTATATACATGTGTTTTATAAGGGATTTTTAGCTAAAATAAATGAATAAAGATGACGAATCGTAGATTCATCACCCGGATACTCCATAAACTAGCTAACTCTTCACGTTGCAAAAGAGATGTATGGCCTGGTGATAAGCCATATATAGGAGCTTCCTAACAAGATCCTTGTATCGCCTCCAATCTACCTCATCTGTATCATCATCATATAGCTTCATGTTGGGGTCCATAAGACTATAGAAGTAGTGGCAAGCCTGTAATATGGCATGACTATCTTATAGAGAAGGTCAGTGACATACTTCCTCTTGGTTATAACAAGACCCCACTGGTTCCTAGCAAACTCAAGCCCTAGGAAGTAGCGTAAATCATCAAGGTCCTTGGTGATAAACTGTTGTCTAAGGAAATCGTTAGCCTTGTGAGTACCTCACACATTATCTCCTATAACGATATCATCAACATAGATCAATATAGCAATGATAACTCTCTGAGACTTCTGAAGAAACAATATATGTTCTACAGTTTACCTCGTAAAGTCATGCTACTTTATCAAGTTTGAGAGCTTTTAAAACCATGCCCTGGTACTCTATTTAAGGACATATATAGTCTTATGAAGTTTGCAAACCATTTGATACTACCCCTCAGTTTTAAACCCAGGTGCCGTATGTATGTATACTTCCTCATGTAAGCCATCATAGAGAAATGCATTATTCACATCAAGTTGATACAAGGGTCGGTCCCATGTCACTGCAACAGAGAGAAGGATCATAAGTGTAGAGTAATGAGCCACAAGAGAGAAAACATCCTGGTAGTCCACCCTATATGTTTGGGTGAATCCACGAGCCACAACGCTCGCTTTTAGCGATCAGCACTGCTATCTGCATAGTACTTCATTGTAAACATACTTGCATCGAACCACGGAGGCCCCTATAGGAGCAGTGACAAGGCTCCATATACCACACGATTGTAGAGTGTCCATCTCCTCCTCCATATCGAGACATCATTGACTATCTACCATAGCCTCCTCGTATGTCCATGACATCTTTATAGCTGACAATCCTACGACATATCTCATGAAATCCTCTGAAAGACACCTCAATGATACATGAGCAACAAGAGGATACATGGCACACATACGCCTCCACTTCCGTAAAGCAATGGTCATATCAAGATCTCTAGCATCATCTATGACCTTTAAAGTAGCTTCTTGTGAAGGTACATGCTCGTCCTGTAAAGTAGCATGCTACATAGACAAATCACTAGTGCTATCAGTAGAAATAATTTTCTAAGAACATACCTGAGGCATGCTAAATGATGGGGAACGTCGATGAGCGAGGGAACAATAGGTGAAGAGTAAATGTAAACATGTGACAAAACTGTGCCAATGTACTAAGTGATGGGGACAAAGGAGCAACCACAGTAGAAGGAAAAGGCAGAGGTGGTGGTAGAATAGGAGGAACTATAATAGGGGGTGGAGGAGGAGGTGGTATGTGTACATCCTCCCCAAATTCAGAGGTAGTCATCCTATCACCTGTAGAAGTAAAGTACATAACCGACTCAAAAAAGGTGACATCATCATTGTTAGAATTATTTTATTATATTTTTTATGTTCCGTAACCCTTAAAGTACTTATGTATTTTTCCTCTTTTGCTCTCTTGGGTTTCCTCTCTATATAAGAAACCCTAACCATACAGAATAAACAATAACTGGTTCTTTTTCATCTCCATATGGTATCAGAGCAACGACCCTAGACCGGGATTCTGATCTAAAAATCCTCTCTGCCACCTTCAAGCCTCATAAGAACCTGCACGGTCCCTTCTCCAACACCCAGGGCCCTCGTGTGAAGCCCTCCAATCTTGTCAAAGAGCAGCAGCATGTGCCACCTCCCCTTCCCAAGTGCTATCAGCGACTTCTGCATTGTTGTAGGGTACCATCAACACCTTCTAGGCATCCTCACAAGTTCCACTGGCCAGCAACTAGCCCTCAAAGGCACCATCTGCCGCTTTTAGGCGCTACCAGCCACCAATAGGTGTTGTCTGGTTGCTATTTGGTGCTGCCAGTACCCCTAGGCATCCTTACGAGTGCCACAAGCAAAACAACAACCCCCTCCGGGTGTTATCGATCATGTTTCATACCCAAGAACCCTTTTGTATCATTGTCAGGGTCCCCAAGACTCACCTGATCGGTTGTTCATGAGATTTCAGCCTTTCTTCATGGGAAAACTTGAGTTTTAGGGCATCTTTTAGCCTTATATGCATCATTAGTCGATCACATGATCTCCTTCCTCTTTAGAACCACCATGACACTTACTTCTTCTACTGAGACTAAGCCCTTGGTCACGAAAATGATGGCTCAAGGTCCAACTATCAAACTTAAGGGCAAAAAAAATTATGTGTTCTGGTCTCCATCTTTTATGTGGTCAACGGAAACTCTACATCCTCACTCAAGATCCTCTAGACTAAAAGGACAAGGAGTACACCAACTAGCAGACAGACAACTACTTGGCTATCCACAGGATGGCCAACTGTGTTGAGGCATACATTACCTTAAAACTCCTTTACAAAAACACAGCTAAGGAAATGTGGGAGGATCTCGATCAGACATACTCCCAGAAGAGGAAGAATTCACACCTTGCATACATTTATAGGTGAATATGGTTAACATCTCAGAGTGACTCCAGCCTCACTGAGTATTACAGGCATCTCTCTAGCATGTATGATGAGCTTGCAATATTTCAACCCTCATGTTGCACTAAACATGTACAAGAGCGATCTGACTGGAAGGTATACCCCCTGATGACCTGCGTTCTAGATATCATGCAACGAAGTAACAATTTCTTATTTCACACACTGCCAACAATGAAAGTCATCGTTGGTAGACTTGAGGAACTTGAGATATATGCTGCCCAACCTTCCGCATCACCTTTAGGAGAGAACCTTACACGCATCGCTTCATTTGAGAGAGGATGCAGATATGGCTTTCAAGGAGGATGTAAGCGTGATTCAAGCTGTGGTCGTGGATGATAATATAGATGAGGCCAAGACTTTAGTGTGGATGTAGATGAGACTCTACTGCCCCATGCACTCACCGTGGTCAGTGGAATCACCTATCTCAATAATGCTGGCAGAAGTTTTGTGTACTTCCTTATCACACCAATAATGCCTATGAGGATGCCTATGATGTGGAAGAGGCGTCACCTACAACAACCTCCAGTGGTAATTTAGTTCATCTTAATGATGCATATTACTCCCTCCTAATGCAGATCCTTTAGACCCAAGTGCCAACCACCTCTAGTGATACTACCAATGTTGTGGCTACTCCTTCACGTACAATAGCCAACTCTGCTATCACTCATGCTCCGTCTTGGATTATTAATTCTAGTGCCCCCACTTAACTGACCAGAGAAGGTAGTCTACTCACCTCCTTTGTACCATCTACCTCTGTAAGCTTAGTTCGAGTTACTAATGGGATTCAATCACTGATTACTATTGTCAGAACTATGATGTTCTCTTCGAAGCTCCGACTTTCCGGGGATCATTGTGCTCATGATTTTCCTCTTAGCTTGCTGTCAGTTCATAAAGTTTGTGTTGAGATGAGTTTTGTTGTTATTTTCAGGACATCCAAATGAGGCATATTTTTGGTGGGGATATGAGCAGAACGATATATATTATCTTGCTATTCCTTCGGACTCCAAGTTTGTTGGTATTACGTCCATCTTCGAAGATCCACTCCTATGACATCTGTGCCTTGGGCAAACCTCTGCCAAAACCATCTCCATAATGTTTCCTGAACTCTTTACTCTGAAGTTCTTTCACTCCGAGGTGTGTGAGTTTGGGAAACACAATCGAGCTTCTTTTCCTATTCGTACCGAGTCCTATAGTACTACAACTTTTCATCTTGTTTGTCGTAATGTTTAGGGACCTTGTCCGGACTGAACATTAAATGATCATCGTTATTTTATAGTTTTTGTTGATGATTATACTAGATCTTCTTGGGTGTATCGAATAAACGAGTGTTCAGATATTAATAAAATTGTCAGAAATTTCTTTCAATATGTTAAAACCTTCTTTTCCATTTGTGTTAAGATCTTTCATATTGACCTTTTAAGTTAACCCAATAGGACTTGACCTCTTTCTTTGTGTCTTAGGGAATTGTTCACCAAACCTCCTATCCATATACCACACAGTAGAATGGTATAGCTGAGAGGAAACTCTGACACTTACCAGATGTTGCCAGATCCTTCTTAGTCAAATGAGTGTTCATAAACATTATTGGGGGGTTGTTATCCTTACTACAGTATATCTCATCAACACTATCCTTCGTCTATTCTTGGATGAGGGGTTCCATTTTCCTTACTTTACCCTGTTGAGTCTTCCTTCCCCATACCTCTGCAATTTTTTTGTTGTATTACCTTTGTTCATAACTTGCATGCAACTGGCAGATTATCCTCTCGAGCCATCAAATGAGTCTTTATTGGGTACTCTCGTACCCAGAAAGGCTATCACTATTATAATTCTGTTGGACATTGATACTATGTCTCTAGATGTCACCTTCTTTGAGAAGACAAGTTATTTAACACAAACTACGAGTGACATCGCTCTAGACCTCCCTCCTCCACCAATTGTCTATACTCATCAGCGTACCTCTATATCTTCTAAACCAATGTTTGCACATTTGCCTTCCCTTTTATGCAGGATGATAGGAATACTTTGAGTGGTCCCACCATTGTTGTTCCAAGTATGCCTGAGGAGCTTCCTATGGCTCTGTGCAAGGAAAAGAGGCAACACATGTATTATCTCATGTCACATTTTACTTCTACTGATGGTTTGTCTAGTTACAACAAGAGATTTACAGATTCTCTAAATGTCATTTCTGACCCCAGAGATCATTTCAGTGTGATTCATGGTCATGGTTGGCGACAGGCCATGGATGAGGAGATGGTAGCACTTATCTCCCGGGGTACGTGGGATCTTCTTTCGTGCCCCTAGGAGTTTGTCATGTGGCTTGCAGATGGGTCTTTGATGAATCTACATTTCATCATCTTTATTCTATCATTTTGTCCTCAGAAACCCTAGTAAATGCGTGTAAATAGGCTTAATTCATGCATTTTAGCATTCATGTATATGTGTGTAAATATTGTATAAAATGCAGTTTTTATTGCCAAAATTATAGAATAAAGAAAAGAAAAGAAAAAGAATAAAATATTGTAAAAATTTTATGACCCGAAACCACGAGACCGAGGCATCTCGATGACTAGGTCGACAAGGAATAAAGTAGGGGGAGATAAGGGCCAAAAATACCAATAAAATTCCTTTTATTTTATTCATTCTTTATTCATTTTGGGACCTATTTTTGGTTCTACTTTTTATACATCAAATAAAGAAACTTTAGAAATGAAAGTTGTAGATAATTAAATAAAGAAAAATACAAAATTGATTTCACTGAAAAATAATACATAGATAAAAAGTTCTGGTCTGAATAAAAATCCAGAATCCCAACTTCCCATACCTGTATCTCACAAATCAAAACTCCAAATGCCGCAAACTCACCTTTAATTGTATATAGAATAAAATAATCTATTTAATGGCGGTGGTTTCGCATTTGGCGGAGCTACGGTTTGAAAGTTGAGTTTTGGACCCCCATTGTATAAGTGTACAGATTAAAATATTCAATTTATTAGTTATTTATTATTTTTATAATTTTATATTTTTATAATGTTGTAGATATTACTTATAATAATTATGTATATTAAAATCAGAATAAAAATGTAAATAAATCTCAAAATAAAATACTTATATATACAAAACACAGGTATTATACCTATATACATACATATACAGTACCTATTTCTATTTTATTAAATATACAAAACACATCAATAAAAAGAAATAAAAATATAATTATGTGTATAAAAGTAGGTTATAATTGTATAAATTAATAATAAAAAATAAATTAATTAAATACATAAAATAAAAATAAAAGAATACAATATATAGAATAATATACCTATAAAGGGTATAATAGGCAACTTGTAAAAATATACCTCTAAAAAATAAATAAAAATTACCATAAAATAATTTATAAAATAATAAACTTTTTTTATTGAATAATCTAAAATTAAATAAATCATTTAATATTTTTAATTTCATTTACAAATCTTTTATTTAAGTCTTGTCTTTTGCGGATGACGTGGCCTAATCAGGCCACGCCATCCGTTGACCAGGGGTCAACTCTATGACCCAGGTCACAGCCCGCTAGACATTTGCCTACCCTCCTCTTCTCGACTTTCTCCACGTCGTTTCTTTCACCGAATGAGAGAGCGTCCTTCTGCAAACTTGTGGCCCAAGACTCCATGATTCACGCCAGTAGGTTTTTTTGGGGATTGGATCAAAGATCCACCCATTTCTGTCGCGATTTACGAGCCGCCTCAACCATGTTTCAAAACTGAGCCAGCCACCCTCCTCTCTTTTTCGAACCCTTCTTTGACCTAGCCACCACCTTGCTTCTTGCGTTCTGGACTGGAGGCCATGACAGGGCCTCCTCCAACCATCTAAGCGGGTCGCGCGAGGCCAGGAGGCGCTCCACCATCATCTCCGGCCAAAAGGTCGTCGAGGTACCAATCTCGTGGCTTCGGCCACTGAGGACCTGTTTCTTCCTCCCTTTTTAGTGCATTTTCTTTGCTTTGATTTTACTTATCTTCCTGTAAATCGTAGCCTTCGCCTCCTAGTGTTTTTCTTCGTGATTTCTCCCATCTAACCGCTCGCGCAGCCACCTCGCCGGAGCTCGTTCCGGCGAGCTTTGTTTCCGCCCTTCCACCTTCCTTCACCGCCAGAAGGTGCGCGGCAGTTTGCCCGTGCCCTTCTGTAACCATCTATTTTGCAGGTCACGAGCGATTCGAGGACGCCTGGGTAATTTTGGGGATTGGTCGGAGATACCTGGGACCACTTGCGCCTCCCCTGACGCCTGTGCGCTCCGGTGAACGGCGGTCATCCTTGAGACCCCAGGCGTGTAGAAGACCCCTGCAGTAACCTTCCTGGGCAATTTTGGAGCCTCAAGAACCTCGGAGGAGGACGATCAAGGGCAAGGGAGGTCGCCGCCTGCGCGTTCTTCCCTGTTCTTGCTGAATCTCACAGAGTCGTTGATCTTGCCCTGTTCTTGCCGCGTCTCAGCCGCCGTTCGATCCCCGAGCACAGCCACCGTCCAATCGCAGATAGGGATCTAATTGGGTCCCTCCAAAGGCGAAGGGGTATCACAAGCCGTAAGGGCGCCACGTGTATTAGTGAGGCGGATCCCACCGTTTGTCAGCGCATATAGCTGGGTATTTTACGCACCCAACCCATAGAATTTTGTTAATTGTTTATTAGCTTATAAACTTTTGCCGGCTGTTAGAATATTTTTGTAATATTTATCGAAAAGCCCAAAAACTTCATAGATTTGCCTCCAGGTCCCCAGCCACGTCAGACCACGTGCCTCTGCACGTGGTATGTAGGAATTTTGCGTGGAGACCCTCGGAGCTTTGGCATATCTTCATTTAATCTACAAACATTTTGTTGCAATATAAAATTTTGGTGCTTTTGCCGTTATACCCCTGGGGTTTTTGTTAATCACAGAACAACCTTTTTAGGCACGCGTGCTACGTACGTGGGCCTGGGGTTTTTGCAGACGAGCCCTCGGGCATTTTTGTTATTAATATTAGTCCAGCAAGTTTTTACTTCATATATATATTCTCTGGAAATTTACAATCAGCCCCCCTGTACTTTTTGAATATTACATAAATGCCCATGCATGCTTGATTTTTCCTTATGTTTCTAGTAATTTTTGCATGCGTCTATTAAACCCTAAAAAATCTACAAAAAGTAATTTAAGTCTTTGTTGCATAGTAGATTAACATCATATTTTTATTTTTCATATTTATTGCATTTTAATATTTATTTAAAATAAAAAATAGCCATTTTGTGCACTGTCTAGCTTATAAAACCTATAAAAAATATAAAATCTCGACAGAAAAATCCCAAAAAAATATTTTTTGTTTCTTGTAGTGTGTTTTAACTTCAATCCAAAATTAACTAAAAATTACAAAAGAAAACTCATAAAATTCACAAAACCCCAAAAACCTTTATAAAAATATTAAAAAATCTACAAAAATCCTAAAAATACAAACTTTGTCTCTGAATTTCCTTTGTTTTATTATCTTTATTAGAAAATTAATTTGGAGAATTTTTGTTACTGTTTTCTATTTTATTTCTCCATTTTAAGTTTCAGCCTTGTCTTTTATCCACGGTTTTCAGTATTTTTGACTTTAAAAATACCAAAAAAATTAGGAAAATCTAGAAAAATCACAAAAACGTTATAAAATTATAAAAACCACAAAAACATTTGGTTTTCTGAATTTTAGTTATTTTTAATGATTTTTAAAAATAGCCTAGCATCTCTTTCCTTATATTGTATACATATTCCAATATTGGAAAAAGAAAATACAAAATTTTTAAAATATAAAATTAGAAAAATTAGAAAATTAAAAATCAAAATATAAAATTAAAAATTAAAAATTAAATAAAAAAATTATAAAATTAAAAACCCACAAAAAAATAGCATAGTAGACACTTGTTGACATTCACACATTTTGTGCCTTCGTGCCCCGATCTATCTTATCTGCTCCCTGTGTTCGACCTCTACACATACTTGTACCTATACACATCTTGTTGTAGAGTTATAATAAATTTTAACTCCACACACTTTCACTGCTTTACTTGATTGTCATGGGTTAGTTGTTGTTCGAAGTTCGGATTTTCGAGCGGTCACCGCATCGACTGTTGATCCGCCTTGTGGATCAATACGACCGCTCGATTTTCTCGCTTCAACAAATGGCACCGTTGCCGGGGAGCAACAATGCTTAGTTCGGGTCTTGTTTGTGATTGTGATTGATTGTTTATTTCGCGGTTTTTTTTGCTTATTTTTGCTCTTTTATTTTGATATCATTTGAATTGTCTGACCACCCTCTTGTTTGACTTCGTACGAGGTACGCGGATCGAGGGAGGCACTCCTTTCTAGGAGCGCTCATGCAACCACGTGAGGCGGCTTCGGCTTCGCACCAAGGCGGACTTGGAGGGAATTTTGAAGACAATTTTTGATCTTTTATTTTATTGCATTTATTTTTTGTAATTCAAGTGAGAGAGAGACCACTATTATTGTAATAATACAGGTACCCTCGGACACTTGGACATTCGAGCCTAATTTCCAAGTGATTGTTCACTTGGGGGCTCGCCGCGACTTTTCTCGTGTTTTTCTTCGCATTCTTTTTATTTTGTTTTGTTTTTAGATTTTATTTATTTTGTGTGATTGAGCCCCTAGTTTTAGGATTGCTTGCGATAGACTATGGCCAAACACTAAATATTTTGCACGCACCTATAGTCTCGTTTGGACTTAGTAAAATTTAAACAGTTGATTCACTATCTTTGATCCGTCGCGCCGCGAGCTCATCCCGCCAAGCGCTTCTCCTGAACTCGATTTGTCGAGAGGAGGAGGGGTGAGCCTAGACCGGACTCTAGGATTGAGGATTTGTGGTCAACTTGTGGTTCTTCCCTCTAATAGCAATTTCTGAACTTAGGGCGATTTCATCGGCTTTTGCATTTGCATATAGATAGGTTTCAATTCTGCTGAGCATCTGCAGTAGAGTGCTGGAGGTAAGGTGAGCATTTACGCTTTAGCATCCATCATCTTTTTGCCGCTTGCATTGCTTTTCCGTCTCTCTACCCCTGATTTTGCCAACCTAGGATCTTAAAGGAATTGACTCCTCGTTAGGCGCGTGCATTACTCACTAAAAATCCAAAAAAAGTGATAATTAATAAAATTGGGACTGCTAATATTACTTGACCCTAAAATTGATCAAAAAGAAAATCTTGTCTTGGGGCGAGTAATCCCCTCATTGTCTTCGTTTTACATTGCTCGCGCACACACTAAGGTTAGTGCCCAAATCCCATTTTCAGCCCCCTAAGTGTTTGTGCAATTTTGGACTTCTCACCTAACTCTAAACAAACAAGATAAAAAGACCGACTTTTCGGTCTCTACCGAGTTGAGTAGGTGAATTGAGGGTTTGATTTGTTTCATTTTTGTTTGTGATTGTTTTGTGTGTGTCCTAAATCATCCCCTGCGCATTTGTGCCTTCTTCTTCACTCTCTTGACTTGACCTTCATGCTCTCCCGATCATTTTCTTTTGTTTCGAGATGGCCGACTGGAGCGTATTTTATCCGGACTTTGCGGATCATTCGTTCACTCCAGCTGGTCCACCTCCTTTTTTCCAGGAGGACTTTGCTCCTAACTTTTGTACATATCCGCCTCAGCCACAGTATCAGACCTCGGATTTCTATCCACACCCACCTCCACTTCCGTATTCTCCACCTTCACATCCACCCGAGGCCGAGCTGTTGGAGTCACCTTTCATGGAGTCCACCCTTGAGCACTTGACCCAGATGATGGATCATATGAGACAGAAGATTGACCACCTCACTAGTATCAATAAGAGCGACCATGATATTCCACCATCTGATGATATGGGTTCACTCGAGGATTTCCATGAGAGCTTGCAATCGCCCAAAATACAAAAAAATGAGAAAAATTTAAAAACACAAAAATAGATTGGGAGACTTTTGATCGAGTCAGACTATGAGGAGAGCGCCCACTTGCCAGAACCTTTGACCACACAGCCCTTCACACCTTGTCCCACCTTTGACCCCGAGGATGCCGCTGTACAGACTGCTCTTGGCATGCCTCGTGTATATGCTGATTCCGACTTCCTCCCTTGTATGGAGAAGGTCCAAAAATTCAAAAAAATGCTGACTGAACCTGAAGTGGTGGCCACCATACATGAGATTATCCGTGCCCCACTTCAGCATGCCATGACTGATTTATCTGCTCCTCTTCCCAAGAAGAGAAAGCGGAGGAGCAGATCTGAGCGTCATATCTTGACCATGGCCACTGCCCATGCCATCACACACCGTCCCATTCCTCGGAAGAAGAACATTGCCACACCTTTCATTAGTTGCACCATCTCTGACCACACATGTGATCACACTCTCCTCGACGGCGGTGCTTCGATTAGTATCATACCCTTCTCGCTGGTACAATCTCTTCACTTAGGGCCTCTCAAGAAAACCAGGATGATCGTTCAGTTTGCTGATGGATCCATTAAGAGGCCGAAGGGTATCCTTGAAAACGCCGTTATTTCGATTCAAGGCACGAGCTATCACGTTGATTTTGTCGTATTGCCCATGGAGACCTCCACAGGGAAGCACTCTCCAATCATCCTGGGACAACCATTACTCGCCTCTGCGAGGGTCGTTATTGATTATAGATCAGGAGAGATTCGCTTCCGCCCAGCTGACGTGAGCGGAGTGTTGATCACCGCACCTACTGCCGACAAGAGACCTGCACCTGATATGACTTCACCTATCTTGGCTGACCTCGAGGACTATGATCTATATGAGGATATCAGAGAGACCTTCTTCATGATCGATGATGAGACCCGAGAATTCCTCTCCAAGGAGGAAAGCTCGGAAAGCATAGACCTTGGTGTTGCTGCTTCCTGTGATTGGCGATGTGTTGATGACATCCGCGGGATCTACACGATTGACACCATTGAGCGGAGGGCAGATTTAGAGACTATACAGGATAGACATGCTCTGACTACTTCCACTGATGAGTCCTCTCCTGTCCATGTAGATATTGATGAGACTAAGGCCGAATTTGATTTAGTTGCTTTTCTTCAGAAATTCGGACCTTTTGATGAGAAAGATGATCCGATTGAGATTATAGAGGACGAACAGAGTTCGACTACTTCCACCGATGATTTCGTGCCTTTTGATTTTGACCTGGATGACACCTCGCAGGACAACTCTGAGTACACTACTTCCGATGATGAGGAGTTCGTCCCATTCCACTTTGATATTAGCGAGACTCCCAAGGCCGGACCTAGTCACACTTCTTCCACTCACACGTCTGTACCTTTACACCCTAGGGTCCTTGAGGATCTATACTCTGTCGACCTTGATCAGCTTCCGTCCATTGTGGACCCCGATGTCGACCTGCATCACACCAGATTCATTCCTCAGCGGTCTCGCAAGAAGGTTCGCTTTCAACCTTCTTGATCATGTGCACATCCATCTCTATTGTATATTCACTTTTGTGTGCCTCTGTTCTCTCTACCGTATTGTTCGTCCACTCATTCTCGTGTTTGCCTTACTTAGGACGTACTTTGTCCTAAGTATAGGGGGTGGACGAGTCGAGTGTTCATTCGTCGTTCCATGTCATCACTCCTGTCGTTGCCTATACTTAGGGCTTCTTTTACCCTAAGTATAGTGGAGTGGTGTGTACATCCTCACGATCTCTTCATCTATCTTTTGATTTCTTTTCTTCTTTTCTTCTTTTCTTCTTTTCCTTTTCTATCTTTTTCATCTATCAAAAAGGTGTCGCCCTTGTAGACAGTTTTCCATACTTAGGACGTACTTTGTCCTAAGTATAGGGGGGTGTGCACCCCGAGTTTCTCTATTTTTCGATCCTCTCTATTCTCTCCTCTTCTTGTCTATACTTAGGGATATCTTACCCTAAGTATAGGGGGAGACAATCTGAGTACGATCTGTTCATTCCCACCCTTTACCCTCCCTGCTTTGTGTGCAGTCTGCTATACTTAGGATTATTTAATCCTAAATATAGGGGGGACGGTCAACTTCTCATTAGTTCATTCATTCCTTTATTTATTCCTTTATTCGTTAGATTTTCCTATACTCAGTACGAGTTATGTCTGCTCTTTTTCTCTCTGATCTATGAGGACATAGCTCAAGCTATGTATAGGGGGGTCGTATATACTACGTATATACTTTAGCCATAACTCGTACTTTCGTATTTTCCTAATAATATGGCTAATCATTCATTAAAATTCATTAAAAACCTTAATAAAAAGGTGTTTTGTTCCTCAAATTCTTTTGTATCTACTGATTAATAAATCAGATGAAAATGTTTTTTGCAAAATGTTTGAAAAATAGTTTGAAAATCTTTGTGAACATTTATTGAAAACTATTTTGAAAACGTTTTGTTACATGTTTTCAACCTTTGTAAAAATGCGTGATTTGTAAAAATTTAGTTTCTTTGTGTGAAAGAAAATGTTTGAAAAATGATTTGCAAATGGTTTGAAAAATGGTTGCAAAAATATTTTGAAAAATCTATCTATACTGTTGAAAAACCTTTGTAAAATAATTTTCAAATGCGTGTACATGTTTGTAAAATGTTTGTAAAAACTATTTTGGACTATAGTTTTCAAAAATTGTGTGAAAAAGCTTGTGTCAAATAAGTTTGAGGAACGCATACATCTGACCAAAATTCACTACCTATATATATGTGTATAAAATTGACCACTTACCCTGTAAATTCTTAAAATCCACTTCTTGTATATATAAGAAGCACTCCCGTGTACATAGTTCTCACATAACTTTTAGCCAAAAAAACTTTTTGTTTTCAAAAATCCCAAAAACATTTGCAAAACTAAAATCCAAAAACATTTGAAAAATCTTTTGAAAAATATAAAAAAATGCATCTGCATATGCATCATCATCATCTTTTCAAAAATCCATAAAAAGTTCAAAACCTTTGAAAATTGCATCACAAAAAATATTTTCTGCATAGCATTGCATAGCATTCGCACTTTTCGGATTGAGTTTGATAGTTGAACAAGTCTAAGTAAAATTCGGAGATTGGAGCTTGATTGGACCTTAAAATCTACCTAATAACAGGAACCTTATAGGAATTGGGTTTGAGGTACTTCAAGTCTAGTTGACTTAATTCTTTGAGGATCACGAGACTTGGTTCAATGGATTCTTGACTGCCTAAGTAGAGTATTTCGGAGCACACACATGACTCTTGTTGATAATGACCTAACTTGGACACCTGCACCTTTCACATGGCTCAACTCAGTTGGAGTGGTGAGGGGATTGGATTTGCCGGTATGAGATGCACACAAGTGGAAACATTTGTCCTCCTCTAAGGAGGGAAGTGCACCCCAACCCGTCCAGTGATAAGGAAGTACAAAGACAAGAGGCTGTGGGTTGCGATAAAGCTTCAAAAGAGGGATAGTCTACTGGCTCAAGAGGAAAAACTCCTTATGTAAATGCTGCTGTGAATAGTATTTCAAAAAAAAAGAGTTCAGGCATGTACAAAAATAAAAAGCCTGCAAAGTATGTGAATTGTTGTATAGAAAATAAGCAAGCTTGAGTTCCAAAGTCAAATCATGTGAGCCTGCAGCTGGATGACTTGACTACACTGGTCTTGCATCCTAGGATAGGTAGCTACACTGGCTACCATCCATTCTTCTCTTCACCCCCTCCTCTTGAGTTGGTTGCCACTTGAACTTAGAAGGGAATACCCCACTCCTCGAGGATGGAGTTATTGGATTGGGGAATCAATGGGTTGTCGTACTGGAGAAGTCGGTTTCTTTGTCATTCTAGTTGGGGAGAGCCAACATCACTTACACTGTACGAGTCAGATTCATAGTCATAAGGGTTTGCGTATGAGTTGAGATATTTCTGACCTGGCTATTGAGAAGACTTGAATAGAGTTTTGGGATTCTCAGGGACTGTTGGATTTCAAATTCGGTTCTCATTAAGGTTCCGCCCGCACTAAAATTCCAAAGGTCCGACTTAAGCTCCAAACTTTGATTTTGTGAAGACAAGTTTGATAATTACACCTAATCCAGCTTCTTCTTTTTCTTTTCTTTGTTTTTCTTTTCTACACTTATTGCATAAGTGTTTGCTAGGGACTAGCAAAGGCAAGTATAGGGGGATGTTGAATCTACGTTTCATCATCTTTATTCTATCATTTTGGCCTTAAAAACCCTAGTAAATGCGTGTAAATAGGCTTAATTCATGCATTTTAGCATTCATGTATATGTGTGTAAATATTGTATAAAATGCGGTTTTTAATGCCAAAATTATAGAATAAAGAAAAGAAAAGAAAAGGAATAAAATATTGTAAATATTTTATGATCTGAAACCCCGAGACCTAGGCATATCGATGACTAGGTAGACAAGGAATAAAGTAGGGGGAGATAAGGACAAAAAATACCAATAAAATTCCTTTTATTTTATTCATTCTTTATTCATTTTGGGAACTATTTTTGGTTCTACTTTTTATACATCAAATAAAGAAACTTTGTACATGAAAGTTGTAGATAATTAAATAAAGAAAAATACAAAATTGATTTCACTGAAAAATAATACACAGATAAAAAGTTCTGGTCTGAATAAAAATCCAGAATCGCAACTTCCCAGACCTGTATCTCACAAATGAAAACTCCAAATGCCGCAAACTCATTTAATTATATAGAGAATAAAATAATCTATTTAATGGCGGTGGTTTCGCATTTGGCGGAGCTACGGTTTGAAAGTTGAGTTTTGGACCCCCATTGTATAAGTGTACAGATTAAAATATTCAATTTCTTAGTTATTTATTATTTTTATAATTTTATATTTTTATAATGTTGTAGATATTACTTATAATAATTGTGTATATTAAAATCAGAATAAAAATGTAAATAAATCTCAAAATAAAATACTTATATATACAAAACACAGCGTATTATACCTATATACATACATATACAGTACCTATTTCTATTTTATTAAATATACAAAACACATCAATAAAATGAAATAAAAATATAATTATGCGTATAAAAGTAGGTTATAATTATATAAATTAATAATCAAAAATAAATAAATTAAATACATAAAATAAAAATAAAAGAATACAATATATAGAATAATATACCTATAAAGGGTATAATAGGCAACATGTAAAAATATACCTCTAAAAAATAAATAAAAATTACCATAAAATAATTTATAAAATAATAAACTTTTTTTTATTAAATAACCTAAAATTAACTAAATCATTTAATATTTTTAATTTCATTTACAAATCTTTTATTTAAGTCTTGTCTTTTTGCGGATGATGTGGCCCAGTCAGGCCACGCCATCCGTTGACCAGGGGTCAACTCTATGACCTAGGTCACAGCCCGCTAGACATTTGCCTACCCTCCTCTTCTCCACTTTCTCCACGCTGATTCTTTCACTGAATGAGAGAGCGTCCTTCTGCAAACTTGTGGCCCAAGACTCCATGATTCACGCTAGTAGGTTTTTTCAGGGATTTGGATCAATGATCCACCCGTTTCTGCCTCGATTTACGAGCCGCCTCGACCATGTTTCAAAACTAAGCTAGCCCCCCTCCTCTCTTTTTCGAACCCTTCTTTGACCTAGCCACCACCTTGCTTATTGCGTTCTGGACTAGAGGCCATGACAGGGCCTCCTCCAACCATCTAAGAGGGTCGCACGAGGCCAGGAGGCGCTCCACCATCATCTCCGGCCAAAAGGCCGTCGAGGTACCAATCTCGTGGCTTCGGCCACTGAGGACCTGTTTCTTCCTCCCTTTTTAGTGCATTTTCTTTGCTTTGATTTTGCTTATCTTCCTGTAAATCGTAGCCTTCGCCTCCTAGTGTTTTTCTTCGTGATTTCTCCCATCTAACCACTCGCGCAGCCACCTCGCCGGAGCTCGTTCCGGCGAGCTTTGTTTCCGCCCTTCCACCTTCCTTCACCGCCAGAAGGTACGTGACAGTTTGCCCGTGCCCTTCTGTAACCATCTATTTTGCAGGTCACGAGCGATTCGAGGACGCTTGGGTAATTTTGGGGATTGGTCGGAGATACCTGGGACCACTTGCGCCTCCCCTAACGCCTGTGCGCTCCGGTGAACGCCGGTCATCCTTGAGACCCCAGGCGTGCAGAAGACCCCTGCAGTAACCATCCTGGGCAATTTTGGAGCCTCAAGAACCTCGGAGGAGGATGATCAAGGGCAAGGGAGGTCGCCGCCTGCGTGTTCTTCCCTGTTCTTGCTGAATATCTCAGAGCCGTTGATCTTGCCCTGTTCTTGTCGCGTCTCAGCCGCCGTTCGATCCCCGAGCACAGCCACCGTCCGATCGCAGATAGGGATCTAATCGGGTCCCTCCAAAGGCGAAGGGGTATCATAAGCCGTAAGGGCGCCATGTGTATTAGTGAGGCGGATCCCGCCGTTCGTCAGCGCATATAGCTGGGTATTTTACGCACCCAACCCATAGAATTTTGTTAATTGTTTATTAGCTTATAAACTTTTGCCGGCTGTTAGAATATTTTTGTAATATTTATCGAAAAGCCCCAAAACTTCATAGATTTGCCTCCAGGTCCCCAGCCACGTCAGACCACGTGCCTCTGCACGTGGTATGTAGGAATTTTGCGTGGAGACCCTCGGAGCTTTGGCATATCTTCATTTAATCTACAAACATTTTGTTGCAGTATAAAATTTTGGTGCTTTTGCCGTTATACCCCTGGGGTTTTTGTTAATCACAGAACAACCTTTTTAGGCACGCGTGCTACGCACGTGGGCCTGGGGTTTTTGCAGACGAGTGATAACAGGTCCGATCACTCGGGTATAAGGTACAGAAATAGGGTCGTTGCGACCCAAGCGATCAGACCATGTATATCAAGAAAAATGAACCACTCGCAAAGAATAAAATCAATCAAAACGAAGAAGCGGTCCTGCTATGTGATTAACCTGGTATAGCACCCAGGGTCGAACTCAAGGAGCACGGATTGACCGAGAGGCCTACGAAGTAATAAAA
Organism: Ottelia alismoides; assembly: GCA_037367405.1. NCBI lineage: Eukaryota > Viridiplantae > Streptophyta > Magnoliopsida > Alismatales > Hydrocharitaceae > Ottelia > Ottelia alismoides. The sequence continues at coordinate 959,665 of JAZKJV010008117.1, read as the reverse complement.
ATAAAGAAAATAAAAGAACAAAATATTTTTAGTGGATTTTAATTATTTTTATATTTTTTTTGGATTTTTAATATATAAAGAAAATAAGAAAAGCAAGGAAGAACACAATTCAACAAATTATTTCAAGCACCAAAAATCAACCAAAAATCAAAACAAAAATATTTTTATGTGTTTTATATTTTTTATGTTTTTGATGAATTTTTGATAATTTTTTTGATGTTTATTTTATTTTCTAAAAATCAAACAGTAGCTAAAAACAGTGGTATTGTCCAGCCAAGCCAAAAGTCCCTAGATAAAATATCTAAGGGCCTCAAAATGGCATGGAGGTAATTTTCCTGTAAAGTAGGTAAAACAAGGAAAATTTAGGTACCAAGTTTATTATTTTTGGGTTTTTAATTTATTTACTATAATTTTTATGGGCTTTTTGATGTTTTTAAGTTTTTAGTGTTTTCCAGTGGTGAAAAATAGCCAAAATTGGCTGGAAAATCAAACAAACTAAACTAAATAGTAGCTAATTTTTAGGGAATTTTTGAAGGAGTTTTTATATTTTTTTTTGTGATTTTTCAATCTGGACAGTGACGAAAATATAGGTTTTTGAATTTTTAAAAATAGCAAACAAAATCAGAAATGTCCTCAAAAATTCGTGAAAATCCTACACCATGGCAGGAGCCATGTGTCAAATTCTCATTGGATTTGGAGGTGATTTGATATTTTATTCAAAAATAAAAAGAGGGTTCTGTGCACAGGGACTGAAATGCAAATACCCAAAGTTCTGGGGGTCCCGGTGCAATTAACCCAGCAAAACACGCGCCACGCGCGTGCCTGGGGCACTCAAGGACCTAAATGTAACAAAAATAAGTCCCGAGGGCTTATTGGTAACACGTACCAAAAGTCCAGGGGCCTCACTTGCAAATTACCCAAGAAATATCGCACATGTGTAAATCAATCACGCACATGGGTATAAGTGCAAATATCTAAAAACTTTCATTCATTTCATAACAACCAGAACTACAAGGGCATATGCTGCAAATAACCCAAAATATCACGTGGTGAAGCACGTGTCCACAACAGGCAAGGGTATAAATGCAAATAACATGAAGCTCAGGGTCCTCTATGCAAATAAACCTAAAACTAAACAACTAATTTAACTATTTACAGGACTAATACGAAATAAAACAAAGATAAGGGCCTAAGGGTAAATTACCCTTTATTAACCGGAGCAGCTGGATGACTGCCACGTGTAGATCTGACGGTCCAGATGGGGGCGGCTCTCCAGTGCTGGGACTGCTCTGGCTGATCCAACGGTCGAGGCCAGGACACGTGTGGATCTGACGGTCCGGATCGAACTCCTCAGATCTGACGTCAAAGGGCGCTCCAGGAACCAACGGTGGAGATGGCGTCTGGAGCTGGAGACTGATCCAACGACGATGGAGGATGCTGGAAGAACTGGTCCCCGGCGAGCTTCGCCGGGCTCGTGCGGGCGTTGGCCTCCTCCTCGGAGCGCTCTGATGGTCGGAGAAGAAAGCTGGTGCGCTCCTGCGTCTGCTGCGATTCTCCGATGATCGGCCCGAGCTCCGCTGAGCTCGGGCGAGGTCGACGGAGCTGGTCTTCTGGCTGAATGACGGAGAGCCTCAGATGGCCCTCGTTCTGACCTGCAAAGTGAACCAAAAGACTCGCGGGTCGAGGGCAAATTGCCTCGACCCGGTTAGGCGATGTGGAGGTGGCTGGTGCGTCGGGACGGCGGGCTCCGGCGAAGGTGGTGGACGGAGGAGCCCGGTTCCCAGCTCCTGTGCGAGCTGGGTTGGGTGAGTGGGTGCAGAAGGTGCGTCAGGAGGAGGTGAAGATGTGGGTCGAATCTGATGATCGAGATGGGTGGCTGGATGATCGGAATCGAAGAAATACGTCGACGGCGAAAATTGGGCGTAACTGGAAATCGAAGGAAATGGGAAAGCTAAATGGCTACCTGAATGGTCGAAGAGACTGTGGCGGAGCTGGGGAAGCTCCCGGTCTTGGCCTCAAGGGACGTCTCGGCCCGAGGCCCGAAGCTCGCACAGGTGGCGGAGCTACGGCGGCTACGTCGCCGGATCAGTGGAATCCTCCTCCTCTCCTCGCTGCAACAGGTGGAATCGCTCGCTGTCACTCTCGCGGTCTCTCTGGAGCTCACAGGGAAGGAGGCGAATGACCAAAGATGGAGAGAGAAGGTGGCAGAGCAGCGGCTTTATAAGACTAGGGGTCCGAGAAGAATGGGTCCGGGCAAGCTCAGGAGCGCGCGGATCCCGAGGGAGCGGCTCCGACGAGGATGTCGGATGCACGGCGAAGGATTCGGACCCGGGGTTTGGCGGATTGGTGATCGGGTCGAGCGGGTAAAAATTGGAGAAATCGGGTCCGCTGCTCAGACCCGTGGGAAGTGGTCCTGGGGGGGGCTAGTTGACAGGGCGGTCAACATCCCCAGGACCCAATGGAATCAGGCCACGTGGCTAAACTTTGAAGCTCAAAAATAAGGTAGCAAATGGCCGATTTTGCAAAAACTTAAAACATGAATTATTTTTATTTTATTTTTTTCTATTTTTTGGTGATTTTTAATTAATTTTTGGAAATTAAAAATAGGCTATATACATAATATGTACTAGATATAGGTATATACAATATATATAGGGTTTTGATTTTTGATTTTTATATATTATTTTTATACAATTTTATCCTTATTTTATATTTTATTTATTTATAGAATAAAATAAGGAATAAAAAGGTATTTTTATTTTATTTTTATCATTTATGTACATAGGTAAAATAAATATATATACATCTATATACATGGTATATGTACAATGTATTTTTGTATTTTTAATTTTTCTATTTTTATTTTGTTTTAATTTTTAATTGTTTTTATTTTATTTATTTACAATATATATAACATAGACTATTTACAAAAATTATAAAAATTACTTTTATATATTTACAAAGCTAAATAAATATATAGGTGTGGTTTATGTACATGATGAAAGGAGGTATTTTTTATCTTTTTGATTTTTAACTTTTTATTTTGTTTTTATATTTTTATAAATATATACAAGTATTTACAAGCATATTTTTGGGTGAGGAAAATATAGTTTTATTTATTCACACAAATATTTACACATGAGCCCCTATCTCTCTCTACTTTGGCTTTTATGCGGTCAGGCCCATGCTGAGCCCTCCCTTGGGTTAGGTTGCTCAATATTTATTCTATATATTTCCCTCTTTTTCTTTTTAATCTTTATTCTTTTATTTTTGCACAAAACATGCTAATTATAGGTTTTTACACAATGCATGCTTTTGGTAATTATTTATATTTACATATATCTACATGCATTTGCAAAGGTTTTTGTAGCTAAAATATAAGAATAAAGAGTGATGAATGGGTATTCATCACCGAGATCTCGGGAATTTTTGTTATTATTATTAGTCCAGCAAGTTTTTACTTCATATATATATTCTATGGAAATTTACAATCAGCCCCCCTATACTTTTTGAATATTACATAAATGCCCCTGCATGCTTGATTTTTCCTTATGTTTCTAGTAATTTTTGCATGCGTCTATAAAGCCCTAAAAAATCTAAAAAAAGTAATTTAAGTCTCTGTTGCATAGTAGATTAACATCATATTTTTACTTTTCATATTTATTGCATTTTAATATTTATTAAAAATAAAAAATAGCCATTTTATGCACTGTCTAGCTTATAAAACCCATAAAAAATATAAAAACTTTCCAGAAAAATCCCAAAAATATATATTTTGTTTCTTGTAGTGTGTTTTAACTTCATTCTAAAATTCACTAAAAATTACAAAAGAAAACTCATAAAAATCACAAAACCCCAAAAACCTTTATAAAAATATTAAAAATTCTACAAAAATTTAAAAAATACAAACTTTATCTCTGAATTTCCTTTGTTTTATTATCTTTATTAGAAAATTAATTTGGAGAATTTTTGTTACTATTTTCTATTTTATTTCTCCATTTTAAATTTCAGCCTTGTCTTTTATCCACGATTTTTAGTATTTTTGACTTTAAAAATACCAAAAAAATAGGAAAAATCTAGAAAAATCACAAAAACATTATAAAATTATAAAAACCACAAAAAACATTTGATTTTCTGAATTTTAGTTATTTTTAGTGATTTTTATAAATAGCCTAGCATCTCTTTCCTTATATTGTATACATATTCCTATATTGAAAAAAGAAAATACAAAATTTATAAAATATAAAATTATAAAAATTAGAAAATTAAAAATCAAAATATAAAATTAAAAATTAAAAATTAAATAAAAAAAGTATAAAATTAAAAATCCACAAAAAAATAGCATAGTAGACACTTGTTCACATTCACACATTTTGTGCCTTCGTGCCCCGATCTATCCTATCTGCTCCATGTGTTTGACCTCTACACATACTTGCACCTATACACATCTTGTTCTTGAGTTATAATAAATTTTAACTCCACACACTTTCACTGCTTTACTTGATTGTCGTGGGTTAATTGTTGTTCGAAGTTCGGATTTTCGAGCGGTCACCGCATCGACTGTTGATCCGCCTTGTGGATCAATACGACCGCTTGATTTTCTCGCTTCAACTGTCTTCATGACCAAATAGTTTCCTGATGGGTGTATTGACATGTTGAAAGACAGACTAGTTGCCGAAAGTTTGACACAAACCTTTGGGGTTTATTATTTTGAGACGTTCTCACTAGTTGCCTGAATGGGATTGATATGTACCCTTCTCTCTGTTGCTACCAACAAGGTCGAGTCCATCCACCAACTTGATGTCAAGAATGCATTTCTTTATGGTGATCTTGAGTAGGAGGTCTACATGATGCAACCGTTGGAATAAGTAGTTGAGGGGGAGCATGTATGTCGACTACGCAAGACCATCTATGGCATGAAGCAAAATCCCGGGACATATTTTGATAGGCTCACTACAGAGATCATCACTCTTGGCTTTTAGACGACAACATCTGACTATTGATCTACCTTTTGAGAATGTAACATGGTATAGAAGTCTAGTTGGAAAATTGCTCTATCTCATTGTTACAAAGCCAGATATATCATTCGTGTAAGTAGAGCAAACCAACATATGAAGAAGCATGTTTACAGTCATTGGAAGGATGTTCTTTTGATCCTTCGATATTTGAAGAAATCTTCTTAAGGTAAAATCTTTTATGGGGCAAATGGGCAAACCAATATGTCCATGTATACAAATTCTGACTATGCTAGCTCTCTTAAAGATCGCCGATTCACTAAATGATACACCATGTTTGTTGGGGACAACCTTATCACTTGTAAAGCAAGAAGCTGATGATGATCTCCAGATCTAGTGCGAAAGCAGAAAACATGGCAATGACTCAAGCCACATGTGAGATCATGTGGGTTGTCTTCTTCCTAACGGAACTTGGCATGTTAGCCACTACCCATGTACCCTTTTACAACGATAACGAGCCCATCACATACATCGCCACCAATCCAAATTTTCATGAGCTGAAAAAACACATTGAAGTTGATTGCCATTTCATTCATGATACGTACGAGGAGGACGAATCAACACTCCACATATCTCCACAAAAATTTAGCTTGTAGACATCTTCACAAAGGCTTTTCCAAGGAAGCGCCTCATGTACTTAGTGTCCAAGTTGGCCATTATCGACAGATATGCTCCAACTTGAGGGAAAGTATTAGAAATATTATATCTATGTTTTTATGTCACTTAACCCCTAGGGGTACTCATGTATTTTTCCTTTTGTGCTCTCTAGGATTTTTTATCAATATAAGAGACTCTAGCTCTACAGAAAACAACAACTGATTCTCTTTTCTACGCAATCATTAACGTAGTACTTCCATCTAACCAAATCAAAGCAGCGATACCCTTTTTGGGTCTACGAGTATCCTACAAATATGCACTTGGTAGTTTTGGGAAAGTGTTTGTCAGGACCAGAGGTCATATGTTGAATAAAGACCATTGAATCGAAGGCATGAGGTGTTAGCGAGAAAAGATCCTTATCAGGGAAACACAAATGAAAAGAAATCTTTTCACCTAAAATAAAGGACAACATCATGTTGACCGGGTAACATGCAGTAAGAACATCATCCCCTAAGAGTGGGGAAGTACGACTTTAAATGAGAAGAGTCCTGGTTAAATCAAGAAGATGACAGTGTTTGCGCTCTGCAACACCATTCTGCTGAGAAGTGTAAGGCAAGAAGTCTAGTGTATAGTGCTATAAGACATGAAGAAACAAAATAACTGAGTAGTACAAAACTCTAGGGCATTATCAAAGCGAATATACTTGATCGTAGCATAAAAATGCTTTTTATTTCATAAATATGAATGACGGACCCAAAATCAGATTTATTTTCAATAGAAAAAGCCATAGCAATCTAGAGTAATCGTTAACAGGTACAGCATAAACATGTGCCCAACCAGGATAACTGAAACGGTGATGCTTCCCTAGCTTGAAAGCCTTACATTGATTGAAAGATAGACCTGGATGGGATCTGAGGGAGGACTCTATACAACTTCTAAAAAGGAAGATGACCGAAAATGAAGATGCCACATGTAAGGAGAGACAGACCTAGTAGGAATTGAAGAAGCACCGACATACGAATACTAGACCAATCTGTAGAGGCCCCCTTGCTCACGGTCACATCCAATCACCTTGCCCGTGGATATATCCTAAAATAAGAGAAGAGGCGTAAAAAGGGCATGACAATGTAAATTCTTGGTGATTTGACTAACATAAAAAAAATTAATCGAAAAATCATGAGCACGAAGAACATTCTGCATGTGCATGGATTATATCAACCGAATCTCCCCATGTCCAGTAACGGGGGAATGCATCCTGTCTACAATAACCATTGACCTGTCGAGTGGAAGCAGGATGTATGAGGTGAACTGAGATCCGTCTCCACATAGATGAAGAGTGGCTCCGGAATCCATGGTCTACTCTGAGAGGTCTGCCTTGTGACATTATGCCCAAAGTGCTAGTGAGAGCAAAGGCAACTACATCAGATGAGTGGAGTGTTGTACTAGATGGTCCAGTACGAAGAGTCATGATCACCTCCAAACGAGAAAAAAATCCTCGAATATTTGATTGGAGGTAGGGGCAGAGGTAGCAGAAGTCTCGCCCCACGCATCAACATTTGCATATACTGGAAAGCCATAGTTAGAATAACATGTATCCTCAGAATGACCCATGTGACGATAATATGTACACGGCTAATGTAGGCATGTACCTACCTTTCCTCTAGGACCGCAACCTCTGAACTATGAACGCCCTCCTCATCCACGGAATGCAGCCATGGCTGAAGAATCTAAGAGGCTCTAACAAAGAAACAATGATCCTGGTGAGTCTATGGCATGCTTCCTCCATAAGAGGGATGGTAGCATTCACGAGTAACTATGATCACACATCATCACACTCAAGATCAAGAGCATCTAAGAAGACTCCAACCATGGTGGTGTTCTTATACACTTGCTACTGCTCTAATGTCGCTGCAAGAGGCATATAGTTGTGTAGCTTCTTGAACATGCCTTGGAAAGATGCATATAGAGTATGAAGGGGACACCCCTTCTATTTAATCGTGAAGATATCATGTTGAAGCTGTAGTATCTTGTCTCATTCCTCACTAATGAGTAGGTGGCGACGAGGATGTCCCACATTGACTTAGCAGTTGGATGATTCCAAATGTCATTGGTTATCTATAGAACTAGAGTACCTAATAGCCACACATGGACTTACACGTCATCTTCCTCCCATGAGGCTTAACCCCAGTCTTGTCGATCGGCTTCTCCTGAATTAGTATATGCTTCTTCCCATTGGACGACATGAGGCTCATGAACTGCATGGCCCATAAGTCATAGTTAGATCCATCCATCTTGATAATGGATGCGGAACATCTGAAGGCGCCTGAAGATGTGATATCGACCTTGCTCTCTGACATTTCTTCTATTGTCGTTCTCTACGCATGTTTATGGTTCGCAAACCAACATTCATATTCATAAAGAACAATTGTGTTGCACAAGCCAAAGAAAAATGAAACTTGGTATTGCAGACTCCAAATTGCAACTCTTCATTTGAGAATAGAGAAATCCACTGTTGTATTTTTCTTCGGGATCCTCCCCTTACGATAATGAGCATTGTGTGTACTTTCCAAGAATAGAGCAAAACCAAGCAAAAGGATTGATTACTGTCAGTGCTCATTTCTTACATATTGATTAAAATTGAAAAAAATTGTCAAAGATATCCACTTATTTTCCTTGTCGAATAAATAGATCCAGATCATTGAAGTGGTTGACGATGTCAACTTCTCCTTTCTAAACAATAGAACAAGAACAAAATTTGTTTAATGCTGTATAATTAAAGATAAGGAGAAGGATTTTCATGATCAAAAGTTCCATGACCACTCTGCGCTTTTCGCCCACCCAAAATTCCTCAATTCCACGCAATAAACTTCACAGAAAATCTCCCATTGACTGAATCGTAAGCTTTCTCCAAATCAACAAAAAAAATTTCATGGAGCGTTCTTGTGAAAACTCTCAAAGAATTTTACAAATGTCCAATGTCAAATCTCACAGAAATAAATACTCATTCTTTTTGTTTAGAAGCCAAAAAGGGGGAAACATGCTATGGTGCATATCCCAAATATATGGTAAATACTCATTCTTACTTTGATCTTTTTTTATTCTCCCGAATTCTATTCCTACGTAAATTAAAAAGACAACGAAAACAATGAAATATTCAAAAGAAGAAATGCTTATCTAGTGACTCAACTCTTTTTATGAAATCATAAAACTCATCACTCATCAAATTTCATAAAAGGAATCCCACCCTTTATTTTTTTCCAACCTTTAACTCCAATATGCATCTTTTTAAATTCTTGTTTCAATTGTATTTATTTACAGGTTCTTTATTTCCTTGTTTCTGTCTCTTCTTACTCTCTTCCTTTACTTCGTGTACTCTTTTTTTCCTTCTTTCCCTCATCATATTTCTCTTTCTCTTTCTGTCTCCATTCCTCTCTTTTTTCTTTCTTTTTTTCATTCGTTGTTGCTGCAGATTTCCCTCTATTTAATAGTATATCTCTCGCTAAATAGGATATATGGAATAGAGGGATATAACATATCAAGAAAGAATAGCTTCATTTGGAAATAAAGTAAAGTTTGGTTTCCTGCAAAACATGTACGTACTTGTATCTTTTAAGTACTCTGGGATAACATAAAAACGCATGCCAAATCTGTGCCAAGAAGTTGGTTCAGCACTGTATCCAAGTGTAGTTTATTCCTAATTTGAAGATCCGAAGAACATAAAAGGAATAACTCGCCCTTTTAAAACAATGAATAACCAACAGTCATAAACAAATTATCTCCTCCTTATTTTTGATGGAGATTTGTATCCTTGGATTAACGACTAGAATCAACCTTGATGCAATTATCCAGTCATTCATGGATGTAAGACATATATGTTGCACTATTGTTAAAGAAAATACTTGTATTTTTGGAGGAAAATTCCTCCCTACCATAAGGGGCAAATCTTATTTCCCCCGAGCAGTAAGGAAACTTTTTTTGTTATGTATCGTAGGCAAGCTGCCTCTTCAATAAATGGATTTAATTTTAGCGAAAGCCATATCTTTAAGTGACGGCTTCCTCTCTAATCCTTCGTTGCAACAACAATAATTGAAGCCGTTTCTATAGGAACCCCTTGCAAAGCACGGTGGAAAGGTTAAGATCAAAGCCACCTCAAGAGGCGACTTATGTACGGTATATAACAAAAAAAATCTGTGACCTCTTGGGGGTGATAAGATTCACCCCTTATGGTATGGAGGAGTTTTATTCGCCCCTTATGGTATGGAGGAATTTTTCTCTGCATTTTTGTCTTTTGATCTATTTCCCTTTGCTTTTATACATGTATACCCCTTGAAGGGCCCACAATGTAACTTTCCAAAATTTGATGAAATAAATGTGTTACTCAAACCACCTGATAACCCCTTGATATCAGGATTATAAGCTTGAATTTGCACTTCAAACTTCGTAACATTATTCTTTCACATTCAAACATTCTGTTGTATATTTAAGATTGCTGCATGATTATTTCTTCATAACATTGTTTTAAATAAGTGATTGAGTTATTGAAAATACTTAATTATTGTGCAATTTTTTATTGGATATCTCTTTCCCATTCTAACTTGGCCCGATGAGAACATTATGAAACATTTTAGTTGCACATAATTCGAAGCAAAATAAAATACGAACTTCATCATGAGAAAGGTAATTGTAAGTGAAATCTTAGATTCATGGCCTATTCATTATGAAACATAGGGATTTCACTGACTTGGCAAAGAAAATTTATTGCACTTCCTATAAAATTTCTCTGTAATACAGAAGTACAATGTACGAATGATCTCTATTTCCACAAGCGAAGGAAAAATGAAAGTTGGTGTTGCAGACTCCAAGTTGCAGCTCTTCATATGCAAACAGAGAAATCCAGTGTTGTATTTTTCTTCGGGATCCTCCGCTTGTGAAAATGAGCTCTGCTCTCCTCGTACTTCCCAAGAACAGAGCAAAACCTTGCAAATGGATTGATTCCTGTCAGTGCTCGTTCTCTTAGATATTGATCAAAATTTAAAATATTCAAAGATATCCAGTTCTTCTCCTTTCTGAACAAATAGATCCAGATCATTACAGTGGTTGAAGATGTCAACTTCTCCTTTCTGAACAATAGAACAAGAATAAAATTTGGTTAATGCTGTATAATTAAAGATAAGGTGAAATAAACAAAAATAAAAGGTGGTGTCTTTTTACCAAAATGATACTGGAAAACTCAAGAATTCCTTCCGGTTCTAAACATTGTAAAAATAAAAATACAGATTTCCAATAAAACGTTGAATAAAGCTGTAAAGTCAAAGAGGATTATTCTCTTTTACAGCTAAAGCTGTCAAAGCAGACCTTCCTCATCTAGAAATGAAAATGCATTTTGGAATTTTTGAATGTAGCTTTTTGCAGAATCATTATGCAAATCCTTAACGACAACAAGCCTTTTCCCACATTAGCTAGGGTCGGCTAATCATTATGCAAATCTATTTCAAATAATTTGTGTTTCCTATGCTTATTCAGATATTGATTCGCAGCCAATACCTCGAAATCTTGAACAGTTCCAAAGCAGTGATCATGTGAACCATCAAACTCAGGAAAAGAAGCATCCTCGAAGGAACACGCTATTTCTTCGATATTTTCAGTCATCATAGTAGGCACTTCTGCAATGCATGGTAAAGAATTACATCAAAAGCACATGATTGGTGTTTGCTTGGAATACAAAAAAAACAGGAAGAGAAATGGAGTACCATGGATAGCAACGGCTTGGTGGTTTGTCACACCAATCTCTTGTGGTTGCATCAAATTTGATAGTGCAGTATCTTGCAATTGCTGATATCCATTATTGCACGTATTCATATTATTCAGGAGGTGCTCCTGTTTTCAGAATTACCGAAAAATAGCTCAGAAGATAATACTAGATTCAGTTCGAACTAGTTAAATCATCTTATGTAAAAGCTACTAAACATGATTCAATAAATTGGCTGAGATTTTATGTAGAAAATTTTCATGTTAGCAATCTTTGAGTGGGATTTCAGGAGTAAACAAATGTGTTTCAAGTACAGTTTGAGTAACTAGACCTCACCTCCTGTCTATGTAAAGTTTCCGGAGGTACACTAGTGGAAGAGAAATGGTCTTGATCGTGTCCGTCCCCATTTGCATTCCTTAAATGCTTCCGATATTTCTGTAGAAAATCATATTGTAAATCAGTCAAAGTAGATATAAACCAAATCTAATCAAGTGAATATCTGATTTGGAGATACGATTATTTCATCTTTATTCCAATGTGAGCTTTTAAGGATGTTTTGCAACTACATGTAGGTGACTTGTATACCTGCAGGTGGCTTGCGATCACATGACGATCGAGTCTATCATCTTCCATTGCCTCCAGAATTTTCATTGGCATTGCCTCTGCATCATTAACGCGTAAACAAATCGTAGAACCAAGAAGAGGGAATACCACAAAGAAAGCGAAAGGAGGGAAATACGCACTTTCAATGCCGATTAATTCGACGGCGGAAACAAATTTACGGTGAGTGTTGGGACTCCACAAGAACCGTTCCTTCTTTTTCTTTGGATGCATGGCTGAATTATCTCCATCATCCTCATGTTGCCACTTTCTTTTGATTTGTTTCATGTGTCCACCTTTTTCATTTGAATTCATGTTAGTCTGCGAAAAATCATGACCCAAAGGAGTACGCAACGGTTTGACGGCTACGCTTGAGGGGGCCTGTGACATGAGACAACTATGTGGTGGGCTAGGGCTGGGATTCATGATGACAGGGGCACAGTAGACATCGACCGAACCGCAACGACTCGGACCAGCGACATGATCTTTAACAACATCGAGAGAACACGGATCGGAACTTCCATGGACTTGGTGGTCACTTCCCTGCTCCTTTATAATTTGCGCACGATATTTCTAATGTAATATAACGAGTAATCAGGCTTTGAAAAATGATGGGTTTATTTACCATAAAGAGTTGAGTGAAGTCGTCATTTAGTGATACATTACCGAACAAATCAAAACGTAGTCGCTGCATAATGCGGAGACCATTTTGTTAAACAGAGTTGCCAGATATATATAGACTGAAAATGTCTCTGCTTCAGTGGCGAAGGCATATATATCTATAGATTGTGCGATCACGAATGGGGACATGGACCGACTACGCCTTGTAATGAAACGGAATGCAAATGGAATGGGAGCGAGAAAAAAACACGGTACCTGGAGATGGCTCGCGACCTTGTGTCGGGTCAGTCCAGGGGCATCCAAAACGGTCAGAATTTGGCTGGGAATAGCACCTGCAACAGTTAGGGCATCGCATCCATGATCAGTCTTTATGTGATGTCTTGACTCGAGAAGGATCAGAACTCAGAAGAAAAGAAACGGACGAAAGAGGAGAGGAGAAAGAATACTAACATTGAGGTCCCCCAAACATCTCGACGACAACGGCAAACTCCCAGTGGAGCTCGCGGGTCCAGATGAACCTCCCATCATCGGCGGAGCTGCTGCTGCGCCCCATTCCCTCCTCTGTGGACGACATTAGGGTTTCCTCCGCTTCTGAGAGGATTCGCTGGAGATCCATTCGTCCGGGTTTCTTGATCGATCGATGCTGTTTTCTCTGCTGGCGTTGATGTGTTGAGTGGAGTGGGCGTGTGATACAGTTGGGGTTTATATAGGGCACCCGATAACCACCCCAACCGATGGCGTGAATTTGACGGGATCGCTAAAACCGCGCGGTTTATATAGAGCTGAAGCTCCTTGAGGCTTAATATTATCTTATTAGATAGACACTTCAATAATTGAACACAGCTACAAATGTGACATTATTGAGTATTGGTTACAACCAGTGGTCTTACCGTAACGAATATATGTAGAGTCTAATGCATAAAAACCAACTAGGCGGTGAGGAGTTTAGCTATTTAATTTAGACAAGAAAATAAAATTAAGAATTGTAATGTTATAACATAGACAATACAAACAACATGAATTGAACAAATGAAGTTGCAAAATGCAACAAAAAAAATCAAAAGAAGATTGAAATGCTAGAGGGTAAAGGGGGTTGAACTACAGATATCATAGAAAGCCATGCTATTGGAAAAATGAGGGTCGAAGTATTGGTATCGCAGAAAGCCATATAACGTAAGAAGAGGAGGAGCCCATATTTAGGAAGAAAGTATATGAACAAGTATAGAAATATAGGTAAGTTGCATTTTACAAAGAAGTGGTAGCCGTCAAAAAGACACGATTTTTATGGTGAACACTTGTAAAGGTTATAATATAAGTTAAATAGAGATTCTAATCTTCTTTATTTGCAAACATTATTTCCTAAATCAAAATAAGTTGCAAAATGGTTAAAAACCCATCCAAAATTACTTAGTCTTTGTAAGTATAAGGACTTATGTTCATATCAGATATATACATCTATGATTATTATCAATGTCTCATTTCAGTAATAAAAATAATTAATAGTTGATATCTATCACTTGTATCCCACTTAATTTCTACTATTTCAGTTATGCTCCTCCCAGTTTTGGAATATCAGTTGTGTCCATGACTTCTTCATCCGTTTTCACTTGTCTTCTTCCATCAGATTGGCCATCGAATTTTGAACTGAACTATGATTTACTCAAACCATGATGATGTTAGGAGGGCCATAATCGTAAGATGGAAGTATACAAACCTCGACAGTGGAGATGGCTACTTGACACACGAGATGGGGTAAGAACTTCAAGCTCTCGGATCTACCACTATTGAGGGCATCTCTAGTGAATCTAGATCCACTGTGGTGTTTAGACCACCATTAAAGACGGTAGATGGGGCACAAGAGATGGCTCCTTGGCTCATTGATCAGGAAGGATCGCAAGGCTCAATGATGTATATCATCATTCTCCACAAATTTCTGGCGAGGTTCATTAGTATAGGAATAGTTGTCTAACAAGGTTCTGGTAATCTCTCGCCAAATCCACCTCCCTGCACCAGCCCCTCTCCCCTCCCGACTCCCTCTCTCGCAAAACCTCTCCCGCACTACCCACCCGACCCCCTCTCTCGCCTCCTCCCACCGTAACCTTAGCCTCCTCCCAAACCGTCGCGCCACCTCCTAATCGTCGGTGAGCTCTCTCCTGCCCGCAGTCCTACCCTCCTCCCTCCGCGGCACAAGACTCCCAATCGCCCGTGCTCTCCCCCCGCAGCACTAGCCTCCCGCAACAGGCTCCTCCTTCCCGCTGCCCCTCTCCTCCTCCCAGATTTGCTACTCCAGTGCGTATCCCTCAATTGTTTTTACTTTTTGTACATATTTGAAGCTAAGAATTCACTTTGGTAAGTTAGTCCACATTCCATGATTTGCCATCGAATGCACGGGCTCCTGCTAAGACACTACCAATTTTATTCCCTCGCTTTTGAAAATAGCAACCAGTCTCAAGTTTTTGATTTGTGCTGAATGCAATTTTCATGCAAGTCATCCCTTTTTTATGCAGAACATCTTCTGAACTATACTTGCCAAAGAACGCTATGTATGAATGTAAATGCTTTGTGCATGAAAAATGTATTCGGAATGATACAATAAGGTTTGACCTATAATGTTGTCAACATCCCAAGGAATGGAGAGACTTCCCATTTTTGTAAGAATAGCATTGCTTTCACTGCAATAATATTTTTCTTATAGAAAATTTAAGCATTTGTTGTCATATTTTCTGCTATTAAGGATATAACAATGAATATTGTTCATTGAAAAATTAGTTTTTCTTCTTCTAATTAGCAACAAATACCAAGTTCATTGCTAAGGCTTCATATAACGATGATTTATTCGTTAGCTTATTAGTTAAATTCGATTTTAATCATTGCTAAATTACATAGCAATTAAAAGAAATTCAAACGATAAATGTTTTGTGTATTGCTAGGAATGTAGCGACAAATATAATAACCGTTATGAATCTAAATTATCAAGCATTGAATATTACTTGCTTATACACACATGGAAGATACAACAAAGAAAGATTGTTAAACTATTTGTTGCCTTAGATCAATTTTATTTTGGTGTCTAAACCTATCAGATTTGCTACTATGCTGACCCTCTCACAATATTCTATGTAGGATTATTGTGATATGCTGTAATCGATTTGTTCATCATCTCCTCTAGTAAATGTCATAATGATCACATGTTCTGAAACGCTGAGAATTCGCTAACGAGATCCGGTCTTTGTCATAGAAACTCAAAGTTTTAGTCATTGATCAGTGAACCTTTTTTTCTTTCAAATTTTGATATGGCTTGTTAAGGCTTCATGTAGGCTTGAGAGATTATCATGTAGGGCATTGTAATGTTCGTGTAAAAATTGTTTGGTTTTTATATAGGGCATTCTTCAAAAGATGAGTGAATGTGTCTCATCTGGATTGTCGTGGAAGCCACCTTTTGATGTGAATTGCTATTGTGGATTGAAAGCACTAACATATGTCTCTAAAAAAGATGCATGGGTAGACAATTTTTACAATGCCCTAAATGGAAGGTATATATTTATGCTTCAACATATTTTATGTAAAAAATATATTGTGGATATTGTTATCTGATTTGATATTTTTTTGCACGCAGGAAGGAGATTCATGTAAATTTTTTATTTGGGTTGACGATGTCAATCACAACACCATAGAGCTAAAGTATCAGATAAACACATTTAAAGATGATGTCGAGAAGCAGATGGATGAAACAAATAAGAAACTGTGTAAGATGGAGACACGGTGGACAAAGGATGGGAGCAAATGGATAGAATGGAGAAGCGGTACACTGAAATTGGGAATCGACTTTTGTGTTTAAGCCTTGTAATTGCGATTGTAATATTAGTTGTGATTATCTTAGTTATGTGACTATTACCAACTTAAGTAGTTATTTTAGATTTCCAAGTTGTATGTTATGTTGTCACTTTTGGATTCATGGCTATTGTAACTTTGTTTCCTGGTTGTTTTCTTAATATATTGGGATATGCTTTCCTCTGATGCAAAGTGGCACCAAACATCTCCAGGATTCTTAAGAATAGTAGTCACAAGGGAGAGATTTTGATATTTTGTTCAGACAATATCGATCCTAACAAAATGTTGGCATTGATCAATATGTAACTTTTTTTAACTTACTGTTAGTATGCGATTTTTATGTGTAGTTTGCTTTAGTACTAACTGAAATCTTTGGTGAAGCACATTTCAGTCTCGATTTCCAGTGCAGTTTGAAGTCTAGCAGTTGCAGATTTCCCATATCACAAGCATGATGGATGCAAGTTTGTAGTTTTATTTAAGTCAAATACTTGGATTGTGGGTGTGGAGTTTGGTATTATCCAAGTTAAGCATTCCATTCTCTAGATAGAGGGGAAGTTTTGAGATAAATGTGTAATTGTGCTCAAGGTTGCAAAAGTCGGTAGTCGGTACTCGGTCGGTTGGGTCACTGACTAAGGATTAATCGATAGTCGGACGACTAATCGGATTTAGTCGGACTTTAATCGGCTTTGAATTTTATGATTATTTTAAATATATAAATCATTTTTATACATACATTTACATAGATTTTGTACATTTTTATACTATCATAATAGAATAAAAAAGTAATTGAATTTAAATAAAACATTGAGCATATTATAATAAGTTTGCTTATAAAAAAAGTAAAACATATAAGAATATGGTATCTCCAAGCAAAAAATTGGTTGACTAGTGTACCTAGTCGTAACTGGTCGGTACTCGATCGGGCACCCAACTGACTAGACTAGTCGGACCTACTAGTCGGGCCAGTCGGGCGATTTTTACAACCTTGATTGTGCTACCGCATGTTGACAATGGAATGGAGTTATGTTGGTGGGACTATATTAAGAGGCCCACGCCCCTTTTGCTCATTGAGAGAAGTGAATAAAAAACCTATCTATTGTTGGCTTTATCTAGTGGTTTCTTATGGCACATTAAGGAGCAGAGTTCCATGCAAGATTATGCATTCATCTGGTTATTCCACATTTATCTATTTTCATATTTCTACAATAAGAATATACATCTCATGATGAAATGAAGTTTTGGTGGTGATAAAGTGTATGATATGATAAAAATCGTGTTAAAAAGATTCGTTAGTTTCATGTCAAGGCTAGTAAGAGTATCACATGGTAAAGATGTGCATCCACTAGTAAAATCTGGTAACACTTGAAACTACAACCAGAAGAGAGTTGATTCTTGCCTCAAACAATGTCCTTCCTCAAACCTTCATTGGAAGGTTGGGATGATAACAATAGCACATATCGTGATAAAACTCACAACAGGGATCTGATATCATCATCATTATGAAGAGGTGGCAATGAGCTCTTAGTGGAAAGCAACAACGATTTATCCCAAAAACCCAAAATGCCATGGGCCATAGAGATATATTATTAGGAACAAGGTATCTCTGGGTACATGATAAGCAAATAATAGACATGCTCAGTACGAACGATCGATTTATCCCAGAGACCCAAAATGCCATGGGCCATAAGAATACGCATACTGACAGTAAGTTAACATAAGCATACTGCATACGGCAAATTCATACACAGTTTCATCAAGTACACTTGTACTACACATCAAAATTTACATATCATATAAACTCCCAAAACAGAAAGCAACATCTTCGAACTTCAAGAAACAGTATGACTGTTGTTGTTCTATCAGTTGCCTTTTACAAAAACATGGTCCAAGCTTCAGAAAATATCCTTCCCCTACAATCACCCTTCTGTTGTTCTATAAGTTGCCTCTAGACGTGCATACTTCAAATTTTGATGGACTGATTTAAGCATGGCAATCATAGTGACATCATTTAGCTGACTCATGTTACAGGAAAAATTACATTTCAGATTAAATCAATATTTCAAAAACTAATCCAACAAACAATACCTTTTCTGGACACGTCATTTGGTAATGTCCTTTTGCCCCACAATTACCACATGTTCTTTTCTTTATTTCACCTTGTGAGGTTGAAACTTCGACATCATATTTCATTCTCTCTGCTCTTCGAGGCCATCACCACCATTATCCTTTCTTGCACCCACATATCTAGTCTCGATTGACCATCGTCGGAGTAGATACTCGTTGGGTATTTCAGGTAAATCCTTTTTTCTGGAAAATGTAAAGAACATGGCAACAGAGGATACCTTCGGAAGTAAACTTCTTGCATGAGCACAAACATTTTCCTTGTTTTGGGAAAAAATCAATAAGATATTTTCGATGTTTAATTGTATGGAAATAAACTTCAAACCAAATAATATTACCATTCTTCACAACTTTTTGGTGGGCACAATTAATAATCTTCTTAATTCATCTTGAAATTCCACGAAGATTGTAGGAGTATAGAAGACGGAAGCTTGTGATTCCATTAGATGGTCAGACCATAATGTTGCCTTTGTAGTCAATGCTGTAAAATCTGAAGTTTCTTCATCTTCACGACGTGCCACTAGGGCCCTTTCATATTGCTGTACAAATTCTGATATTGGTGTGTGGGAGTGGACATATCCATAAAAAAATGAATTCATGCTTTCCAAACGTTGTGTCGAAAACATTCCTACAAAAAATACATCTTTTAGATATGCAGGTATCCACATTCTCAGAGTTCATACATATTACGTAGCCAGCTTTTTTTAGCAATATTGTACTTTGCTCGAAAATTTTCCCATTGCTGCTCAAACTCATCAATGGTTTGACTTCCATATATCCACTTTTCAAATTCATGTTTAAATTGTTGATCACATCTCAATTGATGTAAATGAATTAATGCATTCTTTTTGATATGTCAAATGCAAAATCTGTGTGTCGTTGTAGGGAAAACAACAACAATAGCTTCACGCATAGCTGGATCTTGGTCAGTGATTATTGCAATAGGCAACTTACCATGCATGCATTGCAACCATGTACGGAATAACCAAACAAATGTTTCCATCGTCTCATCTGCCAATAGAGCACATCGAAATAGTGTTGATTGTTTATGACCGGTAAATGGTACAAAAGGCATTATAAACTTATTAGTTCTGTATGTGGTGTAGAACACCAATACATCGCCAAAATGCAAATAAGAAGTTCGTGATCGTCCTTCAGCCCAGAAGACATTTCGCATTGTCATATTCTCATCAAGCTCAACTTTGAAAAAGAACTCACTGTCTGTTGTCATATTGTTTTCAAAATATCCAACAACATCGATACTCTCATGACCAAGATTGTTCTTTCGACTGACTTTGATTTTGTCAATGCAAACTTGACTTGTAATATTCTTCTCACCCGAGGTACTCAAAACACTGGAAATCTTCGAAGCACTTAACCCGCAACAATGCAACGTGTCAATCAATCCCCTCGCACAAGATGAAATCTCCTTGAGTGATCGTAACTTCTATACTTTGGATGGACTTGTCATCACATGGTTATGTGATTCCTGAAAAGTTCGAACCACCCAAGTCCCTTCATCATCCACCGAGGCATAAATGTGAGCTTGGCAACCTTCTCTAATGTCACGTCCATGCTTAACCTCTCTTCACTCCATTCTTTTATCCTTTAAACCTTTAAATCCTTGCTTAGAACAAACTACTTTTGTAGCAATAGGAAGATTTGTATGCTCCAACCGACGTAATT
This sequence comes from Ottelia alismoides, assembly GCA_037367405.1. Lineage (NCBI taxonomy): Eukaryota > Viridiplantae > Streptophyta > Magnoliopsida > Alismatales > Hydrocharitaceae > Ottelia > Ottelia alismoides. Next base: position 939,445 of record JAZKJV010008117.1, on the reverse strand, counting down.
TTTGTTTATGCATGGAGAAACCCATTGTTCTTGCATATGAATTGTAAAATGCAACCAGATCTTCATCTATAGAAAACTTCATGCCAATAATAGGCTTCTCAACACTTCATCTCATCTCGTTTGTTATTGTTTCTATACCCAAGAGTTGATCGGTAGAATGACAGTCCAAAATCACACATTCTTCATTGACTACAGTGTGAGCCATTTCTTGTGAGTCTTTAGCACGCATTTCACCTAATAAATCCAAATATGTGATGAAGATGTAGCTTTATATATAAAAATTTTCAACAAAATGTAGTCAATAATATTATCAACAGACTAAACAGAAAGGTTCAAGAAGAAAATATAATCAAAATTCTGTAACAAAGTTCTGAAAAAATGCTACAATCACCTCATTTCTCATATTTTAACCATTCAGTAAATTAAACTTGGTTATGACCTCTCATCTAACTTTAGTCTTGACTAATCAACTGTTTTCCTACACAACAATAGTACTGTGCAGGAGGTCCAAGCATGATGTCAGATCTTGTAAAAGAAGCAAAGCTATATGTCAACCAATTATCTCACACTATCGACCAAACAAATTTTATTATCCAGAACCAATGATCTCACAATATATTTCTTACCCAACAAACAATACATTTATGTAGAAAAGACTCCAAATAAGAAACTTGAGACTAGCTGTTATTTTCAAAAGTGAGGGAATAAAATTGCTAGCATCTCAGCATGAGCTCATGCATTCGATGAAAAATCATGGAAACATGGACTAACTTACCAAAGTGGTTTCTTAGCTTCAAATGTGTACAAAAAGTAAAAAAAATGAGAGATACGCATTGGAGGAGCAAATCTGGGAGGAGGAGGAGAGGGGCATCGGGAAGGAGGAGCTCGTTGCGATTGTATGTTCCCTTGAGTGGCATGGGAAGTAGAGATAAAACCCTTCTAGATCATATCACAAGTGTAGTGACAATCCACCTCAATGTATATAGTTCTTTCATGGAAGGCATAATTATTGGCAATAAAAAGAGCAACTTGATTGTCGCATTGTAGATGCATGAGAAGAGGTGCATTAATAGCTATGTCAGTCAAAACGGATCCGATCCATATCATCTCATTGGTCCCCTGTGCCATGGCTATGTACCATGACTTTCCAATAGATCTGGTTGCCATGGTATGTTTCTTACTCTTTCATGACATCAAAGAGCTCCCTATGAATACTGCAAAACAAAAGTGGATTTTCTATCCTTCGGACATCATGCATAATCTACATCTGTACATGCAGTAGCAACAACAAATGACTTTTTGCTAAATAACAATTCAGTACAAGGAGAAGACTTTAGGTACTTCAGAATCACGTGAAGGACATGCATATGTGCATGTCCCGGTGTTGTTCGCGAGATCTCGAGGATCGGAAATTAATGATAGTAAAGCCGTTGCTATCCCCAAAAATCCTGTGACAAACAAACAAATATTTTTTTATTTTTGCTACTTATTAACCTGTATAGCGGGCAGGGTCGAACTCAGGGAGGCTACAATTCCCGAGGGTTATTCATTAATATTTCCATGGAATATTGGGAGAAGAGGTGAAATAGTAGGCTTAAGATCAAAATGCCCATGAAACGCAGGGATTTGTATCCAAGAATTTGTTTGCCCTGCCCCTGGATTATAAGCATAGTTAGTGTAGGCTTAGCCCCAGGTTCTATATGAGGTTCTTCTCCCCCATTCCCACCTCCAGGGTTTCTTTTATCCCCCTCTCTCCTATCTTCTCTTTCCTGTATCAGCTCGAGAATCATGTCTCTCAATGCGTTCTGAAAGTTAGCCTGCTCTGCTATCTGCTTGAATTGTCTGGATGGAGGCTAACATGGTGCTGTTGATATCACTCTGCTCCGACATGATTTCCTTTCCCCTTGGAGGCATCAAGTGTTCGGTGTCTGACTCTGAAAATGTGCATGATACTTGATTAGTACTCAGAATTGATGGAGTCTCAGATATTAATTCGAGATTAAAGCCAATCTCAAATAGTTGATCGATGGTTGTTGTGAAGGGCGAAGTGGAGAAAGAGGAATATTCGGGAAGTGAGTCTCCCCGAATAGAAGGTGAACGACTCGAAGTGTAGAATGAGCTCGCAGAGTCCAAACGAGAAATACTTCGGTCCGACATCTTTTAAATCAATAGGCAGGATGCAAGAACACGAAGGTCAATGCAAGAGTGAAAGTGAATGAAGGCGCAAATTGTGCAGAAGGATCTTTATCGCTAGTAAGCAAACGCAATACAAACCCACAGTTCACCAACTCAACTTAATGTGAAGACCGTGAAGGTTTGGTCAATTATCTTGTCAATTTTAGAGTTTGGTGACAATACAATCTATCTGAGCGGTTAAAGCGAGCTGTTAGGAACCCAATGCTCTCAGGAGACTGGCCCAATCCCAAAGTTAGATCTTTCCCAACAAGTATGAATTGCGGACCATTTACCGGCTACCCGATCAATTCAATCTGTTAAAGACGTCATGGGCCGCTTTACCGGCTACCGGAGAGATCCTCACTGGAGAACAACTAACCCAAGATAGTAGTCTGAAAAGAGTTCGAGCGTGGCTCTATCCTAGTGTGCGGGTCGCTCTCTCGCTATAGACAAACCAAACAATGAGGGGATTACTCTCCCCAAAAAAATGATTTTCCTTGTGTTTATTTTAGGGTTGATTTTTCTTTAGCAGTCTCGTATTTTAGGCAGTTGTCACTTGGTTAAAATATTTTCAAAGAATCACCTACCGAGTGTCCAATTTTCATTTTAACTTATGTGAGTGAAAACAAGGAAGGAGATCGGAAATGCCAATGCGCGATTAAAAACAATGATGCATGCAGGGGTTAGAGATGCGTACCTTATCGTTAGCACTCTACATGCAAGTGATCCACGCAGAATTTAAATAAACTATCCTATATGATGCAAGTGAACCGTCCTAGATGATAGCTTCTATTAACGGGCAAGAACAAGTTAATTTGACTAAGTCCAACTTACGCTCTACTCTATAAGCACATTAATTTCTTGTTTAGGGTGTTTGGACCATATTAATTACCTGGCTCTAGCAAATTAATTAAAGCAATCAAGAGGTAGCTCACAAAATCTGCAGGAAAGAAAGAAAAATATGGTGATGAAAACAAAACCGGTGAGGTCCCCCAAGTGTATAGGCACTAGGTGAAACAAACCCCATAACAAATGAATGTATGTTTACAAAGTTCAAAAACTAGAAAAGAAAAATTCTCTCTCTCTCTTTTAATTTTTTCCTCCTCTTCTCACGCTATCCTGCAGCTTGGTGAAGAATCAAGCCGCCTCCACGTCGCTTGGGTGCTTCAGCTCTCCTAGGATCGGCTCCTTCGCTCAGTGGGCCATCACAAGAAAAAGAAAAGAGAATGTGTAAGAAATACAATTATCAAGTATGAGAAAGAAAAATAAAATATATGCAGTGGATATGAACAATAGAATAATGTGGTAAATTATAAATAGATATTTACACCCAAGAATAGCAGGTCAAAAGAGAAACCTAACTACCCTCGTCGTGCCTCTTAGTAACAGTGTCATTTTGTTGTTCGCGAGATCTCGAGGATCGGAAATTAATGATAGTAAAGTCATTGCTATCCACAAAAATCCCGTGACAAAGAGACAAATATTTTTTTTATTTTTGCTACTTATTAACCTGTATAGCGGACTTGGTCAAATTCAAGGAGGCTACAAATCCCGAGGTTATTCAATTAAACAAGAATTAATTAAGAGAAAATAAGAATCTCAAAGGATAACTATCCTTGGTTTTTGTGATGTTCCATATTTTTAATTTTTAATTTTTTATTTTTAATTTTTTTTATTTTCTAATTTTCAAATTTTTAGTGGTTTTTAGTTTTGCAATTTTTTTAAATTTTCAAATAACGAACAATATGCACAAGCACAAGAATACATACACCAACTCTTTTTCTAATTTTTCAATTTATAAAAAATGATTAGAAAAATTCAGAGAAAATATTTTGGATTTTAAAAGTTTTAAAATATTTTTTTGGGATTTTTTGTGAAATTTTCAGATGTTTTTCTCTTTTTTTTAAATCAAACAGTGAGAAAATGCGAAATTGTGCACAGCCTGGAGTAATTTGCAAATTAAAAATATTTTAAGTGCCCAAACAGGAACTGAAATGTCTATTTTTGGATTTTTGTAGAATTTTCTATGATTTTTATAATATTTTTAGTATTTTTCAAGTTTTTTGGGTTTTTATAAAGAATTAATGTGTGAAATTTGCACAGAAATAAAAAATAGTTAAATAAAGCTACTCTAATTTTTCTAGATTTTTTGGATCAATATTCGAATTTTTATGAATTTTTCAATTTCAGGAAAATAAAATGACACTATTTTTGATTTTTTAATAAAAATAATAAATTATAAAAAATGCTATGAAATAATTATACAATGAAAATCACTACAACAGAAGCATGCACATTTGTTTTTGGAATTTTTAGACTTATAAAAACATTTATTTTGATAAAAAGATCGTGCAAATCCAAGAATCTGGATAACAGGGTCTAAAATGTAAATAGTTCTTATTTTTATATAATAAAAAAAGAAATAAAGCAGCGGAGGAAATGTGCAATTTACCCAGATGACACGTGCACCACACATGCTTGAGTTGGAGCAGGAGGTCTTCTTGTGAATTTTGAATTCTCCAGGAGCTCAGATGTAATTTTCCCAAATTAACTTGATTCTGGCAGAGATCCTCTTGCAATATGCAGTACTTCAAAGAGGAAATATGTAATTTTACCAATAAGTATTTTTTTAATCCCCTAAAGCTTTCTTCGTTCTTCAACAACCCACAAGGGGCCATGGGGAGTGTCGCCTCTTCACGCCGCGGGTGGATGTAGGCCACCGCCACCCTCCTTCTTGATGCGAGCGGAGGTGCATGGTGATAACAGTTGGCGTGGGCGAGGCAGGAGGTTGGCGATTGAGGTTGGAGGCGGTCTTGATAGAGGAGAACGACAAGGGCGGCTGTAGGGCCTTCAGAGAAACGAGACGGTCTGGCAGTGGCGCTGGCAGTTGGGCGGTGGCGGAGTTCTGTGATGTCGCGGTGTGAAGGACGATGGCGGTGCTCCTCGCACGGGCGGCGGAGGTAGCGCGTGAGCGGCGGTGCCGCAGGTGCGGCCGGCGACTCTCTGGCGATTGTGCATTGTCGATGGGGAAGGGCTATGCTGTGGAGGCGGTGGTGGAAATCGAGCGGCGGTGTCGTAGGTGCGGCCGACCGTGGGATGGTATGGGCGGGAGGTAGTGGCTGCGCGGCCGACGGCAGCTTGGGTGAATATTTTTTTATAATTTATTATTTTTTGATGTAAATAATACTGGGAGATTTTTTTAATTTTTTTATAAATCCGAAATATTGGAAAAAAAACAGGAGATAAGAAATGTGTTTGTTTTTTTTATTTTTTTTAATGATTTTCAAAACAGAAGTTAGAGAAAACAAATATATTTTTTTGTTTATTCATAAATCAAACTTCGAAGGCGAGCATGATGACTCGATCCCAAAATTAAAAATGGACGTCGTGAATGAAGATTCGACGAAAAATGAGAGAATCGAATCCGATTCTCCAGCCACCGTATGTGGTCAGAGTTGATAGATCGTGGAAGATGGAAATTGAACGCAGGGAGATTAAGAACGTGAGATGAAAAATTCGAGTCGATGACAGATTAAATCGTGGGTGGTGATTCGAAGATCTATATGAAAAATTTGACAACGAAGAGAAAAATGCTAGAAATAAGACTACAATTAATCTACTATAAAGATAAGAAGAAAATGACGATGGATCTCACCTTAGGAGCGGAAATGACCTTGATCACCTCGACGAAGGCCGACTCGCTGTCACCGGACGACTCGGAGGGTATACACCTTTCTCGACAAGAAGACTCTCGAAGATCGGGCTCCTCTCACCAAAGATTGATCAAGTTGGAATGATAGAGAAGGAGTCATATAAATAGAAAATATAATGGAGATGAAATTTGATTTTTTTTTGACTTTTTGGATAAAGAGATAAGAGAGATGAAAATTGAAATGAGATACGGATAAAGAGAGATAAAACTATTTACAAAATTATCTATTTTTTTTGAATTTTCGTCACTTTATTTATTTGAAATAAAAAATGTTATTTTTTTTATTTTTTATGGTGGTTAATTAAAAATAGCAACTATATACATATACGATATACATATATGACATTATATACAAGGGTAAATGAGGAAATTAGCTTCTTCTTCCTCTTTTTTTGAAAAATTTTTATTTTTATTTTTAAATAATTAGTAAAAATATTTACAAATATATACAAATACAATATATACAAAATACATGGGAAAACTGCATAAACCACCCCAAAAAACTGACTTTTCAACCGTAACTCCAAAAATTATGAAAATACAACAATTTTAAAGATAATTTAATTTAAAATCCAATGGAAGTGAGATTGGTTCAATTTGAGTTCTTATGGAGCTGGAATTGGTCTTTCAATTAGTACTTAGTGGCTTTTTCCAAGTGTGATTGCTTTTATTCTTACATGATTTAATTGTGCAATTATTTTTATTACTTAGAACACATTTTTATTTACAACTTTGGTTTTGAAAGTTATTTGATTTGAGGTCAATTAAGTTACAAATAAAATAGTGTAGTATACAAATATACACAGCACACCTTTTTTTGGATTTTCTAAGTGAGGACCCTATCTCCCCCTACTTTATTCCTGGTCGATCAGGTCAAGTCTTGACCTTCTCTCGGGGTTCATGTCATCCTGATTTATTACATATGTACAATCTTCCCTTTTTATTTTCTTTTCTTTATTTTTCTTTTTTCCTTTTTTATTTATTTTAGGTTAAAATAATATACAAATATACAATATTTACACACAGATGCAAGTTAATAAGAATATGGAGTTAATATTATATACATGTGTTTTATAAGGGATTTTTAGCTAAAATAAATGAATAAAGATGACGAATCGTAGATTCATCACCCGGATACTCCATAAACTAGCTAACTCTTCACGTTGCAAAAGAGATGTATGGCCTGGTGATAAGCCATATATAGGAGCTTCCTAACAAGATCCTTGTATCGCCTCCAATCTACCTCATCTGTATCATCATCATATAGCTTCATGTTGGGGTCCATAAGACTATAGAAGTAGTGGCAAGCCTGTAATATGGCATGACTATCTTATAGAGAAGGTCAGTGACATACTTCCTCTTGGTTATAACAAGACCCCACTGGTTCCTAGCAAACTCAAGCCCTAGGAAGTAGCGTAAATCATCAAGGTCCTTGGTGATAAACTGTTGTCTAAGGAAATCGTTAGCCTTGTGAGTACCTCACACATTATCTCCTATAACGATATCATCAACATAGATCAATATAGCAATGATAACTCTCTGAGACTTCTGAAGAAACAATATATGTTCTACAGTTTACCTCGTAAAGTCATGCTACTTTATCAAGTTTGAGAGCTTTTAAAACCATGCCCTGGTACTCTATTTAAGGACATATATAGTCTTATGAAGTTTGCAAACCATTTGATACTACCCCTCAGTTTTAAACCCAGGTGCCGTATGTATGTATACTTCCTCATGTAAGCCATCATAGAGAAATGCATTATTCACATCAAGTTGATACAAGGGTCGGTCCCATGTCACTGCAACAGAGAGAAGGATCATAAGTGTAGAGTAATGAGCCACAAGAGAGAAAACATCCTGGTAGTCCACCCTATATGTTTGGGTGAATCCACGAGCCACAACGCTCGCTTTTAGCGATCAGCACTGCTATCTGCATAGTACTTCATTGTAAACATACTTGCATCGAACCACGGAGGCCCCTATAGGAGCAGTGACAAGGCTCCATATACCACACGATTGTAGAGTGTCCATCTCCTCCTCCATATCAAGACATCATTGACTATCTACCATAGCCTCCTCGTATGTCCATGACATCTTTATAGCTGACAATCCTACGACATATCTCATGAAATCCTCTGAAAGACACCTCAATGATACATGAGCAACAAGAGGATACATGGCACACATACGCCTCCACTTCCGTAAAGCAATGGTCATATCAAGATCTCTAGCATCATCTATGACCTTTAAAGTAGCTTCTTGTGAAGGTACATGCTCGTCCTGTAAAGTAGCATGCTACATAGACAAATCACTAGTGCTATCAGTAGAAATAATTTTCTAAGAACATACCTGAGGCATGCTAAATGATGGGGAACGTCGATGAGCGAGGGAACAATAGGTGAAGAGTAAATGTAAACATGTGACAAAACTGTGCCAATGTACTAAGTGATGGGGACAAAGGAGCAACCACAGTAGAAGGAAAAGGCAGAGGTGGTGGTAGAATAGGAGGAACTATAATAGGGGGTGGAGGAGGAGGTGGTATGTGTACATCCTCCCCAAATTCAGAGGTAGTCATCCTATCACCTGTAGAAGTAAAGTACATAACCGACTCAAAAAAGGTGACATCATCATTGTTAGAATTATTTTATTATATTTTTTATGTTCCGTAACCCTTAAAGTACTTATGTATTTTTCCTCTTTTGCTCTCTTGGGTTTCCTCTCTATATAAGAAACCCTAACCATACAGAATAAACAATAACTGGTTCTTTTTCATCTCCATATGGTATCAGAGCAACGACCCTAGACCGGGATTCTGATCTAAAAATCCTCTCTGCCACCTTCAAGCCTCATAAGAACCTGCACGGTCCCTTCTCCAACACCCAGGGCCCTCGTGTGAAGCCCTCCAATCTTGTCAAAGAGCAGCAGCATGTGCCACCTCCCCTTCCCAAGTGCTATCAGCGACTTCTGCATTGTTGTAGGGTACCATCAACACCTTCTAGGCATCCTCACAAGTTCCACTGGCCAGCAACTAGCCCTCAAAGGCACCATCTGCCGCTTTTAGGCGCTACCAGCCACCAATAGGTGTTGTCTGGTTGCTATTTGGTGCTGCCAGTACCCCTAGGCATCCTTACGAGTGCCACAAGCAAAACAACAACCCCCTCCGGGTGTTATCGATCATGTTTCATACCCAAGAACCCTTTTGTATCATTGTCAGGGTCCCCAAGACTCACCTGATCGGTTGTTCATGAGATTTCAGCCTTTCTTCATGGGAAAACTTGAGTTTTAGGGCATCTTTTAGCCTTATATGCATCATTAGTCGATCACATGATCTCCTTCCTCTTTAGAACCACCATGACACTTACTTCTTCTACTGAGACTAAGCCCTTGGTCACGAAAATGATGGCTCAAGGTCCAACTATCAAACTTAAGGGCAAAAAAAATTATGTGTTCTGGTCTCCATCTTTTATGTGGTCAACGGAAACTCTACATCCTCACTCAAGATCCTCTAGACTAAAAGGACAAGGAGTACACCAACTAGCAGACAGACAACTACTTGGCTATCCACAGGATGGCCAACTGTGTTGAGGCATACATTACCTTAAAACTCCTTTACAAAAACACAGCTAAGGAAATGTGGGAGGATCTCGATCAGACATACTCCCAGAAGAGGAAGAATTCACACCTTGCATACATTTATAGGTGAATATGGTTAACATCTCAGAGTGACTCCAGCCTCACTGAGTATTACAGGCATCTCTCTAGCATGTATGATGAGCTTGCAATATTTCAACCCTCATGTTGCACTAAACATGTACAAGAGCGATCTGACTGGAAGGTATACCCCCTGATGACCTGCGTTCTAGATATCATGCAACGAAGTAACAATTTCTTATTTCACACACTGCCAACAATGAAAGTCATCGTTGGTAGACTTGAGGAACTTGAGATATATGCTGCCCAACCTTCCGCATCACCTTTAGGAGAGAACCTTACACGCATCGCTTCATTTGAGAGAGGATGCAGATATGGCTTTCAAGGAGGATGTAAGCGTGATTCAAGCTGTGGTCGTGGATGATAATATAGATGAGGCCAAGACTTTAGTGTGGATGTAGATGAGACTCTACTGCCCCATGCACTCACCGTGGTCAGTGGAATCACCTATCTCAATAATGCTGGCAGAAGTTTTGTGTACTTCCTTATCACACCAATAATGCCTATGAGGATGCCTATGATGTGGAAGAGGCGTCACCTACAACAACCTCCAGTGGTAATTTAGTTCATCTTAATGATGCATATTACTCCCTCCTAATGCAGATCCTTTAGACCCAAGTGCCAACCACCTCTAGTGATACTACCAATGTTGTGGCTACTCCTTCACGTACAATAGCCAACTCTGCTATCACTCATGCTCCGTCTTGGATTATTAATTCTAGTGCCCCCACTTAACTGACCAGAGAAGGTAGTCTACTCACCTCCTTTGTACCATCTACCTCTGTAAGCTTAGTTCGAGTTACTAATGGGATTCAATCACTGATTACTATTGTCAGAACTATGATGTTCTCTTCGAAGCTTCGACTTTCCGGGGATCATTGTGCTCATGATTTTCCTCTTAGCTTGCTGTCAGTTCATAAAGTTTGTGTTGAGATGAGTTTTGTTGTTATTTTCAGGACATCCAAATGAGGCATATTTTTGGTGGGGATATGAGCAGAACGATATATATTATCTTGCTATTCCTTCGGACTCCAAGTTTGTTGGTATTACGTCCATCTTCGAAGATCCACTCCTATGACATCTGTGCCTTGGGCAAACCTCTGCCAAAACCATCTCCATAATGTTTCCTGAACTCTTTACTCTGAAGTTCTTTCACTCCGAGGTGTGTGAGTTTGGGAAACACAATCGAGCTTCTTTTCCTATTCGTACCGAGTCCTATAGTACTACAACTTTTCATCTTGTTTGTCGTAATGTTTAGGGACCTTGTCCGGACTGAACATTAAATGATCATCGTTATTTTATAGTTTTTGTTGATGATTATACTAGATCTTCTTGGGTGTATCGAATAAACGAGTGTTCAGATATTAATAAAATTGTCAGAAATTTCTTTCAATATGTTAAAACCTTCTTTTCCATTTGTGTTAAGATCTTTCATATTGACCTTTTAAGTTAACCCAATAGGACTTGACCTCTTTCTTTGTGTCTTAGGGAATTGTTCACCAAACCTCCTATCCATATACCACACAGTAGAATGGTATAGCTGAGAGGAAACTCTGACACTTACCAGATGTTGCCAGATCCTTCTTAGTCAAATGAGTGTTCATAAACATTATTGGGGGGTTGTTATCCTTACTACAGTATATCTCATCAACACTATCCTTCGTCTATTCTTGGATGAGGGGTTCCATTTTCCTTACTTTACCCTGTTGAGTCTTCCTTCCCCATACCTCTGCAATTTTTTTGTTGTATTACCTTTGTTCATAACTTGCATGCAACTGGCAGATTATCCTCTCGAGCCATCAAATGAGTCTTTATTGGGTACTCTCGTACCCAGAAAGGCTATCACTATTATAATTCTGTTGGACATTGATACTATGTCTCTAGATGTCACCTTCTTTGAGAAGACAAGTTATTTAACACAAACTACGAGTGACATCGCTCTAGACCTCCCTCCTCCACCAATTGTCTATACTCATCAGCGTACCTCTATATCTTCTAAACCAATGTTTGCACATTTGCCTTCCCTTTTATGCAGGATGATAGGAATACTTTGAGTGGTCCCACCATTGTTGTTCCAAGTATGCCTGAGGAGCTTCCTATGGCTCTGTGCAAGGAAAAGAGGCAACACATGTATTATCTCATGTCACATTTTACTTCTACTGATGGTTTGTCTAGTTACAACAAGAGATTTACAGATTCTCTAAATGTCATTTCTGACCCCAGAGATCATTTCAGTGTGATTCATGGTCATGGTTGGCGACAGGCCATGGATGAGGAGATGGTAGCACTTATCTCCCGGGGTACGTGGGATCTTCTTTCGTGCCCCTAGGAGTTTGTCATGTGGCTTGCAGATGGGTCTTTGATGAATCTACATTTCATCATCTTTATTCTATCATTTTGTCCTCAGAAACCCTAGTAAATGCGTGTAAATAGGCTTAATTCATGCATTTTAGCATTCATGTATATGTGTGTAAATATTGTATAAAATGCAGTTTTTATTGCCAAAATTATAGAATAAAGAAAAGAAAAGAAAAAGAATAAAATATTGTAAAAATTTTATGACCCGAAACCACGAGACCGAGGCATCTCGATGACTAGGTCGACAAGGAATAAAGTAGGGGGAGATAAGGGCCAAAAATACCAATAAAATTCCTTTTATTTTATTCATTCTTTATTCATTTTGGGACCTATTTTTGGTTCTACTTTTTATACATCAAATAAAGAAACTTTAGAAATGAAAGTTGTAGATAATTAAATAAAGAAAAATACAAAATTGATTTCACTGAAAAATAATACATAGATAAAAAGTTCTGGTCTGAATAAAAATCCAGAATCCCAACTTCCCATACCTGTATCTCACAAATCAAAACTCCAAATGCCGCAAACTCACCTTTAATTGTATATAGAATAAAATAATCTATTTAATGGCGGTGGTTTCGCATTTGGCGGAGCTACGGTTTGAAAGTTGAGTTTTGGACCCCCATTGTATAAGTGTACAGATTAAAATATTCAATTTATTAGTTATTTATTATTTTTATAATTTTATATTTTTATAATGTTGTAGATATTACTTATAATAATTATGTATATTAAAATCAGAATAAAAATGTAAATAAATCTCAAAATAAAATACTTATATATACAAAACACAGGTATTATACCTATATACATACATATACAGTACCTATTTCTATTTTATTAAATATACAAAACACATCAATAAAAAGAAATAAAAATATAATTATGTGTATAAAAGTAGGTTATAATTGTATAAATTAATAATAAAAAATAAATTAATTAAATACATAAAATAAAAATAAAAGAATACAATATATAGAATAATATACCTATAAAGGGTATAATAGGCAACTTGTAAAAATATACCTCTAAAAAATAAATAAAAATTACCATAAAATAATTTATAAAATAATAAACTTTTTTTATTGAATAATCTAAAATTAAATAAATCATTTAATATTTTTAATTTCATTTACAAATCTTTTATTTAAGTCTTGTCTTTTTGCGGATGACGTGGCCTAATCAGGCCACGCCATCCGTTGACCAGGGGTCAACTCTATGACCCAGGTCACAGCCCGCTAGACATTTGCCTACCCTCCTCTTCTCGACTTTCTCCACGTCGTTTCTTTCACCGAATGAGAGAGCGTCCTTCTGCAAACTTGTGGCCCAAGACTCCATGATTCACGCCAGTAGGTTTTTTTGGGGATTGGATCAAAGATCCACCCATTTCTGTCGCGATTTACGAGCCGCCTCAACCATGTTTCAAAACTGAGCCAGCCACCCTCCTCTCTTTTTCGAACCCTTCTTTGACCTAGCCACCACCTTGCTTCTTGCGTTCTGGACTGGAGGCCATGACAGGGCCTCCTCCAACCATCTAAGCGGGTCGCGCGAGGCCAGGAGGCGCTCCACCATCATCTCCGGCCAAAAGGTCGTCGAGGTACCAATCTCGTGGCTTCGGCCACTGAGGACCTGTTTCTTCCTCCCTTTTTAGTGCATTTTCTTTGCTTTGATTTTACTTATCTTCCTGTAAATCGTAGCCTTCGCCTCCTAGTGTTTTTCTTCGTGATTTCTCCCATCTAACCGCTCGCGCAGCCACCTCGCCGGAGCTCGTTCCGGCGAGCTTTGTTTCCGCCCTTCCACCTTCCTTCACCGCCAGAAGGTGCGCGGCAGTTTGCCCGTGCCCTTCTGTAACCATCTATTTTGCAGGTCACGAGCGATTCGAGGACGCCTGGGTAATTTTGGGGATTGGTCGGAGATACCTGGGACCACTTGCGCCTCCCCTGACGCCTGTGCGCTCCGGTGAACGGCGGTCATCCTTGAGACCCCAGGCGTGTAGAAGACCCCTGCAGTAACCTTCCTGGGCAATTTTGGAGCCTCAAGAACCTCGGAGGAGGACGATCAAGGGCAAGGGAGGTCGCCGCCTGCGCGTTCTTCCCTGTTCTTGCTGAATCTCACAGAGTCGTTGATCTTGCCCTGTTCTTGCCGCGTCTCAGCCGCCGTTCGATCCCCGAGCACAGCCACCGTCCAATCGCAGATAGGGATCTAATTGGGTCCCTCCAAAGGCGAAGGGGTATCACAAGCCGTAAGGGCGCCACGTGTATTAGTGAGGCGGATCCCACCGTTTGTCAGCGCATATAGCTGGGTATTTTACGCACCCAACCCATAGAATTTTGTTAATTGTTTATTAGCTTATAAACTTTTGCCGGCTGTTAGAATATTTTTGTAATATTTATCGAAAAGCCCAAAAACTTCATAGATTTGCCTCCAGGTCCCCAGCCACGTCAGACCACGTGCCTCTGCACGTGGTATGTAGGAATTTTGCGTGGAGACCCTCGGAGCTTTGGCATATCTTCATTTAATCTACAAACATTTTGTTGCAATATAAAATTTTGGTGCTTTTGCCGTTATACCCCTGGGGTTTTTGTTAATCACAGAACAACCTTTTTAGGCACGCGTGCTACGTACGTGGGCCTGGGGTTTTTGCAGACGAGCCCTCGGGCATTTTTGTTATTAATATTAGTCCAGCAAGTTTTTACTTCATATATATATTCTCTGGAAATTTACAATCAGCCCCCCTGTACTTTTTGAATATTACATAAATGCCCATGCATGCTTGATTTTTCCTTATGTTTCTAGTAATTTTTGCATGCGTCTATTAAACCCTAAAAAATCTACAAAAAGTAATTTAAGTCTTTGTTGCATAGTAGATTAACATCATATTTTTATTTTTCATATTTATTGCATTTTAATATTTATTTAAAATAAAAAATAGCCATTTTGTGCACTGTCTAGCTTATAAAACCTATAAAAAATATAAAATCTCGACAGAAAAATCCCAAAAAAATATTTTTTGTTTCTTGTAGTGTGTTTTAACTTCAATCCAAAATTAACTAAAAATTACAAAAGAAAACTCATAAAATTCACAAAACCCCAAAAACCTTTATAAAAATATTAAAAAATCTACAAAAATCCTAAAAATACAAACTTTGTCTCTGAATTTCCTTTGTTTTATTATCTTTATTAGAAAATTAATTTGGAGAATTTTTGTTACTGTTTTCTATTTTATTTCTCCATTTTAAGTTTCAGCCTTGTCTTTTATCCACGGTTTTCAGTATTTTTGACTTTAAAAATACCAAAAAAATTAGGAAAATCTAGAAAAATCACAAAAACGTTATAAAATTATAAAAACCACAAAAACATTTGGTTTTCTGAATTTTAGTTATTTTTAATGATTTTTAAAAATAGCCTAGCATCTCTTTCCTTATATTGTATACATATTCCAATATTGGAAAAAGAAAATACAAAATTTTTAAAATATAAAATTAGAAAAATTAGAAAATTAAAAATCAAAATATAAAATTAAAAATTAAAAATTAAATAAAAAAATTATAAAATTAAAAACCCACAAAAAAATAGCATAGTAGACACTTGTTGACATTCACACATTTTGTGCCTTCGTGCCCCGATCTATCTTATCTGCTCCCTGTGTTCGACCTCTACACATACTTGTACCTATACACATCTTGTTGTAGAGTTATAATAAATTTTAACTCCACACACTTTCACTGCTTTACTTGATTGTCATGGGTTAGTTGTTGTTCGAAGTTCGGATTTTCGAGCGGTCACCGCATCGACTGTTGATCCGCCTTGTGGATCAATACGACCGCTCGATTTTCTCGCTTCAACAAATGGCACCGTTGCCGGGGAGCAACAATGCTTAGTTCGGGTCTTGTTTGTGATTGTGATTGATTGTTTATTTTGCGGTTTTTTTTGCTTATTTTTGCTCTTTTATTTTGATATCATTTGAATTGTCTGACCACCCTCTTGTTTGACTTCGTACGAGGTACGCGGATCGAGGGAGGCACTCCTTTCTAGGAGCGGTCATGCAACCACGTGAGGCGGCTTCGGCTTCGCACCAAGGCGGACTTGGAGGGAATTTTGAAGACAATTTTTGATCTTTTATTTTATTGCATTTATTTTTTGTAATTCAAGTGAGAGAGAGACCACTATTATTGTAATAATACAGGTACCCTCGGACACTTGGACATTCGAGCCTAATTTCCAAGTGATTGTTCACTTGGGGGCTCGCCGCGACTTTTCTCGTGTTTTTCTTCGCATTCTTTTTATTTTGTTTTGTTTTTAGATTTTATTTATTTTGTGTGATTGAGCCCCTAGTTTTAGGATTGCTTGCGATAGACTATGGCCAAACACTAAATATTTTGCACGCACCTATAGTCTCGTTTGGACTTAGTAAAATTTAAACAGTTGATTCACTATCTTTGATCCGTCGCGCCGCGAGCTCATCCCGCCAAGCGCTTCTCCTGAACTCGATTTGTCGAGAGGAGGAGGGGTGAGCCTAGACCGGACTCTAGGATTGAGGATTTGTGGTCAACTTGTGGTTCTTCCCTCTAATAGCAATTTCTGAACTTAGGGCGATTTCATCGGCTTTTGCATTTGCATATAGATAGGTTTCAATTCTGCTGAGCATCTGCAGTAGAGTGCTGGAGGTAAGGTGAGCATTTACGCTTTAGCATCCATCATCTTTTTGCCGCTTGCATTGCTTTTCCGTCTCTCTACCCCTGATTTTGCCAACCTAGGATCTTAAAGGAATTGACTCCTCGTTAGGCGCGTGCATTACTCACTAAAAATCCAAAAAAAGTGATAATTAATAAAATTGGGACTGCTAATATTACTTGACCCTAAAATTGATCAAAAAGAAAATCTTGTCTTGGGGCGAGTAATCCCCTCATTGTCTTCGTTTTACATTGCTCGCGCACACACTAAGGTTAGTGCCCAAATCCCATTTTCAGCCCCCTAAGTGTTTGTGCAATTTTGGACTTCTCACCTAACTCTAAACAAACAAGATAAAAAGACCGACTTTTCGGTCTCTACCGAGTTGAGTAGGTGAATTGAGGGTTTGATTTGTTTCATTTTTGTTTGTGATTGTTTTGTGTGTGTCCTAAATCATCCCCTGCGCATTTGTGCCTTCTTCTTCACTCTCTTGACTTGACCTTCATGCTCTCCCGATCATTTTCTTTTGTTTCGAGATGGCCGACTGGAGCGTATTTTATCCGGACTTTGCGGATCATTCGTTCACTCCAGCTGGTCCACCTCCTTTTTTCCAGGAGGACTTTGCTCCTAACTTTTGTACATATCCGCCTCAGCCACAGTATCAGACCTCGGATTTCTATCCACACCCACCTCCACTTCCGTATTCTCCACCTTCACATCCACCCGAGGCCGAGCTGTTGGAGTCACCTTTCATGGAGTCCACCCTTGAGCACTTGACCCAGATGATGGATCATATGAGACAGAAGATTGACCACCTCACTAGTATCAATAAGAGCGACCATGATATTCCACCATCTGATGATATGGGTTCACTCGAGGATTTCCATGAGAGCTTGCAATCGCCCAAAATACAAAAAAATGAGAAAAATTTAAAAACACAAAAATAGATTGGGAGACTTTTGATCGAGTCAGACTATGAGGAGAGCGCCCACTTGCCAGAACCTTTGACCACACAGCCCTTCACACCTTGTCCCACCTTTGACCCCGAGGATGCCGCTGTACAGACTGCTCTTGGCATGCCTCGTGTATATGCTGATTCCGACTTCCTCCCTTGTATGGAGAAGGTCCAAAAATTCAAAAAAATGCTGACTGAACCTGAAGTGGTGGCCACCATACATGAGATTATCCGTGCCCCACTTCAGCATGCCATGACCGATTTATCTGCTCCTCTTCCCAAGAAGAGAAAGCGGAGGAGCAGATCTGAGCGTCATATCTTGACCATGGCCACTGCCCATGCCATCACACACCGTCCCATTCCTCGGAAGAAGAACATTGCCACACCTTTCATTAGTTGCACCATCTCTGACCACACATGTGATCACACTCTCCTCGACGGCGGTGCTTCGATTAGTATCATACCCTTCTCGCTGGTACAATCTCTTCACTTAGGGCCTCTCAAGAAAACCAGGATGATCGTTCAGTTTGCTGATGGATCCATTAAGAGGCCGAAGGGTATCCTTGAAAACGCCGTTATTTCGATTCAAGGCACGAGCTATCACGTTGATTTTGTCGTATTGCCCATGGAGACCTCCACAGGGAAGCACTCTCCAATCATCCTGGGACAACCATTACTCGCCTCTGCGAGGGTCGTTATTGATTATAGATCAGGAGAGATTCGCTTCCGCCCAGCTGACGTGAGCGGAGTGTTGATCACCGCACCTACTGCCGACAAGAGACCTGCACCTGATATGACTTCACCTATCTTGGCTGACCTCGAGGACTATGATCTATATGAGGATATCAGAGAGACCTTCTTCATGATCGATGATGAGACCCGAGAATTCCTCTCCAAGGAGGAAAGCTCGGAAAGCATAGACCTTGGTGTTGCTGCTTCCTGTGATTGGCGATGTGTTGATGACATCCGCGGGATCTACACGATTGACACCATTGAGCGGAGGGCAGATTTAGAGACTATACAGGATAGACATGCTCTGACTACTTCCACTGATGAGTCCTCTCCTGTCCATGTAGATATTGATGAGACTAAGGCCGAATTTGATTTAGTTGCTTTTCTTCAGAAATTCGGACCTTTTGATGAGAAAGATGATCCGATTGAGATTATAGAGGACGAACAGAGTTCGACTACTTCCACCGATGATTTCGTGCCTTTTGATTTTGACCTGGATGACACCTCGCAGGACAACTCTGAGTACACTACTTCCGATGATGAGGAGTTCGTCCCATTCCACTTTGATATTAGCGAGACTCCCAAGGCCGGACCTAGTCACACTTCTTCCACTCACACGTCTGTACCTTTACACCCTAGGGTCCTTGAGGATCTATACTCTGTCGACCTTGATCAGCTTCCGTCCATTGTGGACCCCGATGTCGACCTGCATCACACCAGATTCATTCCTCAGCGGTCTCGCAAGAAGGTTCGCTTTCAACCTTCTTGATCATGTGCACATCCATCTCTATTGTATATTCACTTTTGTGTGCCTCTGTTCTCTCTACCGTATTGTTCGTCCACTCATTCTCGTGTTTGCCTTACTTAGGACGTACTTTGTCCTAAGTATAGGGGGGTGGACGAGTCGAGTGTTCATTCGTCGTTCCATGTCATCACTCCTGTCGTTGCCTATACTTAGGGCTTCTTTTACCCTAAGTATAGTGGAGTGGTGTGTACATCCTCACGATCTCTTCATCTATCTTTTGATTTCTTTTCTTCTTTTCTTCTTTTCTTCTTTTCCTTTTCTATCTTTTTCATCTATCAAAAAGGTGTCGCCCTTGTAGACAGTTTTCCATACTTAGGACGTACTTTGTCCTAAGTATAGGGGGGTGTGCACCCCGAGTTTCTCTATTTTTCGATCCTCTCTATTCTCTCCTCTTCTTGTCTATACTTAGGGATATCTTACCCTAAGTATAGGGGGAGACAATCTGAGTACGATCTGTTCATTCCCACCCTTTACCCTCCCTGCTTTGTGTGCAGTCTGCTATACTTAGGATTATTTAATCCTAAATATAGGGGGGACGGTCAACTTCTCATTAGTTCATTCATTCCTTTATTTATTCCTTTATTCGTTAGATTTTCCTATACTCAGTACGAGTTATGTCTGCTCTTTTTCTCTCTGATCTATGAGGACATAGCTCAAGCTATGTATAGGGGGGTCGTATATACTACGTATATACTTTAGCCATAACTCGTACTTTCGTATTTTCCTAATAATATGGCTAATCATTCATTAAAATTCATTAAAAACCTTAATAAAAAGGTGTTTTGTTCCTCAAATTCTTTTGTATCTACTGATTAATAAATCAGATGAAAATGTTTTTTGCAAAATGTTTGAAAAATAGTTTGAAAATCTTTGTGAACATTTATTGAAAACTATTTTGAAAACGTTTTGTTACATGTTTTCAACCTTTGTAAAAATGCGTGATTTGTAAAAATTTAGTTTCTTTGTGTGAAAGAAAATGTTTGAAAAATGATTTGCAAATGGTTTGAAAAATGGTTGCAAAAATATTTTGAAAAATCTATCTATACTGTTGAAAAACCTTTGTAAAATAATTTTCAAATGCGTGTACATGTTTGTAAAATGTTTGTAAAAACTATTTTGGACTATAGTTTTCAAAAATTGTGTGAAAAAGCTTGTGTCAAATAAGTTTGAGGAACGCATACATCTGACCAAAATTCACTACCTATATATATGTGTATAAAATTGACCACTTACCCTGTAAATTCTTAAAATCCACTTCTTGTATATATAAGAAGCACTCCCGTGTACATAGTTCTCACATAACTTTTAGCCAAAAAAACTTTTTGTTTTCAAAAATCCCAAAAACATTTGCAAAACTAAAATCCAAAAACATTTGAAAAATCTTTTGAAAAATATAAAAAAATGCATCTGCATATGCATCATCATCATCTTTTCAAAAATCCATAAAAAGTTCAAAACCTTTGAAAATTGCATCACAAAAAATATTTTCTGCATAGCATTGCATAGCATTCGCACTTTTCGGATTGAGTTTGATAGTTGAACAAGTCTAAGTAAAATTCGGAGATTGGAGCTTGATTGGACCTTAAAATCTACCTAATAACAGGAACCTTATAGGAATTGGGTTTGAGGTACTTCAAGTCTAGTTGACTTAATTCTTTGAGGATCACGAGACTTGGTTCAATGGATTCTTGACTGCCTAAGTAGAGTATTTCGGAGCACACACATGACTCTTGTTGATAATGACCTAACTTGGACACCTGCACCTTTCACATGGCTCAACTCAGTTGGAGTGGTGAGGGGATTGGATTTGCCGGTATGAGACGCACACAAGTGGAAACATTTGTCCTCCTCTAAGGAGGGAAGTGCACCCCAACCCGTCCAGTGATAAGGAAGTACAAAGACAAGAGGCTGTGGGTTGCGATAAAGCTTCAAAAGAGGGATAGTCTACTGGCTCAAGAGGAAAAACTCCTTATGTAAATGCTGCTGTGAATAGTATTTCAAAAAAAAAGAGTTCAGGCATGTACAAAAATAAAAAGCCTGCAAAGTATGTGAATTGTTGTATAGAAAATAAGCAAGCTTGAGTTCCAAAGTCAAATCATGTGAGCCTGCAGCTGGATGACTTGACTACACTGGTCTTGCATCCTAGGATAGGTAGCTACACTGGCTACCATCCATTCTTCTCTTCACCCCCTCCTCTTGAGTTGGTTGCCACTTGAACTTAGAAGGGAATACCCCACTCCTCGAGGATGGAGTTATTGGATTGGGGAATCAATGGGTTGTCGTACTGGAGAAGTCGGTTTCTTTGTCATTCTAGTTGGGGAGAGCCAACATCACTTACACTGTACGAGTCAGATTCATAGTCATAAGGGTTTGCGTATGAGTTGAGATATTTCTGACCTGGCTATTGAGAAGACTTGAATAGAGTTTTGGGATTCTCAGGGACTGTTGGATTTCAAATTCGGTTCTCATTAAGGTTCCGCCCGCACTAAAATTCCAAAGGTCCGACTTAAGCTCCAAACTTTGATTTTGTGAAGACAAGTTTGATAATTACACCTAATCCAGCTTCTTCTTTTTCTTTTCTTTGTTTTTCTTTTCTACACTTATTGCATAAGTGTTTGCTAGGGACTAGCAAAGGCAAGTATAGGGGGATGTTGAATCTACGTTTCATCATCTTTATTCTATCATTTTGGCCTTAAAAACCCTAGTAAATGCGTGTAAATAGGCTTAATTCATGCATTTTAGCATTCATGTATATGTGTGTAAATATTGTATAAAATGCGGTTTTTAATGCCAAAATTATAGAATAAAGAAAAGAAAAGAAAAGGAATAAAATATTGTAAATATTTTATGATCTGAAACCCCGAGACCTAGGCATATCGATGACTAGGTAGACAAGGAATAAAGTAGGGGGAGATAAGGACAAAAAATACCAATAAAATTCCTTTTATTTTATTCATTCTTTATTCATTTTGGGAACTATTTTTGGTTCTACTTTTTATACATCAAATAAAGAAACTTTGTACATGAAAGTTGTAGATAATTAAATAAAGAAAAATACAAAATTGATTTCACTGAAAAATAATACACAGATAAAAAGTTCTGGTCTGAATAAAAATCCAGAATCGCAACTTCCCAGACCTGTATCTCACAAATGAAAACTCCAAATGCCGCAAACTCATTTAATTATATAGAGAATAAAATAATCTATTTAATGGCGGTGGTTTCGCATTTGGCGGAGCTACGGTTTGAAAGTTGAGTTTTGGACCCCCATTGTATAAGTGTACAGATTAAAATATTCAATTTCTTAGTTATTTATTATTTTTATAATTTTATATTTTTATAATGTTGTAGATATTACTTATAATAATTGTGTATATTAAAATCAGAATAAAAATGTAAATAAATCTCAAAATAAAATACTTATATATACAAAACACAGCGTATTATACCTATATACATACATATACAGTACCTATTTCTATTTTATTAAATATACAAAACACATCAATAAAATGAAATAAAAATATAATTATGCGTATAAAAGTAGGTTATAATTATATAAATTAATAATCAAAAATAAATAAATTAAATACATAAAATAAAAATAAAAGAATACAATATATAGAATAATATACCTATAAAGGGTATAATAGGCAACATGTAAAAATATACCTCTAAAAAATAAATAAAAATTACCATAAAATAATTTATAAAATAATAAACTTTTTTTTATTAAATAACCTAAAATTAACTAAATCATTTAATATTTTTAATTTCATTTACAAATCTTTTATTTAAGTCTTGTCTTTTTGCGGATGATGTGGCCCAGTCAGGCCACGCCATCCGTTGACCAGGGGTCAACTCTATGACCTAGGTCACAGCCCGCTAGACATTTGCCTACCCTCCTCTTCTCCACTTTCTCCACGCTGATTCTTTCACTGAATGAGAGAGCGTCCTTCTGCAAACTTGTGGCCCAAGACTCCATGATTCACGCTAGTAGGTTTTTTCAGGGATTTGGATCAATGATCCACCCGTTTCTGCCTCGATTTACGAGCCGCCTCGACCATGTTTCAAAACTAAGCTAGCCCCCCTCCTCTCTTTTTCGAACCCTTCTTTGACCTAGCCACCACCTTGCTTATTGCGTTCTGGACTAGAGGCCATGACAGGGCCTCCTCCAACCATCTAAGAGGGTCGCACGAGGCCAGGAGGCGCTCCACCATCATCTCCGGCCAAAAGGCCGTCGAGGTACCAATCTCGTGGCTTCGGCCACTGAGGACCTGTTTCTTCCTCCCTTTTTAGTGCATTTTCTTTGCTTTGATTTTGCTTATCTTCCTGTAAATCGTAGCCTTCGCCTCCTAGTGTTTTTCTTCGTGATTTCTCCCATCTAACCACTCGCGCAGCCACCTCGCCGGAGCTCGTTCCGGCGAGCTTTGTTTCCGCCCTTCCACCTTCCTTCACCGCCAGAAGGTACGTGACAGTTTGCCCGTGCCCTTCTGTAACCATCTATTTTGCAGGTCACGAGCGATTCGAGGACGCTTGGGTAATTTTGGGGATTGGTCGGAGATACCTGGGACCACTTGCGCCTCCCCTAACGCCTGTGCGCTCCGGTGAACGCCGGTCATCCTTGAGACCCCAGGCGTGCAGAAGACCCCTGCAGTAACCATCCTGGGCAATTTTGGAGCCTCAAGAACCTCGGAGGAGGATGATCAAGGGCAAGGGAGGTCGCCGCCTGCGTGTTCTTCCCTGTTCTTGCTGAATATCTCAGAGCCGTTGATCTTGCCCTGTTCTTGTCGCGTCTCAGCCGCCGTTCGATCCCCGAGCACAGCCACCGTCCGATCGCAGATAGGGATCTAATCGGGTCCCTCCAAAGGCGAAGGGGTATCATAAGCCGTAAGGGCGCCATGTGTATTAGTGAGGCGGATCCCGCCGTTCGTCAGCGCATATAGCTGGGTATTTTACGCACCCAACCCATAGAATTTTGTTAATTGTTTATTAGCTTATAAACTTTTGCCGGCTGTTAGAATATTTTTGTAATATTTATCGAAAAGCCCCAAAACTTCATAGATTTGCCTCCAGGTCCCCAGCCACGTCAGACCACGTGCCTCTGCACGTGGTATGTAGGAATTTTGCGTGGAGACCCTCGGAGCTTTGGCATATCTTCATTTAATCTACAAACATTTTGTTGCAGTATAAAATTTTGGTGCTTTTGCCGTTATACCCCTGGGGTTTTTGTTAATCACAGAACAACCTTTTTAGGCACGCGTGCTACGCACGTGGGCCTGGGGTTTTTGCAGACGAGTGATAACAGGTCCGATCACTCGGGTATAAGGTACAGAAATAGGGTCGTTGCGACCCAAGCGATCAGACCATGTATATCAAGAAAAATGAACCACTCGCAAAGAATAAAATCAATCAAAACGAAGAAGCGGTCCTGCTATGTGATTAACCTGGTATAGCACCCAGGGTCGAACTCAAGGAGCACGGATTGACCGAGAGGCCTACGAAGTAATAAAAATAAAGAAAATAAAAGAACAAAATATTTTTAGTGGATTTTAATTATTTTTATATTTTTTTTGGATTTTTAATATATAAAGAAAATAAGAAAAGCAAGGAAGAACACAATTCAACAAATTATTTCAAGCACCAAAAATCAACCAAAAATCAAAACAAAAATATTTTTATGTGTTTTATATTTTTTATGTTTTTGATGAATTTTTGATAATTTTTTTGATGTTTATTTTATTTTCTAAAAATCAAACAGTAGCTAAAAACAGTGGTATTGTCCAGCCAAGCCAAAAGTCCCTAGATAAAATATCTAAGGGCCTCAAAATGGCATGGAGGTAATTTTCCTGTAAAGTAGGTAAAACAAGGAAAATTTAGGTACCAAGTTTATTATTTTTGGGTTTTTAATTTATTTACTATAATTTTTATGGGCTTTTTGATGTTTTTAAGTTTTTAGTGTTTTCCAGTGGTGAAAAATAGCCAAAATTGGCTGGAAAATCAAACAAACTAAACTAAATAGTAGCTAATTTTTAGGGAATTTTTGAAGGAGTTTTTATATTTTTTTTTGTGATTTTTCAATCTGGACAGTGACGAAAATATAGGTTTTTGAATTTTTAAAAATAGCAAACAAAATCAGAAATGTCCTCAAAAATTCGTGAAAATCCTACACCATGGCAGGAGCCATGTGTCAAATTCTCATTGGATTTGGAGGTGATTTGATATTTTATTCAAAAATAAAAAGAGGGTTCTGTGCACAGGGACTGAAATGCAAATACCCAAAGTTCTGGGGGTCCCGGTGCAATTAACCCAGCAAAACACGCGCCACGCGCGTGCCTGGGGCACTCAAGGACCTAAATGTAACAAAAATAAGTCCCGAGGGCTTATTGGTAACACGTACCAAAAGTCCAGGGGCCTCACTTGCAAATTACCCAAGAAATATCGCACATGTGTAAATCAATCACGCACATGGGTATAAGTGCAAATATCTAAAAACTTTCATTCATTTCATAACAACCAGAACTACAAGGGCATATGCTGCAAATAACCCAAAATATCACGTGGTGAAGCACGTGTCCACAACAGGCAAGGGTATAAATGCAAATAACATGAAGCTCAGGGTCCTCTATGCAAATAAACCTAAAACTAAACAACTAATTTAACTATTTACAGGACTAATACGAAATAAAACAAAGATAAGGGCCTAAGGGTAAATTACCCTTTATTAACCGGAGCGGCTGGATGACTGCCACGTGTAGATCTGACGGTCCAGATGGGGGCGGCTCTCCAGTGCTGGGACTGCTCTGGCTGATCCAACGGTCGAGGCCAGGACACGTGTGGATCTGACGGTCCGGATCGAACTCCTCAGATCTGACGTCAAAGGGCGCTCCAGGAACCAACGGTGGAGATGGCGTCTGGAGCTGGAGACTGATCCAACGACGATGGAGGATGCTGGAAGAACTGGTCCCCGGCGAGCTTCGCCGGGCTCGTGCGGGCGTTGGCCTCCTCCTCGGAGCGCTCTGATGGTCGGAGAAGAAAGCTGGTGCGCTCCTGCGTCTGCTGCGATTCTCCGATGATCGGCCCGAGCTCCGCTGAGCTCGGGCGAGGTCGACGGAGCTGGTCTTCTGGCTGAATGACGGAGAGCCTCAGATGGCCCTCGTTCTGACCTGCAAAGTGAACCAAAAGACTCGCGGGTCGAGGGCAAATTGCCTCGACCCGGTTAGGCGATGTGGAGGTGGCTGGTGCGTCGGGACGGCGGGCTCCGGCGAAGGTGGTGGACGGAGGAGCCCGGTTCCCAGCTCCTGTGCGAGCTGGGTTGGGTGAGTGGGTGCAGAAGGTGCGTCAGGAGGAGGTGAAGATGTGGGTCGAATCTGATGATCGAGATGGGTGGCTGGATGATCGGAATCGAAGAAATACGTCGACGGCGAAAATTGGGCGTAACTGGAAATCGAAGGAAATGGGAAAGCTAAATGGCTACCTGAATGGTCGAAGAGACTGTGGCGGAGCTGGGGAAGCTCCCGGTCTTGGCCTCAAGGGACGTCTCGGCCCGAGGCCCGAAGCTCGCACAGGTGGCGGAGCTACGGCGGCTACGTCGCCGGATCAGTGGAATCCTCCTCCTCTCCTCGCTGCAACAGGTGGAATCGCTCGCTGTCACTCTCGCGGTCTCTCTGGAGCTCACAGGGAAGGAGGCGAATGACCAAAGATGGAGAGAGAAGGTGGCAGAGCAGCGGCTTTATAAGACTAGGGGTCCGAGAAGAATGGGTCCGGGCAAGCTCAGGAGCGCGCGGATCCCGAGGGAGCGGCTCCGACGAGGATGTCGGATGCACGGCGAAGGATTCGGACCCGGGGTTTGGCGGATTGGTGATCGGGTCGAGCGGGTAAAAATTGGAGAAATCGGGTCCGCTGCTCAGACCCGTGGGAAGTGGTCCTGGGGGGGGCTAGTTGACAGGGCGGTCAACATCCCCAGGACCCAATGGAATCAGGCCACGTGGCTAAACTTTGAAGCTCAAAAATAAGGTAGCAAATGGCCGATTTTGCAAAAACTTAAAACATGAATTATTTTTATTTTATTTTTTTCTATTTTTTGGTGATTTTTAATTAATTTTTGGAAATTAAAAATAGGCTATATACATAATATGTACTAGATATAGGTATATACAATATATATAGGGTTTTGATTTTTGATTTTTATATATTATTTTTATACAATTTTATCCTTATTTTATATTTTATTTATTTATAGAATAAAATAAGGAATAAAAAGGTATTTTTATTTTATTTTTATCATTTATGTACATAGGTAAAATAAATATATATACATCTATATACATGGTATATGTACAATGTATTTTTGTATTTTTAATTTTTCTATTTTTATTTTGTTTTAATTTTTAATTGTTTTTATTTTATTTATTTACAATATATATAACATAGACTATTTACAAAAATTATAAAAATTACTTTTATATATTTACAAAGCTAAATAAATATATAGGTGTGGTTTATGTACATGATGAAAGGAGGTATTTTTTATCTTTTTGATTTTTAACTTTTTATTTTGTTTTTATATTTTTATAAATATATACAAGTATTTACAAGCATATTTTTGGGTGAGGAAAATATAGTTTTATTTATTCACACAAATATTTACACATGAGCCCCTATCTCTCTCTACTTTGGCTTTTATGCGGTCAGGCCCATGCTGAGCCCTCCCTTGGGTTAGGTTGCTCAATATTTATTCTATATATTTCCCTCTTTTTCTTTTTAATCTTTATTCTTTTATTTTTGCACAAAACATGCTAATTATAGGTTTTTACACAATGCATGCTTTTGGTAATTATTTATATTTACATATATCTACATGCATTTGCAAAGGTTTTTGTAGCTAAAATATAAGAATAAAGAGTGATGAATGGGTATTCATCACCGAGCTCTCGGGAATTTTTGTTATTATTATTAGTCCAGCAAGTTTTTACTTCATATATATATTCTATGGAAATTTACAATCAGCCCCCCTATACTTTTTGAATATTACATAAATGCCCCTGCATGCTTGATTTTTCCTTATGTTTCTAGTAATTTTTGCATGCGTCTATAAAGCCCTAAAAAATCTAAAAAAAGTAATTTAAGTCTCTGTTGCATAGTAGATTAACATCATATTTTTACTTTTCATATTTATTGCATTTTAATATTTATTAAAAATAAAAAATAGCCATTTTATGCACTGTCTAGCTTATAAAACCCATAAAAAATATAAAAACTTTCCAGAAAAATCCCAAAAATATATATTTTGTTTCTTGTAGTGTGTTTTAACTTCATTCTAAAATTCACTAAAAATTACAAAAGAAAACTCATAAAAATCACAAAACCCCAAAAACCTTTATAAAAATATTAAAAATTCTACAAAAATTTAAAAAATACAAACTTTATCTCTGAATTTCCTTTGTTTTATTATCTTTATTAGAAAATTAATTTGGAGAATTTTTGTTACTATTTTCTATTTTATTTCTCCATTTTAAATTTCAGCCTTGTCTTTTATCCACGATTTTTAGTATTTTTGACTTTAAAAATACCAAAAAAATAGGAAAAATCTAGAAAAATCACAAAAACATTATAAAATTATAAAAACCACAAAAAACATTTGATTTTCTGAATTTTAGTTATTTTTAGTGATTTTTATAAATAGCCTAGCATCTCTTTCCTTATATTGTATACATATTCCTATATTGAAAAAAGAAAATACAAAATTTATAAAATATAAAATTATAAAAATTAGAAAATTAAAAATCAAAATATAAAATTAAAAATTAAAAATTAAATAAAAAAAGTATAAAATTAAAAATCCACAAAAAAATAGCATAGTAGACACTTGTTCACATTCACACATTTTGTGCCTTCGTGCCCCGATCTATCCTATCTGCTCCATGTGTTTGACCTCTACACATACTTGCACCTATACACATCTTGTTCTTGAGTTATAATAAATTTTAACTCCACACACTTTCACTGCTTTACTTGATTGTCGTGGGTTAATTGTTGTTCGAAGTTCGGATTTTCGAGCGGTCACCGCATCGACTGTTGATCCGCCTTGTGGATCAATACGACCGCTTGATTTTCTCGCTTCAACTGTCTTCATGACCAAATAGTTTCCTGATGGGTGTATTGACATGTTGAAAGACAGACTAGTTGCCGAAAGTTTGACACAAACCTTTGGGGTTTATTATTTTGAGACGTTCTCACTAGTTGCCTGAATGGGATTGATATGTACCCTTCTCTCTGTTGCTACCAACAAGGTCGAGTCCATCCACCAACTTGATGTCAAGAATGCATTTCTTTATGGTGATCTTGAGTAGGAGGTCTACATGATGCAACCGTTGGAATAAGTAGTTGAGGGGGAGCATGTATGTCGACTACGCAAGACCATCTATGGCATGAAGCAAAATCCCGGGACATATTTTGATAGGCTCACTACAGAGATCATCACTCTTGGCTTTTAGACGACAACATCTGACTATTGATCTACCTTTTGAGAATGTAACATGGTATAGAAGTCTAGTTGGAAAATTGCTCTATCTCATTGTTACAAAGCCAGATATATCATTCGTGTAAGTAGAGCAAACCAACATATGAAGAAGCATGTTTACAGTCATTGGAAGGATGTTCTTTTGATCCTTCGATATTTGAAGAAATCTTCTTAAGGTAAAATCTTTTATGGGGCAAATGGGCAAACCAATATGTCCATGTATACAAATTCTGACTATGCTAGCTCTCTTAAAGATCGCCGATTCACTAAATGATACACCATGTTTGTTGGGGACAACCTTATCACTTGTAAAGCAAGAAGCTGATGATGATCTCCAGATCTAGTGCGAAAGCAGAAAACATGGCAATGACTCAAGCCACATGTGAGATCATGTGGGTTGTCTTCTTCCTAACGGAACTTGGCATGTTAGCCACTACCCATGTACCCTTTTACAACGATAACGAGCCCATCACATACATCGCCACCAATCCAAATTTTCATGAGCTGAAAAAACACATTGAAGTTGATTGCCATTTCATTCATGATACGTACGAGGAGGACGAATCAACACTCCACATATCTCCACAAAAATTTAGCTTGTAGACATCTTCACAAAGGCTTTTCCAAGGAAGCGCCTCATGTACTTAGTGTCCAAGTTGGCCATTATCGACAGATATGCTCCAACTTGAGGGAAAGTATTAGAAATATTATATCTATGTTTTTATGTCACTTAACCCCTAGGGGTACTCATGTATTTTTCCTTTTGTGCTCTCTAGGATTTTTTATCAATATAAGAGACTCTAGCTCTACAGAAAACAACAACTGATTCTCTTTTCTACGCAATCATTAACGTAGTACTTCCATCTAACCAAATCAAAGCAGCGATACCCTTTTTGGGTCTACGAGTATCCTACAAATATGCACTTGGTAGTTTTGGGAAAGTGTTTGTCAGGACCAGAGGTCATATGTTGAATAAAGACCATTGAATCGAAGGCATGAGGTGTTAGCGAGAAAAGATCCTTATCAGGGAAACACAAATGAAAAGAAATCTTTTCACCTAAAATAAAGGACAACATCATGTTGACCGGGTAACATGCAGTAAGAACATCATCCCCTAAGAGTGGGGAAGTACGACTTTAAATGAGAAGAGTCCTGGTTAAATCAAGAAGATGACAGTGTTTGCGCTCTGCAACACCATTCTGCTGAGAAGTGTAAGGCAAGAAGTCTAGTGTATAGTGCTATAAGACATGAAGAAACAAAATAACTGAGTAGTACAAAACTCTAGGGCATTATCAAAGCGAATATACTTGATCGTAGCATAAAAATGCTTTTTATTTCATAAATATGAATGACGGACCCAAAATCAGATTTATTTTCAATAGAAAAAGCCATAGCAATCTAGAGTAATCGTTAACAGGTACAGCATAAACATGTGCCCAACCAGGATAACTGAAACGGTGATGCTTCCCTAGCTTGAAAGCCTTACATTGATTGAAAGATAGACCTGGATGGGATCTGAGGGAGGACTCTATACAACTTCTAAAAAGGAAGATGACCGAAAATGAAGATGCCACATGTAAGGAGAGACAGACCTAGTAGGAATTGAAGAAGCACCGACATACGAATACTAGACCAATCTGTAGAGGCCCCCTTGCTCACGGTCACATCCAATCACCTTGCCCGTGGATATATCCTAAAATAAGAGAAGAGGCGTAAAAAGGGCATGACAATGTAAATTCTTGGTGATTTGACTAACATAAAAAAAATTAATCGAAAAATCATGAGCACGAAGAACATTCTGCATGTGCATGGATTATATCAACCGAATCTCCCCATGTCCAGTAACGGGGGAATGCATCCTGTCTACAATAACCATTGACCTGTCGAGTGGAAGCAGGATGTATGAGGTGAACTGAGATCCGTCTCCACATAGATGAAGAGTGGCTCCGGAATCCATGGTCTACTCTGAGAGGTCTGCCTTGTGACATTATGCCCAAAGTGCTAGTGAGAGCAAAGGCAACTACATCAGATGAGTGGAGTGTTGTACTAGATGGTCCAGTACGAAGAGTCATGATCACCTCCAAACGAGAAAAAAATCCTCGAATATTTGATTGGAGGTAGGGGCAGAGGTAGCAGAAGTCTCGCCCCACGCATCAACATTTGCATATACTGGAAAGCCATAGTTAGAATAACATGTATCCTCAGAATGACCCATGTGACGATAATATGTACACGGCTAATGTAGGCATGTACCTACCTTTCCTCTAGGACCGCAACCTCTGAACTATGAACGCCCTCCTCATCCACGGAATGCAGCCATGGCTGAAGAATCTAAGAGGCTCTAACAAAGAAACAATGATCCTGGTGAGTCTATGGCATGCTTCCTCCATAAGAGGGATGGTAGCATTCACGAGTAACTATGATCACACATCATCACACTCAAGATCAAGAGCATCTAAGAAGACTCCAACCATGGTGGTGTTCTTATACACTTGCTACTGCTCTAATGTCGCTGCAAGAGGCATATAGTTGTGTAGCTTCTTGAACATGCCTTGGAAAGATGCATATAGAGTATGAAGGGGACACCCCTTCTATTTAATCGTGAAGATATCATGTTGAAGCTGTAGTATCTTGTCTCATTCCTCACTAATGAGTAGGTGGCGACGAGGATGTCCCACATTGACTTAGCAGTTGGATGATTCCAAATGTCATTGGTTATCTATAGAACTAGAGTACCTAATAGCCACACATGGACTTACACGTCATCTTCCTCCCATGAGGCTTAACCCCAGTCTTGTCGATCGGCTTCTCCTGAATTAGTATATGCTTCTTCCCATTGGACGACATGAGGCTCATGAACTGCATGGCCCATAAGTCATAGTTAGATCCATCCATCTTGATAATGGATGCGGAACATCTGAAGGCGCCTGAAGATGTGATATCGACCTTGCTCTCTGACATTTCTTCTATTGTCGTTCTCTACGCATGTGTATGGTTCGCAAACCAACATTCATATTCATAAAGAACAATTGTGTTGCACAAGCCAAAGAAAAATGAAACTTGGTATTGCAGACTCCAAATTGCAACTCTTCATTTGAGAATAGAGAAATCCACTGTTGTATTTTTCTTCGGGATCCTCCCCTTACGATAATGAGCATTGTGTGTACTTTCCAAGAATAGAGCAAAACCAAGCAAAAGGATTGATTACTGTCAGTGCTCATTTCTTACATATTGATTAAAATTGAAAAAAATTGTCAAAGATATCCACTTATTTTCCTTGTCGAATAAATAGATCCAGATCATTGAAGTGGTTGACGATGTCAACTTCTCCTTTCTAAACAATAGAACAAGAACAAAATTTGTTTAATGCTGTATAATTAAAGATAAGGAGAAGGATTTTCATGATCAAAAGTTCCATGACCACTCTGCGCTTTTCGCCCACCCAAAATTCCTCAATTCCACGCAATAAACTTCACAGAAAATCTCCCATTGACTGAATCGTAAGCTTTCTCCAAATCAACAAAAAAAATTTCATGGAGCGTTCTTGTGAAAACTCTCAAAGAATTTTACAAATGTCCAATGTCAAATCTCACAGAAATAAATACTCATTCTTTTTGTTTAGAAGCCAAAAAGGGGGAAACATGCTATGGTGCATATCCCAAATATATGGTAAATACTCATTCTTACTTTGATCTTTTTTTATTCTCCCGAATTCTATTCCTACGTAAATTAAAAAGACAACGAAAACAATGAAATATTCAAAAGAAGAAATGCTTATCTAGTGACTCAACTCTTTTTATGAAATCATAAAACTCATCACTCATCAAATTTCATAAAAGGAATCCCACCCTTTATTTTTTTCCAACCTTTAACTCCAATATGCATCTTTTTAAATTCTTGTTTCAATTGTATTTATTTACAGGTTCTTTATTTCCTTGTTTCTGTCTCTTCTTACTCTCTTCCTTTACTTCGTGTACTCTTTTTTTCCTTCTTTCCCTCATCATATTTCTCTTTCTCTTTCTGTCTCCATTCCTCTCTTTTTTCTTTCTTTTTTTCATTCGTTGTTGCTGCAGATTTCCCTCTATTTAATAGTATATCTCTCGCTAAATAGGATATATGGAATAGAGGGATATAACATATCAAGAAAGAATAGCTTCATTTGGAAATAAAGTAAAGTTTGGTTTCCTGCAAAACATGTACGTACTTGTATCTTTTAAGTACTCTGGGATAACATAAAAACGCATGCCAAATCTGTGCCAAGAAGTTGGTTCAGCACTGTATCCAAGTGTAGTTTATTCCTAATTTGAAGATCCGAAGAACATAAAAGGAATAACTCGCCCTTTTAAAACAATGAATAACCAACAGTCATAAACAAATTATCTCCTCCTTATTTTTGATGGAGATTTGTATCCTTGGATTAACGACTAGAATCAACCTTGATGCAATTATCCAGTCATTCATGGATGTAAGACATATATGTTGCACTATTGTTAAAGAAAATACTTGTATTTTTGGAGGAAAATTCCTCCCTACCATAAGGGGCAAATCTTATTTCCCCCGAGCAGTAAGGAAACTTTTTTTGTTATGTATCGTAGGCAAGCTGCCTCTTCAATAATCATTAAAAGAATCATGTAGAATCCAGTCACGTCCTTTTAATGTTTTCTACATGATTCTGGCAACTCAGATTCATGACCTTGCAGCAGCTGTTGATGTTCAAAAAGACTATACGCGCCTCCACGCACCATTGGCATCCCCCACTCCTCTAGTTTCGCCGCCGCCAGTGCCTCGTATCGTGCCACAGCGGAGATCCATACATGCCCTGCATAACTCGATCCCCAACAGGAAGTCGGAGGAGATCTTTCTGCCGTTCCTCTGGGCCGCGGACTGCCGTGCCGTCGTCAAGACCTACGAGGCACTGGTCTCCTCCGACATCTGCGAGATAACTGGCAATTTACAGTGTCGGCGGTGCGATCACGTGGCGATGATATCGTACGATCTGAAGAACAAGCGGAAAGAGGTGACGAGGGTGATAACGGACATGGGAGACATCATGCACTGTCGCGCCATGGAGCTGTGGCTGAACCCCACGTACCCGATGTGCCAAGCGTGCAGGTAGGAGAGCAGCAAGAGGCCTGTGATGGCGCCCAAGAAGATGGAGCTCAACTGGCTGTTCATGTTCCTTGGGCAAACCCTAGTGGTGTGCACTCTGGAGCAGCTCAAGTACTTCTGCAAGCACACGAGGAAGCACCGGATGGGAGCCAAGAACAGGTTGTTGCACAACGCCTTTATGGGCATCTACATGCAGCTTCTTCCTGATGAGCATTTCGACGAGATCTTTTGAGAAGAAGGCTGCTACTTGATAGAAAAACAAAGGATATTTGGGAGATAGAGAGCAGGGAAGAAGCACTAAGAGAAGAGGAGAACTCTTGTTGTATTGCACTTTATGAATGTGTACTTTGGAAGCTTGAGAGCACATGCTTATATAGCGACATCTCATGGATAAAAATAGAATGCAAATAAAAATAACAAAAAATAAAAACTCCTCCATGCAAGGAGGACCATCCACCTAATCTCAACTTGCTAGATAATACCTCTAGCTTCAACCAACTAAGACTAGGCTAATATATGGCTTTATTTAAAACAATTAAAATAATTAGAATGCCAAGAATAGCATTCACATTCTCCCCCTTAGTCTTGGCATACCCCGAGATCACAGACTCCAAGTAAATGACGCATAGTCGCCAATCTTGCTATCGGTAACGCCTTTATCAGTGCATCGGCCCGTTGGTCTTCGGTGCGAACGAACTCGACGCTAATTAACCTTCTTTAGACACAATCACGAATGAAATGATATTTTGTCTCGATATGCTTACTTCGTCCATGGAAGACCGGATTCTTCATAAGAGCTATTGTAGACTTGTTGTCAATGAACAGCTTCACCATCCTTGATTCTGTTCCGACCAGTTCAGCCAATAATGCTCTAAGCCAGAGTGCTTGGCATGTTGCTGCAGTTGCCGCCATGAACTCAGCCTCGCAGGATGAAAGAGCTACTGTCTTTTGTTTCTGTGAGTTCCATGAAACAAGACAGTTGTTGATGTAGAATGCCATGCCACCTGTGCTCTTCCGATCATCCATATCACCAGCCAGATCACTATCTGTATAGCCAGTGATTACCTCTTCCTCGCCTCCTTTCTTGTAGACAAGCCTGAAATCGATGGTGCCTTTGAGATACCTGAGGATTTGCTTCACAACCTTGTGATGCATCATTGTAGGCTTCTCCATGAATCGACTCGCCACTCCAACAGCGTAGGAGAGATCCGGCCTAGTGTGAAGAAGATAGCGCAAACACCCGATGACATGATGGTAGTAGGTGGCATCAACAGGTTGTCCGTCTGGATCCTTGTGCATATGGGATCTTGGCTCCACGGGAATCTTACAAGGATTACAATCAGACATGTTAAATTCATTAAGTACCTTCTTAGCATAGGCCGTTTGCTTGAGTGAGATGCCACCGTCTCCTTGTTCCACCTCAAGTCCGAGGTAGTATGTGAGTAAGCCGAGATCGCTCATCTCAAACTATCCCATCATCTGCTTCTTGAAGTTTGCAATTAACTCTGGATCTTCTCCTGTGACTATCAAGTCATCGACATAAACGCCGACGATGATGCCCATCGCGGCCTCGCCCCTTCTATACACGGCTTTCTCCTGTGTACATTCTGTGAAGCCGAGCTGCTTCAAGCTTCTATCAAGGCGCATGTGCCATGCGCGTGGTGCCTTTCAAAGCCCATAGAGCGCTTTGCTCAGCTTGAGCACCATATGCTCTTTTCCTTTTACTGTGAACCCCTCAGGCTGGGTCACATAAACTTCTTCTTCAAGTTCACCATTCAAGAATGCTGACTTGACGTCAAGGTGATGAACTTGCCATCCTCGATTGGCCGCAACAGCTAAAATGACACGTATTGTGTCAAGGCGAGCAACCGGAGCAAAGACTTCTTCAAAGTCAATGCCTTGTTGTTGAACATACCCTTTTGCAACAAGGCGGGCCTTGTATTTGATAACTTCGCCATCTGAGTTCTTTTTCAGTTTGTACACCCATTTAAGCCCTATAGCTTTATGTCCCGCCGGTAACGTGGTGAGTGACCACGTCACATTTTTTTCGATGGCGTCAATCTCTTGGGCCATGGCGTCATCCCATGCTGGATGACCAACAGCCTCCTGGAAGCATGTAGGTTCCTCCGTCTCTGTGAGCATCGCTTCCTCTTCTGTTAGATCCATGTGCGGAGCATCATGCATGATGTCAGCCATGGACCTATAACGGACAGGTGCACCGTCGCTGTCGACTTGTCCTCCTGACCAAAGTGTAGGTGAGTGCCTACCCTGGTCAACATCTTCTATCGTGGATGGCATGACCTCCGGAGCATTCCTGATGCTAGTGGATGTTGATGACGAGCTTGATGCAGCACCTATTGGAGAGGTCGGTGTAGATGGTTTGGGCTCTGGTGTTGGCTCATTTGCCGAAGTACCCAACAATGGAGCTGAGCAGACTTCAAACGGTTCGGGGTTGATGTCCTCCTCAATCACAAAGTTGGGTGATTGACTATTTTCCACATCAGCAGACCATTTCTACTCAACATTTTCTTCAAATATAACATCACGACTTACATGGATTTTTCCTCGATGGGGGTCCAGTAAGCGGTGGGCCTTGCAACCTTCTTCGACACCCAGGTACACCATCGGTTGACTGCAATCATCGAGCTTCTTGAGGTTTGGCATGGTCACCTTAGCATGTGCCATGCAGCCGAACACTCGAACATGTGCTAGATGCGGCTTCTTTCCCGTCCACGCTTCAAACAGAGTGCGATCGCCCATCGATTTGGTTGGGAGGCGATTGAGGAGATAGACAGCTTGCCGTACTGCCACCCCCCAAAACTTGCTTGGTACGCTCATACTTTTGAGAAGTGAGCGTGCCATATCCATCACCGTACGGTTACGTCGCTCCACCACACCATTTTGCTGGGGTGAATATGGTGCGGTGAGGTGATGCTCGATCCCTGCCTGCTCGCACATCTTTGCGAACTCGCCTGATAAGAACTCTCCTCCGCGATCAGATCGGATAGCCTTAACACGATAATTACTCGTGTTCTCTGCTAGCAACTTGGTCTTCATGAATGTTGAATATGCTTGATCCTTTGTTTTGAGTACATGTAGCCACATCCACCGAGAATAATCATCTACAATTAGCATAAAATAATGATTACCACCTGGAGTAGAGGGCGTTATCGGTCCACACAAATCAATGTGTAGAAGTTCGAGCGGCTTCTGTGCTTGGTACTTGGCTGCTTTCGGGAATGTTAATCTTGTCTGCTTTGCCGCTAGACAAGTCTGGCACACCTGGTCGGGATGTGTAATCAGCGGCACACCAGCCGCCAATCCTTTGCTGGCAAGCATCTTCAATGCTGGAAAGTTGATGTGGCCAAGGCGAACATGCCACAACCATGCAGGATCATCGAGGCTTGCTAATAATGAAACTGGCCTCGCCAGTTGTAGCTCGATGCGGTAGAGACGGTTCTGTGTTCGCTTTACTTTTATGATTAAGAGAGAGGTATTCTTGACAGATACTCTGAGTATATCTTCATCCATAAGAACTTGGTGCCCAGACTCAGTGAGTTGACCAAGACTTATTAGATTGCTACGAAGTCTAGGGATAAAAAATACCTCTTGAAGAAGCCACTGATCACCATTCTTGCATGAGAAGAGGATTGATCCCTTCCCCTTGATCTGCACCGTCGAGCCATCGCCGAATCTGACGCTTCCAGTGATTGCTTTATCCAACTCGTGGAACTTAGCTTCATCACCAATCATATGATTACTAGCGCCGTTGTCGAGATACCATACATCTGTTGGTCCCTCAACGTGCTCGGTAGCATGCAACTCCGGCCACACCTTCTCCTCATTCAGCATCACGACCTCCTGCCGCTCTTCCTCAACCAGCAAAGTCTCATTTGATACCACTAGTAGAAGGGCTGGTTCAACGTCCTCGGCACGTGCAAAATGTGCTTCCTCCTTCTTCCTCAGTGCTCGACAGTTTGTCGAGTAGTGTCCCATCTCATTACAGTTATAGCACTGAATATGACTCTTGTCACGGCCACCACCGTTAGAACCATTTGCTTCATCTTTGCGTGGTCCTCCACGACCACCTTTGTAGCCTCCTCTGCCACGTCCATGACCTCCACGGCCGCGGTTCCCGCCATCTGCGGGAGTCCTGTTCTTTGACAAATCTCCTCTGGACTTCTTAGATCGTGCCTCCCACTCGGCCTGAGTGAGGAGCAGTTGCCCGTCCGTGCTTCCACCTGCGCTAGTGTTCTTCCTGCATGTCTGCTCCTCAAAGGCTTTGAGTCGGCCGACGGCCTCCTCAAAAACCAAGGTTTTGAGGTCGCAAAATTGCTCAATGCCGGCTATCACACTGATAAACCGTTCTGGCACCGTGTCGAACAATTTTTTTACGAGCATAAGATATGTCATCATATCGCCAAGAGTTGCATACCTGACAGACATGGCAGTTAGTCGACCAGTGTATTGGTCGAGGGATTCTCCATCACTCATCCGCATAACATCAAACTCCCGCTTCAACGTCTGCAATCGTGCGTCCCGAACTCGGTCCACACCGACGAACCTCGTCTCGAGGCAATCCCAAACTTCCTTTGCTGTCGTCTTCTTGGCCACTAACATGAGGAGGTCCTCCGGAAGCGCTTGGAAGAGATGCATCTTCGCCTTCTTGTCGAGCCGGATGTCGACTTGAGTTCCCTCTGTCGGAGCAACAACCCCCTAGAGGCCTTGATCCTCCATTATGGCCTGAACACGAATCACCCAGCTGGTGTAGTTCGTGTTCGTCAACTGAGGGTACTGGAGCGTACGACTTAGTTGCTGCGCCCATGACGATTCTTCGGGGGCGATAGCCATGGAAGTGGCTCTGATACCAGATGATAGAAAAACAAAGAATATTTGGGAGATAGAGAGCAGGGAAGAAGCACTAAGAGAAGAGGAGAACTCTTGCTGTATTGCACTTGATGAATGTGTGCTTTGGAAGCTTGAGAGCACATGCTTATATAGCTACATCTCATGGATAAAAATAGAATGCAAATAAAAATAATAAAAAAATAAAAACTCCTCCATGCAAGGAGGACCATCCACCTAATCTCAACTTGCTAGATAATAGCTCTAGCTTCAACCAACTAAGACTAGGCTAATATATGGCTTTATTTAAAACAATTAAAATAATTAGAATGCCAAGAATAGCATTCACACTACTCTCCAACCCATAGCGACAATACTGGTTGTCGTATTCTTATGGTTCATCTATACTGGTTTCCTTTCTGTTGTGGTTTATCAATCCCTATCTTGTTTTCTCGGTCAAGCTTCTTGTTTTGGGTGTGTTTGAAGACTGGTAAGCTTCTGAACTTTGATTGTCGTAGATTTTAATTTGCCGTGTGTTTTGCAAAGAAGCAGATTATCTTGTCTTAGTTGTTGTAATCAGACTGATCTATGGAATGACTGCAGATCGTATCAAAGTCGAATCTACAGCTTGTGTTGCTTAATATTTCAAGTTGTAAAATATTCAGATACGTTTGGCGTGGAGGAGACAGAGGGTGCGAGCGGGGGTGCGGTTCCAGAGGAGGACGCAGCGGAGGGAGGGGCGGGCGAGGAGGTGGGTACGGAGGAGGTAGGGGCGAGGGCACCGAAGCTGAGGAGGAGGAGGGAGGGGAAGGAAGAGAAAAAGAGGAATAAAATCCAATCGTTGGATTTCACGCGGTGTGATTAACTCGTTTTTAATCCAAGCAAGTTAACTCAAGATGGGTCAATTTAACGGAAGGTTTTGTGGGGTAAGACGGAGCAAGTTTATGGGGTCGAGGGAGGAATTAGGTTGTTTCAAAGATTGTGGAGGTAATTGAACAAGATTATAGGATCTGCCGGGTAAAAATCTCTTAATATTACCTTATTAGATAAACACTTCAATTATTGAACACTTAGCTACAAATGTGACATTACTGAGGATTGGTTACAACCAGTGGTCTTACCGTAACGAATATATGTTGAGTCTAATGCATAAAAACCAACTAGGCGGTGAGGAGTTTAGCTATTTAATTTAGACAAGAAAATAAAATTAAGAATTGTAATGTTATAACATAAAACAACATGAATTGAACACAAATAAAGTTGCAAAATGCAACAAAAAAATCAAAAGAAGATTGAAATGCTAGAGGGTAAAGGGGGTTGAACTACATATATCATAGAAAGCCATGCTATTGGGAAAATGAGGGTCGAAGTATTGCTATCGCAGAAAGCCATATAACGTAAGAAGAGGAGGAACTCATATTTAGGAAGAAAGTATATGACCAAGTATATAAATATAGGTAAGTTGCATTTTACAAAGAAGTGGTAGCCGTCAAAAAGACACAATTTATGGTGAACACTTGTAAAGGTTATAATATAAGTTAAATAGAGTTTCTAATCTTCTTTATTTGCAAATATTATTTCCAAAATCAAAATTAGTTGCAAAATGGTTAAAAAACCATCCAAAATTACTTAGTCTTTATAAGTATAAGGACTTCTGTTCATATCAGATATATACATCTACGATTATTATCAATGTCTCATTTTAGTAATAAAAATAATTAATAGTTGATATCTATCACTTGTACCCCACTTAATTTCTACTGTTTCAGTTATGCTCTTCCCAGTTTTGGAATATCAGTTGTGCCCATGACTTCTTCGTCCGTTTTCACTTGTCTCCTTCCATCAGATTGGCCATCGAATTGTGAACTGAACTATGGTTTACTCAACCATGATGATGTTAAGAGGGGCATAATCGTTACATGGAAGTATACAAACCTCGACAGAGGAGATGGCTGTTTGACACATGGGATGGGGTAAGAACTTCAAGCTATCGGCTCTGCCACTATTGAGGGCATCTCTAGTGAATCTAGATCCACTGTGGTGTTTAGACAATCATTAAAGAGGCTAGATGGGGAACAAGAGATGGCTCCTTGGGTCACTGATTAGGAAGGATCGCAAGGCTCAATGATGTATATCATCATTCTCCACAAATTTCTGGTGAGGTTCATTAGTATAGGAACCGTTGTCTAACAAGGTTATGGTAATCTTGATATCTTTGATCCGACTTGTTACAAAGTGTGAACGCATGTCACTCTTCTTTCTAGGGAGCTCATCTCTGATTAACCAAAATATCGTGATGGAGATAATATGCTTCTTTGTACGGTTTGAATTATTTTTGTTTATCCTAGTTTGTGTGCATCTCACCTTAAGATAGTCTCCGAATGCATGGTATCTCTCTATCATCTTGTCTAAGGACAAAGTAACATTGATATTTTCTCTAAAGATTCATGCCATCACTTCGCCATTTTTTATTTTTAAGTTTTTCTTCTTTCCCATCGTTAGAGTACGGGGGAAAGGGATTGAGTGATCAAGTTTAGGAACTGAAATATCACTTTTATTAAAAATAACATTCTGTGCAGGACTCTGACTTGGATTGACGACATGACTCTGAAATGAAAATTGTTTCTAATGATGTGGGGGTTGTTGTTGTTACAGTGTGTCCTCCTCTAATCCGGACTCACTTGAATCCATGATATTTTGGTGCTCTGGTGTTGGTGTTGGATGCCTCTCCTCCTTTTCGTCCCCAGAGGTATGCTCAAGTATGAAGTCTAGGGGTACGCCATCATGTTCCCTTACTCGATCATGCATGATTACGATCTTTCTGCTCGTAAGAAAAATATAATTGGTGAACTCATGCAAAAAGGTCTCGTATTAAAGTAATCAATATTATTATAGTACTGTCTAATCCTTGTGTCAAAGGCTATTCGGGTTAGCCTGGACTTGAGCTGAAATCATGGTTTGTGAGGCAGAGAGATCGTCTCTCTATCTTAGGAGTCAGTTGATATCAACCCTCATATCATGTAGTTCGTCCAATACTCTTTGAGGTTCGGGAGAGATATACGAGGAGGACCCCTAGCCCTGCCTGGTCTGGGGTTGTTGATTATGTTTGGTGGGACAAATTTGTAATTTCTAGCCCTAATGCTGGTACAGTTGTTATTGCAATTTCTGGTAGCTAGGATGGGGTTGCTGGTAAGGACGTTGTTGTTGCTGTTGTTGAGGCTAATAGCTGGGACGAGACTATGGTGGACGATGGTTTGGAGTTGAATTGGGATCCTGTCGGCTAACCGAATTGAGATTGTGCCATAATCCATTGATCTCCATCACTTGTGGAGGTTCCCCATCAACTTTCTGGGCATATGTTTCTTCTATCTGATGGGTAAAAGACTG
Organism: Ottelia alismoides; assembly: GCA_037367405.1. Taxonomy (NCBI): domain Eukaryota; kingdom Viridiplantae; phylum Streptophyta; class Magnoliopsida; order Alismatales; family Hydrocharitaceae; genus Ottelia; species Ottelia alismoides. The sequence goes on along the minus strand of JAZKJV010008117.1, from coordinate 896,463 downwards.
GTCTCCACCCCACCGGCTCTGTTGCCCTACCCCTTGCCCTAAGATGTAGTGAATCTAGTGTATGGGGGCGAGGGTGTAGTCAAGAGAGGTGTCTCGATCTTGGATACCCTATCAGCAAGATCCTTCATATGCTTGGGTAGTTTAGACAACTTCTCTAGTTCCGTGAATTTATGGAGTTCATCCACCTTCTTGTATATATATTCCATCATCATTAGCATATCTGCTCTCATGTTGACATTTTGGTCGGTGGACATATTATTCACAGTCTTCTTTCTCCCTTCTTTTGATATGAGTGAAAGAGAGCTGAGCATGTATACCCGGCTTGTGGTTTGTGCATGACTCGTGTTAGGTAGTTTTTTAAACACCTTCTAAACTATGTCCTCGTGATATCTCATGTAGCTTCCGTCATAGGAGGCACTAACTAACACTTGCATCTCAGGGTTTAATCCACTTACTAGACTCTGGACCAGCATCATCTTGATTATGACATGCCTCGGCATTTTTAAATTAAGTCTGTAAACCTCTCCCAAGTTTCATGAAAATGGTTCGTTGGGAATCTGGGTGAAGCTTGTGGGTTTGGTCCTCATTTGATTGATTCTACTTACTAGGTGAAATTTCTCTAAGAATAGAGTCTTGAATGTGGCCCACGTTAAGACCACCTCGCCTAAATTCTTCAGCCAATATGTCACCTTATCAATCAAGGTGAAGGGAGTGGCTCTCAACCTAATATAGTCTTGACTAACCCTAGGATGAGAGAGGTTGTCACAGACATGTTCAAAATCTATAAGAAAGGAGTAGGGTTGTTCATGGTTATTTCTGCTAAACTCAGAGAGCAGGGTGAAGAAATGTGGGTTGTGTTCAAATGCATCCTCAGGAGGAACTATTCTCAGCCAATTGTAGTCCTCATAGTCTCAGCCAATTGTAGTCCTCATTAATCTCTGGGAGATATGTGTCTTCCATTGTAGCTTCTTTCTGATCTACATCTCTCTGCAGTTCTGCCAACTGAGCTCTGAGTAGTTTGTTCTGTTGCTTAGCCACAGTTATTCGGGCCAGAATTTCTATCAATTGATCATTATTGTTTTCATCTTCACCTGGGTTCTTCTTCAGAGGATTCTTGTTTTCTTCTTCACATTCAGATGTAGAAAGGCAAGAATTAGATACATATGTATACAGTTAGGGGTTCTACCAATAATAACATTTTCCTTGGCAGGAAGATAATTAAAGAGAGGGTTAGTCCGAGATCAACTGAACCTGAAGGTAACTTATTGATTTTGATCTTTGGAGGAGGGTTATCCCACGACCAAGTGGGTTCGAGAAGAGGGCCATCTCAAACCCGAGGAGACATGAAATCTAAGGGGTTTGTGAAGTGTTCACAAAGTCTGAACTAAATTCCCCAAAGAAATCCATCTATGATGTCAAGAGAATCAGCAAAGAGCACGATAATAAAGTCAAGAGAAAAAGAATACACATGGGGTACAAATGTACAGTCTTTGAACACACACAAATCAAACACAAATCAAATCCATATATTCACCAACTGGATACTTGTGAAGGCACGTTAGAGTTCAGCCACTTATCTTTTAAGTTTTAAGGATTATTTTCAAACAATCTTTTCAACTATAGCACTTAGTTGGCCTATAGTGATTGGTGATCAAGGTATACTTGGAGAGACCCAAAGATTCCTCACTTGAGGTAATAGTGAATCAATTATCTTATGATTTACCAATTAAAATCATTGTTTAACCTGAGGATGAGTACTTTTAATACCAAAATTATTGTAAATGACGGAGGGGGTATGGTCACTAGCGAGATAGTAGCTTCAACAATACTTCAAAAAACCCGACAACACTTGTGGGGAGTTCCTACTCCATGCTAGTGCCGATAGGTAGCTCTTTGATCCACATCTTCATGTAAGGTTTCTTACAACCTAATATTCCAAGTAAACACACAGGGATTTGGGCTCTAGTCCTTAGGTGTGGCGTGCCTCGCTCAGTCTGGAGAGTACATGTGTCCAATAATGGGTATTATTCTCCTAAAATAAGGGTTGATTTTATTCCAGTTATTCTGATCGGCCTTGTTAGCAGTCCCAATTTTAGTTTGGGTTGTCACTAAGGATCTTAATGAGCACAAAGATGTTGTCTACTGATCAGTCCTAATTTCTTTTTTACTTAAGTCCAAAAATAGGAGTGGACTCGAGAAAAATCAATGCAAAATGAAAGCGATGATGTATGCTTAGTTAGAAGACTTACAATGTTTCCCAACGCTCTTCATGCAGAACTAAATTACTCTAAATGAATGAAGCCGATGAAAATGCTCCTAAGTAGATAGTTCTATTAGAGGTGAAGAATTTATTTAAAAAATTGGCTAAGTTGAATGATGAACGCGTATAACTTATGTGAAAGTGTGTCTTAATGTTAGCTGAGCACAAGCAAATATATAATATTTTACCATGAGTATAGGTCCTAGATCTACGAATCAACACACTTGAGCCCTGACCACACAACATGGGTTAAAGTAGGATCAAGTGTCCCCACGGTTCGATGCAGATCAGTCACTGAAATTAGGGTTCAGAGAGACCCTCAAAATAATGCAAATATTTAAACCTAATATAAGCTCTCTCTCATAAAATTTTAATGTGGTTAGTATCTGTGAAGGGAGAAATGCAAAAAATAAAAGAAAATTTAATCCAAAAACAAAGGAGAAAAAATAAAAGAAAATAGATATAGAAATAAAAAACCATAATAATATTTACAAAAATTGATCTATAACCCTAAATATGTGGTGTTTCTCAGTACCGTGCCATCTGATGAAAATTTAAATCCAATTTGCATGTTAGAATATCACAGCATCAACGATATAACTCAATCAAATCTCATCAATTTAACTCATGTAATAATATTAAATTCCTCAAAATATATGTACAAAAATATCTCAAATTAATCCTGCATAAATCATCAAGGATGATGAAAAATATCGAGGAAATACATCAATTAGTTATCCTTTAACATGTCCCTGTAATAGATCAAATTCCTCAAAATATCAATGCACAAATAAGTCAATTTGAGCCTTCAAATATGAAATTAATCTTTGAATAATATTTCAATTTAGCAATTCTCTGATCTGTTCACAAGATATGTAATATGAAAGAGCACAATCAAGTTTCAAAATAACATATTATGCATTACAAATGCAGTTCAAATGAAAAAGTTATGGTGAAATGAAGTTTGGGGGGACTAAAATGCGATAAAATATAGTATATATATCTCAAAATAGTCCCTAAGGGGACCTATATGTAAATATCAAGAGCTGGAGGGATGCTTTTGAAAATTTTCTAGGTCACATGAAATATTCACGTGACTAGACTGATATGTTAATATATGGAGGCACGAGGTCTTTGGTGTAAAATTCCGAGACCATGTGCTGGATGCGCATGACCCAGGTCTGGAAGCTCGAGGTTCGGATCTCCCATGTATATGCCTCTAGTTGTTTTGACTGGTCCGAGACTGAAGGAGTAGTAGAGGCTCGGATGATGATCAGGGTCGTTAGATTAAGAAGAGAAACAGAAAGAAGGGTAGAAGAAGGAAGATAAGAATGATTCTATCCTGAAATAGAATGTGAATGGTTGTGCCTATGAATGCAGGTCGAGAACCTTTTGGATGTTTGCCTCTACGCCCGGCGGAGGCGAAGGCTGTTGCACGGTGAAGATGTTGATCACTGACATCGTATCACTTTGCACCTCACTCTCCTCACTTCAACGAAGATCGGGCGCAGTTGTCAATCTCGTGCACCTCTCTCGGAGCTCACTGGAGGAAGATGAAGAAAATGGCGGATCATTTTCAGCGGAGGAGGGTTCGGGTAAATAAATAGAGAATGTTGCATGGGGGATAAGGAGTCGGATGGCATCACCGTCAAGGATGGTGTCACCGGCGGGCAGTTAGATGAACGGCCTAATAGCCCGGATGTTGAATCGGGAGGCCGGAGAGGAGAGAAGGGTGGTGGAGTGCGCAGGAGCTTGAGGAAGAAGGCGGAACATGAGAAGAGGATGGGAGAAAGGAGAGAGAAAAAAAGGAAAAATAATGATAAAAATTATTTTTTTGTTAATTATAAATAAATTAATTAATGGTCAACTAAATGGATAATTGCATTAAATAAATTAATTAGAAATAGATAATTATATAACTAAATACGTAATTAAGTAATTAAATATATAATTTAATATATATTTATTGAAATAATTAAATAACTTAATAAATAATTAAACATATATAATTAATTAATTAACTAATTAATTAAATATATCTATAAAAGAAATTTAATTTATCTTAATTTAATTTAATATTAAAATATTAATAAGGTAAATAATATATATTAAATAATATAAAGTATGATATATTATACAGTACATACCAATATGATCTCGAAACCTACATTTTGCATATTGACTTTGATTTTAGCGAAATCGGTGTCATTTGATAGATAATAAATAAAACAAATTTGAAAACTGAGTTGCCTAATTCGGAGTCCATATGACCGAGTTATGAGGTCCGTAAAATTTAGGTTATAGCTTCGTGGCTTCAAGATTTATTAACATTTTTACATAAATTATATTTTTATATTTTCTAATGATTTTTAGTAATATTTAGAAAAGAAATTAAATTAAATGGAGTTACGGATAATTAATTAGAAAATCGAGAAGTTTTTATATATAATACATATTGACAACATGGCCCAAACGTCAAAACTCGCCCATTTTATTCTAATATTTTTTTGATATATATAATAAATAGTATTAAATATAAAGTGATGTTTAAAAGTGAATTTGGTCTATTTGGCATTTTCGATTTATAACATTTTATTTTTATATTAAATAATTTTTCTAATATTTTAAAAAAATAATATATATTTTTGTGAACAACTTTTGTAAAGAAATTATTTTGGTTTGAGATTTTCTTGATGATAAATAAAATAAGTGAAATATTTAAAAGGTGGAAAATATATTTATGTACAATTAATGGTCTAGGTTTTCTGACATTATTTATATATTAGGATCCTTATCTCCCCTACTTATTTATTTTGTCGATCAAGTCAATATTGACCCGGTCACGGGGTTAGGATCAGTCTGCATATACAACATATACATGCTTCTTTTTCTTTTATTTTTCTTTTCCTCTTTATTATTTTTTGGATAAAATAAGTGTTAAATAGATAATATTAATATTTATTATTAGAATGTTAATTAGTTGGAATTAGTGACTATTTACATGCATTTTACCAAGAATTGGTCAAAATGAAAGAGTAAAGGTGATGAATCATAGATTCATCAACCACTTATAAGGTCCAAGAAATGTGTTCAACATTAAACCTTACGATAAATTATAAAAATGCGTTGAGTTAATCATTATACTTTTTAGAAATTTAATGGTGTTTTTATTGTGATGGAATATAATTAAATATAAATCGGCTATTAGGTGGAGTCGTTAAATCCATAATATTTCACTACTCTCTCTAATTCATGGAATCCTCATAGTCATAAATCCTTCTTACTAAATATATAGGTAATCTGAAATATGTATTCTCATATTTTTTGTCTACTTTCAAGGTAGGCAGTAGATCTTTTAATTGATCATTAGACACAAATATTGATCATACCATTTTCAAAAGTATATATAGATATTCTTGAATTCATACCTTTTTTTCTTAGAAAAAGAACACCACTAGTTGATTTGGTTGAAGCCTATTGTCTCATAAGTGAGCCATGTCCTCGAATTTATCATCTAAACATATATGATCCTTTGAGAGATCATACATATGTATTTGTCGATATAATCAGTAATAAAATGGTCAACAAAATGGTTTGTCAAATACACACACATCTATCTTTAATTCGAAGATATTGTAGAATTTATAATATGAGACTTGATGTTTCTTGATATCATCAAATTAACTCTTTAAATTTATAATGTAATAATTATCCGATGCGTATAACATGTATAAGAGTATACATTAAATATTAGTATAAGAAGAATATTAACATCTATCCATTTTCAAATTGAAGATCACTTGTCCATAGCTTTATCAGATGTTAGTTGAGTCTTTAATCTAAATATTTTAATCATGGATGTCCATACATCATTTTCAACGTGACTATGTTACATAACCCTAATCAGACAAAAGGCTCCAACTGCGAATGTAACACAAAAGCACTTTATTTCATATAGAGATCATGGAAGATATTATATTTCCGACAATAATTATAAATAAAGATTTCATATTGAACAAATAAAAAATTATTTTTCTTTTTTTTTAAAATCATATGATATTGTATTCATTTTGTTAATCTAGTCAAATATAACTGGATACGGTCAACTGAGATTATATTAGTAGATAGAAATCTCCATGCATTTATTTCACTTCTTATCTAAGTGCAGCCCAAATCTTCAACAAATCCCAAAAGGGATTCTCTTCCTTAACTCCTTTAGTTTCTATTATGTTATTTCCTTATGAGATTGATCGGTTCATATCCTACATTTTTTGGTATCATAATCCTTCATTCCAAAAGAGTACATTTGCATACGTATAAATTTAGTTCTTCAAATTACAATAACCTAATTATATAAATATGACAAAATAGCATGTCTTGAAGTCCTTTAACAAATTTCGCAAGTTAAAAAACTAAATCGGAATCATCTATGTATTGGACATCCTTCTCTATCTAGCCCAAGATATACCACATGCACCGCATAGCACTAGGTAGCGCATCTATAAAGCCAACACTTTTAACTCAGTGATTACATCGACTGAGAGACGATGGCGATCCTAAGAGAGGAGGAGGAGGAAAAGCGTATGGATGGGATGGACGGGACTCCTGGAAGGGAAAGAGTCAGGCAGAGGCCGCTGCTAGAGTTAGAGAAGTGTCCGCGATGTGATTCCATGAATACCAAGTTCTGCTACTACAACAACTACAGCTTGTCGCAACCCAGGTGCTAGCGCAACAAGTTTGAATCCTCTTTATCATGTTAAAATTTGAAGGCAATCAATAGTATCCTTCTTTACATCTTTTTCTTGCAATTTCTCTCGAATTAACTAATTTTACTACCTTTGTACCAAATATGAATAGGGATCTTTCTTATGCTTTAGAATGGTGTGATCTATCTTGGATTACATTTCCATCAATGCATCTTTGAGTTTATTGGTGAAATTCATTATTTTCAAAAGCTTTTGTTCATAATAGATCAAAAATAGAATTTACCTCTATTGTTGTACTACATGTAAATAATAAAGCAAGTAAAAGGGCATTTCAGTGTCATTCGTTTTCCGTGAATGATGAAAAGTGACAATAAAAAATAATGTCAATTATGAAAGGCTGCAAATTTCATCCTAAGTATGTGAATTCCCATAAAAGGATGATATGATATTTGCATGCAAGAAAATTCCTAATTAATTTCTACACAGATAAGCCTATAATACTTTCATAAAATCGAACAGACATTTAAAAGAGATTTAGGAAGGGGAAATGGTAATAATGTTCATCGGCCCCGTAGATGTTGATCTTTTTATATGCGTGTGTACATAGGCGATATTTGAATAGAAATAGCTAATCTTTGGTCATATTTGGATATTAAATACTCATGATGCTATCATTTAAATGAAAGTTGTGTACATGCAAGGGTTGCATGTGCCAAAATTCTTATCTCAAAAGGACTGGATGGAAAAAAATTAAGTTGGTAAAAATCAAATGTGTAAACATATTTAAGTATACAAACGGTTGAGTTGTGGTGTAACTGGGTTGATAAACGGTTCTATGGATGAGGAACCGTTTACTACGTCTCCTATAAAATGTACTCATCCCCCCTGTTTTCCATGAAGTTGGTAAAACGCGACATAATCTCTTATTGAGATCAAAGATGTGAGCTCATGTGGTTTTTCCCTCGTCGTAGGATTTAAACATAAATCATCTTCTTTGTGATGATTGTTCTTGTGAGATTTCAACATGGTATTAGAGCCTTGTTGAGACATGATATGTGTTTCCTCCTTCTTCCGTTATCATGCTTCTTCTCTGTAGTCTAGGGCTTGCATCCTTTATCGTGGAAACTCCAACGCAACCTCCTCACAACAAGGCCCTCCTCCCGATAGCACCACTCCTTCCTATCGTGTGTGCCCCCTGCAGCACAGATCCTTTTGTTGCACGCACCCCCCCCCCCCCCCACAAACACACACGCACACACAATACAACCTGTCTGATATGGCCACCCTTGTTGTGTGCCCACCCTTGTTGCATGTGCCCTCTTGACGACATGGCTCCTCTTGTGCAACTTCCCAACTTCCTAGTGGTCCCTCTTCCAACATGTCTCCTTGTTGTGTACACATTCTCGATAACACAAATCCTTGTTGCAACCTTTATGTGAGTGTTTCTCCCTAGTTGTGCAGCCTGGTAGTGGGCTCTCTCCAAGATCATCTACAGGTTGATAGACCACGGGGTCTCTTTGTGAGTTGGTCTACTCTCAGTTGCCTCTCCTTGTATTGCTAGATAGTCTTGTTTGATCTTGATGTGGTTGTTGTGGTCACTGTTTGGCATAGTTCGTGGTGTCCTGCTTGCATTTTTGGTCATTGTCGTGATACTTTGTGACGATGCGTGGCCTCGAAAAATATTACATAAATTGTAACTTTCATTCGACTCAGGTTACTAAAGTAAAGCTGACAAAGAGTACATATCTGGTGTGGTATGTGGCTATGGAGATAGCCTTAGCCTCTCTAAGGAGGAGATGATACATTAATGGTCGAAGCATGCCATTACTATCACTGATGGTTATGAACAAGGGTATGACAAATACAGCCAATGCAGACGCTGGATCACCAATGCAATGTTTCTAGATATTCGGTAGCTTATTCTTCCGAAGAAGTTGGACAGAGAACAATGGATTATGCTCAAGAGTATGTATGGTTAGAAGAAGAAAGATATCAGAATGTATCACTTTAGTAGGGATGTATATATTAGGAAACATGGGGAGATGAGTTTGGCTAGGTACTAATCAATCCGCATTTTATCACCTTTATTCTTTCATTTGACATCAAATCCCTATTTAAATGCATGTATATATCATTAATTTATCAAAATAATCACTCAAAAATTGTAGAAAATACTGTATAAAATATTGTATTAATTATGTATTTAATTCCAAAATGAAAGAATAAAGGAAGAAAGAAAAAGAAATGAAATACTAAAGGTACTGAATGACACTAAACCCTGAGATCCAGTCATCATGATGACTTGGTAGACAAGGAATAAATTAGGTGGAGAACGGGAAGAAGAATTGTACTAAAAATACATCAAAACCATAGTTTTAAATTCTTCAACAATTGAATTTTGGGACCTATTTTATTTTATTATTTTTACATATCAAATAACAAAATCCTCAACATGAATATTGTAGATAAAAATACAAAGAAAATATTTTTATTTCATGTAAAAATAATGTACAGTGTGCCCGAGACACAAAATAAAAAACCAAAAAAGGTTTCTAGACCTGCAGCTTCTCCACACTGTATCAAAATTTACTAAACTCACTTTAATTCTATATAAAATTAAATAAGCTATTTAATGAATGTGGTTCATTCAATTTGGAGTTAAGATGCAAAATTTAGGTTTTAGGCACCTGTTGTGCAATATACTTGTATATTTTATTTAATATATTTATTCTTTATATTTTCCAATTCTTTATGTTTTATAAAATTCGATATATTATTTAAAACATATTTATATAATTACAATAAAATAAAACTAGTAAAATAAAATCAAAATAAATCAATTACTCCAATTCATAGATAAAAGTATACCTATATATACCTAAAATATATGTACATATTTAATTAAGTGTACACATAAATTCAGAAAAAAAATAAAAAATAACTAAATGTGTATTTAAGTAAACTAAAAATATATAAAATAATTGTATATAATAATAAAACATATTATAAAAAAAATAAAAAGATCAAAATATAGGTATATATACCTATGTTTATACATCTAAATGTTAACTTACAATAAATAATCTCTGAAAAATAAATAAAAATAAGAATAAAATAAAACATTAAATTACAAACACTTTTCATGTTTTAATAAAAAATTAATTAATTTGTTTATTATTTCTTATTCAATTTACAAGGTATTTCAGCCTTGGCATTTTCTGTTTGGTCCACGTCAACCAACCAAACCCCTCCCTTTGTTTACTCGGGTCAATTGACCCCCTTCTCTCTCCCCCAAGCTTTGAAATGTCAGACCCCAATTTTTCTCCATTTTCTCCACTCGATACCATCATGATCTAGCTCGGCATGATGCGTTATTCCTGGAGATGTGCCATCATTGATCCACACCAAGCCTTGAGATCGTGTCAATCTCCCTCGATTCGATCAACATCCTCAATTGAAGTTCCTTCTTTTTGTAGCTTATAAATGAACCTCTTCCGCTCCTCATCCAATTTTGACCGCCCTGCCAGAGTTTGTGGCCCCCTAGTTCCACCGCATTAGGTGACATCTTCGGATTGGAAGGAGCTGTAGCAAGGAGGAGCATCAGAGAATAAGATCTACTCCATAGCCAGAGGAGCTCTGCCGGCTGGTTTCACCTCGACTCCAGTCAATTCGAGGCCTTATTTGTCCGTTAGGTAAATTCTTAGTCCTCTTTTCATTTCCCGCATTTAATTTCAAGTTTAATCGCATCTTTGGGTTTAATTTTAAATCCCCCAAATTGCATGGAGCTTGAGCTCCAGGCCAAATCACTGTGATTCACTGTTCTTCTGCCTTGCTTTTCATCCCACTCGCTTCCCCTCCATGTTCTCCATCGATCACACCATCTTTTCCATCCCAAATCTATCATCTGGGAGTCGAGTTCCTTTTGCCGCTTCTCGCCAAAACTGACTCGCTCGACTCATCCACGCCATAATCAGCCTCATTTTTTGGCTAAGATGAATTGCCTCGAGACATAATATTTTGGTGTAGGCCCCGATCTTGGCGACCCATCTGGAACATCGAAGACCTGAAGTAGCTCTAGGTTGTCTGGATCCTTTAGAGCTCCTGGGAATCCTTGACCTCATCAGTGACCACCTGCACATGCAGAGGAATACAAGGAAGCTAAGACATCCGTCCGATTGAAGAATCACCACCGGAATACAGAGAATGAAGAAATCGAAGGTCGTCGAAGGTGTGTTCTTCGATCGTTCTTGTTGACTACCTCCCGATTGTCCGATCAAGAACACAACCCAGACCTACTCTGCGCCATCCAATTTAATCGAAGCGGTGCATAAGATCAACCCTTGGATCAGACACGTGGTCGCGTATAACAATTAAATCAGAAGCACTTAAGTGGTGAAAAGTGAAAATATCCCCTCCACTTTTTCTATTTTGTAAGAGGTCTTGTACATATTTAATTAAGTTCAAAAGTTTATGGATAAATTGCATGTGAGCTCTCTAACTTATTTAGTATTGCATTTTTGTCTAGTGCCAAGTCACCTCACGTAGACCCCCACGTTAGTGGATATTTTACAAGTAACCCCCTTCGGGTTATGTATTTATTTTTCAGTCTTTAAAAATCAAGTTGTAGTTTAAAAACTTTAGATATTTTTATGTACCTCCCTAAAATAATATTTTATGTGCAAATATGCCCATGCTAGCTTAAATTTTTTTTATTTTTGCATTTCTATTTAAAAATAGCTCTCATGCTTAAAAGATTTGCAAAAAATTTCAAAAAAAATAAAAAAAACCGGATAAAATAGCACTGGAGGAGCCAAGTTAGCTCCCCCCAGGGGGCAGTCCCATTTAACCCTATTAGTATATATAGTTTATATTATTATTATAAATACCTTATAAATATTTTTAAATACCCTATAATAAAAAGGGTTGTTCTTTATTGAATTTTCTATTTTTTGTATATATATATATTCTATTATATATTACATATATTATACAATTTACATTATATACACATATATATACACTCATATATACTCATATATACATATCCTATATTAAAATGGAAAAGAAATTTAAAATCAGAAAAATATAAAAAGAAAATTAAAAATTAAAATATATATAAGTAAATCAACCAAAAAATTAAATAATTAAAAACCCACAAAAAACATTAATTAGGTAAGAGAGTAAATATTGTGTATATACATATATTATTATTTATTTATAAATAATAATAGTTCTACCCAACTTGTTTCCTGAGTTTGACACCATACTTTTCTTGTCCACTATACACATTTTATTATAGTGTTTATAATAAATTTGGATCCACATACTCTGTTTTGTATTGCTTAATTATTATATTGATTTGTACATTGATTATTGAATTTATCGTCAACCTTCGTGTGCGGCTATCACAACGAATGTTTCCCCCGTCTTGTGTGGACCACACGACTACCTCCTCAATAGTTGACGATATTTCAAATGGCACCGTTGCTGGAGAGCAACAGAATCTAGCATATTTCGTACACTACTCTGCTTGGTTATTTTGTCTTTTATTTTCTGCACTTTATTTTTGATAATTGATTATCTATTTCTGACCCCTATTCCTTCGTTGATCTTTCTTGGTAGGGACCGCGTGGTGTCGACCATGTCTTAGGAGGTGGACGTACCCGAGTCACGAGGAGATTAGCACTTCTTCTGATGCGTTAATTGGAGAGAACTAGTGAGAGACAAAGAGAGAAGGAGATGATCAAATTTTCATAGCTTTTTATTTTTATCTTATGGTGAGCGATTTTATTTTTATAAATTAATTTGTAATAACTCAGACACTTTGGACACTTCTACTTCACGTGGTCCATTGCCCAAGTGTATGTTCACCCAAGGGCCTCGTCAGATTTATTATTCTTTTTATCACTTTTTTTTCTTTGTTTCATGCATTTGGAGTTTTTCGCCTTTCTATTTATTGTTTTGTGTGATTAAGCGTTGAAAAAGGATTGCTTGCTTGATAGAGTAGGTCCACATCCCTAATTCATTGCATGTACCTATAGTTCTTCTCTTGGACTTAGTCAAATATAAATTGTTGACTACTTAGATTTGGAATCGAGCATTGCGAGTGACTCTACATAGTGCTTGTAGGACCAGTTGTGGCGGGCACCGAAGAGTCTTCAAGACTGAACTTTTGGATTCCATCTTTGAGTGGTTGACATTTGGTTCTTCACATTAATAATTATTCCTGTATTAGGGTGATTTCATCGAATTGCATTTACAAATAGTGTAGGTTTTAACTCTTGTCTAGCATCCTACACGAAGAGAGTTGGAGGCAAGGTGAGCGCTTCTGACTGAGCACGCATCATTGGTTTATGCTTGTATTGCTTTTCTAGTCTCTTTCTCTGATTTTGATCACCATAGGATACTAAAGGAATTGGAACCACAGTAAGACTCATGCATTCAAAAACATCCAAAAAAAGTGATAATCAATAAAATTGGGACTTCTAATTCTACTCGATCTTAAAATCAAATGCAAAGGATAAATCATTATCTTGCGGAGAGTAACCCCACCATTGTTCATGGGTACTTTCCATACTGAGAGATGCATGTATACATAAGGAATAGAGCTCCCATCCTTGGATTTATGCCTTAAGCACTTGGATCGACTATGGGGCCTTGTTATTGTTGGAAGCACTTGCCTCTGACTTTAGACGAAGTGGTTCCAGTGTTCTAGTAGGTATACTCCGCCGACTAGAACACAATCACTCTAGGTGACTGCACCTATTAGCTTGTAAATATTTGTCTTCTCACCTAACTCTAAAATTTGATAAGATAAAAGATCGAACTTTCACGATCGTCACTATGTTGAGTTGGTGAATTGAGTGGTTATTTGTTTATATTTATGCTTTTTTTGTGTGCAAACTCGATCTTATCTGTGCATTTGTGTCTTTTTCTTGAATATCTTTACTTGACCATCGTGATCTCCCGATCCCCGTCTTTTATTTCGGAGATGGCTGACTAGAGTTCTTTTTATCCGGACTTTGTGGATCCTTCTTACACTCCGGTCGGTCCACCCCCATTTTATCAGGACTTTGCTCCTAATTTTCCTTTTTTTAGATATTCACCTCATCCGCGGTTTCATGCATCGGATTTTGATTTTTACCCACTACCACCATCACATTTCCCACCATCTCACCCACTTGAGACTGAGTTGTTAGAGTCACCTCTCATGGACACTACTCTTGAGTACATGACCCGGGTAGTGGAGCAAATGAAGACGAGGATAGATAACCTCACTTGTATAAATAAGAGCCGTGATGTCGCTTCACCTTTTGAAATCATGGATTCACAAGAGGCCATGAGAGCTTGCAATAGCCCAAAATACAAAAAAATGAGAAAAAGATAAAAAAAATACAAAAAGATAATAATGGGAGACACCTAGTCGGGTCGGTTTGTGAGGAGCAAGTACTCATGCCACATCCAATGCCCACACGCACATTCATCACAGTTCCCACCTTATTCACCCCCAAGGATGACACTGCACAAGCTGCTCTTAGTCACCCCTGTGTAGATGATGATTCAGATCTCTTTCCTAGTATGGAAGAGATATAAAATCTTAAAAAAATGTTGAAAAACCATGAAGTGATGGTGGCTATTCAAGACATTATTGAAGCCCCACTTCAAAAGGCCATGAACCAGTTGCATATGCCCATACCAAAAAAGAGAAAGTGACGATGCAAAACCGAGCGACACCTTCTCACCATGGCCACGGCCTACGCCATCGCCCACTGTATACCCAATGAGAAAGGGGACACTAGTACATCCCTCGTGAGATGTGCCATTTCTGACTACCACTATGATTACACTCTCCTTGATGGCGGTACATTGATTAATATAATACCGTTCTTGCATGTTCAGTCTCTTAATCTTGAGCCTCTCAAGAAAAGTACGATGATTTGTCAATTAGATGATGGATCAATAAAGAGGCTGAGGGTATTCTTGAAAACATCATCATTCAGATCTAGGGCATGTGCGTAACAATAAATTTTGTTATATTGTACGTGGAGACCTCCACACCTGTGGAGTGCACTCCTATCATATTGGGACGGTCCGTCCTCACCATTGCGAGAGCCGTCATTGATTATGGATATGTAGAGATACGCTTTCATTCTAACAATGAGAGTGTTTCGATTGAGAAGATCATGGCATCCACTGCCAGCCAGGAACCTCATCTGATGAGAGTGTAATCGTGTAAACTGACCCTGAGGACTATGACCTATCTACCCATATCAGAGAGGTTCTTTTTATCGTGGATGATACTGAGAACCGAGAATTCATCTTCAGGGAGGAAGACTCGGATAGCATAGATGATAGAGTTCCCTCTTCCAGTGTACGACGATGTGTTGATGAGATCCATGGCATTTACACCATAGGCACCTTAGTGTGGAATAGGAGAGACTTCGCAGGCGGAACATGACCACACTACTTCTAGTGAGGAGTTCGTGCATTTTTGTTTTGAGATCCCCAAGACTTAATATGCCAAACCTGATCGTGCTACTTCCATTGATAAGTTCGTACCTTTTTGTTTCGATATTGCTAATGATTTATACCATGTCGATCCTGATCGGGTTGTGTCAGATGTGACCTCGATATCGACTTGCACCTTGTTAGATCTATTCCTCAACGATCGTGCAAGAAGGTACGCTTTCTACCTTCTTGATCACTATATATACACCACTTTATATATTCTCCTTCGTTTATTTCATTCCATCTACCATTTCTCTTATCCACCCCATTCCGTATGTCTACCTTACTTAGAATGCACTTTATACTAAGTATAGGGAAGGTGGATGAGCCGAGTGTTCTTTCTTCATTCTCTTTCATCACTTATGTTGTTGCATATACTTAGGGATCTTTTATACTAAGTATAAGGGAAGTGATGTGTACATTCCCCCAACGTTTT
This sequence comes from Ottelia alismoides, assembly GCA_037367405.1. Classification (NCBI taxonomy): domain Eukaryota; kingdom Viridiplantae; phylum Streptophyta; class Magnoliopsida; order Alismatales; family Hydrocharitaceae; genus Ottelia; species Ottelia alismoides. The sequence goes on along the minus strand of JAZKJV010008117.1, from coordinate 880,553 downwards.
TTTTCTTTTTATCAATTTATTGGTCCCCTCACATGTCTCCTCTCTTATTAATATTTCTGTATATACTTAGGGATCTATTACCCTTAGTATGGGGGATACAGACCGAACTGTGATCTGTTCATTCCCACCCATGACCTTCCATGTACTTTGTATACACTATGCTATACTTAGGATTAATTGATCCTAAGTATAGGGGGTGGTCGACTTCCTATTCTTTATTCAGTTGTTGTAGTGCAGACTTTCCAACACTTAGCACGAGTTATGTCCTTTTTTCTCCGATCTATGAGGACATAGCTCAAGCTAAGTATAGGTAGGTCATATATACCTTGTATATACTTTAGCCATAGCTTGTACTTTTATATTTTTAATAGCATGGTAACTTAATAAAAACTAAACACACACAAAAGTCTTTATAATTACGATTAATAAATTGATTAAAAATGATTTATAAAATATTTGAAAAAATATTGGAAAATTCTTTGAAAAATCTTTTATAAAACTATTTGAAAAATATTCTGTGAAATGTTTTCAAACTTTTGTACAAATGTTTTTTTGTAAAAAGTTTTTTCTTTGTTTGAATAAAAAATTTTGAAAATCTATTTGCAAGTGGTTTGGAAAATGATTGCAAAAATACTTTTAAAAATCTATACATATTGTTTAAAAAATCTTTACAAAATGGTTTTCAAATTTTATAATTTTTTGCAAAAAAATTAATTATTTTCTAAATAAATTATTCAAAATATTTGTTAAAATATTTGCAAATTATTTTAATAACCCTGTATATAATTCAAGCAAAATTTCCTTACAAACTCTATGTATAAAAATTAGTGAATATGACTAACTTAACTTCTGTGATTCTTGAACCATAATTCTTGTAAATAACAAGATGCACTCCCATATAAATATCTACATAAAATTATTTTATTAATTCTTTTGTTTCTAAAAAATCATCACTAAAAATTTATAAAACTAAAAACCCATAAAAATTGTAAAATGTTTTAAAAAAATCATAAAAATTTGCAAAAACTTTTCAAAAATTCTATGAAAAGTTCAAAATCAATTAATTGCTTCACAAAGAAGATTTTTATCTGCATTGCATAGCATTTGCATTTTTCATATTGATAATGACAATTGAACAAAGTCTAAATAAAATCCGAAGATTGGAGCTTGGTTGGACATTAATCCACTTAATCACGAGAACTTTAGAGGAAATAGAATTGAGGCACTTCATGTCTTCTAGACTTAATTCTTTTAGACCGTGAGACTAGGTTCAGTCTCATCTTTACTGCCTAAGTAGAATGAGGATGTATGAGAAACAACATCCTGTCATTAGACCATGAGACTGGATGTTGTGGGTTGCAATAAAGCTTCAAATGAGGATAGTCTATTGTCTCAAGAGTAAAAAGCCCTTATGCAAATGCTATTGTCTATAGTATTTGAAAGAAAATGCAAAAATCAAAAATTCCAAAAAATCAGATGAGCAAAAATCAAAGAAAAATCAATTCCCATCTAAGCATGTATGTATTCAATAAGCAAGCTTGAAATTCAAAGTCAAAGATACATGTGAGCCTTAATCCGGATGACTTGGCTACACTGGTCAAGCATCCCAGGATAGGTAGCTATATTAGCTACTGCCCATTCTCTTCTCCATCCCCTCTTCTTGAGCCAGTGGTACTTGAACTTAGAAGGTAAACTTCCCGCTTCTAGAGGAAAGAGTTGTCGGAATGCGGAATTAGGGTCACCATGCTGGAGAAGCCTGACTTTTACTACTTCATCCGAGAGGAGCTACATATCACTGACATCGTACAAGATAGATACATAGTCATAAGGAAATGCATATGTCATTGACTTATTCTAAACTGCTTTTGAGGAGACTTGGGCAAAGTTTTGTGATTCTTAGAGGTTGTTGTGTTCCGGTTCCCAATAAGGTCCCCACCAGACTAAAAATCCAAAGGTCTGACTGAGCTCCAAACTTTGATAATATGAAGACAAGTTTAAAAGTTAAAATCATTCCAAGTTCTTTCATTTTATTTTCTTTTATGTGCATGTAGGAATAAGTATTCGCTAGGGACTAGCAAATGCAAGTATAGGAGGTGATGAATCTCCATTTTATCACCTTTATTCTTTCAGTTTGGCCTTAAATCCTAAGTTAAATGCATATATATATATATATCATTAATTTGTCAAAATAAACACTCTATAAATTGTAAATAATACTTTATAAAATTCTGTATTAATTATGTGTTTAATTTCAAAATTAAATAATAAAGGAAGAAAAGAAAAAGAAATGAGATACCAAAGATATTGAATGACCCTATACTCTGATACCAAGTCATCATGATGACTTGGTCGACAAAAATATAGTAGGAGGAAATAGGGCAGAAGAATTGTACAGAAAATGCATCAAATCGCTAGTTTTTAATTCCTCAATTATTAGTTTTTGGGACATATTTTATTGCATTGCTTTTACACCTCAAATAGCAAAACCCTCAACATGAATATTGTAGATAAAAGTACAAAAAATATACAAAATTTATTTCATGAAAAAATAACGCACAGTGTAGTCGGGACACACAAAATAAAAAACAAAATAAAACCTTTACATATCTGTATCTTATTCATGTTGTATCAAAATTCTACCAAACTCAACTTTGTATATAAAATTAAATAAGCTATTGAATGAAGGTGATTTCATTCAAATTGGAGTTAAGATGCAAAATTTAAGTTTTGAGCGTCTATTGTGTAATATACATGTATATTTTATTCAATATATTTATTCCTTACATTTTTTATTTCTTTTATTTTTTATAAAATTATATATGTATTATTTAAAACATATGTCCATAATTACAATAAAATAAAACCACTAAAATAAAATCAAAACAAATCAATTACTCTAATACATAGATAAAAGTATACCTATATATACCTATAATATATATACATATTTATTTAAGTGTACATATAAATTTAGAAAAATACAACAAATCATCTAAATGTGTATTTAAATAAATTAAAAATATATAAAATAATTGTATATAATAATAAAATATACAATACAAAAAAATAAAAATATCATAATACAAGTATATATACCTATGTTTAAACATATTAATATTAACTTACAATAAATAACATCAATAAATAAATAAAACTTCGAGTAAAATACTAAATTAAATTACAAATATTTTTCATATTTTAATAAAAAAATTAATTAATTTTTTATTATTTCTTATTCATTTACAAAAGTATTTCAGCCTTGGAATTTTCCGGTTGATCCATGTGGAGCAATCAGAACCCTCCTTTTGTTAATTCGGGTCAACTGACCCCTTCTCTCTTCCTCGAGCTTTGAAATGCTAGACCTCGATTTTTCTCCATTTTCTATGCTCGAGATCATCATGATCTGGCTCGACATGATGCATGATTCCTAAGTATGTACCATCCTAGATCCATGCCAAGCTTTAAGATCCTATCGATCTCACTCTATTTGATCAGCATCCTCGATCGAAGTTCCCTTTTTTGCAGCCTATGAATAAACCTCCTTAAATTCGTGTCCAATTTTGATTGCTCTCTCAAAGTTCTTAGCCCCTCAGTTCCACCACATTCCCTTTCCCTAAGTGATAGCTTTAAATTAGAAGGAGTTGCAACGAGGAGGATCATCGGCAAAGAAGATCCACTCCATGGCCAGAGGGGCTCTGACGGCTGGTTTTGCCTCCTTGACTCTAGTCGAGTCAAATCCTTATTTGTTCATCCTTAGATAATTTCTTGGTCCTCTTTTCATTTCTTGCTTTTAATTTCAAGTTGAATCGTATCTTTAGGTTTAATTTTAAAAACCCAAAATTGCTTGGAGCTTGAGCTTCAGGACAAATCATCGTGAGTCAATCGTTCTTTCACCTTGTTTTTTATCCCACACTTTTCCCCTATGTGTTCTCCATTGATCGCTCCAACTTTCCGCCCTAGATCCATCATGGATCTGGGAGTCAAGTTCCTTCTGTCGCCACTCGTAGGAACTCATTTACCCGACTCATCCAAGCCACGATCTACCTCATTTCTAGGCCGAGACAAATCACCTCGATCCATGTAACATTTTGGTGCAGGCCCCAACCTTGGCGACTCATCTGGAACCTCATCGAAGACCTAGAGCAGCTCCAGGTCGTCTGGAGCCATCATATTTCCTGGGGCATCCTCGACCTCACCATTGACCACCAGTACACGCTGAGGAGTACCAGGAAGCTTAGATCCCTATCGGATTGAAGAATCATCATCGGAGCAAGGAGAACAAAGAAATCGAAGGTTGTCAGAGCTGTGTTCTTCAGTTGTTCATGCATATCACCTCTCGATCGTCTGGTAAAGAACGCGACCCATATCTAATCTGGGTCATCCAATTTAAAATCGAAGTTGTACGTGAGATCGGCCCTTGGATCAGACATGTGGCACACGTAGAAATGTTGGATCAGAAGCACTCAAGTGGTAAAACTTAAAAATACCCCCTCTGCCTTTTTGTATTTTGTAAGAGGTCTAATATATATTTAATTAAGTTCAAAGTTTGTGGCTAAATTACATGTTAGCCCTTGGAACTATTAAATATTGCATTTTAGTCTAATACCATGTCACCTCACGTGGACCCCCACATGAGTGGACATTTTACAAGTAACCCCCTCCGGATTTTGTATCAATTGTTTAGTCTTTAAAAAGCAAGTTGCAGTTCAAAAATTTTGGATATTTTGCATGTACCTTCCTAAAGATTATTTTATTTGTAAATATGCCCCTACCAGCTTGATTTATTTTTATTTTTGCATTTATAATTATTAAAAATAGCTCCTATGCTATAAAAAATTGCAAAAATAGGTGAAAATGTATGATACCATGCTTGTTCACGATATATATTCCATTTATCATTTTGCATGCATTTTCTATTTATTAAAAATAAACCGAGTTATTTTATTATCTATTTGCCTAAAAAATAAAAAATTATAAAACTTATTTGAAAAATTCCAAAAAAATACATACTGTTTATTATCCTATTTTAGCACTCCATATCAAAAATTACAAAAAATGTCAAAAGAAACCCTAAAAATTAGCAAACCCTTGCTAACCCTAAAAAATTATAAAATATTTTTTAAAAATCCAAAAAATAGTTCTTTGCTTATATATATTATCATTATATATTAAAATTAGTTTTGAGATACATTCGTTATTTTAAAATTTCAAATCAATTTTGCCTATTTAAAAAGTTCATGTTTTGTATGTTCTTTATTTTAAAAATAAAAAAATCTCAAAAAAATAGAAGAATATTTGAAAAATACAAAAATATTTTATTTTATAACTTTCAACTATTTATAGCTATATTTATAATTATAATACCCTATATAACCTATATATTTATATATTAGCATATATTGTTTAAATTATTGTTAATTATTATAAATACCTTATATTTTTTGAATCCTATAAAAAATAAAGGGCTATTTTTCTTGTATTTTCTGATTTTTCTATATTAAATATATATTCTATTATATATTACCTATATTATACATATTACGTTATATACATATATACTCTTATATATAATTATTACATATTAAAATTAAAAAGAAATTAAAAATCAGAAAATTATAAAAAGGAAACACAAATTGTAAAATAAAAAATTAATATATATGTATAATCAATCAAAAAATTAAATAATTAAAAAATAACACATTAATTAAGTAAGAGAATAAATATTATACATATACATATATTATTATTTATTAATAATTAATAATAGTGCTGCCCTACTTATTTCCTAGTTCGACACCCTACTCTACTTGTCCACTATACATATTTTATTGTAGGATTTACAATAAATTTTGATCAACATATTCTGCTTTGCATTGTTTGACTATTATATTGATTTGGAGGTTGATTGTTGAATTTATCGTCGACCTTCACGTGTGGCCATCACAACGACTGTCGGTCCTTTCTTGTGTGGACCGCATGATTGCCTCCTCGATTGTTGACAATATTGTGGGTACTATGCTGCTTTGAAAAGAAAATGGGAGGAGATAGGCTACTATTTTAATGATACTTGGGCGAACATTGTCGATCAAAAGAAGTACTAGGACGAGGTTTGGAAACAAAGGATCTTCATTTTTCTTGGAGGTTCGAATGTTAAATTTAAGGCTACTAGGAGTTAGTTGTTAACAAGTGGGATTGGATTTGCCATTGAGAAGATTTATCATGCCATTGAATCTAAAGAACAACATTGTGTTGTTATGAGAAATGATCAGATCTTGTCCATTGAGAGAACTTTGTTTAATAATGGTACAAAAGTGGTTATAGGAAAGATAAGAAATGAAATCGCTAAAAGAAGACTGGTCATGGAATTGTTTACTGCTGAGAACTTCATCCTGAAAGAAAGATGAACGAAGGGAAGAAACATGTTGCTATGGTTATCAATAGCAAGAGACTGATTGAAGATCAGATCAAAGACCTTCATGTCAATTTCTATTGAATCTTTGTCGAGGATAAGGTACAACCTATGCAGATTTAATGATGTGATGGCTACAAAGAAATGCGAAGGTAGATATTTCTTTACTGATGAATGGGTTATCGGAGGTGCCTCTGATCATATGATAGATAACTCTAAATAGTTCATTGATTATAAACTTACCTCAGGTAGAGAATGTGTCAACTTGATAGATGGTTCTATGGTCATTGTGGATGGAAAATGGAGCATTTCTATCATAGATAAATTTCTTTTAAAGGATGCTCCTCATGTTCCCAAGTTTCCAAAAAAATACTTTCTATTTACTGAATTGCCAAAGATCTGAAATGCAGGTTGATTTTTGATGAAAATCTTGTGATTTGCAAGACCGTTTGGTGATGGGGAAGTAGATTGGGGTCGGTTTTGTTGTTGATGGTCTATATCGACTTCCAGCTTGGGTGGTTTCTGCTTGGGTTGCTGCAACTTTTAATAAATAAAATGACTTTGAATATGAGGTGATGGTACAAACATTCGGGATGCCCATATTATCATGTCCTTAATAATTTATTTCCTGAACTTTGCAATAAAGTTAGATGAGGGATTCGTCTTTGTGATGTGTGTGAGATCTCAAAATACACTAGAAATATTGATCATGTGTCTAATAATAAAAGAAGTTATGTTTTCACATTGTTCACTCTGATGTGTGGGGTCTATCAAATTTGAAGAGTTTGGGAGGTCACCTTTAGTTTATAACTTTTATCGATTTGTTATACTCATGTGTACTTAAGGAAGAGCAGAAGTGAGGTACCGAGTATAATTAAAAGCTTTGGTAACATGTTCAAAAATTAGTATGATACCAATGTCAGAATCTTAAGAACTGACAATGCTAGGGAGTGCCTGGAGGGATCTCTCCATGCCTTTTTGGATGAGAACCGACTCATCCATGAACTTTTTATAATTACACACCCCAACAAAATGGCATAGATGAAAGGATGAATGTCACCTCCTAGAGGATACAAGGACTCTCCTTTTTTAGAGGATTGTTCCCAATACGTATTGGGGGGATGTAGTACTTATTGTTGTTTATCTTATAAACATGTTTCCTTCTACTGGGGTCAAAAAAATGACTCCTTTCTCTGTTTGGAATACTAATAAGCTTCTCTTTGGTTTAGATCCATGTGTTTGGTTTTGTCTAATATGTTCACATCTCTAGTCTTGGATTGAGAAAACTAGAACCAAGGACTAAAAATTCATCTATATTAGTTACTATGGTACCAAAAAAGGATACAAATACTATGATCCTATGGAAGGAAATTACATGTTACTAAGGATGCCACATTCCATGAGCATGAGTTTTATTATGTGAAGGATTTTCCTCAAGAGGAGTGTAGAAAAAATATTATTAAGGAAAATAAAACGAATACTTATTTACTAAATAAAATTGAAAGATATTTTTTTGAAATTACAGTGTGGGAAGTAACGAGGATGACTATGATATTCTCCTTGATCATGCTGATGGCAAACGAGAGACTATGGATAATGATGGCGATTGATGAATACTCAATCATCATTCTTTATTCTTATATTTTAGCTACAAAAACCTTTGCAAATGCATGTAGATATATGTAAATACAAATAATTACCAAAAGCATGCATTGTGTAAAAACCTATAATTAGCATGTTTTTGTGCAAAAATAAAAGAATAAAGATTAAAAAGAAAAAGAGGGAAATATTTAGAATAAATATTGAGCAACCTAACCCAAGGGAGGGCTCAGCATGGGCCTGACCGCATAAAAGCCAAAGTAGAGGGAGATAGGGGCTCTTGTGTAAATATTTTTGTAAATAAAATAAAGATATTTTCCTCACCAAAAATATGCTTGTAAATACTTGTACATATTTATAAATATAAAATCAAAGAAAAAGTTTAAAATAAAAAAGGATTAAAACACCCTTTTTTACCTTGTACATAAACCACATCTACATATTTATTTAGCCTTGTAAATGTATAAAATTAACTTTTATAATTTTTGCAAATAAACTATGTTATATATTGTAAATAAATAAACTAAAAACAATTAAAACAAAAACAAAATAAAAATAGAAAAATTAAAAATACAAAAATACATTGTACAGATACCTTGTATATAGATGCACATATATATTTATTTTACCTATGTAAATAAATAATAAAAATCAAATAAAAATACCCTTTTATTCCTTATTTTATAATGAAAATAAAAAAATATAAAATAGGAATAAAATTGCATAAAAATAATAATTAAAAATCAAAAATCAAAACCCTATATATTGTATATATACCTATATATAGTACAAACTATGTATATAGCTTATTTTTATTTCCAAAAATTAATTAAAAATCACTAAAAAATAGAAAAAAATAAAATAAAATATTTTGTGTTATGAGTTTTTGCAAATTCGGCCCCTAGCTACCCTTAATTTGCCTTTCAAGATCCAGCCACGTGGCCGAATTCCATTGGGTCCTGGGGATGTTGACCGCCCGGTCAACTACCCCCCCCCCCCCAGGACCACCTTCCGCGGATACAAGCGCCCGACCAGATTTCTCGCAATTATACCTGCTTGATCCGACACCCATTTCCATAAATCCCGGGTCCGAATCGTTAATCGTTCATCCGACATCCTCGCCGGAGCCGCTCCCTCGGGATCCGCGCGCTCTTGAGCTTGCCCGGACCCATCTTTCTCGGACCCCTAGCCATATAAAGCTCCAGCTCCGCCACCTCCTCTCTCCATCTTTGGCCATTTGCTTCGTTCTCCAGTGAGCTCCAGAGAGTGCGTGAGGTGACAGCTCGCGTCTGAGCCTGTCGAAGCGAGGAGAGGGAGCTTCGCCATCGATCCGACGACGTAGCCACCGTAGCTCCGCCACCTGCGTGAGCTCCGAGCCTCGGACCGAGACGATCCTCGAGGCAACGACCGGGAGCTTCCCCAGCTCCTCCCCAGTCTCTCCGACCACCCAGGTAACCCCTTAGCCTTCTCGTTTCCCTCAATTTCCATTTACGCCTAATTCGCTCCGCCGCCGTATTTCTCCGATTCATCCCGGTTCCGACCACTATCCGATCATAGGAACCGACCATCACGTTCACCTCTCCCCGCCGCACATTCTTCACCCATTCGCCCAACCCAGCTCGCACAGGAGCTGGGAACCGAGCTTCTCCGTCCACCACCTTCGCCGGAGCTCGTCGCTTCGACCCACCGTTCGCCCCCACCTCGCCTAACCGGGTCGAGGCAGTTTGCCCTCGACCCGTGAGTCTTCTGGTGCATTTTTCAGGTCGAAACGAGGGCCATCTGAGGCCCTTCGTCATCCAACCAGGAGACCCAGCTCCGCCGACCTCGCCCGAGCTCCTTGGAGCTCGGCTCGATCATCAGAGCCCACCGGCAGATGCGGGAGCCTTCCACGATTCTTCTCCGACCTTCAGAGGGCTCCCAGGAGGAGCACCGCGCACGCACGAGCCCGGCGAGTCTCGCCGGGGACCTGTTCTTCGAGGACCCTCCTCTGCTGTTGATCGTCCCCCTCCGCTCCAGACTTCATCCGGGCTGTCCGTCCCTGGAGCCACCAGCACGGCTCGATCTGAGGAGAGGCGATCCGGAGCGCCCACCGTCAGCAGCCGTCCGATCTCCACGTGGTGCGCATCCAGCCATCCGCTTAATAAAGGGTAATTTACCCTTAGGCCCTGTCTTTGTTTTTATTTCGTTTTAGTCCTGTAAATATTAAAGTCAGTTGTTTAGTTTTAGGGTAATTTGCATATTGGACCCTGTGCTTTCTGTTATTTGCATTTATACCCCTGCCAGTTGTGGACACGTGCATCGACACGTGATACTTTGGGTTATTTGCAGTAGATACCCCTGTAGTTCTGGATGTTATTGAATGAATGAAAACTTTTCCTTATTTGCATTTATACCCCTGTGCGTGATTTATTTCCACTTGTGCGTTATATTTTGGGTAATTTGCAGGTAAGCCCCCTGGACTTTTGGTACCTGTTACCAATAAGTCCTCGGGACTTATTTTTCTTACATTTGGGTCCCTGAGTGCCCCAGGCACATGCGTGGCGCGTGTTTTGCTGGGTATTTTGCACCAGACCCCCCAGAACTTTGGGTATTTGCACTTTGGTCCCTGTGCACAGTGCCCTTCCTTTATTTTTGAATAAAATATCAAAACACCTCCAAATCCAACGAAAATTTGACACATAGCTCCTGCCATGGTGTAGGACTTTTGTGGATTTTTGAGGACATTTTTGATTTCGTTTGATATTTTTTAAAAATCAAAAACCATTATTTTTGTCACTGTCTAACTTGAAAAATCACAAAAAAATATTAAAACTCATTTAAAAATTCTATAAAAATTAGCTACTTTCTATTTTGCTTAGTTTGATTTTCTAGCCAAATTTGGCTATTTTGCATTACTAAAAATCACTAAAAACTTAAAAACACTCAAAAACCCATAAAAATTCTAGTAAATAAATTAATAATCCAAAAATAATAAAATTGGTACCTAAATTTTCCTTAATTATCATCTTTACAAAAAAATTACCTCCAGGCCATTTTAAAGCCCTTAGATATTATATCTAGGGCTTTTTGGCTCGGCTGGACAGTACCCTTTATTTTAGGCATTGTTTGATTTTTAGAAAATAAAATAAACATCAGAAAATTCTCAAAAATTCACCAAAAACACTACAAAATATAAAATACATAAAAATATTTTTGTTTGAATTTTTGGTTGAATTTTTGTACATTTAATAATTTGTTGAAGTGTGTGCCTTCTTTGTTTTCTTATTCTCTTAATCACTTAAAAATCGAAAAAAATATAAAACAAATTAAAAACCACTAAAAATATTTTGTTCTTTTATTTTCTTTATTTTTACTACTTCGTAGGCCTCTCGGCCAACCCGTGCTCCTTGAGTTCGACCCTGGGTGCTATACCAGGTTAATCATATAGCAGGACCGCTATTCGTGTTTTGATCGATTTTATTTTCATTAGTGGTTCATTTTTCTTGTTGACCAGAGTCCGATTGATTGAGGTCGCAACGACCGTTTGATACCTTTACCTTAGTCAGTTGGACGGTCATCAGAATGGCACCGTTGCCGGGGAGCACGGCTTAGTAGTTTTCCTTTGATTTTCGTTTTTATTTTCGTGGCTATTCGCGGCTCTTTCAGAGCTCGCGGCTTTTTCGCGGCTTTTGTTTTTATTTTCTTTTTGTTTGATTTTGTTTTATTTTCTTTTTCTTTTTCTTTTGATTTTGTTTTATTTTGAGTGTTTATTTTATTTTGTATTTTTGCATATATATCCTTATTTTCATTTCCATTTCTTTTTCTTTTATTATTATTTGATTATCTGGTTCTGACCACTCTACCTTTTCTTGCGAGGGTCCGAGGACCGAGGCGGCCGATTTCGAGAAGCCGACGCAACCGCGAGATTCGGAGGCGGCTCCTTTCTTCGTGGAGCCGCAGGAGAGAGTGAGAGAGAGTTGTGTGGGAGAGGATTTTCTCTTTATTTTCTATTATTATTGTAATAATACAAGACACTCTCAGGACTTGGACCTTGTGACTTAGCGGGTCTGTTTCGCTGAGCACCGGTGTGCTCGGGGGACCCTTAGGACTTTCGCGGTTTTTCGCGGTTTTGATTTTCTTTTATTTTCTTACTGCTTTTTCCGGTGTTTACGCGGTTTTTGCTCGAGCCCCTAGACTTAGGAATTTCTATTGCTTGTGCCGTAATTAGTAGGATCCTCACACCTAATTGATTGACTGTTCCTATAGAACGTTAATTGGACCTACTAAAAATCATTAATAAAAATAACCGACTCATCTCCTTCGTAGTCTACGTGCCGCAGCCCGTCCTGTAAAGCGCTTTCTCCTACCCCCGATTTGTCGGACAGAGGAGGGACGGGCCAAGACCGGACTCTTTGGCTTGGAGGTCGGTGACCGGTTAGACGGTTCTTGCGCTAGAAATTGCTCATCTAGGACTCGGCTTTCCCGTTGCATCATATAGGTAGTTTAGTTTCAGTCTTTCAATTCTGCGCGGATCACTTGCATGTAGAGTGCTGGAGACAAGGTACGCATTTCTTACTCAGCATGCATCATTGATTTCATCGCGCATCGGCTTTTTCGTCTTCTCCCCCTGTTTTGGATTAAATAACCAGGAGAACCGAAAAATTCGTTAGGCCTTTTGTTTTGATTTGAAAAATATTAAAAAGAAAAATCATAAAATTGGGACTGGTTAACACTATCGATCTTAAAAGACGCTCACCCTAAAAGTTTTATCTTGGGGAGAGCAACCCCCTCATTGTATGGTTTGGATGCGCAAAAGAGTGACCCGCACCCTAGGTAGAGCCCTCCGGTGCTAGTCCCGACTGATTACCGACTCTTCCGTGCGGGCTAGTCGGTTGGGATAGCATCGGGTATCCTAACAAGTCACGTAAGAGCTCTGATATTTTGTGTGTTCACCTAATAAAATCGACAAGATAAATTGACCGAACTTTCACGGTCTTCAGCTCGCGTCGCGTTGGTGAACCAGGGGTTTGTTTTGTGATCATAGTTTCTCCAGATTTCATCCGCCCTGCTCGCCAGATCAAGATGATGGGTCGACACTCTCTTAGGTAGCCTCTGGCTGCACCGCTTTCGGGCACATCCACCCAGTCATCTAGGTTGGCCCGCGAGAGCCAAGACCAGCTCTCCGAGCCCGAGTACGACTCCGCCCTGTTCCCCCTCGACCCCCTTTCTTTCGGACCTGAGAGACATGAGCCCGAGGAGAGATTGATAGATTTGACAGCACCTGAGTTGGGCTCATTTGATTTTGCAGACGTCATGGCCGGCAGTTCTGAGGATCGTTCCCGTACAGAGCACGTCGTGATGGATCAGGGAGCGATTAACTCCATCTTGATCGCCTCATTAGAGACAGTTCAGCAGCAGTTACGTGATCAGGGAACGTTCATGATTGAGATGAGGAGAGAGTTGGAGCGCCTCAGAGCAGAGAGAGATCAGAGCGAGCCTGAGGACGGACCAGATGTAGAGGCACGAGCCGTAGCAGCAGCAGCAGCCGTAGCCGCCGCCGCAGCGGCAGCCGCCGCGGCAGGAGGACCACCGAGACCGATGTGGGAGTTGCACAACCCCGGATCTACACTGATGCACCATTGGGTGGTGGTTCCTGCTATCGTGGGGGACTTCAAGTTCCCCCCGAACACCCTACAGATGCTTCCCCGTTTTCACGGGCTTGCCACCGAAGAGCCCCATCTCCACCTCCAGGAGTTCCTGATGATTTGCAGTACTGTCCACGACCGCCATGTGGACCAGGATACGATTCGGATGATTGCCTTCCCCTTCTCACTAGCAGACAGAGCAGCCACCTGGCTGAAGCATCTGGGGAAGTTCGTCTACACTTGGGAGCAGCTCCGCACCGAGTACTTGAACAAGTACTATCCACTAGGGCGGACGAATGCAGCGAGGGCCCTGATCAACAACTTCTCCATGCTCCCCAATGAGCAGTTTCATGAGGCATGGGAGAGGTTTAGAGAGCTCACGGACAGATGCCCGCACCACGACATCACGAAGCCGAACCTTGTGCAGAGCTTCTTCAGCGGGTTGACACCATAGCTTCAGGGTCTGGTGAATGCTTCTTGTGGCGGGTCCTATTTCGCTAAGGACCACGACCAGGTCTGGGCCATCTTCGAGGAGATGGCTGAGAATTATATGGTGATGTCCCACACCCGGTTGTACACTCAGGGGAGACCCCAGCAGCAACCAGGACATGTGCAGTACCAGCGGATAGCATGGGTCGATGCAGGTCCTTCCAGTTCGTCCGCAGTCGCAGCAGCACAGGCAGAGTCGTCCGCTGCGGACATGGGGATCATCAGCGAGAAGTTGGACTGCATGGAGCTGATAGAGAAGAAGTAGTGCCAGGGCATCATTCAGATGGAGCAGATGGCACAGACTCTTAGCGACATGAAGACACAGCTCATGTGTCTCCAGGAGGCACAGACGGCTCCTCAGCCCCGTCTTCAGTCGCGAGGCGACTCCGGCAGCAGCAGCAGCTCGTCCCAGCGCTCCAGCTCCCTACAGCAGCCTAGACAGGTTCATCTTGTACAGGCGGAGCCGTACCAGCAGCCGCAGCCCACCTACCAGTCCCCACCATCTCCAGACATGCAGATGGTGGTCTACCAGCCGGACCATCCTCTGGCAGTACTCCCGCCAGCCCCCTACGATGCAGAGCCGTTGATAGATGTCAACGGGATTTGGTATGACCGCCCCCAGCCTGGGATCCGACGAGATCATCCCGGATTCAGGTGGGGGAGTGGAGGTACCCAGCCCCAGCAGCAGCCAGCCGGTCAGGGAGGGCAGTACACCCAGCAGAGAGATCACCAGCCGCAGCAGCAACCCCCAGCTTACCAGTCACACCAGCCATCATCCTTCGTTCCTCGTCCCTATCAGCAGCAGGGACAGTCGTGGAGACGTGAGCAGCAGGCTCACCCAGCATACCAGCAGCATCCCTCTTCCTACCCCTCTCAGCAGCACCACCAGCAGTTCCAGCAGCCTCAGCACCAGAGAGGCTACCCGTCGGGCTCCCATGAGAGCCCCGCCTTGGATGACGTCGCCCGCCTCCTCACGGATCAGCAGGCCACATTTAGACGGGAGATGGATGAGTTCCGCCAGGAGATGCGGGACCTGGTGAGAGGGAAGGCCGCCATCCCTGCACAGATAGAGCCGAACCCGAATAACCTCAAGAGGAAATCTGAGCAGGTAGTTTCCACTGAGTACACCACTCCTAGTGATCCATTTGTTGATACATCTTCGGATCTTTTTGATGCTGATTTTGTTGCACTTAGGAGCGGTAGGACACCAGCAGGCGGCGGCGCCTCGTCTGAGCTACACCACGAGGATACTTCCGGGGCGCCACATGAGGAGGAGGAGAGCGGTACTGAGGCCGCTCCAGATGACGATGGTGGTACTGATGCCACCAAGGATGCTGATTCCACCGGCGGTACTGAGGTCGCTGCTTCACCAGTTCGAGGAGGTGGTACTGACGCCACCAGTTTAGCCGAGCCAGCCCGCGGCACTGATGCCGCGAGACGTCCAGCAGCAGCAGCAGCAGCAGAGCCAGCCCGTGGTGGTACTGAGGCCACCGGTGTGTGTTTTGATAGAGATGTTGTCTTTCCTCATGTTACTGTATCTCAGAACTCTATTTTGAATAAAGGAAAAGGTTTAGTTTCTTCTGGTCCCACTGTGGTGAGTGATGTATGTGTGGATCTGGCCGTCGAGCCGTCTAGGCCTTTTCCTAGTCCTTCATCTGCGAAGGACCATGTGATCCCCTTCCCTAGAGCCCTTCAGATGGGGAAGAGGAAGAAAAAAGAAAATGATCCAAAAAAGAGAGAGCAGGAGGAGTTCAGTCAGAGCATGATCGATAGATTCCACATCCAGCTGACCCTCCAGGAGGTTTTGCAGCACATCCCCCTTCTTCAGCGATCTTTGAGAGACAGGACCACAGTCAGGAGGAGGAGGAGGAACCACACTTCAGAGATTCATGTGCTGACGAAAGCCACGTGTTTTGCGATCCAGAACCGTCTGCCAGCCAAGAGGCCAGATTCAGGGGCCCCGTATGTCAGATGCCATATTAGTGAGCAGAGGTTCGACCGGACTCTATTAGATAGCGGATCGTCGATCAACCTTCTTTCGGCAGCCCTTCTCGACCGCTTCGATTTGGGCACTCTTAGACAGAGCAGGACAGTCCTTCATTTCGCTGATCGATCTGTCAAGAGGCCGAAGGGGTTGTTGCGAGACATTATCGTCACGATTCAAGGCCTGCAATTCCCCGTGGACTTCGTAGTGTTGGACATGGAGATCCCTGATTCAGTGACCGATACCCCCATCATCCTCGGTCGTCCGTTCTTGGCCACAGCCAAGGCGGTGACTGATCATGACAGCGGGAAGGTGTACTTTCGCGTCGAGGGCGAGAGTATACAAATAGAGACGGTCGAGGACTACAGAGCCAGAGAGAGCATGCTCAGAGGCTAGCACAGATTCAGAGCAGCTGACAGACGCAGAGCCAGACATCCACCAGGACTGTGATTTTGTGATCACAGACGATGAGGCAGCATGGGCAGATCCTGCAGCACAGGCCATCCTCTCATTTTCAGATACAGCTGATGCCGAGATGATAGAAGAGGAGAGCCTGGAGAGCACAACCCTGGTTCAGGATACTACAGAGGCAGTAGAGCCGGTCCTTGATCGCGACACGACTATCAGTGATGGTGGTGCTGAGGCCACCTTGTGTGATGGTGGTACTGACGCCACCGTATTTGATGCAGATCCCTCGGATTCAGAGTCTGATTGGGCAGATTGTGATGATCAGATGCCAGACTTGAGTCCACTTGAGCCGACAGATGAGGAGGAGGCAGATGCAGAGCAGATCAGAGACAGCACAGTTGAGCAGCCTTCTCCAGATCCAGTTTGCGAGAGTTCGCTTTCTTTCTCCCAGGCAGATTTGGCAGACTTAGCAGCATTCACTCATTTCCTTCCGCAGCCAGATTTACCAGCACCCAGCCTTCCAGAGCTGAAGCCGCTCCCTACTTCGTTGAAGTATCGGTTCCTTGCGGGCGAGCCAGAGATGTACCCAGTCATCATCTCCGCCGATCTGACTGGAGAGCAAGAATCTCGTTTGATGGGGGTTCTTGAAAAGAACCGCAAGGCAATCAGATGGAGCGTAGCAGATCTCCATGGGATTAGTCCATCAGTGTGCTCCCACCATATCTATCTCGAGGAAGGGGCGAAGCCATCGTGTGAGTTCCAGCGGCGACTGAACCCCAACCTGAGAGAGGTTGTGATGAAGGAAATATCAAAATGGTGGAGTGCAGATTTTATTTATCCCATTTACGACTCCAAGTAGGTCAGCCCCTTGCATGTGGTGCCCAAGAAGACGGGCATCACGACCGTGATCAGTGAGTCGGGAGAGGAGATTGCTACACGAGTACCCACCTCTTGGAGGGTCTGTTTTGACTACAGGAGACTCAACCAGGCCACCAAGAAGGACCATTTCCCCCTGCCTTTTATTGACCAGATCATTGAGAGACTGGCAGGGAAGAGCCATTATTGCTTCCTGGATGGGTACTCGGGCTACAATCAGGTAGCCATCGCTCCTGAGGATCAGGAGAAGACCACCTTTACCTGTCCCTTTGGTACATATGCCTTTCGATGCATGCCATTTGGGCTATGCAACGCCCCTGCGACTTTTCAGAGGTGCATGCTGTCGATATTTTCGGACATGGTAGGGGAGTGTTTGGAGGTCTTCATGGACGATTTCTCGGTCTACGGCGACGGATTCGACTCCTGTCTTGACTGCCTAGACCGAGTACTCTAGCGATGTATTGAGTATCAGTTGGTTCTATCTTGGGAGAAGAGTCACTTCATGGTGACTCAAGGGACGGTGCTTGGCCATATCATCTCCAACAGGGGCATGGAGGTTGATCCGGCCAAGGTTGATGTCATTAGGAAACTCGCACCGCCGTCCAATCTGAGGCAGCTACGGTCATTCCTGGGGCACGTTGGATTTTATAGGAGATTTATTCAGGATTTCAGCAGGATTGCCCGGCCGTTGACTGACCTCTTGACGAAAGACACCGAGTTCCTTGTCGATGACAAGTGTCTTTCGTCCTTCGCAACTCTCCAGCAGTGTGTGATAGAGGCTCCTGTCCTCCAGCCGCCGGATTGGTCTCTCCCATTTGAGATCATGACGGATGCCTCCGATTTTGCCGTAGGGGCAGTGCTGGGACAGAGGAGGGATGGAGTTCCATTTGCCATTCACTACGCTAGCCGCACATTGGATTCCACCCAGCGGAATTACACGGTCACAGAGAAGGAGATGCTAGTCGTAGTGTTTGCCCTGGATAAGTTCAGATCGTATATCATCGGATCTAGAGTGACTTTGTACACAGATCACACCGCCATCAGGTACCTCATGGCAAAGAAGGATGTCAAGGCCAGACTTACTAGATGGATCCTTCTACTCCAGGAGTTCGACATTGAGATCAAGGATAATCCTGGAGTCAAGAATGTGGTGGCGGATCATCTCTCCCGTTTAGAGCAGCCTGAGGAGTCTGAGCAGATTGACCCTATTCGAGATACCTTCCTAGATGAGGCGATCCTTGCTATCGCCTCACTCCCGTGGTACGCCGATATTGTGAACTTTCTCGTTGCTGGGAAAGTCCCACAAGATTGGCCCAGGCAGAGACTTGAGACCTTCCTTGCGAAGGCCAAGTCCTACCATTGGGAGGATCCCATCCTTTACCACGAAGGAGGGGATAGCGTCTGGCGTCGGTGTATTCCTCAGGAGGAACACCATAGCGTCCTCACTTACTGCCACAAGCTTGAGGCAGGAGGACATCATTCTGGGAGGAGAACGGCACAGAAAGTGCTCCAATCCAGCTTGTGGTGGCCTACTCTCTTCAAGGACTCAGATGAGTTCGTGAAGAGGTGTACCGACTGTCAGAGGATGGGCACTTGTGGACAGCGTGATATGATGCCGATGCAGCCCATTCACTTCTGTGAGGTTTTTGACGCATGGGGCATCGATTTCATGGGTCCATTCCCTAAGAGTCAGGGATTCGAGTACATTCTGTTGGCTGTTGATTATGTTAGTCGTTGGGTGGAGGCTATCCCCGCCCGAGCCGCTGATGCGAGGACAGTTTGCAGATTTTTGAGGAAGCACATCATCACGCGGTTCGGGGTTCCACGAGTTCTGATTTCTGATGGGGGATCTCACTTCATCAACGACCAGGTGAAGGCCCTTGCTAGAGAGTTCAGCATAGATCATCGTGTTGCTACACCTTACCATCCACAGACGAATGGTCTAGCTGAGGTGTCGAATAGGGAGATCAAGACTATATTGCAGAAAATCGTCCGCCCTGACCGAAAGGATTGGTCACAGCTTTTGGACTCGGTCTTGTGGGCATATAGGACGTCTTTCAAGACTCCATTGGGCACATCTCCCTTTCGCCTCGTATATGGCAAGCCATGCCATTTACCTGTTGAGCTGAGGCACAAGTCACTTTGGGCAGTCACAGATATTCTTATGGATCCAGATGGTATGGGAGACCAGAGAAGGGCAGAGTTAGCTGCCCTAGAGGAGCTTAGAGATACAACATTCTCAAACAGCCTACATTATAAGGAGAAAGTGAAGGAGTGGCATGATTCTCACATCAGCCACAAGCATTTTGAGATTGGACAGAGAGTATGGCTGTTTGATGCGAGGCTACGTTTATTTCCAGGGAAGCTACAGAGCAAATGGAAGGGACCCTACTTGGTCAGAAAGGTATACGACAACGGTAGCATCGACATATCTGAGTTGTCTTCTGAGAGTACCTTTAGAGTGAACGGCCAGCGGCTCAAGCCATTTCTAGATCATGACCCGCGGGTCGCTGATCTTGCCCCTATTCATTTTGCGTGAGATGTGGTCTTTGACTCACATCTAATGCATCTCACGCCTGAGTTTCACTGATCTTCCGCCTTGTATAGATCCAGATGTCCATATCGCTACAGTCTTTAGTCCCACATCCCTTTCTTCATCTTGTGATTATACTATACTTAGGGTGCACTTTACCCTAAGTATAGGGTGGATGTGAGACCTTATGGGTATTTCTTTTGTTTCTGCCTACCCCTGTTTTGCTGCCTATACTTAGGGATATTTCACCCTAAGTATAGGGGGGGTAGACCATGTACATTCTCCACTCGGTTTTCCCTTAGTATACAGCCTGCTATACTTAGGATTATTTGATCCTAAGTATAGGGGGAAGACCCGAGACCCGTTTGACTTTTCTATTTTATTCTTCTTCCTTGTATATAGCCTTTCTTTTCACTTCCCTATACCTGGTACGAGTTATGTCTTCTTCATCGCTCTTGACTCTGAGGGCATTGTTCGAGCTAAGTATAGGGGGGTGTGTGCATATTTCATATATACTTTAGCCATAACTCGTACTTTGTGTGAGTGTGTTAATAAATAAAATGGCTAAAAATCACAAAAATTAAAAATTTTTCATGTACATAAACTTCTTTTATTTGCACATAAATAGCTAGTGTACAAATTATTTTTGTAAAAATGATTTCAAAAATCTTTTGTGTAAAGATTATGTAAATATTTTTGTATCAAAATTATGTATATAGTACAAAACTTTCCAAAATGTTTTGAAAATCAAAAGTTTGCAAAAATCTTGTGTAAATGTGTGTAAATATCTTTTTGCAAAACTTGCACTTCATGCATCATCCATTCATGATTTCAAAACATTTTTCAAAAATTTTGCATGATTGTAAAAATTTGTGTAAATAAGCATCTCTTGTACATATGTATATAGTTTTTCTGGATGATAGTTGACATTTAAACTAGCCTGGAATCAAATTGAGAAATGGATCTTGATTAAGATCTTAATCCACCTAATTTCTAAGAGGAACCTTATAGGGCTTAGGTTTAAGGCTTTTCAGGTCCATGGTGACTTAATTCTTTGAGTCCACTAGGCTATGATCACATGTCATCTCAATGAGCCTAAGTAGAGCACTTAACAACAACACATGACTCATATAGATTATGGCTTTACTTGGACACCAGCACTATGCACCGAGCTCTCTACGGATGAGGTGGTGAGGAGGCAGTCTTCCTTGACTTGGGGTAGCATATGAGGGTAGTACTTCTAGGCGGAACCTCTCTTCTTCTTTTAGTGAAGGAAGTGCGTCTCAACTTGGTCTGGTTGCCATGAGGTCTAACGACGGGAGTTGTGGGTTGCAATAAAGCTTCAAAAGAGGGATAGTCTACTGGCTCAAGAGGAAAAACTCCTTGTATATATGCTGCACATGTATATGTTGTACAAACGCACTTGAAAAAAATGTGTGCAAAAAGAAAAGAACTCCAAAAAAGTGGTGGGTCTGAGAGAAAATGATAATCCCACCGGAGTATGTATATAGAGTGCAATAAGCAAAGCTTGGTTTCATGTTCCACCTGTTGTAGCTTGCAGCAGGGAGACTTGGCTACACTAGTCAAGCTCCCAAGGGTACTTGGCTACACTGGCCTTGACCCATTCTCTTCTTCCTCCTCTTCTTGAGCCGGTTGAACTTGAACTTAGAAGGGAATACCCCGCTCCTTGAGGAAAGAGTGGCCAGATTGAGATCATAGAGTTACCTTGTTGGGGAGGGTTGTCAAGTTGCCATTTCTGAGGTGGAGAGCTTAGACTTCACATTCACAGGACAAGAAAAGATTCATGGTCTTCAGGGTTTGTGGTTGATGACTTGTTCTGATCTGGAGCATTGAGGAGTCTTGGTTATAGATTAGTGGAACTTAGAGGTTGTTGAGTTTTAAGCTTAAGTCTAAATAAGGTTCCGACACATTAATAATCCAAAGATCTGATCGAGCTCCATACCCCAATTTAATGAAGGCAAGTTTAATAATCAACCTTGATCCATGTACATCCTCTTTTTCTTTTTCTTTCTTTCTTTTTCACTTCTTTTTCAAATAAGTGTTTGCTAAGGGACTAGCAAAGTTAAGTATAGGGGGGTTATGAATACTCATTCATCACTCTTTATTCTTATATTTTAGCTACAAAAACCTTTGCAAATGCATGTAGATATATGTAAATACAAATAATTACCAAAAGCATGCATTGTGTAAAAACCTATAATTAGCATGTTTTTGTGCAAAAATAAAAGAATAAAGATTAAAAAGAAAAAGAGGGAAATATTTAGAATAAATATTGAGCAACCTAACCCAAGGGAGGGCTCGGCATGGGCCTGACCGCATAAAAGCCAAAGTAGAGGGAGATAGGGGCTCTTGTGTAAATATTTTTGTAAATAAAATAAAGATATTTTCCTCACCAAAAATATGCTTGTAAATACTTGTACATATTTATAAATATAAAATCAAAGAAAAAGTTTAAAATCAAAAAGGATTAAAACACCCTTTTTTACCTTGTACATAAACCACATCTACATATTTATTTAGCCTTGTAAATGTATAAAATTAACTTTTATAATTTTTGCAAATAAACTATGTTATATATTGTAAATAAATAAACTAAAAACAATTAAAACAAAAACAAAATAAAAATAGAAAAATTAAAAATACATTGTACAGATACCTTGTATATAGATGCACATATATATTTATTTTACCTATGTAAATAAATAATAAAAATCAAATAAAAATACCCTTTTATTCCTTATTTTATAATGAAAATAAATAAAATATAAAATAGGAATAAAATTGCATAAAAATAATAATTAAAAATCAAAAATCAAAACCCTATATATTGTATATATACCTATATATAGTACATACTATGTATATAGCTTATTTTTATTTCCAAAAATTAATTAAAAATCACTAAAAATAGAAAAAAAATAAAATAAAAATATTTTGTGTTTTGAGTTTTTGCAAATTCGGCCCCTAGCTACCCTTAATTTGCCTTTCAAGATCCAGCCACGTGGCCGAATTCCATTGGGTCCTGGGGATGTTGACCGCCCGGTCAACTACCCCCCCCCCCCCAGGACCACCTTCCGCGGATACAAGCGCCCGAACCGATTTCTCGCAATTATACCCGCTTGATCCGACACCCATTTCCCTAAATCCCGGGTCCGAATCGTTAATCGTTCATCCGACATCCTCGCCGGAGCCGCTCCTGAGCTTGCCCGGACCCATCTTTCTCGGACCCCTAGCCGTATAAAGCTCCAGCTCCGCCACCTCCTCTCTCCATCTTTGGCCATTTGCTTCGTTCTCCAGTGAGCTCCAGAGAGTGCGTGAGGTGACAGCTCGCGTCTGAGCCTGTCGAAGCGAGGAGAGGGATCTTCGCCATCGATCCGGCGACGTAGCCGCCGTAGCTCCACCACCTGCGTGAGCTCCGAGCCTCGGACCGAGACGATCCTCGAGGCAACGACCGGGAGCTTCCCCAGCTCCTCTCCAGTCTCTCCGACCACCCAGGTAACCCCTTAGCCTTCCCGTTTCCTTCAATTTCCATTTACGCCTAATTCGCTCCGCCGCCGTATTTCTCCGATTCATCCCGGTTCCGACCACTATCCGATCATCGGAACCGACCATCACGTTCACCTCTCCCCGCCGCACATTCTTCACCCATTCGCCCAACCCAGCTCGCACAGGAGCTGGGAACCGAGCTTCTCCGTCCACCACCTACGCCGGAGCTCGCCGCTTCGACCCACCGTTCACCCCCACCTCGCCTAACCGGGTCGAGGCAGTTTGCCCTCGGCCCGTGAGTCTTCTGGTGCATTTTTCAGGTCGAAACGAGGGCCATCTGAGGCCCTTCGTCATCCAGCCAGGAGACCCAGCTCCGCCGACCTCGCCCGAGCTCCTCGGAGCTCGGCTCGATCATCGGAGCCCACCGGCAGATGCGGGAGCCTTCCACGATTCTTCTCCGACCTTCAGAGGGCTCCCAGGAGGAGCACCGCGCACGCACGAGCCCGACGAGTCTCGCCGGGGACCTGTTCTTCGAGGACCCTCCTCTGCCGTTGATCGTCCCCCTCCGCTCCAGACTTCATCCGGGTTGTCCGTCCCTGGAGTTACCAGCACCGCTCGATCTGAGGAGAGGCGATCCGGAGCGCCCACCGTCAGCAGCCGTCCGATCTCCACGTGGCGCGCATCCAGCCATCCGCTTAATAAAGGGTAATTTACCCTTAGGCCCTGTCTTTGTTTTTATTTCATTTTAGTCCTGTAAATATTAAAGTCAGTTGTTTAGTTTTAGGGTAATTTGCATATTGGACCCTGTGCTTTCTATTATTTACATTTATACCCCTGCCAGTTGTGGACACGTGCATCGACACGTGATATTTTGGGTTATTTGCAGTAGATACCCCTGTAGTTCTGGATGTTATTGAATGAATGAAAACTTTTCCTTATTTGCATTTATACCCCTGTGTGTGATTTATTTCCACATGTGCGTTATATTTTGGGTAATTTGCAGGTAAGCCCCCTGGACTTTTGGTACCTGTTACCAATAAGTCCTCGGGACTTATTTTTCTTACATTTGGGTCCCTGAGTGCCCCAGGCACGCGCGTGGCACGTGTTTTGCTGGGTATTTGGCACCAGACCCCCCAGAACTTTGGGTATTTGCACTTTGGTCCCTGTGCACAATGCCCTTCCTTTATTTTTGAATAAAATATCAAAACACCTCCAAATCCAACGAAAATTTGAACATGGCTCCTACCATGGTGTAGGATTTTTGTGGATTTTTGAGGACATTTTTTATTTCGTTTGATATTTTTTAAAAATCAAAAAGCATTATTTTTGTCACTATCTAACTTGAAAAATCACAAAAAAATATTAAAACTCATTTAAAAATTCTATAAAAATTAGCTACTGTCTATTTTGCTTAGTTTGATTTTCTAGCCAATTTTGGCTATTTTTCATTACTAAAAATCACTAAAAACTTAAAAACACTCAAAAACCCATAAAATTTCTAGTAAATAAATTAATAATCCAAAAATAATAAAATTGGTACCTAAATTTTCCTTGTTTATCATCTTTACAGGAAAATTACCTCCAGGCCATTTTAAGGCCCTTAGATATTTTATCTAGGGCTTTTTGGCTCGGTTGGACAGTACCCTTTATTTTAGGCATTGTTTGATTTTTAGAAAATAAAATAAACATCAGAAAATTCTCAAAAATTCATCAAAAACACTACAAAATATAAAATACATAAAAATATTTTTGTTTGAATTTTTGGTTGAATTTTTGTGCATTTAATAATTTGTTGAAGTGTGTGCCTTCTTTGTTTTTCTTATTCTCTTAATCACTTAAAAATCCAAAAAAATATAAAACAAATTAAAAACCATTAAAAATATTTTGTTCTTTTATTTTCTTTATTTTTACTACTTCGTAGGCCTTTCGGTCAACCCGTGCTCCTTGAGTTCGACCCTGGGTGCTATACCAGGTTAATCCTATAGCAGGACCGCTATTCGTGTTTTGATCGATTTTATTTTCATTAGTGGTTCATTTTTCTTGTTGACCAGAGTCCGATTGATTGAGGTCGCAACGACCGTTTGATACCTTTACCTTAGTCAATTGGACGGTCATCAGCGATCAAGAGGAGAATACGATACCAAACTTCAGTCTGAATCTCTCCTTAGATGATCCAAGTCATAACAACACTATAAGTAGATCTTCTTCCATGGGTGATCTTGTTGATAATACCGACAACTTACTTAATGATTTAGTTGGTGAGACTGAAAATGTGGAGGATGATCACCATTATGCTATGAGAAAGGTTATAAGGTCTATCAGACCTTCAACCTATTATCCGATGTAGAACTTTGTTTCTTACAGTAAGGTGAGCCCAAATTACAGAAGTTTTATTACCATGCTTGACTCGCATAATATTCCTAGGAATGCAGCTCAAGCTCAGTGTGACCCTAAATGGGGAAAACTATATAGGAGGAAATGGAGGCTATGGAAAAAGTGATACTTGGGTTATTATAAATATTCCAAGGTACTCATCTGGTCAATTCAAAGTGGATATACTCAGTCAAATATAATGCATATGGAAAAATTGACAGATTCAAAGCTTGACTAGTTGCAAGGGACTATAGTCAGAAATACGGCATTCATTACCTTGAGACATTCAAGCACGTAACAAAAATGAACACTGTCAGAGTCATTATTTGCCTTGTTGTTCAGTTCTCCTGGAAAATGCATCACCTAGATGTAAAAAATATCTCTAGATTGATGTCACATGGATATGGTTAGATGGATAAAAGCTGCAAACTATAAATGGCTCTATATGGGCTTAAACGATCACCCAAATCTTGTTTTGAATAACTCCAAGTGGTGATGAGAAAAATGGCTATTGTCAGACTAATGGTGAGCATACTCTCTTCGTCAAAAGGAAGGGCGAAAGAAGCCAATTCTCCTAGTCTACCTCAACGACATGATCCGCGTTGGAAATGATGAAGAGGAGGACTTGTCTAGCATAAAGAGGATGTTAAGAACATAATTTGAACTAAAAGACTTAGGATAACTGAAGTACTTCCTTGGCATCGAGATGGCCAGATCTTTGCATGGTATATGTTTAAATCAATGAAATTATGCTCTCACTCTTCTTCATGACTCAGGTATGCTTGGATGTTAACATGTACCCTATCCTATTAAGGCAAATCAAAAGATGAGTAAGCATGATGGTAAATATCTTGATGATGCGGAGAAGGGAAGATATCAAAGACTTGTTAGAAAATCAATCTACCTCACTCTCGTAAGACCTGGCATCACCTATGCAGTGAATATTGTCAGTCAATTTATGCATGCCCCTACTGTTGTCCATGTGAATGTTGTTAAGTGAATCTTGAGCTACATAAAGAAGAACTCTAGAAAAAGGCTTATATTCAAGAAACTCGGTTTTCTTTCTATTAAGGGATATATGGATGTTGATTAGGCTAGATTTATTGATGACAAGAGATCTACATTAGGGTACACAGTGTACTTGTGGGGGAAGTCAGTTATTTAGAGGAGCAAGAAATAGAGTGTTGTTTCAAGATATAGTGCAAAAGTTGAATACCAAGCTCTCGCTTATGGTGCCACTAAAGTGATATGGTTTCAACTTCTGCTAAAATAATTGGGAACTGAAGTCACGATATCGATAGAGATGCTATGTGACAATAAAGCTGCTATAAATTTGGCCAACAGTCATGTGATGCAAGATAGGACAAAGCATGTGGAGATATATAGATATTTCATTCGCGAAAAGATTAATGCTGGTCAATTGTGTCTTCCTGATCTCAAATCCGATATCAGATTATTGATCTCTCTACAAAGGATTTGCCTACAATGCAACTCGAGCTAAATGTATATAAGTTGGGCATAGTTGACATGTATGCCCAACTTGTGGGGTAGTGTTGAGTTTTCGTGTAATTGAGTTGGTAGACGGGCCTTTGGATGAGTGATCGTTTTACATGTCTCATTTAAAATGTACCCATCACTCCTCTTTTCCATGAAGTTGGTAAAATGTGCCCTAACCTCTTATTGGATTAGGGTTGTGAGCCCCCGTGCTTTCTCCCTCATTGTGGGGTTTCCACGTAAATCCTCTTTTTCATGGTGATTGTTCTTGTATGATTTCAGTACAAACTTAAAATTTAAAGTTGGTAAAAATCATGACTACAAAATCGCATTCTAAGATTCCCCTCCACACTTTTTTGGGAGACACATGCCCATATCCACTGTTCCTTACCACTACGTGATGTATTCTTAATCGTGAGACTAGCTCTTACATTACAGTCTTTTGTTATCTTCCACCCAAAACCAAATGGATGGTAAATGGTTTGATCGACGCATCATAATATATAATTATATAGATTTAAGGGAATAGTACAAGAATAAACCAGCAACCAACCAGAAACATTCTCAAAATAACTTACTCTTACTTTTCATTATAGTTGGTCATCAGGTGTAACTAGTAGTCCCCACTACTTATAATACTCTATCATGCTTTGTGAGTAGTAGGTGTTATCTACTTTCACCTTATCATTATTTATTTTCGGATTTTTATCAGTTGTGCCCCTCCAAGATATTGCAATTTCAGTTATGCCCCTCCCTTTTTAGGAATATCAGTCGTGCCCCCAAACTTTTTTGTCTTTCTATCACTTGTGCCCCTCGGGTTAGTTGCCGTTCATTTCCAATGAAAACAGACGTTAACTTTGGGATATAACGGGAATTAAATTAAAAATAAAAATTGAAAATGTCATTTTCTCATCTTTTCTTCCTCCTTCCCCATCTCTTCCTCTTCTTCCCCTCCTCCCAGGTGCGCCCTCCGCCCCGAGCTCCTTCCCCCGCCCTCGCGCCGCCTCCTCCGCCCCGAGCTCCTTCCCCCGCCCTCGTGTTGCCTCCTCTCCACATGCCCCCGCCACCCGCACATCTCCCCCTCCCCCACTCCCGCCCTCAGCTCGGCTCCCCAACCCCGAGCTTCTTCCCCCGCCACCTCCACCCCTCCTCCCGCCCCAGGTCGCCCCAAGCTTCTCCCCCCTACCCCTTCCGCCCTCGCGGCTCCCCCTGCCCCGCCTCCTCCCCCCGCCCTCAACCCCCTCCACCTGCCCCCGCTGCCCCCACGCCTCCCCCTGCACCCAGATCGCCCCCTGCCCCCACCGCCCCCGTCCCTCCCCCACCCCCCGTCCCCAGGTCGCCCCGAGCTTCGCACCCCCCTGCCCCTCCCCCTCCCTCGTCCCTAGGTCGCCCCGAGCTTTGCCCCCTGCCCCTGCGCCTCCCCCCTTCCCCAGGTCGCCCCGAGCTTTGCTCCCTGCCTCCACGCCTCCCCCTGCCCTCAGGTTACCCCCGCCGCCCCACGCCTCCCCATGCCCTACCTCCTCCCCCCGCCCCCAGGTCGCCCTCTGCCCCTGCCACTTCTGTGCCTCCCCATGTCCTGCCTCCTCCCTCCTCCCCCCTCCCCCCCAGGATGCCCCTTGCCCCCGTCATCCCCGCACCTCCCCCTACCATGCCCTGCCTCCTCCCCCCGCCCCCAGCTCGCCCCCTGCCGCTGCTGCCCCCACTCCATTGGCTGACACCCTCCTCCCTCCCATCCTCCTCCTCCACAGGTTGATACCATCCTCCCTTCCATCCTCCTCCTTCAATGGCTGATACCCTCCTCCCTGCCTTGGCGTTCGCATGACCCTTCCGAGTTAGTTCGGCTCTGTCGTGTGCATGGGCAGCGACCTCCCCGGCCCCCGTCCTCATCCTTGTCATCATCGACGTCCTCGAGCTCGACCTTCACGGTGCCATCCTCGTCGATGGGAATGTCAGTGATTGATGAAGTAGTGCAGATCCATCAACGTGGAGGTGTGGCCTTTCTTTTCCAACTATACCCCTCTAACAACCGATTGGTTTGATTAAACCATGGTTAAGTTCAACTTATTGACGGTCAGAGTAACGGAGGGGCACAACTGATAGAATGACAAGAAGTTGAGGGAACAACTGATATTCCCAAAATGGGATGGGCATAATTGATATTGCAATATCTCGAAGGGGCACAACTGATAAAAATCCTTTATTTATAAGGTAAGAAATTTTTTGCATACTGAACAAAAATAATCATTTCTTATCAATTAATGATAGCAAGTCATCCAATTATAACAATAGTTTCATTCATTAAGTCATATAAATATTCAAAGAGTTTATGAATGTCTTGCTGCCAATATTTTTGTGATAATTGAATTGCCACCTGTTGTTTGAGATGTATTGTAGATCTATGCATATTCCAGATTCCCTAAAGTTTTATAGTGAGTCCCATTTAATCATTATGTTCTGTCTAATTCTGAGTGTAAATCTTTGTAGTCTACTTGTTTAACTTTGTTTTCATAGTTGACGTATACACATATTGGTTTGCATTTGTATTATACTTGTATTGCATTCATATCTTGTAACGAAAACCATTGTAATTTTTACATGTATAGGTACTTCTGTAAGACGTGCAAAAGGCATTGGACTAAGGGAGGTTCCCTTCGCAACATCCCCATTGGCGGCGGCATCAGAAAGGCCAAACAACATCGAAGTGCTTCCTCCTCCTCCACCTCCGCCATCTTTCAAGAGTCTCCGATGCTACCACCCACCATCCTCCAACCTCCGCACCACCAAGCACCCATTTCTGCGGGAATCGACATTGCATCGCTGTTTGCGAACCAACCAATTGCAATCCCCTCACTCCCTCTTAACAATAGTGCTCTTGGCTTTGGAGAACTTGAAGGGTACCTTGAGAGCTACAATGGGATTCAATCAATGGTAAGTATCATTTTTGTAACATACTCCTAAAATTGGAATACTAATTGCGAACAAATTAAACCATTCTAATGTCTATAGGAAGATAAATATCATTTGTTCTTTTCTTTCTAAGAAAAATATTTTTTTATTATCATTATAGGTGAGGTAAGCTCATATCATTTTTCTGGCATTCATGTCATCTCATTCATAAGAAAAACGATGAAGGAGATGCAATTATTTCTATATAAGAAAAAAAATTATTATCATTATAGGTGAGTATGATACTGCCATTTTGTTGTAATTTGTTACACAACTTTCATCATCATTATTGTTGTATTTTACTGAGAATCAGGATTATCCTCGATAAAACGAGTACACTACAACAAAATGAGTTGTATATTAATGCATGTTTTTATAATCCGTCACTATATTGTTTGGTTTTTATATATAAATAATATTATTTATTGTAAAATCACAGTTTTTACTTGAATTTTTCTTAATAGTTGATATTTGAAGAAAATGTTACTATATAACCATTTCTATATAATTCATTGCTAGCAATATAGAAACGAATATGATATTCCTTGAGAATTCAAAGAATTAAAAAACAATTTGGCGAGGATTAAGTATTTGTGTTATTAATTAGCAACACGATGCCTTTGGATAATGTAAGATTAATTGCTATAAATCAATTTTGTTGTAGTAATATATGCATATAACAACAAGATTTCTATATGTCATTACAACAAAATTGGCCTACAGTAATGAATAATTTGAATATTCATTGACATATTTTCCAATGTTAAATATATAATAATAAATGTTATTCGTTACAATATTATCTTTTGTTCTTGTAATTAGTTACAGATGTCATATATGTTGCCAAAGTTTACCTAACATCGATTATCCGTTGACTTTTATGTTAAAATTGTTTATTACTCATAAGCAATGATTAGAGGAAAAGCCAATGGATATTAGTTGTTATATGTTTCATTTGCTAGCAATATAACAATGAATACGACATTTATTGTAAATTGAAATAATGGAGCAAAGAATAATATTTGTTGGTATACACGTAAATTCATAAGATATGACAATAAATATTAAATTATTCATTAACTTAATCCAATTTGTTGTAGTACAACTTCAAAGGTTTCACCTTTCAGTCATTTCGGGACTCATCATAAAGTTTTGCAAGATACTAAGCGTAAAAATCCCTAAAACAATTAACGTATATTTCTAACAACAATTTCTCATCAGATATCAAGGTATGCTTTTAACAAAAATCCATCAATTAGCAAGGTCGCACAATACCTGAAATATTTCGTGGCTCATAATATCAGCAAAAGCAATGAGAGCTCATCATCGTATATTATCTGCAGGGAGCGTACAACTGCAGCCGCCTGCCTTCGCTGAACGGGTTAAACTTCGAGCAGCCGTTTCCTCCTCCACGGCGTCAGCAGCAGCAGCAACAATTACCTGCAATGAACACAACAGCCCCACCTGCATGGAGCTCCATTGTCCATTGGCAATGCCAAGATCCAGCTGGAGGTCCCAGCAGCAGCAGCAACAACAACTGAAGGTGATCCACAAGGGGCTCGAGGAGAAAGAATAACTGGATAAGCATTTGACATTTGAACTTACTTATGGGTTTAATGCTGTCTTAATTTCAGTACTGTATCCTGCTTTTGTTTTGAACCTTCTATGCCTGTGATTGTTTTTCGCATTGATGGATGTGCCAGTGGTTGGAACAACCGGTGCGGGGAGCTTGCTCCCCGCCTCTGTGGGATTCCGATCGGTCACGGATGTGTACCGGTCGGAGAGTGATTGAGATTGCACTCCTGCAGGCGGATGCACAAGAGTGCATCTCCTATATATGTCTTCTGTTGGTGTGCAGTCTTGGCTCCTTGTCATATTATATCTATGCTGTTCTAAAACTGTTTGCTTTCAAAGTGTTTTTTCTCTTTATTCAGTTCATGAGTTGTGGATTTGGTTCCTGTGTTATAAGAAAGATTGCCGAAGCATATCTTAGCTTATTATCCATTATCTTGAATTAAGTAAAACGTACATCTTTGTATTGCTACCAGTTGAGCTCCAAAGTTTAGGTGCCGTTCGGCACAAGGGTTGCCGGCGGGTTAGGGGGTTTACCCCTCTAAACCCACATCTCCCTCTCTCATCATGGACCCCACTTTATTCTTTTAAAAAAAATAAATAAATAAATTTTACATCATCAATCCTATCAAAAAATAATATATTATACCATCATATCATATAAAAATTATAAACTACTCCACTTCTACTCACTTTTCCAAACTTCAATATAATCACATCACAATAACTACTTACTTTTTCAAACTTCAATACAATCATATCACCCCAAACCTACTTCTAACCCACCCACAGTTTAACCCTCTATCCAAACACCAAAACACAAAAACAGGTTACCCTCTACCAGTTTAACCCGCCTTAACCCACCAACCAAACGCACCAGGGATAAATATCAAAAAGGAACTTTGATTTAAAAAATGCTGGTTTGGGGCGTGAATTTTATGTTGTAAGCAGAATCATTAAGGCATATATTAAACAACAATCATCTGGATTAACATGAATCATTTTAATAGCATTACATATTAGCAAACATATAATCAACCATTTCCGATTCATGGTCCAATTATAGAATGAAAACATGAACCAATTTATTATGTAGAAGAACATATAAGGGCGAGATCCTGGAAAAGTAAAGCAATAAGCAAACTATTGCACACAATACAGTAAATAGATTAATTTAGATATCATCAAAGCGCCCATATAATCTACCATTTCTGATTCATGATCCAATTACAGTATGCAGCAGATAGGAACCAATTTATTATGTAGAACAACATATTAGGATGAGAACCATGAAAAGTAAAGCAATAAACAAACTACGGTAAATAATATGGTAAATAGATTAGTTTAGATATCACTAAGGCGTCCATGAAGAAATGTCCTTAGAGAGGATATCATCCCCACAATACCGGTGCATAGGGTACTGACGATCCACTCGCAGGATACGACGACATCGATCGTCATATGCATACACCTATGAGATTATCCTCGAGAGTATCTCATAGAACTGCAGTCGAGAGAAGAAGAGAGTTGCAATTACAGTAGAAGAACATAGAGCAAGAGCGAAAGACCTTTTCTTGTGTGTGAATAAAAAGGTTGTCCGTGGATAGGTATAAGTAGACCTAGCGCTCGGCTTATTCCGTAAACATCCTCTCAATAGGTACTTCTTCGGATTCTGAAACAGCGGTAAGTTCGAGATGTTGGATCAAGTCGAGTTCTCGTTGCGGTTTAAACAAAATTAATCCATAGGATTAATTTATTTGACCTACAAAATGAAACTCACAGCAAAATTACCGAGATCTGAGATCCGAATTGACTCTCCCAAGCTGAAGCCCGAGCCGGAGATGGGGCAGAAAGTTCTAATAGTGGGAAGAATTGAATTTAAATTTGACTAAATTGAACGATATAAGATGCGTATAATTAATGTGAAATGTGATCCTAATAGAGTGTGAGCACATGCAATATAATATTTTAATGAAAAATGCTCTAAGAGTTGCCACTGCATGTCTACCCTACGAACCACTCAAGTCATCGCAGAGTGAAACAGGTCTCGATACACCACAAGATAAAAGTTCAAAGTACGGGTACAAAAACGAGATCCCAAACGAGAATCGCAGAAAATGAGCAATTACCTAAATTGTTACAAATTATTTACAAAAATAAATAGTATAAATCACTCTCTTTCCAAAAATAAAATTCTTCACACTTCCAGTCGCTCCGAGTTGCGTCAGCTTCTGAGAAGTCACTCTAAGTTCATTATATACCTCGTACAAAAAATAAGAGATCGAATATTAGAGAGATGTTCACAAAAGTATATAAAAAATAAGAGAAGTAACCTCTAATATCATAGGCCAGAAAAGGCTCCCCCTCACTCACTTGACCAGGTTCCCTCCCCTAGTCCCTTCCGTCAGGAAAAAGCCTGATTGCATCGGATAAGCGGTCATACTAGCCTTTCTTAGAACTAATTTTTTTTGGAAAAGCATGAACCATGGGAAGAGAAAAAGGCGAGTTAGCAAATCAAGCGAAAGGTAACATAGGTCAGGAAGTTCTGGTTCAGCTCTGGAATTGTTTACCATGACACTATGACCCTGGCGCAGTTCTCGGTCCCTACTATGTGGGAAGGGAGTATATGGAGCGAGGAGGTCGACGACCTTATAAAGAAATGAGACTGGCTATTATTAGCAGTTGATCAGGCAACAGTGCAGAAAAGGGTGGAAGTCAATAGTTCGACATTTATTCGCTTTCCTGAGTGAGTACTAGAGCACGTTCCCCGAGGCTTGCAAACAAGCCCTTTAGGCAGGTGCACATAGCAGACAAAGAGAGCTGCTACACAGACATGGAGCATGGGATTCACTTCCACCTTGGCGATAAGAAAATGAATGAAGAAATAAAAATAAAACTGTTGGCTAAACTACTCAGAGATGAAAAACCTAAAATTCAAATTATTAAAAATTATTCCTATACCATATACCTCCCCAGCAATGATGTTATTTGACAAACTGTGAAAATCCTATGTTAATTTTATCAAATTAATGATGTTGAAGTTGTAGCCGGATAATCTAGGAATCATCAAAAATGATTGCATCGATATGAAGAATCAAGTCTGAATGTAGTCGAATTTATTTATTTTACTTGGGTAAGTCCCAAGATCGAACTCAATGAGGTAATCTAAGGGTTTAAGATTAATAAATAAATAATTAAGAAATTACATTTTTAGAGAGAGATGAATATTTTTGGTGTTTTTATCTTTTTCTTATTTTTATGATTTTAAAGATAACAAATGTAATCAATAATCAAAGAAAATATGATGGATTTTTAAAATAATTGTTAATAAAAGAGAGATAATATTATGCTATGGGGTGAAGAATAAATAAATAAATGCAACTTCTTTATGATTTTTATATGATAGATAATTAATTATTCAATTAAGCATTCATTAATTTTTCAAAATAAATTCCTTAATTCTTGCAATTAATTGAGCAAAAGAATCAAGGATTTTTATCACTTGTGCCCCTCCGAGATATCGCAATATCAGTTATACCCCTATCTTTTTGGTAATATCAGTTGTGCCCCTCACTTCTTGCCGTTTTATCAGTTGTGCCTCTTGGGTTAGTTGTCATCCATCCACAGTGCAAACGGACGTTAACTTTGAGGACATAAGCAGAATTAGTTCTAAAAAAAAGATTCAAAGGTCATTCCTCCATCACCTCATCTTCTCCCCCCCCCCCATCTACTTCCCCTTCCTCCCTTCTCTTCCTCCTTCACAGCTCCTCCCTCCTCCTCCTTGAGCTCTCCTGCATCCTCCCCCAAAACTCCGGCTCCACCCACGTGCCTCGCCTCCGTCCACATCCTCCTCCTCCCCCTGCCCCTGCGCCCGCGCCCCAGCGACCCTGCGCCCCCTCCCTCCTCCCCCCGCGCCCCTGCGACCTAGGCCCTGTGCCCCCGCGACCCCTGTGTCCCCTCCCTCCTCCCCTCTTGCCCCTGCGCCCTCGCCCTGCCTCCCCCCGCCCCTGCGCCCTGCGCCCCTACGACCCCCGCACCGCCGCGACCACTGCACCCCCTCCCTCCTCCCCCGCGCCCCTACGACCCAGGCCTCGCACCCCAACGCCCCCGCGACCCTGTGCCCCCTCCCTCCTCCCCCTCGCCCCTGCGCCCTCGCCCTGCCTCCCCCCACCCCTACGCCCCGCGCCCCCGCGACCCCTGCACCCCCTGACCTACCTCCCCCGCGTGCCTCCTCCCGCAGCACATGCTCCTCCCAAGTCACCCCCAAGGTCTTTCAGTATTTATTAAGTTAGAGAAAAATTTTTACTTAATTGATTCATGAAAATTCACCGAAAATTCAATAAAATTCATCATTTGATCTTTAATGAGTGATATGTCTGTGAAAATGCAAAAATTTTAAAGATTTGATGGATGCATGAAGGTGTAACTAAGAGAGAGAAATTATGAAGAGAAAGGAAGAAGAACAAATGGAGGAGGGAGAAGATGAAGAATCCTGGACAATAATACCCCTCTTAACTGCACCAAAGTTTGAAAACCCCATGGTTAAGTCAACTCATTGACGGTCAATCTGACGGAAGGGCACAACTGGTGATGGAGAAAGAAGTGAGGGGCACAACTGATATTACCAAAAAGATAGGCGTATAACTGATATTGTGGTATCTTAGAGGGGCACAAGTGATAAAAACCCAGGAATCAACTAATTAGAATACAAGTGTTCAAAATTTAACAAAATGGATCATCAATTTATGAATGTTAGAATATGTCTCCAAAATGAGTAATCTACTATTCTATTAAAAGAAATTGAAACAAGGATCAATTCCACACCAAGAATGAAAAAATCTGATGTACGGTTCACAAGATATTTTCAAATGAAGTTCAAGGACTATTTTGTAATAAAAGTAATTAAAATATTAATAAAGATAGCCTTATGGAGGACTATTTTATAATTTATCAAAGTCGTGTGGCTTCTTTTGTAAATTTCCCACAACAGGGCCACATGTGTAGTTCTTGGAAGTTTAGAGGGCTTTATGGTAATTTTTCCAGGTCCATGACCTTTTTCCAATTCTGGCAGAATACGGGGGGCAGTTGCGCAGTTTACCTGAGCGCATGTGGTCTAGCATGTGATAGAGGTTCGGGCAGCGGTTGTCTCGAATGTCGGGCCTCCATGTGGTGTGCCCTGACTCCTCGGCTGCAAACGAGGCTGAGGCTTGGATGACAGGTCTGCAAGTTGATCTCAGCCGTTGATGAAGGCTTGATCTGAGGGTTGTTATTTGGGCATCGATGGTCAACCATGATGAATTGAGTTCTTGATCCAATGGGGATCTGTAGCCCTTATTCTTCTTTTGTCGACTTGCTTGGCTCTAGATGGCGGTGTTGCTGCTCGATTGGGGGTGAGGCGAAGGCAGACGTAGTTTGATGGTGGCGAGGCGAAGGTGGTCGGAGTTTGATGGTGGCAAGGCGGAGGTGGTCGGACCTCAAGTGGTGATGGAGAAGATGAAGAGAAAGAATGGGTGAAGAAGCGATAAGGAGAGACAGAGGATGAAGGAAGAAGAAGAAGGAGAGGGAGAAAAGGGGGTTGTCGCCTGATTGGAAAGAGGAAGCTCGACTTCCTAGTTCTTACCTCAGTCGTGGGAGGGGCATGGCCAAAACTCCGCGATTGCTGGAGCACCGCAGCTCAGCGATGGGTCACCGTGGATCACATCTAGGGGGGTTGTCGCTGGTGACCTTGGATCCTGTCACAAGCCTAGGGTCCAACTCCTCCTCTCTCTCATTTCAGTTGGAGTGATTAATGGTAGATGTTGATCATGAGGGTCAGTGATGTGTTCTAATAGGAAGTGGATCAATGTCGATAAGGTGGGGTTTCGATATGTTGACAGAGATGGAAGAGAGGCTTTTAGGGATTAGGTTAGTTAAGGGGCAGAGGGAGGAAGAGACGTAAAATGTGGGGTTTATGCCATGGGTTAATGATGAGATGGGATTGGTTGTGTTGTTGCCAATGGTTGAGGAGTTGGTTGGAGGGTGCAGATCGAATAAGAAGATCAAGATGAGGTGGTTGCGAGATTCGAGAGGTGGGAGATACGGCAGAAATAAATGCTAATTTATGCAAATTAAGTATGATTACATGAAAGTTAATTTTATGATGTTAACAAGTAAATGATCTTAAATTCTCAGAACAAAGTTCGATTTTCATCTTATTAGTGATGATCATAAATTCTAAAAAATCAAAAAGAGTTAGATAAGACTCCAAAGTTAATGAATCCATTGAGAGCAAATTCTTGATACATCAGGAGTTGAGCATCTCCCATCGACTGAACACCAAGTAAATGGCATCATAGGCATCATAGCCAATAGGGCATCAAATGAACATCAAACACAACAAATGAACATCTTTAAACTCATTAACATCTCTGAGCATATGAACATCTCACAGCAATTTAGGATATACCATAAAAATAATGCATCATAGAGCAACAGCAAAACATCTCTCAGATCAAGCTCAAATGAAGAGCAAACACATCAAATAGAGCGTCAAATGAAGAGAAAATACAACAAGTAGGGTCCATATAAATCCTCCCATCATGGGAGACATCATGGGGGTTTTTAATGAACATAAATTGCAGCGGCATTACATGATTGCAACTCTTAGATCAAGCTCAAACATCATAGAGCAGCAACCAAGATGGGCATCCAATACCAAAAAAATACATCACAGAGCATAGGGATGAAAACGAATCGGTACGTATCGGATATGCCTATTTCCATATCCATATTCGATTCATCCCTATCAAATATGAATATGGGTACATATATGATTTGGATATGCATTAAGGAAATCATATCCTTAAAAATACATATACGAATCCGAATCGGATATTTATCGAATCCAAATATGGATATGATAAAGAGCGGACCTGAATATGGATTGAATAAAGAGCTAATCCAAATATAAATCAAATAAAGAGTGAATTCAAAATATGAATCCAATAAACATGGAATCTGAATACGGACTCAATAAAGATCACATACAAATACGAATTGAATTTTTGTAATCAAAGTTCATAATGATTTTAAAAAATGGTAATTAAATACAAATAAGTTGCATCATGACAAAAAGGAGCATTGAGGTGACATGTGTTCTTGACCGAAAGCAAAATAGAGAATATGATTTCGTAACTTGTGTTCATTTTCATTGATGAATCCATGCTGATAGGGTTCAACCCTAGCTATCTCCCTATCATTCGAACCTCCACCTATATAGCCACTCCCTCCGCCTATTCCAGACTTCGTCCACCAATTAATGGGTTCAACCCTAGCTATCTCCCTCCTCCGGTGATAAGGGGGTTTGATTGGCGATCATGGGTCCTTCTCCAAGGCGTTGACACTTGGCCACTCCAGCTAAGTATAGATGGTTCCGCCATTGATAAGCACCGAGGAGTTGTCGCCCTCGTCGTGCAACGATCGAAGACTCCCCAGGAGCCTCAACCCAGGACGCATCGTTCATCCTCTTCCTCCTCGATCCTTGAGGTATATCTTTTCCATTTTTTGTTGAGTTTTCTCTAAATTTATACATCGTCTACAACTAATCCCACCATCGGATGATCATCTCCGCACCTCCACCAGTCGCCCACCACCTTTTCCAACACTCCCTACCACCCTCTCCCTTCTCCAAGACCTCTCTCCGCTCTGTCCCTTTTCTTCTCAGGCATGTTGTAGAAGAAGCCACTAGGGCTTCGCCTCCTGCCATCCACGTCCCTCCACTCACCTCACAATCTCACACACACACTTCATTTATTCTAACATCTGTAGGTATCCATATCTTCAATGGCCGGAGTTCGTAGAGTAGTTTCGATCTGGAGTAGTCCCTCCAGCGAGCTAACATTTTCGCCAACTTCGAGACAACCCAGCACCTCCGCCTCCCTCAGAGCTTCCTCGCGAACACTCTAGTATTCTTCCTAGATCTTCAGCGGGGATGGAGAGGCCGGGAGGAGCTTCGGGCGTCTTGTCGGAGAACAGGCCCTTCACCACCGTGGGAGGTGGAGCAAGATGCTACAGGCACCGTCTGATCATCTAGATCGGATGACCCAGATGAAGGCCCGAGCCTCCACGCATACCCAATAGGCTCGGGTGGACCAAGCCACCTCCCAAACCACCTACAGGTGCCACGTACAGTCCGAGCCTGGACCATGCTCCGACCATTGTCGCGCATGTGCTCAATACGTGTGGGTTGGTCAAATTACAACTATACCCTCAGACTTCTTCAAGATTACAAAAAGGTCCCCAGGCGCGTGCCTCACATGCACACTTGGGGTCATTTATACAGAGGCCCTGCCAGTTGTGAGATATTGCAGAAAATCCCCCGCACATCTACACCATTTGCAATAGGGCCCAGTTGATATTTGCTAATTGCAAATAGGTCCCTCCATGGACCTATTTGTCATTATTTATCTTTTATTTCCACACATTTTTATTGCATTTATGACCTTGCATTCCATTTAGCACATCTTGAACATATGAACTTCATTTTAGTTTATTTCAGTTGCATTGTGTTGCTAATTTAATTCTCTATCTAATGGCATATGTTATTCATTAATTTGACACTTTATTATGTATAATATATTTTGATGTATTCAGTGTCCCTTGCTTCTTATTCTGAATGCCATTACTTATCATGGTTGTACAATTTGTCTCTGAATTCCATGCTTATTTAATTTCTCATTAATACAACTAATTTAGGGCATATTTATACTTCTTCTCTTGCTTGTTCATTTGTTGCATCTCATCTTACATTGCATGCATGGAATCTCACTTTTAGTTGCATTTAAAAATTAAAGGACAAGCATCATTGCATTCTTACATCATTTTGTCCCTGCATTATACATTAGCATACCATTCTATGCATAGCATATGTACATGTATTTGAAGACCTAAGTTTAGAAAATAATCACCCATTAATTAAGCAATAATTTTAATAAATTGATGAAGAGGCTTGTGTCCATGTGTTCGACAACGGTAAACTTGCCAAGTAAAAAAATTCTCCACAACATTCGAAATTTGTGATT
The DNA here is from genome assembly GCA_037367405.1 of Ottelia alismoides. NCBI lineage: Eukaryota > Viridiplantae > Streptophyta > Magnoliopsida > Alismatales > Hydrocharitaceae > Ottelia > Ottelia alismoides. Next base: position 839,680 of record JAZKJV010008117.1, on the reverse strand, counting down.
TTTATCGATTTAATTTCGTCTCCTATACTAAAATCATCGACAATTAAAGAGGAAATTTTTATGCTTCATCAAGCATCAAAAGAATATTGATCACAACGAATGACGCTCTAATAAGCTCATTAACATATCCCATTAAATACCAATCTCATAGAAAATTAACAGTGTACCATCAATCAAGCAATCAACATGGACATCCAAGACCAACAACAATGCATCACAGAGCAACCACGGAGTAGCTCTCAGCTCAAGCTCTACCCAATAGAGCATCATATGAAGAGAAAAACACATCCAATAGGGTCCATACAAATCCTCCCATCAAGGGAGACATCATGAGGTTTTTCAAATGAAGGAAACATCATAATAGGACTGCAGTCGAAATCACAAAAAGGGCTATATGATCACCAACAATCCAAGCAAAGCATGACAATAAAAACAACAGGAGATCAGAGTATAATGGAATCCAATTTCATCACCATTAACATTGCACTATCAGATAACCAAGCAATATGAACATCTAAGAAAAACAACAAGGCATTATAGGCATACAGTCAAATGGAATGGAGAATCAATCTGGAGCATTGGTTGAGCGGTTACCACGCAATCTAGCAAAGGGAATAATTTTAATTTCATAATTAAATTACATAATATATTAAATTGATAAATTGAGAAATTAAAAATAGTTATGTATTTTAAGAATATGTTTAATTTCATAATTAAATTACATAGATTAAATTGATAAATTGAAAAACTAAAAATAGTTACGTATTTTAAGAATAATTTTAATTTCATAATTAAATTACATAATATATTAAATTGATAAATTTAAATTTTAAAAATAGTTATGTATTTTAAGAATAATTTTAATTTCATAATAAACTATATATTTAATTAATTATTCATCTATTATTATTTTAAGAATGTCTTCCATACAATTGAAATTTTTAAAATATTTGCACACTTTTAAAAAATATATTTATTTCATAAATTAAATTACATAATAAATTGAATTGATAATTGAAATATTTATAATAGTTTTGTATTTTAAGAATAATTTTAATTCTTAAGTTGTCCACAGAGAAATTAAAGAGCCCTAGCATATGTAGGTAACATATAAGTTAATGTTTTGTTTTTTAATAGATACCTTCCTTAAAAAATGTTTAGTGTTTTTTATTTACTAACCTAACACATTACTAAATGTAGATGGCACACATGGATAGAGTACAGGTATAGTGGATGCATCAGTGTTGTACATGCAGAGTGAGCATCGATCTTCACAACGTACCAGTTCGGTTAGTATTTAAACCCGTTCGAGTATTTTTATTATTAACATAATAGCTTCTCATGCGAGATATTATAAATGTTATATTATTAATTCTGTACTAAATCGATTTGTTGAACACAATGAGATGTTAAATGAAATTATTCAGAAGAAGAGTACTGTGGTGGAGAGTTTTCTTGAACTATTTGGATTTTCGTGTGTAGTAAACATGAGAAGGGTACAGATGGACCCTTCTTATTGACCAGTTTCCTAGAACGGTGGCGATCAGAGACTCATACATTTCACTTCTGATTTTATGAGGCGACTATTACATTACAAGATATGGGATTGATCAGCAGGCTAAACATCGATGGTTTGCTTTGTTACTGGTGTGGATGTTCTGCCAGGAAGATGGGAACCACTTTGTTTTAGCTTGTTAGGTTCTATTACCACTCACACAAAGAGTGATAAGGTGAAGCTATCATGGATCAGAGAAACCTTCTTTGGAGGTGCCGATCCACTACTAGAGCAGGAAGAAATGCGTAGGGTGTGAGCCCTAATTTTTATCGTATTGGGTGCAATGTTCTCGTAAATACTCACGGAGATATGGTGCCTCTCAGGTAAGCATATGCAATCATTAACATAAAGATCTCAATTCATTTAAACATTAGTAATGCTTATTTTTTCAAATAGATACATGCTTCATTTACGTGAATTGGAAGATTGTGCTCAATTGGCTTGGGGTGTTGCCGCTTTAGCTCACATATACGTAGAGTTGACAGGGGTGGCACATCTAGAATTTATAGTTTTTTCCACAGTTCTACAGGTATGCACGGTTTACAATGATAGCAACATCCACATGACTCGATTTATTTCGATTAACATGGATAACGTACAGGTTTGGCCATGGGAGCACATGCACATAGGCAGACCAATTGTGAGATATCATGTAGGGATCCGAAGAGGATCATTGGCCTTAAAATGAATCGGCACGCAAAGTTTCAAGGAGAACGTACGGACGGCGACATTGGTATTTTATCGTAAATAGTTGGATACCCAGCAGACTCATCATGTAATTATTGAATTAATTTACACGTTCAATTTAACAATCGAGTTAATGATTAAATAACTTTCTTATTTAGTGAATGTAGATAATTTGGACACCTTACGTCGATGAAGAAATAGCATGACTGCATGCATGAGATTTGTCAAAGAGGTCAACCTATTTGGATGAGTAGAATACCATTGATATGGTATGATGTGATATCTATGTATTTACCAGATCATATTATGCATCAATTTGGGATGCGACAGGATATCCCGGCATCCGTTGAGAGGATACATGTTATCTCTCAATGAAATAAAAGAGGAAGCACTGACATCGTAGCTTGGTTGGTCTTACATCGACAATATGTAGAACGATGGGAGGAAAGAGAATAATTGATAGTACTTGAGAATGCAGATACAAACAATGATGTGTACATGCAATGGTATTGGAGCATAACACGAAGGTGGATCCAAATGCAGATTCCACCTCCTGCAATAGCTTACCAACCCCATGGACCAATAGAAAGACGACCGGTATGTTTTATTTATTTATGTTTAATTTTACGATATTCTATTGATTCATTGAATCATAAATTAAATAGGTGGATATGATTCTGCAAGGAAGGACCAATCTTGATGAAATTAGACGATCAATAGATTTGACGTCTATGATGAAGGTAAAAATTGATAATATAATTGTATATTTTGATGACACCATAAACATGTTCTCTTTAATGTATCCATTCCATCACTATGACCAGCAATACATGCCACAACAAGAGTTGCATACCTAGGAGCTTCATGTTTCGTCACTCTTTATATTTAGTTAGTTCTCTTCTGCCCGACTTATTTTGATAATTATATGATGCAAATCTCTTTAGGTATGAGCTATGCGGGATATTGAGGAGAGGGTTCTCAACAACAACAACCATCGTTTGATACTTCATGTTCAATTTTTTTATTTGATGATCTCAATAATTCAACTTAGATTTAACTTTTTTACGTATTCACTGTAACCGAAATATCTTTTAGGAATGTCATATGCAAGTTTCACCAGACACAGATCTCGACAACAACAATCAACATTTGAGACTTCAGGTTGTAATAATTTCTCTATCTACTTATCATAGTACTTCGATTTAATTTTTGTCCTTTTTAGGTATTGATTATAATGTAAATATTTTAAGTATAGATTATGCAAGATTCACCGGACAAGAATCTCAACAACAACCAATATTTGAGACTTCAGGTATGCATTATGTTTTATTATCAGGACACTTCAATTTAGTTTTTACTTTTTTATAGTATTGAATATAACCCAAATCTTATAGGTATGCATTATGAAGGATTTAGCGGACAAGGATTGTCACAAGAGCAATCACCTTTTGAGATTTTAGGTTACATTATTTTCAATATATAATTTCTCAACAATTCAATTTAATATTTATTTTTAAATATTTGATTAATAAATGTAATAATTTCTTTCTTATATGATATGTTGTTGCTTCGAGTCAATCACAGTTTGCAGGATCGTTATATGTTGGCCCTTCAAATCGATTTGACCATGAACCCTCCGACTTCACACAATCAACTCAATACAATTCGGAAGGTCTTCAAGTTGAGATATTTGCCTTGGTCCGCCAAACTGAGACAACCGACAATGAGAAAATATTCCTCAGTATTCCCATGATAATGCCGCAACAACCTCCAGAGCCGTCTGGCAGACTATCTGTAGGAGTAAGGATCATAGAGCCTACACAGATAGAACAAGTTACTCGACTAGTTGAACCTCCAAGGAAATCCTCAGCTATATCGCATACTCCTGACCATGTACTGACACATTCAGAAAGGAATATCAAGAAGAAGGCAAAAAGAACAGCACATGAAGATACTAAAAAGAAGACAGGAGACAAATGCCAAAGGAAACGACAAAAGAGGTGATGGAGGAGGAAGAGGCCTAAAAGGAATTCTAAGGAAACGGATACTATAAATTATTGTAATCTATTTAATTTATTTATTGAAAAATTGTAATTTTCTATGATTTTAATATAGTATATGAATTTCTTATAAATGCGTAGATGCTAAAATACAGAATGTTGAGATTATTAATATCTCATGGTGAATGTCTTCAATTTGTGTTTCTATTGATTATTTAAAGTATAAGATAAACTCCTATCCGCATGAATCGGATAATACTATGTCACGAGTTATTATCATTCTGATAATGTGTATGAATTTTTTTCATAAGAAATATTTATGAAATTGTGATATTTAAATAATTCAAAAAGGATTGGTTCAGAAAATGGTTATGCATATGCAGAATCATTCTTATTATTTTGAGAATGAGTATGCATATGCAGAATCTTTGAAAAAAATGTTTATTGGTTCAAACAATTAAAATAAAAGATGATCTTTTTAAAATAATTATTAATACGATTTTAATTAATTTGGACTCATTATAGTGGGACCTAAATTTATATTTAGGAGTATTGTCTGAGCTAAGTTATTTGAGCTTATTATAGTAGGGCCTAAATTTATATTTAAGCGAGAGGGAGAGTGAAACGAAAAATGAGGGGTCCCCAAAATCGACATTTGAGATGTCGATCTGGACGTGGTGCCGTAAATCGGCACCTTAGATGCCGATAAATAGTGCTTTTTTTAAATACTAAACCTTGCTGCCTATTTAATTAATTAAGAATATTCTAATAATTATTTAAAAAAACGTCCAATGTACCTACTCATTTTCTTTAAAAAAAACATGAGTTGTTATTTGCATTATGTTCTCTTTTTTATTTTTGTGGTCGTGTTTTCCTCCGATCTCCCATTATGCATTCCATTGTTAGTTTTTGTTGTCACGTGTCCCTTCAGCTTACCATTTCTCCACCATTTTCCCTAATTAGCAATGCATGGTAGGCATGCGAACGTTTTCTTCTTTTCCACCATCCTCCATTGACAAATCCTAATATTTACCCTTTCGTCTCCAATGCATTCTCTTTTGGTACGCCTTTCTAATCTCTATCAATAGAGAACAATATAAAAGAGGTAATGGTGACTAGACTTGGGCAACGGGCTAAGGATCTGCTTGCCCCAATCGCTCATGGATCATACTTGGGTTAGGAGATTTGAGGTGTGGGTCGGCTTGGCCCGTATAAAATAAAAAATATATAAATATAAGCTGAATAATAAATATATTAATAAGATACACTTCAAGTTTTTCATATGTGACACTAGTTTTAAATAAAATTTAATAGCTTACATGTCAAGTAACATGTAAACTGCTTATATTAGATATAAAAAGTATAAATTGTATTTAATAAAATTATTTATATTTATTAAATACCATTAGAAAATCCAATGGGAAAGGAACAAAACGGACCATGGGTCGGCCCATGGAATGCGTTGGACAGAGGTGTTTGAACCTCGACCCGGCCCGACCCGTATTTTGGCCAGGTCTAATGGTGACAACTTACATTGTGTTCAATCACCATAAAATGACGAGGTAATTTTGATCATTTTATTAAAAACTATCTTGCAGCCTTATAAGATTTTGTAAAAAAACATATATGAGTCAATACAAGGTGAACTACATTGTATTATAAAATATTTTATTGAATAAAGTTTGAAATTCTAGTGTTATCTTTTCTTCCATTTTTATTGTTTCTTAAACTATTAGATGTTTCTAAGTATTATATTTTCTTATAAATCTAATCTGCTCTGAAATCTAACAATTTATTAAACTGTTAAGCATATAAAAAACAGTCTTTGACACATGGTTCTCCTAGCAGACGTTATTTGCATTATTTTGTTTTCCACAATGCAATTCTATTTTTTTCAGTAACATGGTTCTAACATTACAGGATCCATCATTTAATAAATAAATAAATGACATGTGTATAGATGTTATCTTTCCATCCAAAGTGACATGAGTATTTGTTCTTTAACCTTAAAATGGTGAGGTAATTAGGTTTCTTATAAAAAAATCATCATGCAAGTTTCTAAAAATAAACGAACAAAAACTATGATGGAAGAAAAATATGAGCATCTAATATACTATAGAGTACATTTTTAAATATTTTTAATGTTCTACTCTTATTTTTCTTCTGTATTTTTACAAAATGTTGAAGATGTGATGACTATATCAGTTTTTAAAAGAATATAATATATATCATGGATACTATAAAAATTAAATTCCATGTATTCTTATTTTTTTATCTCGATGATTACACCAAACTTATAAAGAATTACCATGGCCTTAAATTTCATCGAAATTTCATCGATTTTGATCGAAATTCATTTTCAAGAAATGTTCGAAATCAAAACCCCATAGCATTTTCTTTTCCCAAATTTCGATCCATTTCGATGGAATTTCGATCCATTTCGATGTAATTCCAGCACATTTGGTGGAATTTTGCTTCATTTCGATAGAATTTCAACTTAAACAACAAAAAGATGGGAATTTGGCCATGTTTCACTGAAATCCATTCTCCTGACTTCTTAGGTCACTCTTTCATCTAATTTAGGTCACTGTGGGATGTTTTTTGAGCTCTATATATTGGTGCGTTACATTGTATCATTTTATCTCACAAGACACTAGAAGTTTGATCATTTCTCGGGCTATCTTTGTTGTTGCTTCTCTATGCTATAAGGAGTACATGCGGTTGTATGAGTGCTAGGTTTTAGCATTCTTTCAAGTCTTGTGACTGTAACTATTTTCCTACTATTAGGTTGGACGTAGATTGTGTTTATGAATGCTATGTAGTTTCTTGGTGTTAACAGATTTGTTTGTCTCGTATAACATGTATTTTATGATCACAATCTCTACAATGCATCTATTTGACATACATGCAAGAAAGATTTGTATTTTTGTGTGTCCATATGTATGTGTCTTATTTTATTCATGAAGTTATTTTTTCTAGGTTCAAAGTATTTTGATAAGATGCAAGTTTTTATTTCAAATCTGATATTGGCTTTGCATACTACGACTGTTGGAGCGATTAAATAGAAGTTTAACATAACATATCATGTCACTATCTTATTATTGGCAAAAATGTGTATTTTTATCTCATGTATTGTTTAGAGAATATTAGAAGATCTTAGTTTTAGAAAAAAATAAGTTTTCAAGTAATTTCTCCAATTTCCAATCATTTCATTGAAATTCCATCAAATTTCTCTTTTCAGACTTACCTAAACAAAATTAAAATCAAACATTTAAAGCCTTGAGAATTAGAACTAAGAATATGGTGAATAGATAGTGATTCTGAAAACAATACTCTGTTTATTTTACTTTTAAAGTTACAATTTAAAATTCTTTCCCGAGTGAGATATAAACTTTATACCATTGTGAAGCACTGGTATTTTTCTAATATAGTATTAATACGTAGTTAATAAATGCTATTAGCGGATATAATAATTAATTCCTATGCCATAAGAACATCTAGTACTTACAAAGTGTGAACACAAATTATATGAGCAAGGAATTACTATTAAACAACTTAAGCTCAAACTTTGATGGTTGTCATCGAATCCAATGAGTCATAACCCAAAAAGTTGTCAGTGTTAATCCGTTATCGAGGAAAACTGATCCTGACAACTTGTTAAACTCGTGCACAATTGGACTCGTTGCCAACCATCTAAAATACTCAAGCTCAAGTTGTCAAGTAGTAATCCATATCACTTATAACACACTCTTACACTTTGTGAGTTTTAGATGTGGGACTATGTTTGAGGGTATGAGTATTACAACCTCCCCAACTTATATTCGTAACTTTCTCGTTGCGACATAACCTATCACTTATTCTAAATGACAGTGGTGACTACACATTATGAGTAGTCATTTCCTCCTATCTCTTTCTAGGGACGACTCCACCTCTCGAGTAGTCCTTTACACTATCAAAGGGAAATTAGCTATGATGCCATTTGTAACGTTCCGAGCTTAGATCTGTTGATCGTTATCGAGGAAAACTGGCCCAGACAACTTATTAGGCTCGGGCTCAATTAGACCTGTTGACAATCACTCAAAATGCTTAAGCTCAAGTTGTCAAATAGTAATCTCCACCATTTATAACATACTTTCACACTTTGTGAGTTTTAGATGCGGGACTATGTTTGGAGTATGTGTGTTACAATAAGAGCAGATGAAGTAGAATAAATGTGGAATAAGTAAAATAATGAAATGAAGATAGGAATAACCGTACTTATGGGAATCACACCGGATGGGGAATTAACCCCTTGTTCCGTGCTTATTCTCCAAACGCAAGCCGACAATCCCACTGTGACCCTCGAGCCAATTGCATCCTCCACGATATCCAGCACATAGCCCACGATAAAGAACCTGTACCATGCGACCGAACGTGTGAAGACCCAATTTCACAAATGCAGTGCACAGTGGGTAGGGATGGGCATTGGGCTGGGTCGGCCCAGCCCAGCCCAAGCCCAAAAGAACATTGGGACGGGCCTGGGCCTAAATGTTCGGCCCAAAATTTTTTTGGGCCGGGCTCAGGCTTGGTTTGGCTCCCCGACCCGGCCCAAGGCTCGACCCAATTGGGGGCCCGACATAAGGCCCGAATGGTGGTCCGATATGTAGCCCAATACCCATCCCAAAATTATGCACAGGTCTTAAGCTCAAGCCTTACATAGACCATCCGTGCCTCCCCTTCTCTCTCTTAGCCCGATTGGACTCTCCATTTCATGTGTTTGTATTGCTTGATGATGTTTTGGAGGAGCTTCAATTGATGAATACCTGAGGATTTATATATTGCATGAATAGGAATAACCAGAAAATGCACATCAACAACAAGAGCAATAAAAGAGAAGCATGCCATAATTGATGATGGACCGGCCCGGCCCAAGTCCGACCCAAAGGAATTAGGCCGGGCCTGAGCTTGGGTCGGACCACAAAAAAATTTGCGGTCCGAGGCCCGACCTAAAGTCTGAATTTTTTAGATGGACTTGAACCTGGGTCCTTTAGGGTCCGGCCCAACCCGGCCCATGCCCATCCCTACGTGGGGCTTGGCACCTAAACACATGCCGGAACACAATCAGACATAAATTCTCGTGAATTTACGACCCTGAAAATTTTCCTCTACATCCTAAATGCGATAGCAATAAAGGATGCGTACATGCAGGCCTCTAAAGCAAGAAAGAAGAAGGCTGAGAACATATCAGAAACCGCACAAGTGAATTCATAATGCTGCTACGATCTCGATGCCGTGATCTATTTACGCCAAACCAACAAAAATAGTTCACAGATACCAGATGCTACAACTAGACAGAGGCCGAATGCTGACAGAAGAGAGAGAGCATGCTAGAGGTAGGACAAGCATTCCCTTAACTCGGGTGAAGCGGCTTGTTCATCCGTTTTAGTCGGCTGGCCGGAAATGGTTCGATCCCTCTCCTTGGGGCTCGGAGGAGCTCTTCCTGCGCCGCTCGTTGTGACCGACCAAGCGCCTTCTGCAGCTCCTCTTCGCTTCGTCGAACTCCGACAGCTCGTGAAACCTGCTATGAAAGCACGTCCAAGTGAATAATCATTTCAATTAGCACTAACATTGTGTAAAAATGTAAACATGTTAGATAATTATGTCCAAGCTGCAACTACTACAAGAAAATTCCCATGGCTACAAAACGGTCGATACCAAGATATGCATACACCAGTAAATAAAACAGTAAAAAAAGAAAGAAAACCTCCGTGACGCCAAAACTCAAACACCTTATGTGCACAACAAATAAACCACCCATCCAAAAAATCACAACTCTGATCAGTAAGGCAATCCGAAATTAACGCCATGGCGACCGCGATAGCGTCCCGACAACCTGCTACATTGCTGGCAGAACCTCTGCCGCAGCCCGTCGATGATCACCGCGGTGGCCTTGGAGTGCACCTCGCAGACCTTATGCCGCCGGTAGTACCGCTTAGCCTCGGCGAGGTCCGCGGTGCACTTCTCCACGACACAGCATGGCTGGGATCCGCTCCCGCCACTGGCCGTCAACACGGTCCTCTTCGCAGGCCATCCGGGAGGGTAGGGGGCGCCGATCACCCTCTTGGAGAGAGAGGGGAACTTCATCCTCTTCTCTTCATCCTCCTCGTCGTCCTCGCACAGAACTCCTCGTCCACCGGTGTCGGCAACGGGGAATTCACGGTCATCGGCAGCGTCGGCGGAGGCGGTCTTGGCCTTGGAGTGGGGGGATTGCTCCCTGGGGAGGGATCGCCCCCTCTCCATTGAGGAGTGGAGGGTGGTTCGATCGGGGGAGGGGGTCGGAGTGTGCGGTGAAGTGTGGGGTTTTTCTGAGAATTGGGGGAAACAGGAAAAAGGGGGAATTGGTGATGGTGGTGGTGGGGGAGGTGAAAAGGGGTGAAAAGGAAGGGGGTGAAAGTGTGAGGACCACTGCGATCATCACATCGTCCATCTCTACCCCCACACTCCCGCCCTCCACCATCTTCTTACCTCAGAGCTTCCCTTCCTGCAGACGTTGTTACAGATCCTCTTCAAAAAGTAGGGGCTTCTTTGGGTTTTTTGCACGATTGTTCCCTGTGGATATAAGGGTTCTGTTTATTTACGCATTTGATCCTGCAAATTGTGTAAATATCCCTTGAAGGGAAGAGGATAGTTTTTTGCCTGCTAGTTCGCATTGATTGTTGGTCCATGAATGTAGTAGGTATGTAGAGCGTATGTTTTTCTTGTCCTTGTTTGCTTTTCTATTGAATTTGTGTGTGCATCTTGATCACAGGCTAGCTAGTATCCTGCTGCAACAGTAAGCCCTGTTAACATCTATCGATGCGGTTTTTTTTCTTACGCAAGCAACGAATCACCCGCTAAAATGGTTTGTTATCATTCAGAAGATGACTGAGGTTGGAGGCACGAGAGATCGTAATGCAAAGATCAAAGCACCCATCATTGCTCATCTTGAGCTTGAAAGATCCCAAAAAAAAGAGTTTTTCTCAGTTGTGCCCCTCTGAGATATTGCAATATCAGTTATGTCCCTCCCTTGATGAGAATATCCGTTGTGCCCCTGAATTCTTCCACAATGATCACGTGTGCCTCTCGGGTTAGTTGTCGTCCATCCCCAACGCAAACAAACATTAACTTTAGGGACACAAGGGGAATTAGATTAAAAAAACAAAAGTTGAAAGGTCTTCCTCACACTTCAGCCCCTCCTCCCCCTCTGCCTCCTTTGCTCCATCTTCCACCTCCCCTTCCAGCCCCTCCTCCTCCGACTACCCTCCCCCTCCGATCCTTCCTCCTCCTCTGACCACTTCGGCCCCCCATTCTCCTTCGATCGACATGGTTGTCAGCTCAAGTTTGCCTCCATTGTCCTCTACGACGTGAACATTCTCACAGTCCTTGTCGAGGTCCTCTCTGTCATCTTCTGCAAGGTGATGAAGGGCAAGCTGAAGTTCACCGACCACCTCACCCACAGTCTCAAGAACCATCCTAGGTAAATCGAGGATGTTACCATCATGGAGCACATCCTCGATGGTAGCATCTACATGAAGATGGCTAAGAAGATCCACGAGCAGGACCCCTTACAGAAGCCTAAGCAAGACAAGTTCGTTCCGTTAAGCGCTTCATAATCACACATCACCACCCATTCTCGGAAATGGATGGTCATGATGATTACTGCAAACTGCATTATTTGTAGTGCAATTTTTTCAGTAACAAAAAAAATTGCATATTCACTCTGAGAAAGTACGCAGATTTTTGAACAGATCGATATCAAAATGTCAGAAACGCTTTTCGAAATAGGTACATGCTACGAACATCGCCACAGTGGCTCGACCTGTAGATCGAGGAGATTTGAGCGGTGACACAGTCGATCGAGCACGATATCAAGTCCATCAACAGCACCCCCCTCATGACGCGAGCTGGAACAAGGCCCTCCACGATGAGAACTTCCAAGGCACCCCCGTCAGCATATCCATGGGCAACATCCGCCTAGTCGTTGCCACCATCGGTAAGCTCATGTTCGCACAACTATCTGAGCTCGTCAACGACTTCTACAACAATGGCCTCCCATCGAATCTCACCACCTCCCCAACCCGCCCCTCGACTACAACTTGAAAGGTGCAGAGATCGCCATGGCCGCCTACTACTCCAAATTGCAATGATCGATCCACAATGACGGTTACGAGGGGTAGGCAGATGGTGTTGGGGATGATGAAGGAGGAGGCTGGAGGCCCAGGGGCATGGGGCGGAGAAGGGGGATGAGTGGGGGAGTATTTGGATACTTGTGCCCCTCTTAACCGCACTATGATGTGAAAGAACAATGGTTAAGTTCAATTCATTGACAACTAAAGTAACGGAAGTGATAGAACGGCAAGAAGTCGGGTGCACAATTAATATTCTCAAACAGAAAAGAACACAACTAATATTACAATATCTTAGAGGAACACCACTGATAAAAACCTAAAAAACAATTAGATGTAGGTCGTGGTTGGCCTCTTTTATATGTATTTTACCCTTCATTCCTCTCCCCTGTTTCAGCAGAGGGAGCGAAGGAGGGGGGAAAGGAGCATCAGCAGCCGTTCTGGAACAAATAAAGGAGCAACACGTGGCAGAAGGACACGGGCTTCAACACAACGGGAAGAACTGCAGAATGCAGTAAAGTGCTTTCTCTTTGGGAGGAACTGACAATCTCCTTTTCCGTCTGCAGTTTTTCACCCCACTTCCTATTCCCGGACTTACCTTCGTATCTTCGAGTTCTTTTTTACACTCCATCATTCGGCAATGAGTCAATCAATAATGTAAAAACGAACAATAAACATGTAGTACCTCTCCCTCTTCCACCAATGCCACAAAGGTCTCATAATAGCCAAAAAAACATGTAGATGGTAGTAGGTAGACGGGGGGAAAGGAACAGCTGGCCTAATTGATTATGGTCTAAGAGTTTAAAAGAAGCTTATTAATTAATCGGAGTGATTAATCTTTCAACTAGAGCCATCCAAAAAGCATTCAAGCTTTCAACTAGGTCCATCCAAATAGCTGCGGCTACATAACACGCTGTCTTCGGCACACTTTATTTTGCTCATTTCTTCGATTCATGTACTGAAACTCTAATTGAACTTAGACCAACTAGTTTGCACCATTAAAGATGAACACGAGAGGAAGAGGGGATCTTTGATCTCGTGTTATGTTTTCAAAGAAACAAATGTGCGAGCTCAGCCGCAGCTCGTTAAGACTTGCACAAGTGTCGATGCTTATTAAACACATCAACATGGCGCTTATAGGAACCAAAGATTCATCGCATTGTTTTATAAAAAGGAATACACAACTTCGACTAATCTAAATAAAGCACTTGCGAACATGAATGCGCTAAAACAGATAACAATGAAATATAAACATTTATAAATAACAACTTTCGTTCTATTCAACCTAGTTAATAATCACTTGCGAAAGAAACATCAGACAAAAATTCCTCATTGTGGATGTATATTTATGAGCTCTACAGAGAAGGTGGAAAACAGAAAATAAACATTCTAATACAACACAATACAACATGCTGCTGTGCCAACTGAATTCCTAGACTTCAAACAATCAGACCTCTGCCTGATCCAGATCGCATCTCTAAATTACACTTAATTTTATTCAGTAGTTGAAGGATGAAGAGGAGAAAATGGAACCGTTCTAGACAAGCTTGGGTACCAGAGGAGTCTCCGGAAGGGATGAGTTGATCGCATGTTGCAGAGATTCATTAGGAGGGAACATTTCACATTGCGCTATGTGGGCCATTAGTTGATCCATGATCACCAGTGCCACCATGGCCTCAACCATAGGAACAGCTGCACGCACATCCGATTAAAGTGAGTCGATTGGATAATAATCACCAAAGAAAAAGATCATGTTCAACAACGATCTAGTCTATAGACTCTATACAGACCTCGAGGGACAACACAAGGATCATGCCGGCCACGAGCTATTAGTTCTGTCTCCTGTCGGTCTCTGGTCACTGTTTTTTGTTTTTTCTGCAGAATGGTGTAAATAAATTCCGATCACCACCATTGTATTTTGAACTAACGTGAAAAAAAATTGCTCCCTTAGTTTTTATAACTAATGAAGCAAGAACACAAAAAGATTACTCATAATATATGAACTTTAAAAAACTGGATAGAAATGATTTTTTTTTGTGTACCCCAATTGTTGAAGTTGGTTTGAAGGCTACTCTCAAATAAATAGTTTCACCATTGGAAATTCCTCCCTGCAGTCAGCAGTTGAAAGAGAAAATTAGAAGAAAGAGGGTCACGATTCAAAATAAGATTTTTCAACATTTAAAGACGCCAAGTGGATCAGTAGAATCAGAATAAACCTGGATCCCTCCTGATCGGTTAGTTCTCGTCCTGACCTCCCCATTTTCATCCATGTAGAATTCATCATTGTGCTCACTTCCAGTCAAAAATGTACCTGCCCATATGCAGTATGTTAGAAGTTGTGACAGAATTGCTGTGAAACAGATGCTCATATAAGAAGGCATCACGTTCCAGTTTCAGAGCCAAACATGTAAAAAATCAGGCTTCGTGCTTCAAGACAAAAAAACATTATCATCTTAATATATTAAATACCATCATTCCTCCTAAAAGAAAAGAAAGTAAATAGAATTCACACCTGCAAAGCCACTTCCAAATTCAAACCCTTTTGTTGCAGGCAGAGATATGACAGCCTTAGCAAGTTCGGCTTCAAGCTTATCAAAGACAGGAGAGCCAAGCCCCTATATAATAAACATTCAGCACTTGTTAAATGAAGAGATATAGATGAGCAACCATTAGGTTATTATACATTTATGTTAAAATTATGTGGTTGAATTGGTTAAGGCAAAAAACATGCATAAAAGAACTTCACTTCTACCGAGGAACTGAGGAGATCTGAATGTAAATCTTACTCGAGGAACATTCCTAACTACGCATGTCACAACACCGCCAACAGAATCACCCTTCACTCTGACAGCATCTATGGCATCAATCATTTTCTGAGCATATTCAGGATCAGGGCATCTAACAATGTTGCTTTCAATCTGATCAAAATCACGAGCCAAAAAACAATCAGAATCACAAACCTATTAATAGGTCAATATAAACAAATCCATACTTGACATGCAACTCACATCTCATTTTCCTTTCTATTTTTTTCCAGAAGTAGCAGTGTGTCACACACACACACACAAACACAAACACATATACATATATGCACACAAACACTCAAATGTGTATATATAGGAAAAAAGTGATGAGTGACCACCCTTGGTGGGTGCCCCTCCCTAGCAGACAAGATAAACGAAAAGGATTACAGACCTGATCCATCGTAATAGTCTCATTATCAACAACTCCTTCAGGTAGTACAACTTTATGCACTTGAGAAACATATGCAAGAATCTGAAAAGAACAAGGTTGCAGGACTTAGAAAAATAACTTGAAATACAAAAGCCTTTTCATTATTTGCAAGTGATGCTCTCAGTTTTCTGTTTGATTTTGTTTTTGAAGATTAAATCTCTACATTAAACCACCAAGCATCATGGAATCAAATTAAAAACTTAACCAATAAGCAAACTTTAATCTTCACGAAATATTGACATGAAAGAAATTAATTTTAACATCTGAATCAGAATGGTTAGCCACTTGTTTTATTCGCCATTTCATAGGTATTCTTGGAAAAAGTACTCTCATCACAACTCATCACAGGCAAAGAAGACTTTGGGAAAATATGAAAAAAAGGTTTTATTATGGAAATCCAAACCAGCCTACCTCAGTTCCTGCTTTCATCTTAAGGATTTTCTTGGCAACTGCACCAGCTGCAACTCTTCCAATTGTTTCCCTAGCTGATGACCTACCACCTCCCTGAAGTTTTTATCAAAGATATTTAAAATAATGCATACATTCATCTACAAATCACATAGGAAATAAAAAGAGCTTAATGTATATATGAATTGCCGTGGTAGCCCCATAAACCGCATAAAAATGTCGATAATAGGTTATCCTTCATATGACATTTGAATCATTTGATGCAGGTAAGCTATAATGTAAAATATAGAAAAAAGTACTATAAGTTTAATTTTTATATAAATAGTGGACTGAAATCTAACAGGAATATTGAAACCTTGGTAATATAGATGGGTGTTATCATTGGAGAAGAATAAAGAAGTATTCGGGAGAAATAACAAACATGATTGATACGACTAGGAGAGAAAAATAATGGTGTATATTGGAGAAGTTGGAAAGGTTATCATTTGTCTTAGCCTATAGTAGGCTTAGTGAATAGCCATGGTTTATTAAACAGAAAAAGTTAAAACACAAAAATATACGAAAGAATGCAAAGAGAGTAATTAACTAGAAAAGTCAAGTGATCGAATCTTCATGTTATTAAACAACAAGGATCATTAGATTGCAGAACTTGATTGATCAAAAGATGAATGCCACGATGTCGAAATGGTGGCTTCTTTGTCCGTTGTTTGTAATCATATTTTCACCCTGATTTCAATCTTCTGTTGAATTGCGCACACCATTCCAATTATGGGTCCCTTATGCAACCCATGCCTGTGAAAGTATAATACTTAAATGTTCCTTGAAGAAAATAAAAAGTGAAGTTTTTAGATAAATTATGGGTACCTTGCACAGCTTAATGCGTGTGAAAGTATAATGCTTATCTATTCCTTTAAAAAAGATGTCTCAAATATACCAATACATATAAAATGAACCAAAGAACTCAAAGAAACCACCACTGTGTAGAAGATAAACACAAGTTACTTCACATGCGAGCAAGCAATATATGAATAAATCATGAAAACGCCATTCAAAATGTCAAAATATTTATAGGCAATTTGATGCGAAATGACTTTACTCTTTTTAATGGATAAAATGATTATGATCAACTGACATGATAATATAACTCAAAAACTTGAAAATACCTGAACAGATCGCACACCATATTTAAAATCATAGGTCGCATCAGCATGAGAAGGACGATACGCAATTGACATTTCAGAGTAATCCTGAGAAAATACATTTAAAGAATACAATCAAGTTTCCCAAAATAGTTGTAGAATGTGGATATAATATGTGAACTAGTTGCACAGTGCACTGGCATAAATATATTTAGAAAGTCCTAGTTCAACATTTTAACTTTTACAGAAGCATACTGATGAAACCCTGAAAAAACTAAAAAGAAGATAGAGGAAACAGGCTTCATAAAAAACAATCAATTACAAAATATTTAAGAAATTGAAAAAACAGCAACATTATAATTGATGAAATATTCAAAGGCCACCCTACAACCTAGATTGAAAACCAAAACCGGTAAGCAACCACATACATTTACAAATGCACCATCCCAATTGATGCCAATGAAGAAAATGTCACCCGATTAATTGTTAAAATAATATCAAGTTACCCAATCTAGTTCGAAACCAGCTGGTCCAACCCAGTACGACCTAATCAAATTGACTACAATCAGTCAAGACTTAATTTGGGGATTATGAAAGCAATTAAAAGAACTGGCCTAAGCCCATCTACCACAAATCTGATCTAATCAAAAGGGAAAAAATATTGTATCTTCTCTTTTAAGTCCTTGATTATTATCTTCATATGCACCTGCAGGTGAAGAATCTAAGGCAGGTTGCAACTAAATACACGAAAACTAACATGGAAAACCGGTCAAATAGCAAATATATGGTGCTTATAGGGACAACAGCATGAGAACTTTTCGTAAAACAGAATACCCAATGCTACCTTGAACCGTAAAACATGAATATTGGCTACATGGATAAGAAATACATACATGTCCCCTTTGATCTGTATTTGGTACAAAAACATGGATAGGAGTTCCTGTCGTTACCCCTGCAACACATTGCATAAGATTTGACTGCCAGACCCTTCGTGCATGTTTGAGTTCAAAGGGCAAATATTAATAAGAAAACACACCATCAGCCACTCCAGAGTCAATCCGGCATGTGTCAGTCTCCTTTCTAGGAGTAGTTATTCTACTTTGCCCCGGCCTCCTATAAATGGTACAAATGCACTACTTAGAATTGTCACTCAAAAAGCATAATAACATGTTATAGAATCGACCCGCACTGAAAAAGAAAAGAGTACCTTCTATCTAATTCTACTTGCAAATCAACTTCTGAAATGGGTATTCTTGGTGGGCAGCCACTAATGATGCATCCAACACCACCTCCATGAGATTCCCCAAAGGTCGCAACACGGAAATAATTTCCAAATACATTACCAATAGCGTGTATTTCTGCAAATACAAGAGTGGATAATAATAATTCTAGTGAAAATTTAACTTAGACTGGTATTCCGATCTCTATTCATATATCTATGTATCTCTAAGGTAAATGCAAAAACAAACTTACAGTGCTCAATGATACAAAAAAACAAAGAATATTTATTTGCCTGATCCAATTCACTAAAAACAATCACCAATCATAACAGAAAAAACACAAAATTAAATATTTCCTTCATTCTTCTTAATTATATAAATAGCAGGAAGCATTGTTCTAATGAGTTGATCATGGTTTCAGATTTCATGAAATATCAGCGAAATTTCGCCGAAATTTCGGCTTCGACATGAGACCGAAATTTCAAGCGAAATGACGATGTGGGGCCTTCCTTCACAAATATTGCTCGATTTAGGCGAAATGTAACCGAAATTTACCGAAATTTCGCCGAAAATTCGGTGAAATTTCGTTTCGACATGGTGTCGCTACGATATCCAATATTGGAATTTAAAACCTTGGAGTTGATAGAAGCGCTAGCTGCACTGCATATGCCACATTAATGAACCCACATCAGTCACTCATCATGGTGGGGTCGACACACTTTGTGCCCCTCTCAATAACACAAAATCTAGAACTATATTGCCTTCTTTAGTTCCAGAATTTTATTAGTCCAGTAAATTAGTACATCAAGTACAGACTCTAGTCCTTAGAAATTAAGTGTTACATTATAAAAAGGGACAGTGGAAGCAACCCTAGAGTCTGTTGAAGCAACTACTAGAGTTCCTTATCAACTAGCATGATTAGTTGATTTATCCTCCTATAGCTGACTTAGACCTATAAATTTCACGCTTCCCACCAGACCATGGACAAGAATCTAGTCATGGTAGACAGCTTCCAGAGACAACATCGCAATTTTGGTTCAACATCCCAAAAGGGACTGTTAGCCTTTGTGTTCCAGGAACTTGATTTAAGTACTTGACTTCTTTTAATAATGGCACACACATTTATAGCAATCCCGTGTGCTATTCTATTTTAGGTATTCAAATATGTCAAGATGATCATTCTACTATTAAAACAGTGTATTTACATTGTTTTAAGTTGATTCTTGTAGTATATGTACTTGAAATCATTCCACACTGATATATGCTTATTTATATACTTCTATAAGTTCTTACAGGACCAAGGGACCTCAGTTCAAGCTTATTTTCACAATTTGTTCCAGTATGATCAGGAAGGCCTGGTCGACCAATTTTGCTCACTAGCAAAATATGATTGATCACTCAAAATGCCATGATCGATCACTTTTGTCTATTGTCTGAAAATGATCGATCACCTTAATATCCATAATAGATTACTTGTACACTCTATCTTAATTCTTGGACCCTCTGGAAGTTACCCAATGGATCACTTTGAAGATCTGATCGATCACTTTTTGAATTCAAACTTCAACGGTCATCTAACCCAAAATGATCGACCACCTAAACATTTATGATTGATCATCATTGATCGATCACCCTGGCTTTCATGATCGATCAAGTTGATAACTTTTTTCTTCTATCTGACCACAATATTTCCATTTGTAACACCAAACAGCTCTGAGATATTTTATACACTTGTCAGCTCTATTTAAGCACTCAGACTCTTGGCAGAAGAGAAGATTTCAAAACATTACATTACATACTTCTTTTCCACATTTTTTGTTAGCTTTCCCATTCAGACCATTCCCCACGATATTGCTTATTCTGTGAGATTACTGTTAAGCATTTATATGTTCCGAGAGATGCAATTATTCTTTTGTAGCAAAAGAGTTTTCAATCAAGCCATGATTGCTATATGCCTCTCAAACTCTCTACGATTAGTTAGACTTCTCTCTCTGCAGGTAGTTCATATTAGTGATATATTCTGATTTCTGATTCTGATATTCATCAGTTTATAAGATTGAGATGTATCGTACTATTGTGCTCATCATCTGATTATCTGAATAGTAAATATTGTGCTGCTTGATATTCAAAAGATACACACAGATATACTATTTTTAGTATTATCTTTTGTAATTTTCTATTTTTCTTTTCCTCTTTCTGTAATTTGGCTAATGGGTTCTTCTCCTATATAACGGAACCCTTGAGCCTCTCATAAAGTATCCCTATTATTTTTCCATTAACACGGTATCGGAGCGACGGTCCTAGACCGGAGTTCCCTTATCCTAACCCTAACCCTGTCACTCCCCCAGCCCCCCCCCCCAGCCGCGCATCGGCATCCCGCGCCACCACCCCCGCGCTCCAGGCCCCGCACCGCGACCTTCCCCGCGCCCCCTGCATGTTTAGGCGCCATCGGTCCTCGCCCCCGCATCCCTACGACATCAGCCCGCGCCCCCTGCACCCCGGCGACAGCAGCCCGCGCGCAAAGTTTTCTCCGCGCCCCCGCGACATCAGCCGGTGCACCCAGTTTTCTCCGCGCCTCTTGCGCGTCCAGGCGCCCCCGTGCCCAAGTCCTTCCGCAGCTAGGCCCTCTCCAACCAGTCGTTCCTGCGCACAGTCCCCTCTGTGATCAGGCGTTCCTGCGCACAGTCCCCCGCGCCTAGACGCCCCCGCGTCCAGGTTCCTGCGCACAGTCCTCCGTGCTCAGGCGCCCCTGCACCAGGATTCTCCGCGTCCAGGCGCCCCCTCCACAGATAGTAAGCTCTTACTTACGCCTCCACGGATAATTTAAGATCTGATTTCTACCGAGAGTGTGTTTTCAGTTCTCTAAGTCACGTTTTCTGACAAGCAACGATGATTAGCAAGGATGGTTGTATGAGTCTACACGTACAACCAATCCTTCGTATGATTCTGTACTCATTTATATCGGTCTACTCCCCAGTTGAATTCCGTTATTTGGCTATTTTATCATTATGTCAGACAACAAGGGTGACATCTTCTCGTCCGGAGCTTTCAAGGGCTCGGCTCCCATCGTTAAGATGGATGGGACCAACTATGAGTTGTGGTCCATGCAGTTTCTCACCCTCATGCAGTGCAACAACAATGAGCACATCCTGACAGATCCAGAGCCAACGGATAAGACTGGGGCAAATGCTTCTTGGAAGCAAGATGATGCGTACGCGCGTGTTTGGCTTTGTGGGACTCTTACTAAAAAGATAGCCAATGATATCTAACTCAGCCCACTGCCAAGACAATGTGGGACACTTTGGCATCTACCTATGCACAAGCGAAGAATGAGGCCAAGATCCTTCAACTACAGTTTGATATCTACAATACAAAGCAGAATGACCGCCCCCTGCATGTTTACTACTCTTCGCTACGAAGCATGTTTGAAAAGATCCATAGCTACATGCCCATTACAACGTCTATTGAGCAGCAAAAGACGTATAGGAACTCCACGATAGTTGGAGTTTTCATGGCTGGACTTGATACAGAGTATGATGCTGCACGTACTCATCTTCTTACTGGAGCTACCATTCCCCCTATAGAGGAGGCATATAGCCGTCTCAGTCGGATCATCATCCCTTTGACAACCACGTCTTCGCACTCCTCAGCGATGGCCGCTTCTCGTGGCCAAGGAGGGGTGATCCAGTCCAGAGGACGCACACCTTGAGGAAGAGGTCGCAAGCATGGACATACAGAGGATACATGCTATCAGAAGCATGGATATCTTGTTTCTGGTCGAGCAGCAGAACAGATTGTGTCTTCAGAGACTTCAACTCCCCAGGTTGATCCTCGCATGGATGATATTGTCTCTCGTATTCGAGAGATCATGACTCCTACTGCCGACACCACCACTACAGATACCGCTACAGCAGCCAGAGCCTCGTCGAGCTCCTCAGGTATCACCTATGCCATTACTGGTAGTACGAATACAAACATGACGGAGTGGATTATGGATTCCGGTGCTTCTCACCACTTGTGTGGAGACAGAACACAACTGAAGTCCTACAGGGCTATACCACCTGGCAGATGGGTTGTCATTGCTAATGGCGACCACTTACCCGTGACAGGACAGGGGGAGGTGCACTTGACACCATCCATGCGTATGAAGAATATTTTATATGCTCTTGCCTTTCGGATGAATTTACTTTCTATTAGTCAGATCACTAAGGATCTGCATTGTCGTGCCATCTTTGACGCCTCGTCTCTTGTGTTTCAGGACATACTTACAGGCAGGATGATTGGAAGTGGCCGTGAGCAGCGGGGACTCTACAGACTGGTCCAACCTCTTCATGCTAGTGTTTCTGATATCTATACTGGACCTGTCTCTCCTTATATGTGGCACCTTAGGTTTGGACATCTTCCTCTGCAGAAACTATGTCATGTTCTCCCTCAGATTTCTCTGAGATCCTCCTTGCAGTGTGAGGCATGTCAACTTGGGAAGCATCACCGTTCCTCCTTTCCATCCCGTTAGAGTCGGAGCAGTTCTTAATTATTTGAGGTCATTCATTTAGATATTTGGGGTCCTAGTCGTGTTCTTGATCACCTAGGACATCATTTTTATCTTATAGTTGTCGATGATTTCTCTAGACTTTCCTGGATTTTCTTATTGAAGAATAAGTCCGAGGCTGGATCCGTTATCAAGTATTTCATTAATGAAATAAAAAATATTTTTCCGCCAATGCCAAGTATCTCCGTTCTGATAATACCTTGGAATTTTGCACCTTACAGCTTTTTGAGTTCCTTAGATCCCATAGCATTGTTCACCAAACCTCATGTGCCTACACTTCCCAGCAGAACGATGTTGCCGAGCGTAAACACTGTCACTTGATGTGATCAGAACATTGTTAATACAAAGTCGTGCTCCTCATGCTTATCGGGGTGATGTTATCCTTACTGCTTGCTATTTGGTAAAACGCATGCCCTCGTCCGAGTTAGGGGAGAAGATTCCTTTCTCGATTGCGTTTCCCGAGAAGGATCTTTTCTCTCTTACACCTCGTGTTTTTTTGGATCTGTTGCCTTCGTTCATGATGTCTCTCCAGGGCGTGACAAGCTCTCTCCTAGAGTTGTCAAGTGCGTGTTTGTCGGCTACTCCTGTACCCAAAAGGGGTATCGTTGCTTTGATCCTCTAAGGCAGAAATATTTTCTTAGTGTTGATGTTACTTTCTTTGAGTTTGTAATGTATTTTTCTCCTGCAGGAGACAGACTTGCTCCATCTGACTCTGATGATGAGATATACATGCCACCACCTCCTACAGTTGGTCTTTTACTTTCTCCTCCGCCTCCACCTCCTCCTTTGATTCAATTTTTTCCTCGCGTTTTTTCTCGCATGTCTTGCTCTGTTCGCCATGCTCAAAAGCCTTCCCCATCATCCAGCACGCCTCAGGTATGTAATGAGCATATTGCTTCTACTGATGGCACTACTGAGTTGACTGTGCAACAGGATTTGAGACAGGAGGAATAGGTGCCCTCTCAAGAGGGAAATTTGCAGGTCCCAGACTTGGCAGATGATCTTGACGTATCGATTGCTCTACGAAAGCAAAAACGGGCATATGCTAATTACCCTCTTGCAGCCCAAGTATCTTTGAGTATGTTGTCAGAGGATTTCATGAAATTTACTTCGACACTATCAGCAGTGTAGATACCGCAGACATATCAGTAGGCTCTCAAAGATAGCCAGTGGAGGTTAGCCATGGAGGAGGAGATGGCTGCACTACAGTCACGTGGTACGTGGAGTCTTGTTTCTTCTCCCGTTAATACATCTGTTGTGGGATCCAAATGGGTGTTCACTGTGAAATACCGTGCTGATGGAAGCGTGGATCGCTATAAGGCGAGACTGGTGGCACGAGGGTTCACCCAGACATATGAGGTTGACTCGCAGGATACTTTCTCTCCAGTTGCCAGACATTCTACTCTACGTATTCTCCTTGCAGTTGCTGTGACACGAGATTGGTCCCTCTATCAGTTTGATGTGAAGAATGCATTCCTCTATGGTGATCTACAGGAGGAGGTCTACATGCAGCAGCCACCTGGGTTTGCTGTTGAGGGGGAGTGTCAGAAGGTTTGCAGGTTACACAAGCAATCTATGGCCTCAAGCAGAGTCCAAGAGCATGGTTCCAAAAGCTCTCGGACTTGATAGAGCAGCAGGGGTTTGCGAGATCAACTGTTGATCACTCCTTATTCGTACAGAAGACCCAGAGAGGTACTACAGTCATTCTTGTTTATGTTGATGACATTATTATTACAGGGGATAACGAGCATGGCATTCAGACTGCCAAGGACGTCCTAGATCAGCAGTTTATGACCAAGGACCTTGGACAATTACATTACTTCCTTGGAATAGAGTTTGTCAGGAACCAACGGGGTCTTGTAATGACTCAGAGGAAGTATGTTATAGATCTTCTTTCAGAGACAGACATGGCAGATTGCAGACCTGCCACTACTCCGCTTGACCCAAGCATGAAGTTCTATGATGATGATACTGAGGAGGTCGATAAGAGGAGGTACAGAGAGCTTGTTGGCAAGTTACTATATGTAACTATTACCAGGCCCGACATAGCATTTGACGTGAGCAAAGTGAGCCAGTTTATGGAGCAGCCCATACAGGCACATATGGATGCAGTCCATATGATTCTGAGATACTTGAAGACTTCACCTGGTACTGGACTTCTATTCAGCAGAGGCACATCTCTCTCAGTGACAGCATGCACAGATGCGGATTATGTTGGGTGTCCAAAGGATAGAAAGTCTATATCTGGATTTGTTGTGTTCATTGTTCATAGGGAATTCTCTTGTTTCATGGAAGAGTAAGAAGCAGATTGTGGTTGCTAGATCAAGTGCTGAATCGGAATATAGGGCCATGGCACAGGCTAGTACAGAGATGACGTTGGGTCAGATCCGTTCTTACTGACCTAACTATAGAAATGCCTCTTCCCATGCACCTCTAATATGATAATTAAGTTGCTCTCTTCATTGCAAATAACCCAGCATTTCATGAGAGGACGAAACACATAGAGGTGGATTGTCACTACACTCGTGACATGATACAGAAAGGTATTAACACTACTACGCATGTCAGCTCTGGAGACCAGACGGTATATACACTTACAAAGGCTCTAGCAAGAGGACCTTATCAGAGATGGTGTTCCAAGCTGAGTCTTATTGATATCTACGCTCCAGCTTGAGGGGGAATGTTGGGATAGTTACTATTTTTAGTATTATCTTTTGTAATTTTCTATTTTTCTTTTTCTCTTTCTGTAATTTACCAAATGGGTTCTTCTCCTATATAAGGGAACCCTAGGGCCTCTCATAAAGTATTCCTATTATTTTCCCATTAACAATATAGTATCTCTTTCTATATAACATTTGCAAGAAGACTTGTTGTTTGACCCAAGTTTGCATGTTCCTTTGGTGTTTGATCCAAAAAGGCTCTGATCCAAGCCTAACAGTTCCCTTGGTGTTTGATACAAGAAGGTCTAAGCATTGGTGTTTGCTAAGAAGCTTCAACGTGACTCAATGTTCGTGATCCAAAGGAGGACTTTGTTGTTTGATCTAGAGCACTGTGAACTTTGGTCTTTGATCCAAGGTAGTAAAACATTTTAGTGGTTGATCCAGAAGCTAGTAAATGGTTGAGTTATCCATGGTAAATAATTATGATAATGAAAAGCTGCTCGGCGAGGCTGATCGAGAATCATGAGTCCAGGACTTCGATCGTGATTTCACCTAGTTGGGTTTCCACGTAAAGATACACATGCACATGGTTGACTTTGTGGTTTGCTTTCTCTACTTGTGATAGTTGTGTTGTGATTGATTATATTTTATTTGGTAATATTTCTTACAACTATTATTCTTTCCCCTTCAAGTAACAGTTCGATCCTACAGGTATCTCCACAAGGATAACATAGACAAACAACATGAGGAGATTTTTTAGCAGGGGTCCCCCTTGGTTTCTCAATGAAGTGTGTTATGTGGAATGTATGGGGTATGGGTCAATCGGAGAAGAGTTTAACGGTTAGAACCATGCTTGCGGCTGGGAAGGTGGATGACGTTGTGTGTTTGCAGGAGACTAAGATTGATTTTAGGAAGCTGTGAGATGGAGCTCCATTTCGGGTCCTTATCTCACTGAATTCAAGGTAGTGTTGACGAATGGAAGTTTCGGTGGGCTTCTAATGTGTGAAATGGAGATTTGTTGGGCTCGGTGACACTATACATGTTGTCTTGGTTAACAAGGACTAGATAAGATTTTCGGTAACTTCTGTTTACGGTATTCCGGGTGCATCCACAAATGAACTTATGTGGTTTGAGATGCGAGAAGTAAGGGTTGCTTTCCCCGGGTTGGCTTGGTTCATGACGAGGATTTCAGTGTCACTCTTTACACATATGATAAACTTGGGGAAGAGAAGCGTAGGATCCTAGATATGCTTTTTCTGCTGAGGTAGTGGAGGAGCTAGCGCTGGAGGTTCTTGATGCGACCAATTGAGAATATACGTGGATGAGCAATTCATCTCGATTTCTCATGTCTGTTGAGGCTATGGAGATGTTCAGTTTGGCTTGTGTTACCTCTCTACCTAGCTCGACGTCGAATCATGCACTTTTGTGCTTGGAGACATGCAGCGATAGGGGGTCATCTTCCTACTCTCGTTTTGAGCGATGTTGGTTGTTGAGGATGGTTTTCAAGAGGAGGTAATCTCCTTTTGGTCGGCTTTGGATATTAAGGGATCAACTACTATGAGATTCGCATTGAAGATGCTACTTTATCCCAAAGGTTGTGATGCAGCGCACAATGAATAAATAGGGTCTTATTTATTTATTTTCGTCTGATAATTAGAGTCTCGTTTTATTTACAAATAATTAAGTTATCGCATTTTTACTTTAAATAACGAGATCACGTGTGATCTCAATTTAGTTAGTTAGAGTCAATTAGATATTTGAATTTATTTCAAATCAATTGATTAGTCGGTTAGAGTCCAAATTAGGATAAGTTTGATTTAAATTTTGATTTTTATTTTTGTAATCCCATCCCTCCTATATAAAGGGGTGATAGTCTATTATTTTAAACAGGTCAGATTACAATTAAAATTGAGATTTTTATCTCTCTCGTCTCTCTCCTTGATCTTCGCGCTTCTCTTCCCAAAAATCTCTCGTTTTTCCGACGAGTTCTCTCTTCTCAATCCCTCCAATTTCTTCCCCACCAAATATCTCCACCTTCAAATAATTTTTTTGCCCGTTGCAAAATTCAATTTGTACCAATTGGTATCAGAGCATGACCTACAGATCGTCCTCACGTCCAGACGTTCGCGTCGACATTTAACGAAAGATTATCATTCGTCGGAACGTAAACGGCAAGCCAACGACGCCTACAACAGGGAGATGATGGGCGTACTGCTTGCTTTCCAAACAAAGCTACGAGATTTGATGGCTAATTTCGATACTCTATGCGCCGCCGAATCAAAGTCTTCGATCGTAGAAGTCGCTGTCCAGGCCCACGATGAAGAAAATCACGAAAATCTCGCCGTCAATGACGATTTATGCATAGTCCAGGCCATCTCAGGAGACAAAAATATCAACCTGCTTGTTGTCCAATCCGTATTCGAGCAGCCATCACCTTCAGCAACAACTATCTCACCGTCTCTGGCTGTCCCGACATGGCTCAAACCATCCCAGGTACTCCTTGCCTTCCTCGACGACCACGACCCCGCCCTCAATGGTTTCTTCCCCATCCGCAACCCCAAACCCCCTGCCAGCCCCGCATTCAGCCCTTTCCACCGCCCCCATGCCCCCAACAACCATTCCAGCCCCGCCCCCGTGCTTCTCACAGCCCCTGCACCCTCTCCCAACACCCCTGCACGCCCCTGAGGCACAGCCCCTAGCCCCCGTGCCCTCTCTAGCAACTCCCCTACCGTCGTCCCCTCTTGCCGCCACCCTCGCACCACCGCCAAAAACCCCTCCCTTCACCATTCCCGCATCTCTTGCGGTTCACCCAGTCCCAACGCCTGCTACCCTCGCGGCCCCAATGCCCCCTCCGGTCGTACCCCACCGCCAGCCCCATCCCGCCACCCCCACTCCGCCGGAACCACCCCCATGTCGACCTATTATCAGCCCCTCCCCGACGGGCCCGCACCACCTCCAGCAAACCCTCCCCAGCGCTCGTGTCACCCCCCTTCCCCTACCCCCTCGGCTCTCTCCCGTGCCTTCCACCACTCATTAGTCCTCCAACTAAAGCTGCCTCGCCGCCAACATCTCCCCATCGGTGTGCTTTGTCCCGCAAGCTGTACCGACCCAAGAGCCATCACCATCGAAAGGCCATAGGTCGTCACTCGCCAGCCGCGATAATGCACCGCCGCCCCAGGCCTCCATCATGTTGCCGACGCCAACGTATTCCCAAAGAGAAGTGTCGAACCCTAACAAAACTTGAGAATATCTCCTCCATCAAATCCCTTGACAATAGGAGTAATGAGATATATTGGGAATATTTCAAGGAGACCCCTCTTCCAATGATATTTTATCCACAGGGCCAATTGAAAAGCTTATCTTATGACTTTTGTTTAAGTGAGGGATACGAAAATTGCAACACACCCCCTGCTGCAGAAACATTTAAAGGAGAGTGTTGAAAGGAAGAAATCTGGGAGGTTTTCGTACCCAATTAGGATTAGGACCATGGGTTTCACCTATTTAAAGGTCCTATAGCTTAATTCATTGGCCACATTCCCTCCATGGACTGAAATCTCGCGAAATTTCGCCGATCGGTTTCGATGGGTATCGGGTCTCAAAACTACACTGTATATCGATTTCCCCGGTTTCGGTCGAAATATCGCGAGATATCGCCGATATCTCGGCTCGTCTCGATATCTCGGCCGACATATGGAATCTTTGAATAGAAAATTCAGGCAAAGGTCAAAATATACCGAAATATCGGCCGAAAGCTCCCCATTTCGCCCGACTTCGTGCAGAGGCTGCTCTCCTTCATCTTCCAAGATCTTCTTCCTTTGAGGTAAGCCAAATTATGATAAATCTTCTTCAAATTCATTAATTTTTTTAGGGATTTCACTGTTAGGATGTTGATGTAGCTTGGCATGGTGTTTAATTTGAGAGATTTTCCCCAAAATAGGTATAAATTTGGAGTAGAAAATTGGGGCTTTTGTGTTTTTTTTGCACAATAGTGCTAGCTATGATCATTGTATCGCAGATCTGAAGTTAACATGAAGTAAAACGTTGTTGGAGAATATTTTCTTGGATCTATGTTAGAAGAAATTGGGGCTTTTGATGTTTAATGTGGAACGATAATGAGTTGTGGTATTATATATTCGGATCTTGAGTTTTAGAAGTAAAAATCATAGTTAGGAAATTTTTTTGGATTAATAAAAATTAAAAATATAGAAAATCCGAAAATCATTTGTTAAATATTTACGTTTTTGTTCATATTTTGTGTCAATTACGTAGTCTTTCTTGAAAATGGTCCCCTAATTTGTAAATCTAAGATCCTAATGTGTAGATCCAAGGTCTTTTTTCTGTAAATCGGAAAAGTAGGTGTTGGAAAAATTAAATATAAAATAATTCCGAAATTAAAAAATTAAAATAATTTGCATATTCATAAGCAGTTGCATTGTATGCCAACTTAATGTTTGTTCTTGATTTTCCTCGCAGATTTCGACGTTCATATTCACCATGGCACACTCTGCCACATTCTGGTTTCGGTTCCGGTTCTTAATTTGGATATTCACCATGGCACATTCAGCTTCCGGTTCTGGATCTGACAGTTCTGATGATCAGATGGAAGAATTCAGTGGGGACATTGGCTGGAGGTATGCGCCCGCTCCTAATGGAAATAAGGCGAAGCCGCAATGCAATTTCTGTGGGAAGAAGTTGGGAGGAGGCGGGATCACAAGGATGAAGCAACATCTTGTTGGCAACAACAAGAATGTTGCCAAGTGCACGCGTTGTCTCAAAGATGTGAGGGACAAGGTCAAGGCGAGCTTGGACGGAAAGAAGGAAAAGGAGACGGAGAGAGTAAGAAGGGAAGAACAAATGAAGGAGTTCATGTTCGAGAAAGAATTCAACGTCATTTCTGATTCAGACGACGATGATTTTGTGTACCCCGCCGACATTCAGACTGCATCAGAGAGGAGGGCATACAGAAGGGCTACACAAGAATCATTGAGGAGCGAGTTCGAGAGGAGAGAACTCGGTGGTGCACGGGGCGGCTTCTATGGTGCAGGTGGGAGTGGGAGTGGTTCTGGAGGCACACCAGTACCACCACCCACCAAGAAACACAAGGGGAAGGGAATTGAGCCCTTCTTGACGAGGAGCGGATCCATGCAATACAAGGCAAGCAAGGATCCGAGGCAGAAAACAGTGAAGGGAATGTTCACCAATGCACGAGAAAGGGTGGGAAAAGCCATCAGCAAGCTCTTCTTTGGGGAGAGCATTCCTGCCAACATTGCAAGCGGGCTATTCTTGCAGCATGCCATTGATGAGATCGCTGCAGCGGGAACGGGAGTGAAGGCTCCTACATCCTACGAGATCATGAACAAATATCTGGGGATGGAGAAAGAGGAGATGAATGAGTACATCGCCGAGTTGAGTAGGAGATGGCCAGAGTATGGGGTGACATTGATGTGTGATGGGTGGACGAGCTACACAAGGAAGCAAATCATCAACTTCCTTGTTTACTGCGATGGGAAGACAATTTTCTTAAAATCTGTTGATGCATCCGAGCATGTGAAGGACCACAGGTACCTTCTGAAGTTGATGAAGGACGTTATAAAGGAGGTTGGGAAAGAGCACATTGTGCAAATTGTGACAGATAACGGTAGCAACTTCAAACAGGCTGGTGAAACAATTATGAAGTCGAGCAGCTACGAAATTTTCTGGACACCGTGTGCTGCGCATTGCATTGACTTGATCCTTAAGGATTTCAGCAAGAGGAAGCTCGTCTCAAGGGTGGTGGAGAAAGCACGAATGATCACCACATTCATCTACAACCACAGCAAAGTGTTGGCACTAATGAGGCGAATGTGCAATGGGGAGTTGGTGAGGCCTGGCATCACACGCTTTGCAACCAATTTTATAGCGTTGCAAAGCCTCAAGCAACATAAGACGGGTTTGAAAACCATGTGTTGCCAGGGTGAGTGGTTCGAGATACCTGAAGCTCGGACTGATGGAGGACGGAAGGTGGAGATATTGATCAATGATATCTCCTTTTGGGATGACGTGACTCGGGTCACGAGAATTATGGATCCAGTTGTATCTGCATTGCGGATCGTGGATGACGACAAGAAGCCCACCATGGGAGTCATCTACGAGGCAATGCGCTGCATGAGAGAGAAGATCAGAGAAGCGGTTGGGAAGGGATCGAAAGCATGATTGGACATCATAGACGAGCGAAGGTCCAAGATGCTCTCACATCCTCTTCACAAGGTCGGTATGTATTATGTAAAAATGTTTTTTTCAATTATTTAAATTTCTATAGTTGGACATCTTAAATGAGCTTGTTCGTGACTTTCTGTGCGGCTTATTACTTCAATCCTAAGTACCACTACAAGAATGGACTTGTACAAATGGTGACCTTCTCTCAGCCGTACAGATTGTGGTGGAGAAGCTCGTCAAGGACGAGAAGTTACAGATCATGTGCATGAATGAGGTACTATCCTCAATTTCGACCTATATTTTGAGTCACAAGATATTTGGGTTGAACCTATTTGTACGTTGTGCAGGTTAAGTATTACCGAGATGCATTGGGTTCCTTTGGTCGGATTACTGCGGTCAACGGTCGTGGCAATACTCTTCCTGGTAGGGACGGAGGCAAATAAAACCATTACTTGTGTGTACATTTATTTGTACTTATGATTTCTGTCTTTTCCTTTTTTGCAGCCGAATGGTGGATGTTATACGGGATGGAAGCTCCCAACCTTCGAAGTGTGGCAGTGAAAGTGTTGTCTCAAACCGCATCTGCTGGCGGTTGTGAGAGGAACTGGAGCACGTTCAATTTGATACATTCGAAGAGAAGGAACAGGTTGGGAGAAAAGAAGCTCAATGACCTTGTCTTCGTGTATTACAACTTGAGGCTGAAATTGAAGCATGCAACGGAGGGACATGACAAAGATGACTATACGGACCCTATTGACCTTGCATACATTTTCAAGATGCACGATGACGATGCTGATGAGGACGTTCTCCAGAGGTGGATGGATTCCCAATGGTGCCCCAGTTCTCGATCAGCCAGGTGGAAGACCGAATGAGAACATAAGCCAGCAAATGGGAGCAGAAGTTGGTGACTTTTTGGCCAGATCCGAGCGGATTACAGACCCTGTTAGAGGGTTGGAGGGCGAGATTGATGTAGTTGTTGATGAAATTCTCTCCAGTAGCTCCAAATCCAAGTCACAGTCAAAGGATGACAGTGGAGATAATGATGATGACAATGTTGGTCATGCTGGACCTGGTGGTGGTGGGGAGTCAAACTCAGGTGGGTCGGGAGGGAGTGGTCGTGGACCACAAGCTACCAGACTTGAGGAAGGCCTACAAGCAGACGTGAATATATGGAGAGACAACGGAACACACACGGACAATTTGTTCCAAGTCCGAGTCCAGGGCCTACGGATTACGACTACGGTCGAGGTCATCGTCCAACCGACAGCTACATGGAAGATTTGACATCATCTGTAGGTTCTTTGAGCTTCATGGATATTGACAGCCCATATCGCGGAGGAGCACAAAGTCCTTTAGGCGGATATGGATCGTCGCACGATGAGAAATCATTTGGCGTCTTCCCGGAATACTTTCAAGCTCCTCCTCCAGGACCTCCTCCTCAGTACGCACCTCCAGCATATTCATATGGTTACAGTGGATATGGGGGATACAGTAGCGGAGACAACTACCAAAGTAGCCAACCTGAGCAGAGCCAGGGCAGTTTCTTTGGGGGTGACAGCTACGGTTTCTTCCCTGAGTACTACGTGGCAGTTCCTCCTCCTCCGCAGAGATCTTCTCCTACTCCGTCGTCGTCGTCCCGAGGATCTCAGGGCAGTAGTTCGCAGCAGCCTCGTCATGCCACTCGGGATACCGGATCCAGTGCTGCTTATCCTCGACTCGGGATGCTCATAGGCATCGATGACCACCAATACAGGCAGTATGTCATGGATTACAAGGCCATGTACTCGTACATGACATGGGAGAACTACTGTGAGTTCATAGAATCTGCGATGCGCTATGAGAGACAGCAAGGAAGGGGGGGGCATTCAGATCCACCACGGAACTCCTGGTTATGAACAAAACATGTCACCAAGGCAGGTACTATATTTTAATCTTTACTCTCTTATTGCATTTATCAGAAATATGCATGTTCTTAATAATTTTAACTTGTTGTAAGTTGTATTGTATTTGTAAGACTAGACTATTACTCTTTTTTATTATGTATTAACAATGTTACAACCATGGTTTTAACTTTTATATATTAACTGTGTTATGAGATTTCGGTGGAGATAGGTTGTATATAGGGGTGGAGATCCTCAATTGCAATGATATGGATAAAATATGGGTCATTTCGACCCCATATCGATCGAGACATGTTGCTTGGGTTCCAACAATATGACCACCGATATGACCGATATGGCCGATATAACCGATATGTCTATATATAGGGTATAGATGACCAATATGTGTGAAATAATTGTGTATTTGTATGTTATTTATTGTTCTAATAACTTGGAATATCGAAATTTTTAATAAAATTGGAAAAAATCGGATTTTTTAGCCTTTTCCGACATTTCCACTGAAATCGTCGAAATTTCCCGAAATTTTCGGTATTACACCTTACCGAAACGAGATCGAAATCGAAATTTCGAACCTTGATTCCCTCCTGTATTAAATTTGTGCCATTGCTTTGCTATGGGAACTCCAAAAGCTGAGAATATGGAGATGCATCATCAAATTTTTAAGCACCACGTCAAGGGGACAAAATCCGAGTGGGTGCCTGCATTCGCGTCACACATGCTATTCTGTCATGAAGCTGCCGGCTCCAACTTTCGCATGGCAATGCATGGATTCCACTGTTTGCACCACACCAGTTCTTCCATGAGATGATCAAGAACGCTGATTTAAATTTATCAACCTTCAAGCCTGCAGATCAAGCAATTCGTCGGGAGATAAATTTTTCAAGCGGAGGAGAACTGATGCAGTGCACAAAGAATAAATAGGGTCTTATTTATTTATTTTCGTCTGATAATTAGAAACTCATTTTATTTACAAATAATTGAGTCATCGCATTTTTACTTTAAATAACGAGATCACGTATGATCTCAATTTAGTTAGTTAGAGTCAATTAGAGATTTGAATTTATTTCAAATCAATTGGTTAGTCGGTTAGAGTCCAAATTAGGATAAGTTTGATTTAAATTTTGATTTCTATTTTTGTAATCTCATCCCTCCTATATAAAGGGGTGATAGTCTATTGTTTTAAACATGTCAGATTACAATTAAAATTGAGATTTTTATCTCTCTCGTCTCTCTCCTTCCCCACGCGATCTCCGCGCTTCTCTTCCCAAAAATCCCTCATTTTTCCGATGAGTTCTCTATTCTCAATCCCTCCAATTTCTTCCCCACCAAATATCTCCACCTTCAAATAATTTGTTTATCCGTTGCAAAATTCATTTTTGCACCAGGTTGGTTACTTACAGGAAGGAGTCTCATTAGGAGTGTGAACAGAGAGAAGGAGCCAGGCTCGGGATGAAATGGTTAGGTGATAAAAATGTGTTCGCCATTAGGCTTGACTCTTTGGAGGACTTCAGGGAATTGGATGAGGAGGAGCTTATGAGCGAGGGATTTGTGTAGAGGATACTTGAAGACGAGGATCGGAAGCGAGAGTTGGAGTGGAGGCAGAGATCACGTCAAAAATGATTGAAGGAGGGAGATGCAAATACTAGATTCTTTTATGCGGTGGCGAATGGCCGAAGGAGAAATTTGATCCATTTGATCGTAGTTGGAAATGAAGATTTTAGTGGGGGAATGGAGGTAGCAAGCACCGTTGACGAGGGCATTTGATGAGCATAATCAGTTCTTTTTTTCAATTATGAAAGCTCTTCAGAGGCATGGGAGATACTTGGTAGTTGGGAGTTCGTCAGTGGTTATAGATGGGTTAACTCAATAATGTGAGTCCATTGGTGCATATTGGCACAACACAGAGGAGGAGAGAACAAGATATGTGGGCATGATCTAGACTATATGGTTAACCAGAAACGAGGTGCTTTTTCACCATGACGTGTTACGGTAAGAATATAGTTGTGCATGCAAAGGCATTACCTGAAAGTTGGAACATGTAATTTTTGTATTCCCTACAACTTGTAAAAATCATGTATATCCTTTTGTGCATTAATGGTGAAGTTTCTGGGCACACACCGACTCCTTTCTTTAAAAAAACACATAGGCAAACTCCTCCCAACTATTAGATTCCCAGTTAGGCCACCGTGCAAGACCCACCCCAAGCTATCATAGCAGCAATACAGGTGCATCAGAGTCGTTTCAAGTGCAATGACCTCCTGCAAGCATACAACCATTAAATCCAATATACAATAAGCACATGCAAGTCTTCACAAACTATCATATCAACTAGATCATTATCCTACATCTTATAGCCCTTCCAGATTATCGTATATTACATGAAACCCTTGATGAACATGGATTCGGATTCTCTTTCTTGGTACTTAACGCAATATATCATTTGATGTTATAGCCAATTCACATTCTGCTAATTTACATGCATAGGAATCCTTGTTTACCTTACTAGTTAATGGTGTTTGTTTTAAACATAATCTATCATTTGATATTACAAATGATTACGATTCAGTCCGAACCATTCAAAAAGGTCACGCTTACACTGAGCTCAGTCATGATCTCAAAGTCGCATTCTGTTGTGATGAGCTTTTATGAGGAAAAAGACATTCGACCGGATCGACTTCGCTTAACTTAATTGCGACAGGCCATTAATTATGGATCGTATTTTCAATCCTTCGAGCATCAAATCGATCAAATAACCAAAAACAAAACTACAGTAAGTAAAACCAGAAGAAATCAAAACATCTAGATTCTGCAAACCTAGGGGCCTGTAACGCGAGCGCTCAGGAGATGCCACGTGGACGTCGGGGAAGGAGTGCCGCCGGAGATCCGACGGCCGGAACGCCGCAAACCCTAAGGCCGGTGGTGGCGCGCCCCTCTCGGTGCGGCGGCCCGGGAAGGGCCTGCAGAGGAGGGAGCTAGAGGAGGAGGAGGCCATCGGAGCCGTCAAGGGTCGGATCGGACGGCGGGGGTCGGGTGGGTGGGGCGGGTAGGGGTGGATTTGGTTGGTAGAGGGCGACGAGGAAAGAGTGTAGCGTGGATGCAAGTGATGCGTCGATATATATCGGTCAGAGTGGGAATTCTGGTAAACGGACATGGGCTACCTAACATCTTTTGTGGGGGATTGTGCAAATGCTCCCCACCTACCACTGCCAAACGCCAAACTTTGGTTATGTTCATGAACCAGTGACGGCAAGTCGCCCCCGCCTTCTATTCTAACTAGAAAATGGACCCGCACTTCATTGCGGATTTTATCATACAAATTTAAATTCACAGACTTTTTGTTATTTATGAAGTTAAACATATATAAAAAACTTAGTGTCTTAATTGAAGAATGCTTTTTAATGTAGTTTATTATTTTGAAATTTCAAGATAAATTTTCCTTGTTGTATATAAAATATATGGGTATGCCTGAAAATGCAAATGAAATATATTATTATATCTCAACAATCTAAATTTTATTAAAAAAACAATTTACATAGAGAGACACATTCTAGTATGTAAAAAATGCCGAGAAAAAAATATTTCATCTTGATATATGATATTTTAAAATAAAAAAAAACATGTTAATAGTTATACTAAGAGAAAGAGAGATAGATATCAAAATAATACTAATGCTTTGAGTTGAAATTTTAGGAGTTATTATCGCATAACATCCTTAGAATAATAAATATAATATAAGTTGATTTTTTGTCATTAGCACTATTATTTTCTTAACATATTATTCGACCCGTGATTGAATTTTATTATTACGACAATGTCTTAGAAATAATTAACTCAATATATTGTATTTTTCAGTTGAATATAAGTTTTATATGGTGCTATAAATACTTGATATTAAATATTGAATTTTTAACATATTCAATTATTAAATGAAAATAGTAGAATATAAGTAATTTAAAACATCTTGATTTTTGCAAGAAAGTGAAAACTGTTTTCAAAAGAGAGACAATGTGTATCATGAAATTAAAATTTTGAAAAAGTAAAGAATAAAAATAACTCGGGTGATGAGGGAGAGATCATATGCTAGTATGCAAAATTGTTCAGTGAGGGAGGAAAACGCATGAGAGAGAGAGAGAGAGAAATTTGGAGAGAGGGAAAGAAGGACAGGAAGAGGGAGAAGCAGTGTTAGGAGTTATGCGAAATTGAGAGATGTCCCCACAGGGATCCAAGTCTCTATATCGATTATTATGTTGTGAGTTTATTATATGTTCGACTTCTTATTAATATAAATAAATAACTTCAAGTGCTTAAAATGTATTTTACCGGTGATTGATGGGTTGCTTTTTAAAACAAATAATCATGTAACTCAGATTCAATGCAAGATGGTGTAACTTAGTCATATAATTTATGTATATATAATAATCTAATACTGAATAGGTCTATTGCTAAGATTGACATGATATGCATATTTTTTCAAATTTAATTAACTATAATTATTTGCTTGTATTAGATAGGATAACATTATAGATTCAGGATCATTAAAATTGAATTAAAATACAATTTACATTACAGTGATTCAAAATTTTAAGATTTGAAGTTTGATTTTAATAACCCAAATACTTCCAGTAGCATATTAACATGATTGAAATATGTTGAAATAATTGTATATAAAAAGAAATATCACTCCCATATTTATTTGGAATATGAGTTAAAGAAAGGAAAATGAATGACAGAGAGAGGAGGGGCGGAAGATAGCAAAGAAATAATGGAGGAGAGACGACTTTATAGAGAGAGAGAGAGAGATTGGTTGGAGGGGAAAATAGAGAAGATAGAAGTAATGGAATGGAGAGAGAATATTGTGAATAAAGCGCGAGAGAGGGGGGAGGGGGAGAGCGTGAGTGGGGAAATAGATAATTTCGGGAGAGAGAGAAAGAGGTGGTAAGAGAGAATTGATTTGAGAGGTTGGGCCTCTATCAGTTTATCTATGGCCGGTAGAGCTCAGTTAATTGCCTCCGTGATTAGGGGGATTTTTCTTTATTGGGCTGCAGGGATTTTCATCCCAGCCACTGTGGTAAAACGTTTGGATATGCTGTGTGCCCAATTCCTTTGGGGCCGAAATCGTCACGACATCTCCTGGCACAAAATTTGTCTTCCTAGGCATGAAGGTGGCATGGGTCTTAAGTCCCTTTACTCCCTGCAGGCCGCCATGACTGCTTCTTGGGTATGGAGGTTCCTTTCGGCAAGCCACTCCATTTGGGCCGACTTCTTACGCTCCAAATACCTTAAGGATGGCTCGTTTTGGAGCGCCCAGGCCACGAGTACCGCATCAAAGGTTTGGCGTGTGATGCTTCGTAGCCGTGATACCTTACGCTCTGCTATATCCGGCGACTTCCCCAGCGCCACTTGGACATACTCCAGCCGGGGCTTCTCCTTTGCCAAAGCCTTTGATCTTATGAGACCGAGGGGTGCACCGGTTCCTTGGTGCGCTGTTGTGTGGAACAGATCCATCCATCCATCCTTCGCATTCTCGCTTTACAGGGCTATGCTTGGTCGGCTGCCTACCTTGGACAGACTCACTCTTGTTGGCATCAACCTCTCTCCCACCTGTAGATTCTGTAACTTGGAGAATGAATCACACCAACACTTGTTCTTTCAGTGCTCGTTCTCCACCACAGTATGGCTGGGATCTTGCTCTGCACTGTCCATTCCTGCTGCTGATTCGTCTTTGTTGATGGATTTGGTGGCATGGGCCCCTTCCCTACCCTCATCGCTAGCGCAATCGGTTTTTGCTGTCCTCCTTGCCACTGTGATATGGCACATCTGGCGGGAGAGAAACCGGCTTTGGAGCTCCTCATCTTGTCAAACGGCTGCTCGCACAATTGCAGATATTGCATGCACCTTCAACCAGATTAAGTTAAAGGCTGGGACCTGAGTTTTTGTCTACCTCATGGCCCCTTTATTGATAGAAAATCATTCTGGCTAAATTCTGTATGCCTGAATCTTTTTTATTACACTTCTGATTATACCTTTTTTTGTAAGTTTCTGTTCTTGTATCACAGCTCACTTGTGAAATATAAGTTTTACATTTACTTAGCAAAAAAAAAGTGGCACAGTAAAGAGAGAGTGGTGTCGGTATAAATAAATTGATAGTCAATGAGAGAGTGAGGGGGGAGGAAAGAGAGAGAGAGGCGGGAGCCCGTTAGAGTTCCACATGTCAGAACAGGGATAGAGTTGGGTAAAACCCAACTTTAGTATAGTTAATAGATATTTATTATTACCGTATGATAACCGGCAAAATGGGGCTGCTCACATGGCAGTTAACTTGGCTCTTTTGTCTATTTTTTCTTATTTTTAATTTTTTTAAAAATAAAAACGTAAATATTTATTATTATTATATTCATATATTATGTCATTCAAGTTTCGTATGAAACAGAGACTCCTACGACCTTCATCCAGACGGGATCGATTTCAACAAATATACGACAATTAAAAAATGATTATCTGGATGAAGACCGTAGGAGTTATGTTTCGCACAAAACTTGAATGGCATAATATAATGATATAGTGATTAATTTTCACATTTTTATTTTAAAAAAGCAAAAAATAGAAAAAATGGAGCGGGGGAGCAAAGTTAGCTCCCGTAGTGGGCAGCCCCATTTTACCCATGATAATTATCTTTCTTATTTTATAATCTCGTCTTCATATATTGCAACTTGCAATGCATGTCTCCGCCGACGATGGGATCCTTAACTCCTTTAAGTGTTGTATTTGTATTAGTAGGACAAAAGGGGTACGAGGGTTGAATTTGCAATCTCCATCATCAAATGGAATTTTAATGACAAAAGAAAATCAAGAAAATAAGTTTTTACGAGGAAATCCCATTGAGTAATAATCTTGACCTAGAATTACTTTTTTATTTCACCACTCTGGACAAGCCTCGTCGGAGCTCATTCCACTATATTGACTACTTTAATCATGGCTATTGTGCATCCTTTGTCTTTTCTTTATATACCTTTGAGGAGACTTTCTCCTTTCCACAATATTAATTGGGCTATATATCAAGTACGTAAATTACATAAATTAAAATATCTTTGATTAATTAAAAATAAATTGAGGGTAAAGAATTGGAAGCAAAAATCTCAAGAAAGTATGAATTAAGAAATGAGCGAGCACTTGAATGCTTTGGATATCTAGATATTATAAGGATTTTCAATGTAGAGAGAGTTTGTTCAAATAGTACATCCATGATCATTTATATAATCTTCAACAACTTAGTTATGAATCTTTGGAAATGTT
Organism: Ottelia alismoides; assembly: GCA_037367405.1. NCBI lineage: Eukaryota > Viridiplantae > Streptophyta > Magnoliopsida > Alismatales > Hydrocharitaceae > Ottelia > Ottelia alismoides. Next base: position 798,695 of record JAZKJV010008117.1, on the reverse strand, counting down.
AGAATCTCTTAAAACATAAATGCTAATGATTCAAGAATATGCAATAGTAAAAGGATCGGGCAACTACTCATTGGCATTAGCCGATTAGCAAGCGATTTGTTGATTGATCAAGTCATTTGTCAATTATAAACTTAGATAACATATTTCTTGACTTTATTAATACTTGATTGATTCCACACATTGGTCAAATGAGAGAGCACTAGTGTGTTGTAAAAGAATTTTAATTAATAAGCTGAATATACTAGAAATTTTGAGTTCAAGATTTAGTCTTTATGCTTAAATGTGAGTTGGTTGATGAGGGGTATTGATCGACTGATTAATAGTATGAATAGTATGAATTTGATGAAATGTTTTGAAACTTAGAATGAGGTAGTTATTTATGAAGAGGTACACACGACTGCTAGAGAATGTGGTCCAAGATATTGTTGGACATAATTAGTCGACCAATAAACTTATTAGTCATCTAACAATCCCAAAAATACAAAAAAAACGTAAATAATATTTTACTTCAATTGAGATGCATATGGACTACTTGATAATTAAATTTTACTTTGTATACAGCTTTCATAGATTACATACTATAAATCCTCAAACATTGAGTGCATAATGAAGTCTATGTATTTTGGAGATTCTCGATCTTTTATATGAATAGGTGAGCTTCACTGATCTATGGTTCGAATAATAATTTGAAGATGATTTCTCCTTGATGTGACAGTTCATCGTCCTTATTTTTATGTGCTAATTCATCATCTTTAATTTTATCCAAGAGTAAGTAGAGAATCATGGTTTATCAATATCTAAGAGGTATCAAATAGAGGGATGGATGGACAACTAGGACACTAAGAAAGGACAAAAGGACGAAATCTTAAACACCCTAAATATAGCCATGCATATATCATTCACAAAGTTTAAGAGTGGGTTATAAGAGAGGAGGATTACTACTTCACAACCTGAACTTATGCACTTTGGGTGGTGGACAATGAACCCAATCGGGCATAAGCCTAATTTGTTGTCAGGACCAATATTCCTTGATAGCATCTCAAATATAGCCTTGGGATGTTACAAAAGCACCTAAGGTTGAGTATAGGGAGCTTGAGATCAACTAATCTTAGAAACCTCAAAAACCTCGGAAAGGATTGGAAAATCAGTAACATCATGATTACACCAACCAATATATCTCTGCTTATATTATTTATTCTTTCCTTATCCATCAAACCTATCAAACAAGAGCAAAAGATAAATATCACTTATATGTTTATCTAGTTCATTTCTTAGCCTTCATCCAAACGGACATTTATGGTGGTTAAATACTTAAGAAATAGATCTCAACGAAACATGTCAAGACAAGAATATAACTCTTTAGTATATATGTGGAAAACCATACAAAGAGCAAAAAATTGATGAGGGCACACAAACCCTAAAGTCCCTTACAATATCATGTCACTCTTCACCGGTATGTTGTCAAAGATGGCGGGCGAGCACAATATATAAATGGGTCAGTAAGTAGTCCCTCATCCAAAGATCTATTTACCTACTTAATTTCTAAACCCAACTCAACACTCAACATCAAGTCGGCATACATGTCAACCATGCCCAACTTGCCTATATTTATCTAGAATTACACAGTAGACATCCACTTAATAAGGATATCAACAACTTGATAAAAAGATTTAATGTAAGGAAAGCACATCTCTTATATAGCAATCTTCTCCCAAAAAGATGTATGTCAATTTAAACATATTTTATTCTATCATGCATCATAGTATTGCTGGCTAAGTTTATTGAAGATTTGTTGTCACATAACATTTTCATTAATGTAGTAGTTTTTAATATATTAATCATAGTTGAAGCTTTTGAAGGAAGTAAATAAAACTTTATGAACTTCATGTCATGGAAATGCGAGAAAAATAGTAAATAATTTGCATATTCGAAGTGTTCATCGTATGGACGCTAGATTAAGCATAACAAAAATGTTATGGAAAGTGAAACCATATTCTTCAAGGAAACAACTTCCGAAACATGGTTTCAAGTATTCTTATGAATATTAGGAAGAGATCAAGGTTACTCTCTTGAAGTTTGAGTCTCTAAAGAAAGAGACCTCCCGAATAAGTTCCAATCTATGCTTGCTTCTCGCGTGGGCACAACGATGACTCGTGTTGCTTCCCACAAACTTTGATGTCGACTTCTTCTTGAGGTTGTCCACCAAAGGATGATACCAAGAAGATCTCAAACTTCTGATTTTGTCTCGTGAAATGGAGTCATATTCTATGTATGTGAAGCACGATGAGGAAAATGATCTTCTCTCTCGCAAGGCCACACCTATGAAGAGAATATAAAGGCTTGATGATGGATGTGTTAGGTCATAAAGAGAGAGACAGAGAGAGAGAGCCTTGAACGTGTATTTCAGAGTATTTAACTCTCAAGAATTCTCTCTCAAAGATTAAGGCAACTTGGGCTCCAAAAGACAAAGGCATTCATGTGTTGAAAGAGAGAAGCATGCCTTTTATTTATACATGTGGAGGACGTCCCTTGGAGTCCTACGCCTAAAAGGGGCATCCACAGTGAGAGCCCTTGAATGATGATCTAAATGTAATAGTTTAATCCTTATTCAACAACAATTAGGGATTTGATCTATCTCCTTTTAATTGTCAATTAAATAAAGGAAAAAATCAACAACAAATTTGAGAGCCTATCCAATTAGGACTCTTATGTTGAAGATTGTTGTTAAAGTTGTCGCTTCGTTATATTCATGATAATCTAATTATCATAATTGGTAATTATAAGAGAACTCTCATAACTTATGAATCTTATTCATAAATCAAATTAAAATGTAAATCCAGTCTATATTTAAATTTCAATGTGAATCATATTCATATATGTGCCTTGAAATAATTATATGAATCAAATTCATATATTATTTATAAATCATTATTCATAATAATTAATGAATTAGATTTGTGAATCATATTGACGAGTCCGTAATCGCGCGTGTAAAAGATTGTTTTTTATCTTTGAGTGTGAAAACAAAAATGTGTCGTTGTAGGCGGCGATCGGAAACGGTCAAGAAATAACCATAAATTCTTAATCAATTTTATTCAAGTGGTTTTATGTTTATTTTACTTGGTCAAGTCCCAAGGTCGATCACAAGGAGGCAAATGAACAACCTAGAATTATGCCTATCCAATTTCGTGTTCGGTTTTCAAGGCGGTCTTTTTTTGGAATTTTTAATGCAAAAAGTGATGCAAGATGCGGTTTTGGCCTATTTTAGGGACTAAAATGTAAATTTCAATCAAACGATGTTCGAAAAATATGAAACTTGGCCACAATGTAAATGATGATGAAATGAATGCACTGTAATTTTTTTGGAATTTTTGGATGCAATATGAATTTTTTATGGATTTTTTAATGCAAACAAAATGATTTTCAATATTTAATTATAATAAATATTAAACCTACTTATTTTCAAAATACAAAATTATCTAAGATCTATCTCTAGGTGATGGATCTTAGAAAAATTCTAAACCTCGAAAATGTGGGGTTTAATACCTATTAAAAATTAAAAACTGAAAGATGCATAATGATTTTTACAGGACAAATTATGCATGTAAATGCAAAAACTTTTGGGCACAATGTCAAGCACAATAATCTCTACAATATGTGATTTTTCAGGGATTTTTAGAGCAATGATTAATCAATGATAAATTCCAGAGCATAAAATGGGCAAAATACGCAATTTTCCACAAAATAATTAAATAATAATTAACCACTTACCATAAAAATATCCACGATATGTCAAAATGTAGAGAGTCATGTGAGGAACATTATGCAATTTTTAAATAAATAAAATAATGCAATAAAAAGGTCCAAAGTTGTGGGGGAACACAGGGGTATATATGCAATTTAAATAAATAAAAAAAGTGCAGAACTGTGGGGACCTAGATTTATTTACCAGCAATAGGGGGTTTATCTGCAAATTGACTAAGGGATCACGTGCTGGGCACGTGGCCCTTGAAAGTCTAGGTACGGTCGAGAATAAGGGAATCCCCAGGGGGCTTCTTGCAATTTACCCCGTGACGTCCCCCTCGGACGCACGTGCCTCGCACGTGCGCGAGGGGTCTCGGGCTAGCCGTCCGGTGGCGCGGCGGAGGCGCACGGCCGAGGCGGAGGGTAGGCCGGCGGAGCTCTGGTGCGGGGCGGCGTTGTTGAGGCGGGTCAGGCGGTGGCGCTGGAGTGCTGGCGGAGGAGCTCCAGGCGGTTGGCAAGCGAAATCGGAGCACGAAGACGAAGGCGTTGGCCAACACACGGTCGGCGGGCGTCGAAGGCGAGACGTAGCTGCTGGAGCCTGGAGTCGAGGCGGGGGTGGTCGACGAAGACCTACTGTCGGCGGAGGAGTTGCTGGTGAAGATGGGTCTCCAGGCTGTCGGAGAAGATGACGATGGCGGCGATTCGCGGTGGACTTGGAAGTTGGTGCTGAAGGTGGTCGGCGGAGTTGAAATCGACGGAGTAGGCGGAGTTGTAGAAGGTAGTCGATGTTGCTGGAAGTAGTCGTTGGCTCCACGACCGAGGTCGGAGCGGATGCGAGACGGCGGAGCTCGCCGTGGACCGCAACGAGGGAGGAGGACCCTCGGACCTCGTCGAAGGAGGGCGCTCGAAGCTGTCACCTCCGAGCGTCGTCGCTATCGGCAGATGATTGTTGACATCGAGGTGAGGGTCTTTAAATAGGAGAGGGCGGTTGAGCGACCTGAGGGAGATGCGGAGGTCCTTGGTGAGATCAGAAGAGGGGCGGCGGTGGTTGGTGTTGACCGGCGAAGAAGGGGGGGCCGTTGGCGAGATTGGTGGCGGAGGTTACGGAGGGGAAGGGCACGGGAGGAGGACGAAGGGCTTGGGTCGTTCGATCAAGCGAGATCGAACGGCCACGCTGTGGCCGCGTGTCGGTGAGCTGGGAGAAGTACGGGGTACGTGCGGAGCACGTGCCTGGGTGGCACGTGCCACGCACGTGCGCGGTTTTTTTTATTTTATTATTATTTTTTATATATTTTTTAATTTTTTTTAAAAACGATAAAAATAAAGGCTAAAAAACGCTGACACGTGGCGGCCTCTGGGGCGGCCACGTGTCAGCACCAGAAAAATCGGAGAAAAAATCTTTTGTAAAATCAAAAAGAAATAGCAAATGACCTCAGATCGAAAAAGTTTCTTCACAAAAAATGCTCGTCTCAACGAGATCTACAATTTTATGAAGACATCAAAGCCAAATTCGGTCAAATGTAAACAGTGAATTTTTGGGGTATCCCATGTACATAGAATACCTTGATTTTTGGGTTTTCTAATTTTTTTGTTATTTTTAAACAAGATAAAAATCCGAAAAAATATAGAAAAATCAAATATAAATAAGAAACACCTAAATGTAATTTTTCTTGGATTTTTATAAATAAAGAAAATATGTACATAAAATACAAGGTCAAAAGCTGCGAAAATATACAATGTACAAAAGAGGCCCAAAACCCAACTTTCACATACGAGCTCCGATTCACTTGAACTTGGTCTTGTTTTGAAGGTAATCGAATGTACATTAGTTCAAAAGTGAGTAGGATCAAATCGGACACTGGATGGGGAAGATATGTGGCTTTTAGTCCGAAAATCCTGAAACTAGGGTTTGGGTTTTTGGTCCACTTAACAGGGTTAGTGATTTTTTTGTATTTTTCATTTATTCTTGTTAGTGATATGTACACAGTGGAGGTGGGTTTGTGGCATTCGGAGTTAGCATGGAGGAGTTAAAAATAGGGGAAGTTAGGCTATTTACAGGTCATTTTTTGGCTTGGGTTTTGGCTTCTTATTTTATGCAGAAATTAATGCTAAAATGCAATTCTTATGAAATCATGCATAAATGCTAATTATGTGAAATAAATGTAGAAATGCAGTTGATTTTGAGGGACTTGAGCTTAATTAATGAGACTTAGAGTGGTGAATCCGAGATTCATCATCCCCCTATACTTAAACCATGCTCGTCCCTGAGCATCAAAAAGAAATGCCATGAAGTGAAATGAGACCGGGTTCCACACCAAGACCATGAACTGAAGGTGAAAGTGAAACCAAACTTGACCTTTGGATTAATAGTGTGGCGGAACTTCGGTGAGACTTAGAATTTTAAAATCAACAGCCCTCAAGTTCTACACATCATTGTCACAGTTTCAGCTCAGAAGTCATCTTAGATCAATCCTCTTCCCAAAGTATACCCTATGAACACTGAATAACCGACTCATGTGTGTGAAGGTTTTTAGCTCTTCCCATCCAGAATGCCGGACTACCATGCTCCTCTCCTCTCTAGTAACTCGTCCTCGGGGAGTCAGGTATTTCCTTCTAAGGTCTGTTGCGCTGTGTTCACAATCGAATGAGGGAGAAGATAGAAGAAGGGGAAAAGAACTGGAGGGTGGCCAGTGTAGTCACCTCTCCTTGTGAAGATGGCCAGTGTAGCCGAGTCTCCACAAAGATCTGCAGGTTCTTGAAGCTTGGACCTTTTTGGTCGGATTTATTTGGTAGTTGCTTCTTTGTATTTGGAATTTTTGGTGGTTCTGCTTGGATCTTGTTGTGCCCCTACGGATATAGAATCTTTTTGTTCCGTACATTTTTTGGGGTCTTAGAAAAAATTGTGCCCAGTCGTCCATCCCTTTTCCGAAGCTTTATTTCAACCTGTACTCCGGTCTTTAGATTTCCACGCTACCAGAAAAGAGACTCACACAGTCTTCCAACATCCTGTCTGGGTTGAGCTAAGTGCATAGTGCGAGAATGCGAATTAATTCCCTATTCCAGAGTTGTACCCAGAATGAAGAGACCAGGTTAGACACTAAGAGTCAAACGTTGTACATTGTCATGTGGATCTTAAGAAATTAAGTCAACAGACCTGAAGTTCTTAAAATCCTATTTCTCGGTGAAGTTCCTCTGAAAATTAGGTGGATTAAGGTCAAGTCCAGACCACTCTCGGTTTCTACTCATAACTCAGTTCAGAATCCAATGACTTTTCACAGATGTGATGTTGGATGAAATGCAGGTGTGTGCAATGCAGACACACATTTTTTGATTTTTTTTGTTTGTTTGTTTTTTTTGACATTTTATGCAAGGGATTTTTTATGCAGAAAATGGAATAAGAAGCCTTCTTTTTTTTCAAAAATTTTGGGCACGTTTAGTGTTAGTAGAAAAACCTTTTTTTTGTGTGCTTGTTTGTCCTTCCCTTTCTTTTTTTTTCAAGTTAGTACCCACCCCGTAAATACATATAGACTTACGCGAAAGTACGAGATATGGGTAAAATATATAGAAAGTATATATACAGACCCCCCTATACTTAGCGAGTGCTGTGTCCTCAGAGCACAAGAAGCGGAAGACATAGCTCGGGCTAAGCGTAAGGGAGTGGAAAAAAATGAAAAGAAAAGTGGTCAGGAAATGTGGAGAGTATATACATATGGGTGTTGGTTCCCCCTATACTTAGGCTCTGATTAGCCTAAGTATGGAAGAATGGTGGAAATGGAGCGATCGAGAGTTAGGAGAGGAATGATATATACAGATGGCATCGGTCCCCCCCCATACTTAGGCCTTGGCCTAAGTAAAGGAAGAAGCTACACAAGGAGACTGATGTGGTCGGGAGGGAGGGTGGGTAGCCGATGATTAAGGCGGTTTTCGGCTTATCTTCTTGTGAGCCTGTGGTGGGGGATCGTAATGATGAGACGGAGATGAAGCATATGATTCCCAGCTATGATCAGTGTCATCCTCAAAAAATCATGATGGATAATAGATGAAGTATTTGAGTCAGATGAAAGATATCCATCATCAGAGTTATCCTCAGAGGAGTAGTAATTGAAAGTGGACATACTCCAAGTATTCTGGTCTTTTCGTTTCTTCAGTTGTTTCCTCAGACTTCGTTCCTTCTTGGGGTCAATCGGTTTGTCCTCAGATGAATACTCAGAAGTACCGGTCTCAGTCAGCTCATATGAAATAATTCTAGTGTACTTGAAGAGTGCAAGAGCATCAGCTTTGGATGAGTAGTAGTTAGGAACGGAAGTTGTCCAACGAGAATTGAATTTTGGATCCTTACGAAGATATGGCTTTAGGGCTGCCGAACAGACTTCATTCATGCAAACCATCTTTTCCAGACCTGATGAGGGATCATTAACTGATTCCTCTTCTGAAAGGTCAAAGGTGACTCTCTTTTTATTTCGTCTTGAAGTTGTCGGTTCACTTGAGTATCCAAATGACTAGCCATTGAAATTCTCCTTGGTCAGTGCTCGGTCTGCATGCTTGTTCTTAGTCTCCCGAATGTTTGAGCACTCTCGATTTAGGATGATTTTGGTCAAGATATTCAGAGAATGTTGCTCCAGGGTGTGACCATGCATATGTCTCAGGATCGTAGTAGAAAGATTTGTCTATTTTGAGATCCGCGGGAATTGAAATACTGGGGAGAGTCTCTGCATGTTCTTTCTCAATTGATTTGATGTTGGCGCATTCCTGTGTCGAGTTGATGTAATCCATGTAGTCAGAGTAGGTTGACCCAGGGTGTGCCCATGCATAAGTCTCCGGATCATATGATTCATATACATGATTCTCCATTATGAGAGCGGCTGGGAAGGGAGCAGGGGGGAGATTTTCTAAACCAATAGTCTCATCAACAATCGCTATCTCAGGTGTGGCTGCGGGGTAGGGCTCTTCTACCGTTCATGGTTACAGTTGTTGGGGACTTCGTGGGTTGTCTCAGAAGATCGTGGTTCCTCAAAGATAGGGTCGGATTTAAGTGCTTACAATGCTGTGAAATTGATTTCCCGAGTCTTACAATCAATACTCGCCTTGGCCAATGTCAAGAATGGCTTTCCGAGAATGATTGGAGATTGGGTGAATTCTCCTTGATGCTTAATATCAATGATCGTGAATTCTACTTTGAGCGGAGCACCTTGGAATTTCATGATGACAGAAATGATTCCTCTCGGCCGCTTTATAGATCGGTCTGCCAATTGAATAATCTCTCGTTTCTTCAGAATTGGTCCGAGTTTGAGTTCGTGAAATACCGAGGTCGGGAGGATATTAATCGGTGAATCGTCATCAATTCGAGCATGGGTGAAAATTGTGTCTTTGATTTCACAGTCAAATCTGGGCAACCGCTTCACTATGCGGCTCTTGATTTTTCTCTTCAACACCAAGGAGGAGGCCACTGATAATATATGTCTCTCGGTTTTGGTTCTAATCCTGCCCGACTTTTTCATAGTTAATTTTTCCGTTAAAAATCTTTTAAGGTCGGGGAAGTGTTCAATGGCCTGTAGAAAGGGAAGTTCAAAAATCAATTTCTTTCCTAGTGCTTCCCGTACAGTCGGATCCAAATTCCTCATATCATCTCCAGTCTCATTTTTTATGAAATTTTCTAAATTTTCGATTTTTTGTGGTTTTCAAATATTTCCATTTTTTGATATTTTCTGGGTGGTGTGGGGGTGTGGGGTATTTTTCAGATGAAAATGGGCTCTGGAGTTCAGGGTGAGGGTCAACGACATAGTCATTTTCAAAATCGTCCCTAGGTCCCTGAATATCCTCAGAATTTTTAATCTCAGATCCAGTTATTTCCTCATTCATTTTACTGTCCGAGCCACCATAGATAGCGATGAATCGATCGGTAAATTTTTGAAATCTCTCCTCTATTGAATTGAATCTCTTATTTATCCTCGAAATATCCTCCTCAAGATTCGGTTCATGATTAATTATGGGAGCAGTAGGTGTATGTTCGATAATTTCGTCTTCCATTTTTCCCTTTGTGCTGAGAGGAGAGTTTCTTGGAATATCCGAATCATTATAATCTGAAAATTTCTCCTGAAAAATAATGGAAGGAGGCTGCTCATATGGTTCAGACATGTGTAGTTGATTGGTCAGACCTCGATATTGTGGAGTCAACATACATGGTTTATGTGTTTCTAGGTCTGTCCAGTCCTCTGTATGAGTATCATGTCTGACGAGGGGTCTATCATGGTCAATCCAATGCCGATGATTATTCAGTGCATGTCTTTCCATCTGAGTTTGATTTCTTTGCCAGTCATGAGATTTGAAGGGATTTTGATCTTGAAAAGTTTCATTGGCGAGAAAGTGAGAATAAGACGATCCAGTCCAAGATGGTAGGTGGTCATTTGCGGTTGGATGGTTTGAATAGAAATTCAATGAGGAGGCCGAATTTATCTGCGGGTGAAAACCTCCCGCAAATGTTGGAGGATTATTGAAAGAAGGGGATTTAGTTGATTTGGGCCTAACCGAAACAAATTCATTTTCATAGTATAGCTCTGATGGGTGTTCGGTCATTTTTGAGAGGAATGGGGGGTTGGATCTGCGAGAGTTTTTGGACCAGAGTTCCATTATGAGGTTCAAATCAAGAGAGGGAAGAGATGAATGCACGGGATAGTCAAGAGAATTTTTATCGAATGTGCGGCTATTGATCTTGAAATCAGTTCACGCACACCAATGCAAACACAATTCAAACCCCGGGTTCACCAACTCACACAATGAAGCCGTAAGAGATCGGCTATTATCTTTTCAATTTTAGTTGGTGATAATTCAATCTTGGCAAAAAATTTAGCGAGCTGAGATTCCGGATTTGGGATCTATCCTTAAGTGTCTCTCTCGCTCATTCAGAAAAATAAAATCATCCAAGGTCGGGGTTGCTCTCCCGCAGAAATTCTTGATTTTATGGGTTATTTTGAAATCGGCTATATTTAGCAGTCCCAGTTTTAATTAGGTGATCACTGAAAAAATTAGATGAGCGCAAATACACGTCTACCATCCAGTCCCAATTTCCTTTAGATTTATGTGATAAAACAAGAGGGAGAAATTCGAGAAAAGCCGATGCACGCGGAAAACTATGATGAATGCTCAGTTAGAAGACTTACAGTGAATCCCCGCTATCTCCATGTGGGATGCTAGATAGAATTTTAAAAATTATTCTAAATGAATGCAAGCCGATGAAAACCGCACCTAAGCAGAAAGTTCTATTAGCGGGGAAGAAATGAGTTAAATTTGGCTAAGTTGAACGATCTGATGTGCATCTCAATTAAAGTGCACTGTGGCTTAAGATCCTACGAGCACAATCAAAAATAAAAATGCTCTGAGAGCTGTATGTGCAGGTCTATCCTAATCGCCACTCAAGTCGGACCCCACCCTCGCCGGAGAGTGAAACAGGCCACGACACACCACAAATAGAGTTCAGAGTCTTTTTACACACGCGAGAGTCCAAACGGACACCGCTATAAATGAGCAGAAATGGAAATTTGCAGAAATTTAAAACCTAGACTCTACGCTCTCTCACGACTCGACTCGAACTTAAATTAATTGTGGTTTCTTCAGATGTCGGTGAAGATGCGTCGGTTTCTTGAAAAACCGCTCAACGTGCGCCGGGTACCTCGCAAGAAAAATAAGAGAGAGAATGCCAGAGAGTGACTCAAAAATAATAAAATAAGAAAATAAATGCTGGGAAAAAATTATGAGATTTACAATGAAAAATTCAGGGGTCAGACTACCCGAATTCAGAAAACCGAACAAAAATTTTCAAAACAAAAATCAAAGATGTTTGCCTCCCCGGCAACGGCGCCATCTGACGAGTCCGTAATCGCGCGTGTAAAAGATTGTTTTTTATCTTCGAGTGTGAAAACAAAAATGTGTCGTTGTAGGCGGTGATCGGAAACGGTCAAGAAATAACCACAAATTCTTAATCAATTTTATTCAAGTGGTTTTATCTTTACTTTACTTGGGCAAGTCCCAAGGTCGATCACGAGGAGGCAAAGGAACAACCTAGAATTATGCCTATCCAATTTCGTGTTCAGTTTTCAAGGCGGTCTTTTTTGGAATTTTTAATGCAAAAAGGGATGCAGATGCGGTTTTGGCCTATTTTAGGGACTAAAAATTTCAATCAAACGATATCCGAAAAATATGAAACTTGGCCACAATGTAAATGATGATGAAATGAATGCAGTGTACCTTTTTTTGGAATTTTTGGATGCAATATGAATTTTTTATGGAATTTTTAATGCAAACAAAATGATTTTCAATATTTAATTATAATAAATATTAAACCTATTTATTTTCAAAATACAAAATTATCTAAGATTTATCTCTAGGTGATGGATCTTAGAAAAATCCTAAACTTCGAAAATGTGGGGTTTAATACCTATTAAAAATTAAACACTGAAAGATGCAAAATGATTTTTACAGGATAAATTATGCATGTAAATGCAAAAATTTTTGGGCATAATGTCAAGCACAGTAATCTCTACAATATGTGATTTTTCGGGGATTTTTAGAGCAATGATTAATCAGTGATAAATTCCAGAGCATAAGATGGGCAAAATATGCAATTTTCCACAAAATAATTAATTAATAATTAACCACTGAACATAAAAATATCCACAATATGTCAAAATGTAGAGAGTCATGTGAGGAACGTTATGCAATTTTTAAATAAATAAAATAATGCAATAGAAAGGTTCAAAGTTGTGGGGGAATACAGGGGTATATATGCAATTTAAATAAATAAATAAAAATAAAAGTGCAGAACTGTGGGGGACCTAGATTTATTTACCAGCAATAGGGGGGTCTATCTGCAAATTGACTAAGGGATCGCGTGCTGGGCACGTGACCCTTGAAAGTATGGGCATGGTCGAGAATAAGGGAATCCCCAGAGGGCTTCTTGCAATTTACCCCACGGTCACGTGCGGGGCACGTGACCCGGGGGATGACGATGGATGACGTCCCCCTCGGACGCACGTGCCTCGCACGTGCGCGAGGGGTCTCGGGCTAGCCGCCCGGTGGCGCGGCGGAGGCGCACGACCGAGGCGGAGGGTAGGCCGGCGGAGCTCTGGTGCGGGGCGGCGTTGTTGAGGCGGTCAGGCGGTGGAACTGGAGTGCTGGCGGAGGAGCTCCAGGCGGTTGGCGAGCGAAATCGGAGCACGAAGACGAAGGCGCTGGCCGACACACGGCCGGCGGGCGTCGAAGGCGAGACATAGCTGCTGGAGCCTGGAGTCGAGACGGGGGTGGTCGACGAAGACCTACTGTCGGCGGAGGAGTTGCCGGTGAAGATGGGTCTCCAAGCGGTCGGAGAAGATGACGATGGCGGCGATTCGCGGCGGACTTGGAAGTTGGTGCTGAAGGTGGTCGGCGGAGTTGAAATTGACGGAGTAGGCGGAGTTGTAGAAGGTAGTCGATGTTGCTGGAAGTAGTCGTTGGCTCCACGATCGAGGTCGGAGCGGATGCGAGACGGCGGAGCTCGCCGTGGACCGCAACGAGGGAGGAGGACCCTCGAACCTCGTCGAAGGAGGGCGCTCGGAGCTGTCACCTCCGAGCGTCGTCGCTATCGGCGGATGATTGTTAACATCGAGGTGAGGGTCTTTAAATAGGAGAGGGCGGTGGATCGACCTGAGGGAGATGCGGAGGTCGTTGGCAAGATCAGAGGAGGGGCGGCGGTGGTTGGTGTTGACCGGCGAAGAAGGGGGGGTCGTTGGCGAGATCGACGGTGGAGGTTACGGAGGGGAAGGGCACGGGAGGAGGACGAAGGGCTTGGGCCGTTCGATCAAGCGAGATCGAACGGCCACGCTGCGGCCGCGTGTCGGTGCGCTGGGAGAAGTGCGGGGCACGTGCGGAGCACGTGCCTGGGTGGCACGTGCCACGCACGTGCGCGGTTTTTTTTATTATTTTTTTCATATTTTTTTTAATTTTTTCTAAAATGATAAAAATAAAGGCTAAAAAACGCTGACACGTGGCGGCCTCTAGGGCTGCCACGTGTCAGCACCAGAAAAATCGGAGAAAAAATCTTTTGTAAAATCAAAAAGAAATAGCAAATGACCTCGGATCGAAAATGTTTCTTCACAAAAAATGCTCGTCTCGACGAGATCTACAACTTTCATGAAGACATCAAAGCCAAATTCGGTCAAATGTAAAAAGTGAATTTTTGGGGTATCCCATGTACATAGAATGCCTTGATTTTTGGGTTTTCTAATTTTTTTGTTATTTTTAAACAAGATAAAAATCCGAAAAAATATAGAAAAATCAAAGATAAATAAGAAACACCTAAATGTAATTTTTCTTGGATTTTTATAAATAAAGAAAATATGTACATAAAATACAAGGTCAAAAGCCGCGAAAATATACAATGTACAAAAGAGGCCCAAAACCCAACTTTCACATACGAGCTCCGATTCACTTGAACTTGGTCTTGTTTTGAAGGTAATCGAATGTGCATTAGTTCAAAAGTGAGTAGGATCAAATCGGACACTGGATGGGGAAGATATGTGGCTTTTAGTCCGAAAATCCTGAAACTAGGGTTTGGGTTTTTGGTCCATTTAACAGGGTTAGTGATTTTTTTATATTTTTCATTAATTCTTGTTAGTGATATGTACACAGTGGAGGTGGGTTTGTGGCATTCAGAGTTAGCATGGAGGAGTTAAAAATTGGGGAATTAGGCTATTTACAGGTCATTTTTTGGCTTGGATTTTGGCTTCTTATTTTATGCAGAAATTAATGCTAAAATGCAATTCTTATGAAATCATGCATAAATGCTAATTATGTGAAATAAATGTAGAAATGCACTTGATTTGAGGGACTTGAGCTTAATTAATGAGACTTAGAGTGGTGAATCCGAGATTCATCACATATTCACAAAAAGACCTTTATAGAAAATTGAGTATGATAATAAAAAGTTTGTCTCAATATTGACATAACATAGTACGAGTCCTAATTAAATTAGAACTCGTGAGAGACTAATGCAGATACTTGGCGATAATATTAGAGTGATCATTTTTTATTATCAGGGAGATCATACTATCCACGTACAATGACTTAAAACTTGGATAACCATCCAATTTCCTTGTTTATACCATTTTTAGAAGAAAAAATATGTCACTAACGAACGTTGAGCTCGAGCTGAAATAATTCACATACTAAGTGAACTCAACGAAATGCATCAGACTCTCCATGAGCTGCAGAATGCAACAGTGAGTTGAATCCAACTTTCTTGACCATTTCTAATCATAGTCCAAACCACTTCGAGTTATAAATGAGCTCAAGGAGTATATTATTTCCATTTCCATAACCATTTCTCTTTCCAATATTTGAATAATGAAATCAGAATTGGAATTAGGCTTGGATTCAAATGACATGAGACTTAATCCAATTAAATATCAAATAATTAAGCTAAGAAGTAGAGCCAATAGAATCCACCTAGTTTTGTCATTCCCATAGAATGGAAGTGTCATGATAGATGATCTATTAAGACAAATTTAACCCTAAATATTTCCAATATTCATTCATCCTTCACATTAGAAGACTTTGATATATTCGAAGTCTAAATCCTAGTTTTATTGTATTCTTTAGAACATATCAATAGATTTCTCATTTGACAATTGGACGATAATATTAATCATATACTTGCAAAAGTATATATTAATATCTCAAATTCATGTCTTATTTCATAAACAATACAACCATGCATTGGAGATGGGCACGCGGTGGTTGTTGGATGGTTGTTGGCGGACACGTTGGTCGAGCGGTGGAGGCGCAACGGAGATGGGCAGCCGTGGAGGGCTTGCGACCTGATTTTTTTGTTTTTTTTTAATTTTTTTGTTATAGTAAAATCCGAAACAGCAGAAATAGAAACAGAAGATAAAAAGTTTTATTATTATTTTGTGAAAACAAGACAACATAATTTTTTCTTTTTAATTAATTATTTATTATTTTTAGACGATCCTGCAAAACAAATGTTAGAAAGAAAGGCTATATATATTTTTTCTATTTTTTTATTTTTTATTTATAAACAAATGAGGATGTGAGCCGACGGCTCGGTCCCGATTATTCGAAATGCGAAAAATCAAATGAAGATGTGAGTGGATGAGATCCTTGCGATGTGGATCGAATCCGCGTCTCTGACCACCGTACGTAGCCGGAGTTGGAAGATTACGTGAGATAGAATAAGAACACGAATAGATCGAGATGTGAAGGTGAAAAATCGGATCGGAGTCGGATCAAATAGTGAGTGATTCCAAAATCTAGAGAAAAAGAATGACGATGAAATAAAAATACGAGAAATAAAACTAAAATTAACCTAAGATAAAATAGGAGAAAATGGTCACCTTAGGAGCGGAAAAGACCGTGATCGCCTCGACGAAGGCCGACTCGCTATCACCGGATGGTTCGGAGGCTAGGCACCCTTCTGCAATAAGAAGACTTTCGGAGGTTGGCTTCTCTCACCAAAGATTGATCCAGTTGAAATGAGGGAGAGAGAGCCATATTAATAAATAGAGAATGGAGTTTGAATTTTTTGAAATTTTGAATGAAGATAAGAGAGAAGAGAGAAAAATGAAATGATATAAAGTTAAAATTATTTACAAAAATTATATTTTTTTTGTATTTTCGTCACTCAATTAATGGAATAAAAAAGTCATTTTTTTATTTTTTGTGGTGATTATTTAAGAATAGCAACTATATACATATACTATATACATATGATACATTATATACATAGTTAAATAAGGAAACTAGTTTTTTTGTTTTAAAATTTTTACTTTTACTTTTTTTTTTTATTTTTTTATTTTAGTTTTAAATAATTAGTAAAAATATTTACGAATACAATATGTAAAAATAAATGGTAAAATTGCATAAACCACCCTAGAAAACCAACTTTTTAACCGTAACTCCAAAAATTATGAAACAAATATTTTAAAGATAATTTAAGTTAGAATACAATGGAAGTGAGTTTGGTTAAATTTGAGTTCATATGGAGCCGGAATTGTTCTTTTAATTATCGCTTAGTAGCTTTTTCCAAGTGTGGTTGCTTTTATTCTGTAAATGGTTTTATTTTGCAAATATTTTTATTAATTAGGAAATATTTTTATTTACAACTTTTTTTTTGAACATTATTTTGTTTGAGATTAATTTATGTACAAATGAAATAGTGTAAGTATACAAATATACACAGCACACATTTTTTTTGGATTTTTATATTAAGGACCCTATCTCCCTCTACTTTATTCCTGATCGTTCAGGTCAAGTCTTAACCTTCCCTTGGGTTCGGGTCAGCCTATATCTATTACATATATACAGTCTTCTTTCTTTTTTATTTTATTTTCTTTCTTTTTCCTTTCTTTCTTTATTTATTTATTTTAGGTTGAATTGGTAATAAGTGTACAACATTTACACACAAATGCAAGTTAGTATAAATATGAAGTTAGTATCATATACATATATTTTATAAGGGATTTTAAGCTAAAATAAATGAATAAAGATGAAATGCATATTCATCAACCATATAAATACAGCTACCCGTTTCTTGAGGACAAAGCCTTTTACGACGTCCTCTAAACCTTCCACACTGCTAAGGAAATCCAGACTGTTTACCGGCTACCTATAGATCCTCAACGAAAAGTGGCTAATTGTTTTTTTTGAACCAGTAGTCCATATGAAAATCCTGGCTTTAGCTCCACCCTAGTGTCGTCTCTCTCTCACTTACAAGTAAATCAAACAGTGAGGGCTTTATGCACCTGTAAAAGAAGGTTCTTTTTATTCTAATGTTTGTTTAATCGACCTGCTCAAATCAGTCCTAATTTTAAACTAGGTTGTCACTTGAAGTTTTATCTGAACACACAAACACTTCTATCATTCAGTCCCAATCTCCTTTTAAATCTTAAGTTATAAAAAAGGGAGGAGTCGAAAATTAGAATGAAAATGTAAAACAATGATGCATGCTCAGAAGAAGGTATACTTACAGTGACTCCCAGCACTCTCCATGCATTATGCAGAATTGAATTTTTAAAATTTTACACTAAATGCATGCAGATCGAGAAAACCACACCTAAGCAATATACTATTAGCGGGGAGAAATGATATTGATTTGGCTAAGTTGTACGTTGCTATGTGTGTATCTTTAAAAATCTTAGAAGATGTGATTCTCCCAAGATGTGTGGCCTAAACTACGATTGGCACATACAAATTGCAATTAAATATTTGGATGCCTATCCTAATTTCACCACTCAAGTCGGGCCCTACCCTCACTGGAGAGAGTGAAACAGGCCTGACACACCATAGAATAATGTCAAAGTTTTAGTACACACGTGAGGTTCTGAATGGAATCCGTTGAAAATTAGACTAATGTATTTTTTTGGAATTTTTGGATGCAAAATGAATTAATTACTAATTAAATAAGTAGATTAGGTGATTTTAAGTGAATTAATTTTAATAAATACCAAACGTCAATATTTTTCAAAAATTAAATTATCCTTTAGAGGTATCCAAAACAATTTTTAATTCTTAAAAATATTAATTAAAGAATTAATTAAAAACCAACTATTAAAATCACTATATCATTAATTTTGACCCCGGTATGCGTAAATGAGTTAAAATTAGGCATAATGTAGGACAACCTAAAATCTATATAATATGATTTTTTGAGAATTTTCTAGATCAGAAAATAATCAAATATCAATTTCAGAGCCTAAAATGGGTGAACTATGCAGTTTCCACCAAATTAATTGATAATCCATTGATCACGAAAATGTAAATAAATTCTCAATAGATAGAGAATTAATTGCTTTACAACATGCTAATTTTGAACTTAGAAAGGATACGAAATGATTATTCAAATTAATGTCCAAACAAAGGGATATAGATGCAAAATAGGAAATTAAAACTAAAATAAAAAGGGATATTTACCCAGCGAACCCTGAAATCTTTCAAAATTACCTCTACAACCTTTGAAACATCGATATTCCTCCCTAGACCCCGTAATCTTGCTCCGTCTTACCCCAGAGACCCTGCCGTCTTCTTTAACTTTATTGGAGTTAAAAACATGAGTTAAACTTAGGTTAATCAAACCAAAGAAAATCAACGATCGATCTTCATTCTCCCTCTCTCCGTCCATCCTCCTCCTTCATCCTCTTCTTCAACCCATCAGATGGGAAGCTGCCTACGCCAGGGACGTTGGAGTAGACGTAGGACAGGGGGTTCTGAATGGCGTAGCTGACGCCAGCCTACGCGGCGAGGTGGAGGACGTGGGTGAAGGGGACTACGTCGAAGAGCTTGTGGAGGAGGGCGGCGTCGTTGATATCGCCTTCCACGACGAATACGCCCTGGTGCTGGAGGAGGGACTGCCGGGCGCACTTGAGGGAGTGGTCGTAGTAGGAATTGAAGGAGTCGAGGCCGAGGACGGCGTCGCCGCGGTGGCGGAGGGCGAGGGAGAAGTGAGAGCCGACGATGCCGGCAGCGCCGATGACGAGGACAGAGATTGAGGAGGGGTGGCGACGGCGGGCGGAGGAACGAGCTTCTCCCAAGAGGGGCCGCCCCGGGAGGAGGAGTGGAGGGAGCGGCGGTCGAGATGGGGGCGGACGGGGGAAGAAGGCACCAGGGAGGGCGAGGTGGAGCAGCATCTGCGTGCGGGGGTGGGGGGGCTTCGAGGAGGAAGCTTAGTGGGTGTGGGGCATCAAGGCAGAGCTTCGCGGGCTTCGAGCAGAAGTATGGGGGAAGGGGGGCTCGACCGGGGGGAGGTCTTCTCTGCCTGCGCTGGAGGGTTGGCGTGGGGGTCTTCTCCGCTAGGGCTTTGAGGAGAGCGGCACCGAGCGAGGGTTCGAGGTGGAGCTCGGCGGGCTTCGAGCAGGAGCTCGGGGGGAGGGGGGCTCGAGCAAGGGCGGAGCAACATCGGCGGAGGGTGGGCACGGGGGTCCAGGGAGGCTGGCCTCGTTTGGATGGTGGTCGGGCAAGGGGAGCTCAAGCGAGTGCGGCCGAGGCGGCGGTGGGAAACGGATGTGAGGAGGGAGGGGTGGAATGGCAATAATTGTAAATTTGACAAACTAGATGGGTATATTGTTACATTTAATAACGGAATCTGGTTAGTTTTAACGGACAAATGGATGGAGGTTAACCAGAGGGTCTGCACGGTAATGGTTAGCAAGATTACGGGGTCTAGGGAGGAATATCGATGTTTCAAAGGTCGTAGAGGTAATTTTGAAAGATTTCAGGGTTCGCTGGGTAAATATCCCAAATAAAAATAACGCACGGGTGTGCTTCTTTAATTACCGGTTAGTTTAACGGCACGAGCACAATTAATCCAGTGAAGCACGTGACCGGTGTGTGATATCCAGTAGGCGGGGGTATGCACGTAAGTTTTGAAAAATCCAGAGGTATGCACGCAGTTTGTCCACGACACACATGCGCTGCGCGTGCACTATTGACCGGCGAGGGCTTCGTGGATATTTACTGATTTGTGGGGGTTCCTCCTTAAATAACCCCAGCCCTCATGTGCTAGGCACGTGAGGTAGGTTTGAAGTCCGACATCGCGGAAGGTGTACTGGTGCACGCTGCAGCCGCTCCACGGGTGGCGACACCTAGAGGAGACGCGATGCGGAAGGTGAACTGGTGCGCGTTGTGGCATTGGAGGGTGGCGAAGGCTAGCGGTGGAGTCGGCCGCAGGTGGCTGCGGTATGCGGAAGATCTACTTGTGCTCGGAGGAAGACGACCAAGGGGTGGTTGCAGCAGAAGGATGTCTCGGGCGGTATGGCGGAGCATGAGCGAGAGTGATGCTCCTAAGCTACTGTTGTGCTTGAATGGCGGCGCAAGGCAGCTCGCGGGTGGCTGCTGCGCAGCAAGGAGCGAGGCTGTGCATACGGGTTGCGCAGGATGAAGGCTCGACAGACGGATGGAGCTGCGGGAGCCTCTTGCTGGAAGGTGGCCGAGGTAGGATGTGATTCGAACGTCGATGCGGAAGTCGATGCAGCCGAGGCTGGGCGATGCAATGCGTCATGCTCCTGGTGATCGACGACACGGCATCTCTGCTGCTAATTTATGCGTGCTTCGATCCTGCGGGTGGTTAACAAAAAAAGGACGAGGAGTGCGATGGGGTTCCTATGGCGAGGTAGAGCGCACAGCCTGAGGACACGGGTGACGTGTAGCATTGTTTTGAAGTGCAATTGCCGAAGTCCCATTAATTTTAGAGGCTTAGGTTTGCATGTAATCTGATTTTTTATTTAGGAATAAAATAGTATTAATCACTGAAACAATTTATTGTAAAATAGGCCTTATAAATTAGGGATGAAAACAAATATAATACGGATTGGATATGTCTATTTTCATATCTATATTCGTTTTATCTCTATCGAATACCGATACGAATATGCATTAAGGAAATCATATACTTAAAAATATCGATATGAATTCGAATCCTATTACGGATCAAATAAAGAGTGGATCCAAATGCAGATCGAATAAAGAGTCAATCCGAATATGAATCAAAGAAAGAGTGAATCCAAATATGAATCCAATAAACATTAAATCCGAATACATATGGAATAAAGACCACATCCGAATACGAATTATATTTTTATCAAAGTTCAAAATATTTTTAGAAAATGACAATGAAATATAAATAAGTTGCATCATGACAAGAGGTAGAATCGTAGTAACATGTGTTCTTGACTGGAAGCAAAAAAGGAGATAGGGTTTCGTAATTTTTTTAGTGTCCATTCCCAAACAAACAGAAGTTTATTGATACCATTAATATATTGTATTATATAATATATAATACTAATAATAACATGGTATTGTGGTGTATATTACATTAACAAATATATAAAACAATATTAAATGTTGTATTCAGATATCCGGATCTGGACCCGGATAGTCAAGCCATTACCATATCTGTATCCATATTCAGAAAATATTTACAAGTCATATCCATATCGATCCATATTCGACCAGTAATCGGATACGGATATCCGTATCCGGTAATTTTTCAAATACGGTAAGCAGATATTCGGATATATTCGTATCTGTTTTCAATCTTACTATAAATTCAAGTTTTGGTGAATAAATCAATGCTAAAATAAAAAATTTAATGAGATTATATAAGGGTCCATTGTTACCAGAAAATAGAATATTTCATTTTATACTTGATGGTAAATACAATAGGGACAATTTGCTCTTATTAAAAAAATTTTTAAGGATCTCTTTTTTTCTTTTTCCTAGGACCCATGAAATGTCAGGGACGGCACTCGACACATGGAGCTTAGGGCGGGTGGTTGGCGGTAAATGATGAAGAGGTTGATGGAATGGTGTATGACGGATTCGTGCGGAGGAGTGGAAGAAAGAGTTGGAGGAAGAAGAATGTCAAATAAATTTACCAAATACTAGAGGGTGATCGGAATGAAAAGGTGCTTGAGAATCGACAGAACTAGGAGCTCAGTGCCTGGGAATAGACCGAACTAAGAGCTGAGGCCGAGCTAAACAGCTGTGATGTGCGGTTGTAGCAAAGGAGGACGAAGGTCCTACTTTGGATCTTGCCAGAAGACGGAGGGTCTTTGCTCAACGAGGAACCCCTCAAATGTCACCTGAGGAGGTCGGAGCTCGCTCGTTCTTTTTGGAAAAATAGTGAATGCTCTACAACAGGAGCGGCTAGAGGATATTTATGGGCAGTTGTAGACGCGAGAAGGGCGAAAGTCGTGGTAGGGAGTGGGATGAGGAGAGAGGGCGAGGGAGGCGTGCTTCGACCGGGTCCTGCAGGGCTAGCAGTTGGACGAGAGGCGTTGTTGCGGAGCTGGTAGGCGCACGGGTGAGGAGGGGAGAGTTATTTCCCAGAATGGAGAGAGAAAGAGAAGTATCTCCCAATCTGGGTTCGAAATCAAAATATTTCCCAGAATGGTGATATATCGGCAAATGGTTTGCCGCTCGCCCATGCGAAATCCCTTTCCTGCCAAACTGGTACAATACTTTAGGTGAAATAAGAGTTTAGCAATATATTAATAATAATAATAATATATTTATCAACAAATTTAAAATATTAATAATAAATATTATCTAACATTTAAAAGTAAATTTATATAAACATGATGTTTTATTAAGTAATATTTAATTAATTTAAATTTATAATTCATATAGTTTTAGCAATATATATTGATTTATTCATATACAAATGTTATGATATTTATAATTACTATGTTATGATATTTATAATTACTATATTAGATATTTCTGTACTAGTATCGTAAATATCTTTATATGTAGATGAATGTTGGGTTTTTTAACATTGATTTAAGGAAATATAAAGCAATAAAGTTCTTCGATTTATGGTAAAATTAAGTGGTCATTTTTAACATGTAAGCTGAAATATTTTTAACATGTAACTGGGACACACATACATTCATAAATTCTCGAAATAGTAGAAGCTGAAATATTTCATTTACTTGAAAAAAGATACATGCAGAACTACAAACGCAAGAGACCCTTAAAGTAGACATAAATATCACTAGATTTCAAAAATGACAACATAATATACTAACTCTATTGACGATCTGACCTCACTCGCTCTCCACGCAGCACACTCAAACGTGCATACTTCAATGCGATAGTGTAATGCAGATCAGCTAAGTCAGCGTATAAAGTTTCTTCCTCGTCGACAGGTTCTGCAAGCGGTGACGTCTCGCTATGGGATGGATTCGAGATCGGACTGCCTTGCGGGGAATAATGGGTGAACTGTGACTCGGACTCGGTCGTCTGAAGATGAGGTACCATCTCCACTGGCTCTGTTTGTGATGTGGTTGGTGCCCTGCTTGGGGCCGTGGTTGGCGGTGGATGCGCTGACGGTGGAGCGTGGGATGGTACACGGCTGGAGGCCCAACTTGGTGGAGCACGTATTGCTAAGAAACGGTTGTCGGGCAGACGCACCGACTTGCGAGCTGTGATACTTGTCTTGGTCATGTCCTGTTCGGATGTTAATTAATTTGAAAAATTAATGTAAAAATTAACATTAATATCATTAATAATCATAAAAATAATATTCTTTTGCAGCAATTTGGATAACAACATTAAATAAAAAGTTATACCAAAATATCATATTCTTTTGCTTAAACGGGGATAGCATAAGGGTACAATCAATGAAACCATTTTTTCATGTGGTGTACAATATGTGATAGTGGTCCCTTTGATGAAGATGCTTTCCCTTTCACCCCCTCCTTTGTTTTCCTGTCCCTGAGCATGCCTCCCCCCTTCCCGTTGTTGCCCCCCAACCCGCATCGCCCCGACCCCTATCATGGCTTGCAACGGTTCTTCTCTCAGGTTCAACAGTAGTTGAGCGCTCCCTTCCAAACGTAGATCTACCACCCCCTCTCAGACTTGATACGTTTGAAGCACGAGGTGGCTCCTGTATTGTCACCGGTAAGGATTCAGTGGATACCCTGGGAAGATCCATTGTTGATAGTTGTGTACCCCAAGTTGCTGGTCCAGCGCCATAACCCGGGAGTCCAACGAAAGAGGGCTAGCTTTGACTTTGTCCCATATGCCAGAAGTATTGATGTGCTTGAGAGGGCTGAGCTTCCTGTGTGGAAAGCAAGTCAAATGATGGTATTGCGGAACCCATCTGTTGCATCTGAGGAATAAAGGGCTGGGTGTAGGACTGTGTCCCCTAATACGACGGTCGAACTTCCTCTGCCCCGGAAGTGTATTGATCACCCCACTGTTGAGAAGCAAACATCGTGGGCTCGGTGTATGAAGTGTACATGGAGGGGACATCATGTATTCCCGAATCCACCAATGACATATTCTGGATGGTGTAGTCCACATAGCCAATCAATTGTTGCAATTCAGTGCTCCTTCGATGTTCCGTCATCAGTTCCTTCACATGAAACAAGGAGTTCACCTATAACAGAGAAGTTTAAATCGTAAATTACGAAGAAAATATGTTTAAAATATTTTGTATTAGGTACGAAATTACCAGTTGGTTCCACCTCGGTTCGTGTGGTTCATACGCTTGGCGGGGTGGTGGTATGACCGTAGCAATCCAACATCGCGTAATATGCCAATACCAAGTAAGGTAGTCGGACAAGACATCAACAGGTGTCTTGTCCAAATCCCTCTCTCCAACGACGTTGTTCAATCGGTGTTGCCATTGAGCCAGACGCTCCTGATGGTGTAGCCCCCAATCATAGGGCTCATCGTCTCATGCTCTAGCCCATCTGTCATCCGAGGGGATTTGAGGCATTGCATCAGGAATGTGTTGTCTCAACCCGAACTGCCTCATTATCCTATCGGGTGCACGCATGACGACGACGTTGAAGTATATAAGCACTGTCTGCGAACGCCAGATAGCTTGGCCCTCATGACAAATCTCAGGTAATTGCAACACATGTTGGGCCTCGTAGGGTGTCCACCGCATCTGTTACCAGTAGGGTGTGAATATTGTTCAGACCTTAATTTCTCCTAAGCAATTATGTAGGTTACGTACCTGATGTTCTTCTTGTAGATCCAAGTCATTATGATAAAATGACAGGTGAGTGGTCGACACATTCTCTTTATGTGACCTCCTTCTGCCCGTCTACCTAATGAAAAACTCTAAAACATAAGGCCCACATTGAAATGAATTCCCATAAGCAGTTAGGAAGTTATTTTGACCTTGCTACGTAAGGGGCTGAGCGCAGAGTAGCCTCTATCAATTAATACGGTCGGGGGCGACCAATGTTGATATGCTCCCAAGACCCGGCCTATATGGTAAAAGAAATTGTATTATATAGGTGTAAATGCAAATTATAACAATTTAGAGTTGTTACATGTAGCAGGGTCCAAGATGTGTATGCTCTCCGAACGTTCATGAGAGAAAATTGGTCCAGCTGGTAGTTCATCTGTGCTAGTACAGCTGCGCCCCATGTCCTACGTCCACAATTCTCGAGGTCCTCCAAGAGTAGAAGGTGGCGTAGATGCACCTTATCCGCGCTAGCGTCTGGCAACAAGCTTGTTCCAATTTAAAAGAGAAGCAATGCACGGTCAACTTGTACAGCTCGAATAGGATCCGTCGATTGCAGAGCAATAGAGGTTAGAAGAGTCTTGGCTATCCACGTTAGCCTAAGCTCCCCCCCACTAGTTCCTGATCCTCATTATCGTCCGGATTGGTACCGAAGACTTCTGCGCAGTATGAACCTTAATCCAGCTGAGGGTGTTCTTCCAAGACGGTCACGGGCAACGATTCCACTCTCAGCCCTGTGAGTATAGAAACGTGCTTCAAGGTGACGAATGTCTCGCCCCGTCGAAGGTGGAAAGTATGAGTCGCTGGTCGCCATCTCTCAGCTAGTGCCTTCATAAGGGCCTGATCAATGGTGGCTTGTCTCAGGTTGGAGATGCAATGGAAACCAGCGATCTCAAGCTGCCTATTTACGGCATCGCTGCGTGGCTCCTCCATATGCGATTAAGTGTCCGACCATGCTCGACAAAGCGATGTGCCTGAATAAAAGAAATCATCGATTATATTGAACTAATTTGAATCACGATGTGTATATTTTTACTAACAGTGTCACTATATGTGAGTGGTCGAGCAGAGAGATGTTCCCTCTGCCTAGTCAGTACCGATGCATCGGCAATTCCTGCAAATTCCTCCATCGCTATGCTAGAAAAGTATATCACTTTATAATACGAAGGAAATTATTTTTTAAAATCCAAATTTTGCAAATGACAACATCAAGAAGGTGCATTACTTAAGAAAGAGTTTACAATAATTTACAAAAAAAGTTACATAGAAACTAACAGTGACGTCGGTCACACGTTGTCTTGTTGTGACCGTGCTATTTACATTGACTAACTTGCAACATCAACTTTGTTATTTTATCCGATCCAATAACGATTGGACGGAAGGAACTTGCATTTGTGGGCCACTTGCACGTCACAGTAATCTCGAACAAGTCGGGTGTATATCCCGTAAGACTGTATATGTAAGCTAGTAAATCATTATAGCTACATGATACAGGTACTCCAATCATATCACTCTCACCGCCTTCATAACCGATCTCAGATTCTATGTTTGTTACTCGTCCGCCCCATAATACATAAAGTGCAGCGACATCACCCATTTCCTATAGATAACTAAAAGTTAATGCCATTTTATGTACATGCTCTACTATTTTTAAGTACACGCTCTACTATTTAATGCATTAATTTATTTATAATTAATTATTATTGAATTAATTTTCTACATAAGTAGTTTAATTAAGATTCCTAATTAATGGTAGTATAATTTAAATTCCTAATTAATGGTAGTGTAATTTAAATTAATGGTAGTATAATTAGTAATATTGAGATTCTTAATAGTTATTACTGTAATTAAAAAATCTTAATTAAATAATGGCCTTCATAATTTATTTATAATTAATTGGTATTGAATTAATTTTCTACATAAGTAGTTTAATTAAGATTCCTAATTAATGGTAGTATAATTTAAATTCCTAATTAATGGTAGTGTAATTTAAATTAATGGTAGTATAATTAGTAATATTAAGAATCCTAATCGTTATTACTATAATTAAAAAAATCTTAATTAAATAATGCCCTTCAGAATTTATTTATAATTAATTATTATTGAATTAATTTTCTACATAAGTAGTTAATTAAGATTCCTAATTAATGGTAGTATAATTTAACTTCCTAATTAATGGTAGTGTAATTTAAATTAATGATAGTATAATTAGTAATATTAAGATTCCTAATCATTATTACTGTAATTAAAAAATCTTAGTTAATTAATGGCCTTACTAATTTATTTATAATTAATTATTATTGAATTAATTTTCTACATAAGTAGTTTAATTAAGATTCCTAATTAATGGTAGTACAATTTTTTTTTTGCTAATCAGCAATCGTATAATATTACTTCAAAAACCTTTGGTTACAATGGTTACAATGGTGGCTAAGTACAGCCAATTGAATAGCACAGCCAAGGAATATAGTTGTGCATAGAATAAGGAGTAGCTAATATAAGCAGAGAATAAGGACACCAAACCAGGAAGACATTTGATGTCTAGTTCAGGACAACAGACATCAGACTTGAGATGTTTCCAATCAGAGCTTGTGGGGTAGAGGTCCGCCCCTCAACCCAGCGACAGTTGCGCTCCTTCCAGATTACCCATGCGGTGGCGGCAAGAGCAGCAGCGATCTTCAATTTTGTGTCCAAATAATGGATCTTTACACAGAATTGATTAAGTAATTATGTACATTACTTTCTAATCATAAGAATTGTTATTAATACATATCGTTTATAATTAAATACTAATTATTTCTATCATATAATTACTAATTAAATACTACTTATTACTATAAATAATTAATCTAATTTGAAATTATTATTAATTCATTATTAATTATTATTGATAACAATTATTAAATATTAACTATCGTAATTGTTATGGGTTATTTAATCAAAACTTTTTTAGCACTATAATTTAACGAGAAAATAGAAATGTAACCTATAGAAATCAACAAGAGATTTTTAACCCTCTAATTTTCCTAATATCTCTTCGTTATAGGGAAGACAACAAGTATCAAGTTTTCAAATTTATAATTTTCAATTTAATGAGCAACTAAATAACTTTCTAAATAAATAAAAGACATGCATAAAATATGCTGAAAAATTTAAGAAATTTAAATTAAAAAAAATCATACTTTGAGAAGGAAGAGAAGTTGGCTGTGTAAGGAGGGAAGTTTAGAGAGGGTATGAGAAGAGCGAATGAGAGTGGGAGGGGAAATGGGGGGCCTCGGGCGCGGTATTTATATGTTGCCCAACGGTAAACGGTTTGCCGCGGCACGGCAAACCGTATGCCGTGTAAGGCGGGTCGCCGACCGCGTCTGCAGCAATGGTCAGGTCCGTCCTCGATGACCGCGCTTTTCGTCGACCGCGCCCAAAGTTACGGCGAATCGTTTGCCGGCTGATCCACGTAAGCACGACAAATGGTTTGTCGCGCCACATAGGCGAGCGGCAAACCATTTGCCGATATATCACCATTCTGGGAAATATTTCGCTTTCGTACCAAGAATGGGAATAACTTTACTTTCTCTCTCCAAAACGGGGAATAACTCAGGAGGGGAAGGAGAGAAAGATAGAGGTAGGGGTGCGGTTACAGGGTTGCGTAGGATGATTTGAAGAGAGAGAGAGGAAGAGATATGGACGTGCATGAGTGTATGGGACGTGAGGGAGAGAGAGAATTGAGGGGGATGGAGAGAGAGAGAGAGAGATGAAAGGAGGGAGTGCATGAGAAGGGAGAGAATTGAGGGAAAGAGAAAAAAAATGAGAGGGAGTCACGTGGCGGGTGCGGGCACGATTACGTAGCAGAAAATAATAAAATTAAAAAATCAGAATAATAAATAATAATAATTAAAATAACTAAAAAAATTAAAATTAAAAAAATAAAGATGATAAAGTGAATTAAAAAATGAGGGTGATACATGGCAGCTCCAGGAGCGGCCACGTGTCGCTCTCAGAAAAATCAAAAATTAAATGTAAATAAAAATAAAAAAGAAATAACAAAAGAGGTCAAATCAAAAAGTGATCAACATGAAAATTGCTCGTCTCGACGAGATCTACAACTTTTGTGAAGGATTGAAAATCAGAAGAAGTCATCTGTATAAAAAGTATTTTTTGGGTTATCTTATAGATAAAAAAATATCGTATTTTTAACTTTTGCATTTTTTATCATTTTAAAAAAAGAAAAATAAAAAATAAAATTAGAGAAAATATAAAAAGAATATTTACAATTCAATCTATTTTTTAGATTTTTAATAATTAAGAAAATAAAAAGATAAAAATACAGGGTATTCTCGTCAATATGTACAATATACAAAAGGGTTCCAAAACCCAACTTTCGCATACGATCTCCGCTTTTTATGAAATCAGTCTTGTTTTGAAGGTCTTTGAATGTATATTACTTTAAAAATGAGTCGGACACTGTATTAGAGAGATATGTGCATTTTAAGGTTCTTAGTCTCAAAATAAGGCTCGGGTTTTATTGGACAATTTTACAAGTTACTATTTTTTGATATTTTTCCTTTTTTAGTGTTAGTAATATACACACTATTGGATTTGGAGTTAGTATAAAATAGATACAAATACATGAATTTGGCTAATATACAGGTGAATATGTACAAGTGAATTTGGCTCCTTATTTAATGCAAATATGAATGCTAAAATACGAACATTAATTCTAAATGCATGAATGCGAATAATGCACAGTAAATGAAAATATGCAGCTAATTGCTGGAGAACGAAACTCTATTTTCAACTTTTAGAGTGACGAATCACATATTCATCAATTGTGAATGATAATATGTCATCTATATTTTTCGTATAAATATTACTAAATGTTGTAAACTTTTTTCGGAATATAACTTTATGGATTGACTCCAATTTACATAAATTAATATTATATAAGCTCCAGGTCTCACTTTTCTTAAAAATATAGAACATGTAGTATTATAATAATTTTATAGTAAATAATTTATTAAAAATATCATTTTATGATCTACAATTTTATGTGTGAATGATGCATTATATCTATCTTTTTCATAGAAGGCAAATATTCTTAATATTTTAGATTATTCTTTAATCTTGTGGCTTGATTCCTCACAATATAAAATATATTTATTTTCAATGTCAATTAAATTAAAAATATATAATAATTATTAATATTTTAGATTTATTTTTAAATCTTATGGTTCAATTTCTCACAGTATAAACTGCACAATTCCTATCCCACGTATTGCTTCTCAAATTGGTGGAGAAAATATCACATAACATTCTTTTTATTTCTCCAAAGATGTATGAATGCAGATGGCCCAAAAGGGTGGAAGTCTAAATGAGATTTGGACTTTTGTGTTTTCACAGAAGAAGATGAGAGGGGGGTTTGTGCAATGTGTACAGTTTAAGGTGTGAGAGGTTATAACCGAGGTTTCTCCATCGATCTTGCATTCCACATAGAGCGGGAGCGCAGTCGCTGAGGCGACCGACAAAAAATCTCGATCAATCAACAATTAACCCAAAATATGATCATTTGCACTCATACACCTCCTTTGAAGAAACAAAAGGAATGCTGGGTAATTTGGAAGGCTATAAAATGAGGGATATAAATACAAAAGATCCGAATGGAAGAAATCCAAATCGGCACCTGAGATGCTGATTTGAGCTTGTCTTCCCAAATCGATACCTCAAATGTTGATTGATAATTATGTTTTTAAATACTCAAACTTGCTGAGTAATTACAAATATTTTAATAATTATTTTTTTTAAAAAAAAGTCGGGTGTATGTAAGTGGTTGTTGATGACAATGGAGGAAGAGTGGATGGGAGAGGGGGAGGTAATTTTTTTCAAAGGCTTCTTTGGTAAATTTTCTTTTATTTTTAGTACCTGGGGTCAAAATGGTTTAATCGACAAATTTAAAGGGCAAGGATCAACCGTGTAAAATGAAGCAAGATTACAGGAGTCATGAGCTAATACAAGAATTACATGGGTTGCTGTTTAATATGAACTTTAGAGGGTGGTGGTGTAAAAATCCCTTACATCTTTACGCCTTGTCTCCTTCGACTTTTTGTTTTGTACTGCTGATCAATTTCTAATATGAAATTCTTGTCTCCACCCACAAAATAATGGATTTGCAATGCCGTGAGGATGTGTTAGGTTGACAACCAGAGGGTGAATTGCTCTGATCAAGCGAGAGGACCGCTGTGGAGTTAACCAACAAGAGTAATGAAACTTTGGTTTCGATACCATATATATAAGAAGGCCCAACTCCATGTTCTTCAAGACAAGAATAGTGGTGTGCTGGACGAGACCACGGAGACAATAAACAAGATTACTGGTTGTACCTACAAAACTACATACAACCTACTCATTCTTGCAATCGTGTATCGCCTCTAATAATTCAGTGGTGCCCACATTTAAGAACATCTTCGTTCACTTCAATAGAAATTGGACAATGAATCTTCTACGTAATAGTACTTTTGACCAAATATCCTGCAATTTGTTTACTCAAAAATATAGAAACAATTAATCTGGTGCAGTGGACTGCATAACTGCAAATAATTTGCATCAATTCAATCTGCAATGACGAGTAGTGCCCACATTGACCTAGCCTGACATATAAAAAAATGTATCGATTTATTGGAGGGAAACCGCAACGAAGCTACGAGGAAAGATATCAGTGTCATTATGAAGGTTGACTAAATTTTCACCAATAATCAATCTGCGGTCTCAACATCCAAATACAGATAACATTACCATTCATATTATACTACTAACTTACAAGTGCATGATGACGGAAAATATAGTTTTTGTTTATTATTTAGGAATCACATGAACATGAAAAACGTAGATGCTGAGCACATGCAGCATTCAGAGAGAAGCATTGAATTGATAAGTGAGGCATAGGATGAACCCTTCCTTGTATTTCTGTCACTAGTATAAGACAAAAGCTTGGCATGCTCGCAAGGAAAAGAAAAGAATACAAACAAATAATAGATAAACGTTTTTTTTCTATCTAGTTACCTGCCAACAGTGCAATTACCTGCAAGATCTTTCCATATGCAAAGTGGGCATTCTACCAAAAGACAGTTGTGTGTTCTGGTTTACAAATAGTATGATAATCGTCAAATCCTCCGAGAACCAGAAGTTTTCAGTCGCAACGGTTCCCTTGATATACACAACTAAGCATGGCAAGCAGGCATGGATTCCCTGAGTGTATGCATGATGTTGTAAAGGGCACATGTAGCCACGACTGGATGGTGTACAATATATACAGATACATCATCGCCGGTATGCTTATTGAATACAACAGTAAAATCTGCTCGGCATGGAAGCAACCATGAGCAATGTCAATCCACAGGAACGCTTCCATTTTCTTCTTCAGTTTTGTTGTTCACCTTTATCTCCAGAAGTCTCTCCACTGGCTGTCGGCATATAGGGCACCTATTTGTTTGGAATCGTAGCACCTTCGCACATTCGCTACACAAGCACTGCACGGAGAATAATAGATATTTGTTAGATTGTTAAATATGTATATATAAATGATGGCTTACAGATACCAAACAAATACAAGAAGAAATAAAATACCCGATGCCTGAAAAGAACTCACATTTTAAGTGTAATATACGTGTTGGGGTGTGACTCTCATTAGAGTCTACAACATACCCTTATATCTAAATAAGTGCCTATTCCAGCGGAAAATGTTGGAATATAGTTCTCAACTGAGGCTACCAATAGGGGCAACATGTTATATACATAAAGATATGGACAAAAATTGACAATGGTGACGGATTTATGAGTTGAAATCTTATAACCGGAAGAGGAAACTAAATGACAGCACCTACCACGAGAAAACTGCCCTATGCATTACAACCAACTAGTTCTCATGAATTGGCATTCCCTTTGATGATACAAGGAAGATAATTATAATAAACATAGCAAGGCCTTAAATGTCGGTTTCGGTCACCATTTCGGTGACGACCAAAACAGAATTTCGATGGAACTTCGGTCAAATTTCGATGGAAATTTCGATCATTTCAGTCATTTTTTGTACTAGGACCCTCATATTTCGGTCATTTCGGTCGAATTTCGATTTCGATTGGATATCGATATTCGACAGAAATTCGACCGAATTTCGCTGAAATTTGAGGCCATTACATAAGTCCCAAGTGTACAAAGAGCGGAAAATATTCTCAAATCACGTACTGCCAATAAAAGGAAAGTTGGGTACTCCATTTTAAACATCATTTCATGAGCAAGATCATTCTCTTCGTCCAGTGCCACTTCTTTTTCTTTTCAAGCAAAAGAAATAGACACCACATTTTATCTTCAGATATCGTATCCTATCGAGAAACAATGCATTATTGTTCTCTACAAGGTAATAGTTTAGAAATGACAGATTTATTAAACCAGGGAGGTCATCACATAGTAATGAATTCATGGCACCTAGTATACATGCACTCTTTTATTGTTTATTACTCATATAGGGTTTCAACAAAAAATTAATTACTTGTGCAATTATCATAGGAAAAAACGGGCCATTTCCAGAAGGTCAGGGTGCAGGTTGAGTTTTTGGAGAGGTGTCTTCCATATAAGGGTCAATGAACTGAACTTCCCGTTCATTGCCTTCGGCATAGGACTTGGAGTGCTCTGATTGTGACGGGCAGATTTCCGAGTGTGCAGTTGCCGCTGTCCTTGGTTAGACACTTAGTCCATCGAATAGGCCAATGGATTAGACTGTCTTGTGGTGAAGAGGTTGGAATGAATGTTGCGGAGTTGGATATCAAAGATATTGCCTTGAGGAGGCCACCTGCTCTTGCTAGAGCCGGTGCTCTCAGAATTACCTTTATTTTACATCCATGTTAAACATGCTGCTTGTAAAGTTGCTTTCAGGAGGGGGACAATTCTGGAGACCTGCTATGACAGATGCCTTGATCTGGAGGAAAGAGTCAATTAACTGTAGAGGCTTTTGATGTTCTGGAGGGGATTGGTGCACATGCTGCCTTCCATGGGGCAACTTCAGGAGAGGCATCTAGGGAATGGAGAGGACTTCGGATTTTGATTGGATCACTGATCAAGAAAGGAGGTGTTGCCAAAGATCTTTCCTATTTGCGGAGGACAAGCAGAAAGCGGTGGCCCAGTGCTAGAACAGGGTTTGGCTGCCCGGATTTATCGCAGCATTACCTGGTGATAGGATTTGCTTCACGTCATTGGTCACTTTGTAGAAGATTGGCACAGAGGAAGAGATGGTGATAGATCAGGATTTTTTGTTTTGGATTACAAACTGGTGTAGAAAGGCAAAGCATATTTAAAGTCGAAGTTGCATGCGTAGTTGATGAGGCAGAGGAGGTTGATTACCAAGGTGCTTTTCTGACAGTAGGGAGGAAGTTGTGGGCACATGTTCTCCACCTGCTCACATGCAAGCACAATTTGGAAAGAGTAAGAGATCCCATGAATAAATGCGAGGGTATACGCCTTTCAAGGAAACAGGTTTACATGAGTCAAAATAGGAGTTGGCCACCTCTTGTTCTTTGATCTATTTGGAGCGAGAGGAATATTGTGGTTTTCTAAGGGTGGGAGATAATATGATAGAAAACGTGGTACATAACAGGAAAGCATTGTATGCCTTGATGGCATCCTTGCATCGTCGAGGGTTGTAAAGTTTTTTTCTTGAGTATAAAGAGGGGGAAACACGTGAAGGTGTCCGTCTCAGAAATTTTATTAAAAGGTCAAGAAAGGCACTTACAGAACAAGACTCGAAGAGAGTCTAAATAACGAAGAATGACCCTTTCTACAACCACAAAACACAAAACCCCAACAAAACTCTCAACAACAATCCTCCCTATACCAAGATCCTTGCATCAGAAGCCCTGATCAAGCACCATATAAAGAATGCCCTATCATAGATCAACATTGGAACATACCGTAATGCTCAGACCGCATACATCAACACATGACCTTGGGACTCCACACCACCTAGTCTACGAGACACTTGAATTTACCTTCTCATTTGAAACCTTTATTCCTTGAGTTTGAGACCAACCCCATCATTTGTGCTATGCCCTTTCGAAAAAGGGCCTTATCGTTCAAAACTCTCTTGCGCAGCTTGATGACTGTCCACATCTACTCCAGATTCCTTTGGCTCTCTTGATCACTCTAATTATGACCTTGAGCAGATTTTTGGTTTATGTTCCTATAGCGTTTTTGTCTTTTTCCATGGGCATTCCCAACAATCAACGATCAAATTCTCGTTCGAATCTCCCAAAACAGTTGGAACCACAACCGCAATGTCTAGCTTGGAAGAGGTTGTAACCACGACAGACATCACTTCATCAATAACACTGGATGCAGGTGGTATCTTCACCTCAAGGGACTGGTCTCCCTCAAAAGACGAATCGTAATCGTGTGCCCTTGCCACTAGCTCCAGAGCGCCAACACCCGCAGTAGAAACAAGAAGCTCCAAGAGTTGAAAACCCCCAGACGACGAAGTGTCAGATCTCCCCGCAACGAGAGACATCAAAAGCCAATGACATCCCATTCTGGCTCTGAAAGATCCAAAGCCTTGAGCCAAACATTAGCTCCAGTAATGAAACCGAATCGGAGTTGTGGGTCCCACCTTGTTTTTGAAGGGTCGGAGCCACTCACCAACGAAGAAACTAACTGAAACGGGTCTTTACAAGACCCGCTAAGTCCACAACATAACTTTTCGGATCCAACCCAAGCTCCGAGCACTCATGATGGGTTGGGTCCTTCCCAAGACCCAAGAATACCGTCTTGAACTGGGTCGGATCCACCCCCAGATCTGAATATTCCCCTTCTAACGACTCTCAATAAACAAACGCAACAGACGAAACCCTAAAAATGACGCCACCCATACCACCTATGTAGATTCAAACGCTCCTGCACTAGGGATTCATCCATCGGGTTCTTGATCTTACACCGATTTCGAGTAATAGCCCCCAAACCCGCACCGTGACATGTGGTCTCCTCCGTGATCTCTGGGAATTCGAACGAAGTCTCCAACGACTGGTCCAACGACACCTTCGCAATCCTTGCGGAATCCAATGGATCCTCCACCATCCTTTCTTATGTGATCTCCAACGCAATCTCCGTAAATGCAAAAGACTATGTTTCCAACAGTTCAACCAACATCCGCACCTCCGACCCCCCCCCCCCCCCCCCCCCGTGAAATTGTAGCCATGGCCTCCTCAAACCTACCATATGCAACACATTCAATGCAACCACACCAGAAGGTAACGGAGGAGGGATTTCTTCTAACTCCAAGATGAAAGAAGCATGACCCACCAAAAGCTTACATTCCTTCGCAAACTTTTCCTTTTGAGTGACATTATAGTCACAACAGCATCATTGTCAGGTAACTAACCACATTGCCTAGATCTTTGAGGGCCTCCTTCAGGAAGTCTGGATTTCTGGACAAGAAAGAAACCCTTGTGACCATCATCGCTCGA
Source organism: Ottelia alismoides (assembly GCA_037367405.1). Taxonomy (NCBI): domain Eukaryota; kingdom Viridiplantae; phylum Streptophyta; class Magnoliopsida; order Alismatales; family Hydrocharitaceae; genus Ottelia; species Ottelia alismoides. The sequence goes on along the minus strand of JAZKJV010008117.1, from coordinate 761,927 downwards.
AGGCACACACTCTTTTGCTCCACGTCAGTGAAACAAGGTCTTTGTCACTTTAGTTTTCACCCAACATGTCTTATCTGAAAAGTATCTGACACTCCAAAGGTGAGAGACCACATGCACAACAAGTTTTATAATCGAGACGAGCAATAACCCCATAGAAACCATCCCTCAAGCGCCCCATCACTTCTACACCGGCATCGTCGACACCAAAGTCATCTCCGAGCAGCACTCCAACGAGAAAGTCATCATTTGCTAGGTCTGAAGAGACACCGAAGCTACCATTCACCACAGCTGCAAAGGAACGATCAGCACCAAACTTGCTCCCAACAAAACCCGTAGATTGCTATGGGGGCAAAAGAGGATCCTTGTCACATGTCTGCCTCCTGAAATCGGATAAAAACAATGTACAGCCGAATCTCTAATGACCCCAACCGCCACACCACACATGAAGCACCTAGGTGGAGCAAGACAACCTACAACACGGTTACCATGAACCCCACATCGAAAACATTGTGGCCCAAGGCGTGCAAGTTTTCGATGACTGACCCGATGCCAACCCTCATCGAGCTTGATCTCAGACCTCGGTCGCACTACAACCGCATCCTCATTCTCTCCTCTTTGATGAAGAAACCCTCCTGGATCACACGGATGGCACCACTCTCTATATCTCTCCATTGTTGCTCAGCTCACATCAAACTTTCCAGGAAAAGGATAGGGTTGTAAACATGTTTATAATTCTTGTGCACCCTTGATGTGAAGGCATTTTTTCCTTTCAGTACTGAAAATTGGATGAGGACCCACAGAAAAGGTCCCAAGGAATTTTAGATATATGACCCTATAAGAGAAGTGTCACACATCACTCATGGCAACGGACACAACTCCTGAGAAAACCAATAGGAGAAGTGCCACACATAAATCATGGCAACTAACACAAGTAATATCCACTGCTAAGAGATGAAGCTCCCTTCGCACCTATGTTAGCACCCATGACCTAAAATAACCACATGAAGATCTTCTGTTAGATCTGGAAAAGGAGTGAAAATAGATACAGATATTTCCAAATTCATGTGTATTCATAATTGAAAAAATTACCAAACATGGATATTCATATTCGAATATTTATCGAAAATGAATCAAATATGGCTATCAGTTGTTAAAAATTCACATATGAATGTGTACATGGTAAAACAAAAAACCGGATTCAGATCGAATTTCAGAATACAAAATATCATATATATATATATATATCATATATAATATAATTTATTATCTCTAATAAACAACTAACAACCTAAACTTATGTCCCCCTGCCTAAATCCATGCATCCCCTTGTCCTTCGAAAGAGAACCACTACGCTTCTTTGCATCAACGATTTGATATGAATTGGCATGCCCAATGTAGGTCACAGCCCCTCTGCAAATATATATGTAAAGCAGCCCATTTTTATTATAATATTTATTGTCTAAACATTTTCATCATGGTAGTTAATATATTTAGAGTAATATGTTTAAAACTACTTCGTATCTGATGATAATTTGATCCAAATTCGTACTTTATCTATATCCGATAAAATTTGTATCCAGTCTTAATTTAATCCATATTCATATTCGCTCGTTACTTCGTCCATTTGTATTTGATGAATATTCGATCCGAATTCGTATTCGATCATTTAAGGAAATGGTTTGTGTGTCTCGATATTCACATTCTAAGCCCTACTCCTGCACCAAGCGAGGGGGTGCGACTATTCTAGCCATCTACAGATCTCTGTGTGCAACTGTGTCGACGTTCTAGACTGCATCACAGTCCAATTTTGGTGCATTCAAGGTAATTTCAGACCTATAAATCACCCATGTCGGACCTAGAATGCTCCCAAAATCGATGGAAATGGTTGTGCTCTAAGTCTACACACACAACTTGTTCCCCTCATGATCGTGTAGACAAATTCACATCATTCTTCAATCAGTTGTGTCCTTCCATATACGATCAACCAACATTTATCAAATTTGAAAGAGTCAGAAGAAATGATATGATCATCCTATTTCTCGAACTGAAAAATCCATGAATCGAGATCCTAGTGCATATATAACATGGAGATCCTAGTGCATATATATATATATATATGGTCTAATGGGAGCAAAAATCTCTACATCGGTATCAAATAAATATGGGAAACGGATCTTCATTCCACTAGTAATGATTGATAAGAGAGAGATGTATATGTAGATTGGTATAATCAGCTAGTTGGAATTCCTGCTCGAGGAATGTTAGGGCGAACGGGGGTGCGACGCGCTCCCCTCCTCCATCGCGACGAGGGATTGCGTCGCGAATCTTCCTTCGCGCAGCGCGAGTTCGGGCGACGCGGTTCTTCCTTAGCTCCGCGCGGCGACTTAGGGCGACGTGATTCTACCTTCGCTTCTTCCTTCGCTCAGCGCGGTTCCGCCATCGGCGTTGGCGACCTAGGGCGACGCGACTCCTACTTCGGGCGGCGCGTCTCCTGCTTCGGGCGACGAGACTCCTCTCTGGGCGCGAGCAAGGGGGATGGGGCTAGGGGCTTCTCCGATCTGATTCAGGACGCCAGCGAGGGGGATGGGGCTAAGGGCTTCTCCGCTCCTGCTGCTGGCGCGGGCGTGCAGGCTGGTTGGAGGCGTGGGGGCTGGTGGTGTCGCGCGAGCTGGGAGGTGGGGCCTTTCGGTGGTGACGCGTGTGTGGTGTCGGCTGCGATCGGAGCTTCCGCGCCTGGCTGCCAGGTACGCGGATGGGAGCAGAGGTTGGGGGGAAGGTCTGGTGGATGGTTTCCGAACAAGGGTGGCAGCGAGGGCTGTGGTGCATCCCAGGGCTGGCAGCTGATGGTTGGGCGTCGCAGGGGAAGGTTTGCTGCTTCTGGGAGTAGGCGTGGGCCGCCGAAGGTCTCCCCCTTCGGACGCGGTTGTTTTCGGTGCGGTGGGCTGGATCATTGGGTGCAGGCGTGTCGGGGAGCCGGTGCATTTCTTCTCTTGTCGGGGTTTCGGTCATTCTTGGAGGTGCTGCCCGAAGACGGATGCGGGTGTAAATATGCTGGTTGCCGAGGGTGGGGGAGAGGGGGCACTGTTTTTGGCGACTTCGGACGTGGGCCTCGTCTCAAAGGCTTCCTTTAAGGGCGACGTGGCTCGGCTCTCTCCGTGGAGGACGGTGGTGAGGGGCCTCCGCAAATACGAGAGCTGGAGGTTGTTGCATGGGCCGGTGTCTGGGTGCTTGCAGTTGAGGTGGCGGAGGCCGAGGGACTGTGATGTTGCCGTACAGCCTGGCAGCGTGGAAAGGGTAGTAGTCAAGGGGCTTCCGATGGGGATGAGGACGAGGGAACGCATTTCTGAGCTGTTGCGTGGCGTTCTCGTGGTTGTCTCAGTCGAGAGTTCGGGGTGTCAACCCGGGCAGCATTTGGAGGTGTTCCTTCGGGTGAGGTCGGTTGGTGTCGAGAAGATGGGTTGGTGGGAGGTTCGACTGGCTGGTAGGCGGCTTCTTCTTGAGCTAGTGGCTGCAGATATGTGGGCGGCTATTCTGGTTGTTGGGTGCCACAAGAAGGAGGTCCCGGTGACCGAGGTGGCGGTGGTGGATGGTGAGGTGGAGCAGTGATCTGATGCGTTGGTGGGGGCTTGGCGGCAAGAGGAGGGGCGGCTTTCGGAGGAGGGGCGGCTTTCGGAGGGGGGGCGGCTTTCGAGCGTGGCTCGCGCCCCGGGGGAGGGTCTTCGGTTCGGTTCCATTTCGGCGGTGGATTTTCTGGGGTTGGCGGTTGTTTCTTTGCCTTGGTTTCTGGCGGCTTCGGCACGGTCTGCTGGCGGAGGGGAGGCTCTGGGAGGGGGTGGGGCTCGGTCAGCATCGGCTGCTTATCTGGTGGAGGAGGTTGACGAGGGGGTTTTGGCCCGAGGTGTGGAGGGGGTTGCTTTGGACGCCGTTTCGGAGAGGGGGGGAGCTGCGAACTCTCCGCGGGTGGACGTATCTTTGGGGGAGTGGGATGCTGTTCCGGGGGGACAGGATTTTCAGCTGGATGGGGTGGCTGATGTGGTTGGGGTGGCTGGTTCGTCTGAGAGTGCGTTGGGTGGGGAGGTTCCAACTGGGGGTAGGGTTGATCCGGCTGGGGTGGGGCAGGAGGGAGGATCTTTGCAGCCTTTGGGCGGGGAGTTGCCGCGGCGTTTTGGTGTGGCGTATAAAAGGGGGAGAGGGAAGCGGAGGAGGGCTGAGAAGGAGGCGAGGGCAGCTCTAAGGGCATCTCTGGCATCGAGGGCAGATGCTGAGGTTGTGAGCGTGAGGGCGGCAAGCCCGTTGGTGGTGCGGAACCGTTTTGCAGCTCTCGACAGGAACATGGCACGACGCTTGGGGGTCATTCCCCCAAGGAAGAGGGAAGCTTTGGTCGCCAGATGAAGCTGCTATCTTTGAATGTGAGGGGCCTGGGCCGACCTGAAAAGAGGCTCGGGGTGCAGAATCTGCTGAGAGAGGCTGGTGCAGATATTTTCTTGCTTCAGGAGACTAAGTTGCAGTCTTTGGATGACCAGTTGCGGCGGGAGATGAGTGGGGGGGGGGGGTTCTCGTTGGCGGACAAGGGGGCTGCTGGGGCTTCAGGGGGGTTGATCTCCGGTTGGCGATCTGATTCATTCGACTTGTTGGGGGCGTCCGTATCCCAGTTCACTTTGTCTGTTCGACTGCGACGGAGGGCGGATGGGATCTGTCTGTGCGTTACTAATGTCTATGGCCCGTGTCGGCGACAAGATGGTAGCTTGGCTGGGGATCTGGAGAGTGCTGGGCCTGAGGCTGGCGGCGGTATTTGGATCATCTGTGGCGACTTCAATGTCACGTTGCTACCGGACGATAGGCCGGGGGGGGGGGGGGGGAGCGGAGGCTCTGATCCTGGATCAGCAGATATGAGGCAGGTGGTTCGGTCTCTGGGATTGTCTGTAGTGGATGCGGTTGGGTGCAAGTACACTTGGAGGAACGTGAGGGCGAGGTCCAGACTCGACAGGTTCCTGAAGTCGGTTGAGGCAGGGGAGGTCTTCCCTTTGGTGAGGGCTTGGGCTCTTCCGAGGACTATATCAGATCACACTCATGTTCTATGATTTTCTGGTGAGGAGCGCTTGGCTCAGTTCTCTTTTCGCTTTGAGAAGAAGTGGATGTTGGAGGATGGTTTCCGGGACATGGTGCACGAACATGGCAGAGTGTGGCGGTGGCGGGCTCGGCAGTGTCGCGGTTTGCGGCCAAGCTCGAGTCACTGAGGCGGTTGTTGTTGAGTTATGGGAAGGATGTCGCCATGAGGCGACGGGCCGTCAGGGCAGAGGCAGAGGCTGGGATCAGCGGGTTAGACGGGCTGGATGATGATCGGGGCCTGTCTCCGGAGGAGGTGGAGGAGAGGGCAGCTTGGCTAGAGACTGTGCTTCGGGAGGAAAGAAAAGAGGAGGTTCATTGGCAGCAGAGGGCCAGGCAGAAGTGGCTAAGGGAAGGGGATGCCAACACGTTGTTCTTCCATTCTGTGGCTTCCGGGAGGAGGAGAAGGAGCTTCTTGCATGAGATGGAGGTAGGGGGCCAAAGAGTTTCCGGCGAAAGGGAGATTGGGATCGCCTTGCAGGGTCATTTTGTGAGTGCCTCAAGGAGGGTGCTGGTAGAAGATGGATGGGGTTGGTCGGGTCGGGGGGTGAGGCCCTTGAGTGGTGCCCAGGCTGATTCGTTAGTGGCTGAATTCACAGAGGTTGAGGTGTGCAAGGCGGTTTGGGAGCTGAATGCGGACGGGGCTCCGGGTCCAGATGGCTTCTCCATATCATTCTACAAGGAGTTCTGGGATCTGCTGAAGGGGGACATCTTGGAGGTTCTGACCGAGTTCAGGGGGGGCAACATGGGTTTTGAGAAAGTTAACAGGTCTTTGATTTTTTTGTTGCCGAAGAAAGATACCCCAGTGGGGGTGGGGGACTACAGGCCGATATCTATCTCCAATGGCATTTATCTTATTGTCGTCAAGGTGTTGGCGAGCAGACTTAGAGGGGTCCTATCCTCTGTGGTTTTGCCGGCCCAATCCGCCTTCATTCCGGGTCGGTCTATGGCGGATGGAATCGTGACCGCTTCGGAGATTTGTCGTGAGTGGAAGAGGTCTCAAAAAATAGGGGCAGTTTGGAAGATTGACTACGCCAAGGCTTATGACTGTGTCAGTTGGAGATTCCTTTGGTTAGCTCTGCAGAAAAGGGGTTTCCCGGAAGATTGGATTGCTTGGGATAAGAGATGTGTCACCACTAGCTCATGCTCGGTGCTGGTAAATGGGAGGCTTGAGGGAGGATGGTTCCAACCGCAGAGGGGGGTGCGTTAGGGCTGCCCCCTTGCTCCCCTGCTTTTTGTGTTGGTTGCAGATTGTCTTGCGGTTTTGTTTGAGTGGGCAGTGGAAGAAAACTGGTGCGAGGGCTTCCGAATGGGGGACATCTCAGTCCTTGTGTTGCAATATGCGGATGACACGCTGGTATTCCTGGGAGGGACGGAGGAGCAGAATCGCAATGCAGCTGTGCTGGTGGATGTTTTTGGGTGCCTCTCTGGGTTGCAGATTAACAGGCAGAAGTCGGTCCTTGTTCCAATGGGTTTGGGTGGCGAGGAGAGCATCAGGCTGGCGGAGTGGACATGTTGCCCCTTGGGGAGACTGCTGATAATTGAGGGCAGGCTGAGGAAGTCCGATTGGGATTGTGTGCTGCGCAGAATGGAGGAGCGCTTGGAAGGTTGGAAGGCTGTCACTCTGTCCAAGGGTGGGAAGCTTACATTGCCGCAGCACGTTCTTTCGGCCATCCCGACTTTTTTATTTTCGACGAGATTAATGCCTGTTGGCGTTAGAAGGAGGATTGAGACCTTGATGAGATCCTTTTTCTTTTCTGATGGAAGGCAGGCAAAGAGGGGGTTGCACCTGGTGGCTTGCAAGGACCTGGTTGTTCTTGTTGCAGAGGGGGGCCTTGGCGTTAGAGACGTGGAATCTATGAACAAAGCTCTATTAGCCAAGTGGGTGGTGCGCATTTGGGGTTCATCCGATTCGCCGGTCTTGCAGCTGCTGAGAAAGATTTATGGTGTTACTGGGGAGTTGGTGGCAGAGAGGAAGCGTCAGGAGTCTTCCTTGAGGAGTGGGATTTGTGCCGTACTTCCGGTGCTTCGGCCGCTTCTTAGGCCGGTTTTGGGGGATAGGCTCCGTTTCCGGTTTTGGCTGGATGACTGGATGGGGGATGGGGCCCTGGCCTCCTGCTTCCCTCGGTTAATGGCGTTGGTCATTGATAGGGGAGCGCTGGTGGCGGAGGTCGTCGAAGCTGGGACGTGGGTGCAGAGGTTCCTTGCGGATCTCTCGGATCAGAGATTGGAGGAGTTTTGAGGATGTTGTCTGAGATTTCCCCTGTCGGGGAGCTGTCGGGGGACCCAGACCGTTTTGAGTGGACTGGTGGTAGGTTCTCGGTGAAGGCGACCTATCGGAAGGCTGTTGCGGCTTTGGTGGAGCGTGATGAAGAGCTGTGTGCTGACGTGAAGATGATTTGAGCAGCTAAGATTCCTATGCGGGTGAAGGTCTTCCTTTGGTGTATGAGGACAGGTCGTATTTGTGACAAAGTGAGAAGAGGCAGACTGCTGGGTGGGACGGATCTAAAGTGTGACAGATGCGAGGACGAGTTGGAGGATGTGGACCACATCTTCTTTGGTTGCAGGTCTTCCGCAGAGGTTTGGGAGTCATTGGGGCTCACGTGGGTCCGGGCCTTTGATGCTAATCAGTTTTGGCGGTCGATTCGTCGGGTCGGCCATGGGTCTTCCGATGATGTCTCCAAGCCTTTTGCCGTACTGTGGGCTATTTGGCCTGGTAGGAATGATGCAATCTTCAAAGGGCAGCAGTTTTACTCCGAGAATGTTGTAGCCCACTGTAATGCTTTGTACAATTTCTGGGTATCAAACTGATGTACACTTTACTTTATTAATGAATGCTTTGGTGTGGTGACTCCCGCCTCGGGAGGGCTCCCCCGTGCTTTTGCTCAAAAAAATCAGCCAGTTGGATCGTAGTAGTCGGACTCGTTTCTTCATGTCAGAAAGCAAGGTTGATCTCCCCTCCTCATGGGTCTTCAAAAGTCCACACCCATCTACAAGATGGATGGGACCAATTATGAGCTTTGATCTATGTAGTTCTTAAGCATTATATAGTGCAACAACAAGGACTACATTCTGACACAGACCAAGACGGCCAACAAAATTGAGATGAATGCTTCTTAAAAGCAAGATACCGTGTATGCAAGAAATGAATGCTTCTATCAATCCACTACCAAGCAAGGTTTTAAATCTCGATTTCAATTTCATTTCGAGACGGTGAAAAACGAAACAATTTCAAACTTTCGACGAAATTTTGCCAATTTCAGCCAAAATCGACCTAGATTTGTGAAGGAAGGGTATATATCGATATTTCAATTTTGATTTCGATAGGGTGTCGAAATCAAAATTTCGTCGAAATTTCATGAAATTTGGGACTATGCTACCAAGGCAATGTGGGACATCATCGCATCTACATATTCTTATGCAAGAAATTAAACGAAGATAATGCAGCTTCAGTATGACATTTTTCATAGCCAAGCATGATGGTCGTCTTCTTCATGCCTTCTACTCCTAGCTCAGGGGCATGTTTGAGAAGCTATAAAATGCATGCCTCGCAATGCTTCCATCGAGCAGTAGAAGGCATACAGGAAGGCCACAATGGTAGGAGTATTTCTAGCAGCACTTGATTCATGGTATGATGCGGCATGCACCTAGCTTCTTATAAGCACTTCTATACCTCCCATAGAGGAGGCCTACACTCGATTAAGCAGGAACATGGTGCACCTTGCAGCCACTACTCAGATCTCCTTTGTGATGGTCGTAATCGTGGTAGAGAATGTTCTGTATAGATCAGAGGATGTAGTGCCCATGGTAGAGGAGGTGGACGCTCCCACCAACAGTGTGTTTACTGTCACCGTCCTGGCCACTCTGAGGACACTTGTTATCAGAAGCATGTTTACCCTGCGTCTGCTAATTTTTGCCGAGCAGGTTGAGCATATTGCCACCTATACTAATCAAAATGTCGATAACCTTGTCTCATATCTGAGGGAGATCATGAGATTGTACTAGTGTTTCTTCGGGGGCCCTTGGTGATGAAGCATCAGCCTCTACCAATACCTTGGGTATAGCTTATGCACTTACTACTTACTAATTGCCACAGAGCAGATATTTCAGAGTGAATTATGGGCTTCGGAGCACCTCATCATCTCTATGGAGATAGAGTGGCATTCACTTCCTGCAGATCAGTACATCTAACCAGATCTGTAGTTATTGCAGTTGGGACACATACCCCTATTACAACACAGGGGGGGTATGTTTGACGCCATCTATGCGTATATAAAATGCGCTTTATACACCTGACTTTTCTATGAACGCGTTGTCTATTAGCCAGATTACCAAGGATCTGCATTGTTATGCCATATTCGACTCGTTTTCTCTTATGTTTCAGGATATACTCACAGGTACGGTGAATAGATGTGGATGTGAGCAAGCACTTGATTCATGGTACCACGCAGCATGCACCTAGCTTCTTATAAGCACTTATGTACCTCCCATAGAGGAGGCCTACATTCGATTACGCAGGAACACGGTGCATCATGCATTCACTACTCAGATCTCCTTTGCGATGGTCCTAATCGTGGTACAGAATGTTCTGTATAGTTCAGAAAATGTGGTTTCCATAGTAGAGGAGGTTGACGCTCCCACCAACAGTGTGTTTACTGTCACCTTCCTGGCTACTCTGAGGACAATTGCTATCAGAAGCATGTTTACCCTGCGTATGCTAATTTTTGCCGAGCAGGTTGAGACTGTTGCCACCTCCGTTGATCAGAATGTCGATAACCTTGTCTCGTATCTGAGGGAGATCATGAAACTCTACGGGGGCCCTTGGTGATGAAGCATCAGCCTCTACCAATACCTTTGGGTATAGCTTATGCGCTTACTACTTACTAGTTGCCATAGAGCAGATATTTCAGAGTGAATTATGGGCTTCGGAGCATCTCATCATCTTCATGTAGATAGATAGTCATTCACTTCCTACAGATCAGTACATCTAACCAGATCTGTAGTTATTGCAGTTGGGGCACACACCCCTATTACAACACAGGGGGGATATGTTTGATGACATCTATGCGTCTATATATTGTGCTTTATGCACTTGACTTTTCTATGAACGTGTTGTCTATTAGCCAGATTTTGAGCCATATTCGACTCCTCTTCTCTTGTTCTTTCAGGAAATACTCACAGGTACGGTGAATAGATGTGGATGTGAGCAAGAGGATCTCTACAGACTGGTCCAGACACCGTATATATATAATTATTTCATTCCTACTGAAACAGTATCTTCATACATGTGGCATCTTCGGTTTGATCATCTTTCTTTGCATAAGCTATATAGAGTCCTCCCACAGATTCTTTGCCGATCTGCTTTTTAATGAGAGGCTTACCACTTTTGAAGCATCATTGTTAAAGTTCTCATGGTCGTTAAAGTCGTATCAGTAATTCTTTGAGTTAGTACACTTTGATATATGGGATTCCAGTCGTGTTTCCAATCACGGGTGCATGCTCTATCTAGTTGTTGTCGATGATTTTTCTAGACTTTCCTGGGGTTTTCTTCTAAAAACACGTCTGAGGCAGCATCTACGATGCAAACGAAGAATTTCGACGATGGAAATTTTATTTGGTGGAAGAACTTTGGAGGTTGGAGGAACATAAGACGCGTTGGTTGCACGGGATTTGGGAGGAGAAACGTGGAGATCGCATGGAGGGAGAGAAGAGAAGGGAGGGGGAGATAATTTGCAGAAACTCCAATTTAATTTCAACCTCAACTACTTAAAACAAACAACTACCATACATCTAAATAAGAGGGGTGTGATTACAAAATAGAAAGAGGTAACATACCTTAATTGGACTCTAATTATCTCTAACTGACTAAATAATTGATCTAACCATTTAACTAATTGATTGCAAATCACATTTATCTCCTTATTTTAGATAGAAATAAAAAATTCAAGAACTTAATTAACCGTAAATAAAATTAACTTGACCTTAATTTAATTAGACTTTAATTAATCAGACGAAAAACCTAATTGGACAAATTTGAAAGAATGAACGTCCTAATTTTGCTCTAATTCTCCATTCCACGATGCATCAATCTACATTCAAACTTTTGTTATTGAAATATAGAATGCTTTCTGCTACGGTTAAGTGTATTCTCTCTGACAATGCCTTGGAGTTTTGTACATTCAATTCTCTCGGTTCTTCAGGTCTGTTGGCATCATACATCAAACTTCTTGTGCTTACACTTCTTAACGAAATTATGTTATTGAGAGCAAACACCGTCACCTTCTTAATATCACTAAGACTCTTCTTATCCAGAGTCATGATCCCTATTCTTTCTGGATTGATGCGGTCCTCACTACATGCTACATGTTCAACCATATGTCATTCTCTATGTTAAAAGAAAATGTATCTTTTTCGATTGTCTTTCCTGATAAAGATATTTTTTCGCTAATACATCATTACTACGTTCCCAGGCCGCCTATTGTGCCCAATGCTCGTGTGCCTTCTTCATCATCTAACACACCTGAGGTAAATTTTGAATACTTGGTTTCTACTGATGGCACTGTTGATTTGTTGTGCAAGAGAATTTACATGTTGAGCATGTAGCACATCATGAGAGTACTATACAGGAGACGGATCGTCTAGAAGATCTTGACCAACCCATCGCTCTTCAGAAGAGAATGTGTTTGTTCTACGTATGCTCCTGCGAGCCATGTTTCATTGGGCCGTCTTTAAGAAGATTTTAGGAAATTTCTGGTGGGACTGTCAACTGTAGAGAACCCAATATCATGGGGCTATGCAAGACAGTTGTTGGTGTCGTGCTATGGAGGAGGAGATGGTTGCACTCCAGTTACGTAGCACGCAGAATTTAGTTACTTCCTCATCAGGGGGTTTGTGGTTGGTTGCAAATAGATCTTTACAGCGAAGCAGAGAGCATATGACAATGTCGATCGCTACAAGGCTAGACCTGTGGCATGTGGGTTCACTCAGATATATTGAGTTGAGAATTAGGACACTTTTACTCTCGTGGCTCATCATTCTACTCTCAAAATTCTCCTCTCAATTACAGTGGTACGAGACTATCACTTTCGCAATTTGATGTCAAGAATGATTTCTTGTATAGTGACCTGCAGGAGAAAGTCTACATGCAGCAACCACCTGGGTTTACGGTTGCGGGGGAGTGTCAAAAGATATACAAACTTCATAAGGTTATTTATGACCTTAAGCAGAGTTTCAAAGCATAGTTCCGGAAGTTCTTGAACTTGACGGAGTAGAAGGGCTTTACAAGATCGATTGCACATCACTCATTCTTTCTATACATCGCATAGAAAGGTATTGTTTTCATGTTGGTTTATGTTAATGGCATCTTTGTTACAGGAAATGACTTACAGGACATCGACGAGGTTGAGTTTCTTGAACAACAGTTTGTCATCAAGGACTTCGGCGAACTACGATACTTCCTTGGGCATGAGTTTGTTAGGAACAAAAGAGATCTTGTGATGACACAGAAAATACTTTACATATCTCATTTTAGGGACACGGATGACAGACTATAGACCCCCACTATTCTTATGGATCCCAACATGAAGCTTTATGATAATGATACACATGAGGCGGACAAGAGGAGATACAAGGAGATTTTGGCAAGCTCCTCTACATGACTATTATCAAGGTCCGATATCTCCTTTGCAGTGAGCAAAGTCAACCACTTTATGGAGCAGCCACAACAACTTCACATGGATGTTGTTTACATGATCCTAAAGTGTATGAAATTTTCTCCATGTTAATTTTTAGCAGAGGGGCATCTTTTGCCATCATGGCATAGAAGCTAACTATGCAATATGTCCTAAAAACAAGAAATTGGCCTCTGGTTTTGCAGTCTTCATAGGGAGTTCTTTGGTCGCATAAAAAACAAGAAGCATACTGTGGTTGCTAGATCAAGTGTTGAGTCCGATTACAAAGCTATGACACAGGGGATCGATGAGATGATGTGAGTCGGATCCGTTCTAACTTAGCTACTGACATGTCTCTTCCCATGCTTATTCATTGCCAATAATCCAATTGAGAGGACCAAAGACAATGAGGCAGATAATTGTCATCACACACGAGATATGATACAAAAGGGCTTTATTTGAACTTCTTATACTAGTTCAAAGGAACAGATAACTGATGTTTCCACAAAGGTCTTGCCAAAGTGCCATTCCAAAGGTGTTGTTTCAAGGGGGTTGTTGAGAGTAATATTGTATTTTCTTATTTGATATGTCTCTCTTATGTAGTTTGCCATCTAGGGTTTCTCCACTCTATATAAGAGAGCCCTATGACCCTCAGAATAATCAAGTCAACATTCCCTTCAACACTCCAAATATTTAATACCACTCCTACAAAAAGATAGGAGGAAATGGTTATCCAAGGGCATAAAGTTGCTACTATTACTGAAAATAAGTGATGTACAATGTCGCAATGAAGACATTGTAAATATAAGCCTAAGATAGTATATATTATGTAACACCCAGAATATGGGCCCAAATAGAATACTCAAAAAACTAGGAGACGGGTATAAGAATAAAGGTCTCCTGAATGAAAAGTTATGCTTTAATGGAACCAATTGGCTCAAACTCAATAAGTTGACATGACCAATTTTCATCAATTACAAAATGGCTCCAGCAAAATCTCCACATCCCAAGAATATCCCTACAAACCAAAAGTCATCAAAGCCCCCCTCCAATCGAGAAATCGTTGCTATTGCGAATTGTGGGGGAAGAAAACTACCACACTACCAACTCCATCCAAGGTCATCCTTTCTCTAGACTTGTGGATCTACACATAATCATGAATCCAAAAAACAACCAATATCCAGGTCTAGAAAGCCATCCTTGACGAACGGTCACTTTAGGTCATGCCCAAACCTAGAAAGAACCTTCCCCTCTAGTCCAAGATAAAACAAATTCCAATCTTGCCCCCACCAATGAAATTGGCTCCTGCTCCTCAAGATACTCCACATGCAAAGTGAATCTTCGATATAGACTTCTCGCATGTCCTACCTTTCAAAAAGTCTTTTAATGTACGTAATCATGTTTAACCAACCAAAAAATGGCGAAGCCTTCTCCCACTTTTAAGTAGGGTCGGCTGCATGGATTCTTGCTCAAATCCATGTTGATAGATCCGATATTTTTCACGATGGTTGAAGGCTATCTGCGTAGCTCCCACAAGGAGAGATTTGAATCTTGATCTTTTGGGTGGTAGGCACACTGCACTACCACCAAACCATTGAAATGGGTACATGTTTCTCAACCAACCACTATTAAGAAAACAACCCCTTTATGAAAGCATCCTCTGTATCCCTCCACTTACATATAAAAGAGGTGAGCCATCAAAGCTTAGTGCCACCATACTTTCACCTTCACTCTCGAACCAACGATGTCGTCTCTGATGTTGAACCACCAACATAAATTCCTGAACTAACCATTTGGCCAATTAACCCCATGGACGCACTACCAACTCGGTCACCAAGCACTCTAAATGTCAGAGGAACACCAGTGGTCTCATAGCCACCAGCCTTTACCACACCACCTTTCTGCTAGAACTCTTATCCAAACCCTCCACCACGACATTCAACCCCATTGCAGACATGTCGCTAGAACTCTTATCCAAACCCTCCACCACGACATTCAACCTCATTGCAGACATATCACCAGGAAATAAACCCAAATGCATAATTTCTTTATTCGCCCCAAAAGGACAAACTATTAGCTCGAGTGCCTCTCGGAAGGGTCCCATCCACCTTTATTGTCTCCTCCCACTATAATGAAGGGTCACATCCAAGCTTGAAAGAATCGTTTGACTCGACCTATAGCTGGTTCGACTAGTCAGGTCGTTGGGGTGACCAACTAAATATTGACTACTCGGTCAGTAGTAGACTTAGTAGGCTGACGAGTCAGCCAGCTTTTACAAGCTTGCCACAAAGTAATGGCTTGTTTTTTCATGTGTATTGATTATTTAAGATGCACATTATTCTTTTATCTAAAGCTGCAAGACAATTTGATAGATTTCAAACCGACTGTATACCGAGTATCGACTTTTGCAATTTTGACCCATCAACCCCATGTGTAGATTAACAGTAAGATGAAATTAAAATTTATAGGGCAGAAATCACTCATTTCAAAGAGAAAAAGATACTTCATAATGGATACGATGATTATTACTACATTGCAAATCAAAAATAGCTCATATGATAGCAATGATCCCTTTTTTAAAAAGTAAAGGTTGAAGTTCCGAGATGGAATCCACCACACGAAAATTTATTAATAAGGTTAAAAATCACAATCAAATAACCAGGACGAATATGATAGCAGTGATCTTATAAAAATGGCAGAGCCTTCTCCCACTATAAGTAGGATTGGCTACATCGATTCTTGCTTAAATCCATGTTGAAATATCCGACTATTTGTTATGTTGGCTATCACCAATCAAACGCAACCCCCACAAGGAGGGAGGTCTTTTGGGTGGTAGGAACCATTGAAGTGGGCATAGCGATGATCTTATAAAGTAATAAAATCACGTCTAACAACAACAACAAAACCTTTTCCCACAATTAAGTAGGGTCGACTACATGGATTCTTCGCCTCCATTCAAATCTATCTTGGATCAATCTCGGGCTTGTATCCCAAAAACTATGATCCCTTCGTATAGTCTCTTTCCAATACTACTTGGGTCGTCCTCGCCCTCTCTTAGCCGGCTCAACATCCCAACATTCGCATCTCCTAACCGGTGCATCCGCTAATCTTCTTTGCAAATGACCAAACCATCTTAAACAGTTTTCTGGCATCTTATCCTCGATCGGAGCTACACCAACTTTCTTTCTGATTGCATCATTCCGAATCCGATCATTACGTGTGTGTGTGTGTCCACACATCCACCTTAGCATTTTAATTTCTGCTACAACCATTCTCTGCACATGTCTATGGTTGTTTTGGGTTGTGAATGAGATTCACATAATTTCAATGGCATAGTTGATATTTTCCACAAGATAATATGGAATTGTTTTTTTGTGAAAATATTATCGACAAGAGATCATGATATATCATGAGATAATGAGATCTCATGATAATTAGAAGAGATTGACCAAGTCCACTCAAGAGAAGTGGACGGCTACAACTCTCCATAGAGAAGAGTAACCGTCCCCTCTTCTTAGGGGATTGGTTTTAGTCTCCACATTATCTCTACTCTAGTCAATGTGATTTAAATTGAGATTAATTATTTTGATTTATCAATATAAATTAATTCAAATTAAATCAATTGTTGTTGTGTTTTTACAACAACGTCTTAGCCATTGAAAGAAACACAAATCTATCTCAACTGTTGATTGTGTGTTGTCCATGGAATGAGATCCATGGACTCCCAAAACCCTATATAAGAAGAGGGACCCCTTGCTCTTCGATAGACACGTTTACAACATAAACGAATGCTCTCTTCATATCTCTCTCTCTACACGTCATGTGCCTCTCTCCCTCTCTCTCTTATGGTCGTCCACCATGGAGCCATTGAGAGAGTCATCATCGTCGCAGCATCGTCATTATGCTGTCGGAGTACTTGCTCGTGGATCTTCGTCTCCTTCGGTACGCCTCACTCGTGAAGAAGACGTCGGATCTCGTGTGATGAGATCAGGAGATTTGTCGCTTGGATCATCAACATGGATTGCGAGAAGGACGCGTCTCATCAACGCGCTCGCAAGCGTCTCCTCCGTCGGATCGGACTTGAGACAGAAGGTCTCTTGATTTATAGACTCGATCGCAACCACGCTTCAAGAGGTAACCTTAATACCTATTGTGGTTTAGATGAAACAATTCAGATCCATAGAGCATAGCAGGTCTTACGGCTGCTTTGTAAAACTTTCCTTTAATTTTTAAAGGAATTTTCTTATCACAGAGAACAACAGAGGCTCCTCTCCACTTTAGCCAGACAGCATTTATTCTATTAGTAACATCTCCATCAATTTCCCCATCCTGTTGCAAAATAAATCCCAGATATCTAAAAGAATCTCTCTTCTGAATGTTATTGTCACCAATCTTCACCTCAATTCCTTCACCATTACTTCCATCAAAGGTGCACTCATATATTCCGTCTTAGCCCTACTTTTGCAAAATCCTTTAGTCTCCAATGCATGTCTCCGGACCTCAAGCTTCTCATTTACTCCATCTCTAGTTTCGTCAATCAACACAATATCATCAGCATTAAATCCATGTTGAAAAGATCCGACTGTCATGAGGCAACTTAAATAGTATTTTTTAAAAAATAATATTTAGGAAGTTGTCTCCGACTGTTTTACGCTGGTTGTCGGCTACCTAACGTAGCTCTCCTCATTTACCCGATCTAAGCGAAAATAAAATACATCAAACCACCAAAAAAGTTATATGTAAGCATCTTGTAAGTATTGAAAGATAAATACATGCATCAAAACCAAAAAAACATCCAGCTGAGATCTCCTTCAACCCAAAACCTAAGAGGATAAAAAAGGAAACCAATCCCATAGACTTCGCTAAGAATAATTGGGGTGGGTGAAAACCCTCTAAATTCTTCACATTTAATCAAGGGATCTCGGATCCAAAAAAATTTAGCGGTTCTAACCACAACATCCAAAATATCAACGTAGAAAAAATTAGAACTGTTAGAGATTGCAGACGATTTCCTTCTTTATATTCTATTGTAATCCCACAAGGGCTTTTATGTTAAGAGAATATTCTATGTGGCTATTTGTTAAGAGAATATTCTATAGAGAATATTCTATATTCTAAAGAATATTCTATAGAATATTCTCCTTTGAGCCCTCTAGGGTTTAGTCCTATATAAGGACCCCTAGACCTCTTGAATAAACAACGAATCATCTTTTCTTATCATTCTTTCACATGGTATCAGAGCAGCGGTCCTAGGCTGGTGTTCTGACCTAATCACCCCTCCGCCACCACCAGCCCTCCAAGTTCATCTACAACCGCGTGCCGCCTCGGGTCGCCGCACCTCCTGCCTTAGGCCCGCGCCGCCTCGGCTGAGCGTCGCCAGGCTGCTCTAGGGCAGCCAGGTACCACCGCCAGGTCGGCCAGGCCCGCCTCGCTGCCAAGCGCCTCCGCCAGCCCTCCCAGGGCCTCCTTCCGCCGCCAGGCCGACTCCACCATGCCCCCTCTTGTGCCGTCAAACGAGCATTGCCTCATCCTTCTTATTTCTTGATGAGGGTTTAGATATTTGATGATAAATTGAGGGAAGATATACTCTCTAGGTCACTTTTTCTTGACCTAAGCCGCCACAATGACGTCTGCCGAGATCAAGCCCACGTATCCTACTTCTTCTTTGCTGGTACAGGGCACTTCTATCAAGTTGAAGGGCTCCGAAAATTATGTTCTATGGTCTCGGTCTTTCAAAGTGTTTGTTGGTGGTCAGCGCAAGAGCTACGTTCTTACAAAAGTTCCACCTGCGGAAACTGATAAGGACTATGAAACTTGGTTTGTTGATAATTGTCAGGTTATCACTTGGATGACGAACAGTGTCGATCCAAATATTGTTGCGAATCTTCTTTACAAAGACACCGCTAAGGCAATGTGGGAAAACCTTGAGCGTGCATATTCTCAAAAGACGACTAAGTCTCGTCTGTCAGACATATACACAAAAATTTGGTCTGCCACTCAGGGAGAATCAAGTCTTATCGAATACTACAGGCTTCTTATAAGCCTTTTTGAGGAACTCCTTATTTTTCAGCCTGCATGTTGTGATAAACAAGTAGGAGAACGTGTTGAATGGCAGGTTTACAGATTTCTCTCGGGGCTAAATCCAAAATATAAGCCTGTGAAAGATCAGTTTCTGATGGCTGATACTTTACCTACTCTTGAGACCATCTTCGGACGCTTACAGGAGCTAGAGGCTCCGATTCAGCACTCTACCACCCACACCTCTACAGAGACGATGGCCCACTATACCTCCTCAGGATACAGAGGGCGTCATAACTATCAAGGAGGACGGGGACGTGACTCAGGGCGTGGACGTGGTCATGAATCTGGACGCAGCCGTGACTCTAGACGCGAACGTGGTCGTGATTCTTCTGCTCGGTATCCAGCATGTGTACACTGTGGACGCTGGAATCACCCTTCTGATCGTTGCTGGGCAACGTTTGGCATGCAACCTAATGCTAACAATGCCTATGATGAAGTATCGTATGATGCAACTGCAGAAACATCTACTCAGCAAACCAACGAGGCACAAACCCCATTCACTGCTTCTGAATATGCTCGCCTACGACAACTGCTGCAAGAATCTAGCCCTTCTGATAGTAATGCTTCTGCCCCTACTGCTAGCCTGGCTACTACCTCAGGTACAGTAGCAAACTCTGTCTCTGCCTCTAAGCATGCATGGATTATTGATTCTGGAGCCTCTACCCATCTGACGGGAGAAGGAAGTTTGCTAACCTCCTCCCAGCCATCTTCCTCTGTGAAGCTTGTTCGGGTTGCTAATGGGGATCATTCCCCAGTAACTGTTGTTGGTACTGTCAACTTTTCTTCCAAGCTGCATCTGACAAATGTTCATTGTGCCCCTGCTTTTCCTCTCAGCCTTCTATCAGTACAGAAGCTATGTCATCAGCTTAACTGTCGTGTTATTTTTGATGAGGTTTGTTGTTATTTTCAGGACATCCGGACGAGGAAGATTTTTGGTGGGGGTCATGAGAGGAACGGCCTCTATTACCTCGACATCCCTTCTGATTCCAACTTTGCTGGTGCAGTCTCCATCTCTGAAGATCCTTTTCTATGACACCTTCGTCTTGGTCACCCTTCTGCTAAAGCTCTCTCCATGATGTTCCCTGAACTTTCTATGCTGAAACCCTTTGAGTGTGAAGCATGTCAGTTCGGGAAACATCATCGAACCTCCTTTCCTGCACGAACTGAGCCTCGTCGTCGTACTCCTTTTGCACTTGTTCACTGTGATATCTGGGGACCCTGTCCGGTCCGAAGTCTAAGTGGTCATAAATATTTTGTTGTCTTTGTGGATGACTACAGTCGATCATCTTGGGTTTTTCTGTTAAAGGAACGCTCAGAAATTAACAATATTGTCAAGAATTTCTTTTACTATGTCAAAAACATCTTCTCCACTACTGTTAAAATATTTCGTTCTGATAATGCATTGGAATTTACACAAAATGATTTGACATCCTTCTTTGCTTCCCAGGGTGCTATCCATCAAACCTCTTACTCATATACCTCCCAACAGAATGGGGTAGCCGAAAGAAAACTTCGACATCTCCTCGACATTGCCCGCTCTCTTCTTACCCAAATGAAGGTCCCCAAAACCTATTGGGGAGATGCTATTCTCACTGATGTCCATCTAATCAACAGAGTTCCCTCTGTCTCCCTAAATGGCCCCACACCCTTTGCCTTATTGTATCCAAATGACTCACCATTTCCTCTACCTCTGCGGATTTTTGGATGCACCGCCTTTGTTCACAACTTTCATACTGCAGACAAATTATCGTCACGTGCAATTAAATGTGTTTTTCTGGGTTATTCCCAAACAAAGAAAGGGTATAGATGCTATGATCCTTGTGGTAAACGCTATTATATATCAGCTGATGTCACCTTTTTCGAACAAACTCGCTTCTTCAATCAAGATGTGTCTGACATACCATTAGAACTTCCTCCTCCACCAATTGTCTATAAAAGAAAACATGTGTCCCCTCTTGTTCTTGTTCCTCTACCAGTTCCTTTGTTGCAGGAAAATATGCCATCTTCAAGTGGCCCCACCAATACTTCTCCGGATGATCCTCAGGAGCTTCCCATTGCCCTACGCAGAACAAAGAGACAATGCACTATCCATCCTATGTCTAATTTCACGTCCACTAATAGCCTATCATGTTCTGATAAAAGATATGCAGATGCTCTTATGACAATCTCGGTCCCAAGAGACTATCACATTGCATTACAGGACCACGGGTGGCGACAAGCTATGAATGAAGAAATGGATGCTCTCAATTCCAGAGGAACATGGGATCTAGTTCCGTGTCCCGAAGGTGTCAGGCATGTTGCCTGCAGATGGGTCTTTACTACGAAACATTCTCCAGATGGTTCTATTGACAGACTGAAAGCAAGACTTGTGGCAAAAGGCTTTACACAGACATATGGAGTTGATTACTTCGAGACTTTTTCACATGTTGACAGGATGGGGTCTATTCGCACTATCCTCTCTGTAGCCGTGAATAAAGGCTGGCCTGTTTTTCAACTGGATGTCAAGAACGCATTTCTATATGGTGATCTTGAGGAAGAGGTTTACATGATGCAACCCCCAGGTTACGAAGTCGAGGGGGAGTATGTTTGCCGACTTCGCAAAGCAATTTATGGTCTAAAGCAAAGTCCGAGGGCATGGTTTGAGAGACTTAGTTCAGAGATTAGCACTCTGGGCTTTCAGAGAACTACATCTGACCATTCAGTCTTTGTCAGAAAACGATCAACAGGTACTGTCATACTAGCTGTATATGTGGATGACATGGTTGTTACAGGTGATGACGATAAAGGAGTGCTAGAAGTGAAGACTTTTCTGCAAAAGGTTTTTGTCACCAAGGATCTGGGGCAACTTCGCTATTTTCTAGGTATAGAAGTCTTACGCACCAAGAAGGGGCTTCATATGTCACAAAGAAAGTACTGCTTAGATATACTAACTGAAGCAGGATTACTTGGGTGCAAGCCATCTGGCATACCTGCAGAACCAAAGAAACATTCTACACCAGATGATCCTGCCTTTGAAGATACTACAAGATACAGAAGCCTGGTTGGCAAACTTCTGTACCTTATTGTTACTAGGCCAGACATATCATATGCTGTGAACAGAGCTAGCCAACACATGGAGAAACCATGCTACAGCCACTGGCAAGATGTTCTTCAAATCCTTCGCTACCTGAAGGAATCCCCTGGACGAGGTCTATTCTATGGGGCAAATGGATACACTAAGGTTGCTGCTTATGCTGATGCTGATTATGCAAGCTCACCTGAGGATCGTCGTTCTACGACGGGCTATGCGATGATGGTAGGAGGTAACCTTGTTAGTTGGAGGAGCAAGAAGCAGACGGTGGTTTCCCGATCCAGTGCAGAGGCAGAATATAGGGCAATGGCCCAAGCCACATGCGAAATTACCTGGTTATTGTCTCTTTTGCAAGAACTCAATATTGCTATCACTACTCCTGTTCCTCTATACTGCGATAACAAATCTGCCACTTATATTGCTACAAATCCTGTGTTCCATGAGAGGACCAAACACATTGAGATCGACTGTCATTTTGTTCGTGATGCTGTACGAGAAGGCAAGATTTCTACACCACATATCTCAACAGATCTTCAGCTTGCAGATATATTCACAAAGGCCTTATCAAAGAAGCGCCTTTCCTGGATATCTTCCAAGTTGGGCATGATCGATGGATATGCTCCAACTTGAGGGGGAGTGTTAGAGATTGCAGAAGATTTCCTTCTTTATATTCTATTGTAATCTCACGAGGGCTTTTATGTTAAGAGAATATTCTATGTGGCTATTTGTTAAGAGAATATTCTATAGAGAATATTCTATATTCTAAAGAATATTCTATAGAATATTCTCCTCTGAGCCCTCTAAGGTTTAGTCCTATATAAGGACCCCTAGACCTCTTGAATAAACAACGAATCATCTTTTCTTATCATTCTTTCACAAGAACTTAATAAAATAATACTTCTTAAACCCTTTGTAAGCAGTAAATCAACAAGATTCGTCATGATCGGCTATTTGACTGAATCTAGAGAGGACATAATGGCAGTTTGACATTAAATGTGGAGTGAAACCATACTTATGTTAGTAATAGGAAGATTACCAAAATATTCTAGGCAGTTTTAACCACAACATCCAAATAAAAGATAAGTAACTGACTAAAATGTTTGTTACCTAACATTTTAGGCAGTTCTATCCAAGTAGAAAGAATTGATACTAAATAAGTCAAGTAATACTTCTAAAACCCTTTGCGAGCAGTAAATCAACAAGATGTCATGATATGCTACTTGATAGAATCTAGAGAGAACATACCAGCAGTTTGGCATAAATTTGTGGAGTGAAACCATACTTATGTTGGTAATAAAAAGATTACCAACAAAATAAGTAACTTCTGCTGCATGCACAAACCAAAAAATACTACGCATTGCCAGAATAGTGCTTAATGCAAAAAATACAAGGTCGGTGCAAACTAAAGCCGTATTGACTTGAAATAATGTCATAGTTTTGTTTAGAAAAGCTGCTATAGTTAACTATATGTGTATCCACATAGGTTGCAAACATTTATCGTTTAATTAGAAAACGTTTTCTAAAAAAATTGTTAGATTTTTCCTGCACTGAAAATGGGAACAGTATGCATTTGCAGCATGAAATACTTTAGCAAAAAATCAAAAGAAACAATATCTGCAAAAACTATTTAAAGATATATAGATCATAAGAAGTCTCATTTTATCAAGTTGCCCAAGCATGTTACATAGGAAGCTTGAAACCTTAACTCAGAAGCTTACCATATGTCTGCAAGGCAAGACAGTAGTGTCCCGCGGTTCAGAAAGACATATGACACATTCCTTCCCAGGATCATTACCATCAAATTCATTGTCAACCGAATTTCCTATTCCATAGATCTCCTGTAGCTCATACCTAACACCAGCAACCCATAATATCTGCTTCACAACCTTGGCATGATATTCACCATTATCCTTCTTTTCAAAGACGGCTTGTGTAATTTGGGAATTTGGGGTTTCAACCTGCTGGTTGTCCCGAGTTGAACCTTGATCATCGGAACATGTTTCTGCCTTCACAGCAAGAGGATAAACCTCCATTTCACCCTCTTTTGATAACTCGGTTTCATCAAAGATAGAAAAGTCTATTCCAGATCCAGATGGTTGACGAAACTTCTGGCTAAGACCTTTTTCGAAAGATACTGAAACCGGTGGAAGCAAACTTTCTTTCATTGGCATCAAGTTACATTCAATACCTTCTTTTGCGAAAAACACAACTGTTATGCTGTTTGCACAAAAAAGGAAAATATAATCATATGCTTCTTATGATTGCAAGAATAAAAAATACAGTAAGGATAACTTGCTAAATAACATCCATGCCACACCAATCAGAGGTAGCAGAAGAAACTTAATACAAATGTTTTCAGCCAATCTGGAGGAAATAGCACAAGTAGATAGAAAAACTATGAACAAATAAGCCACAGAAACAACAAAATTCGTAGTAGTATTTCCGGCAAAAAAGCCACAGAAACAACAGATTTAGTAGAAGTATTTCCGACAAAAAACAAGAATAGAAAACATGTAGAAGTATGCTTTCAACTTTTTACAAAAAGCAGAAGTAGAAATCACCTGGATGTATGGAAGTGCATACACAACATATTCCATTTTTTCAAAAGAGGATTATATACAACATCTGACTTGGCGAAAGGTTTCACTGTGTCGCTTGTTTTTACAAACCTTACAGGACAGGAGAAAATACAACTCATTTAAGGTTCTATATTTTTTACGAAAGGAAAAGGATGCGCATCGAGGAGGCTCCCACCCAAAATTTTTTGTATTCACAAGTTTAGTATCAGAATTACGAAAATCGGGAATCCATTTGGATCCAGGCATGTGCAAGCACATTCTCTACATAGAATGACATCATTTCTCGACAGCCGGAACGCCCCCCAGCAGCAAAAAATCCCGGATCTTCTCACTTTCCAGGCCCACAGCCATGACATGTCAATGAACTCCCAGCATGCTCATAACTCACTAGAAACAACCTTCACCCATCAATCTCTCGAGGTATCATGAGTAAAAAAAGATGGCTGCTATCCTTCATACCCTCGGCTCACCGCTGACAAGCATCATCTACCATTAGAACAATCTGGCTCATTGACGGCCCAGCATTAGACAATCATACCTCAGCAACCAGAGGAAATTTTGACTCACAAATGGACCTTCCATCGCTAGATCTACTCTCATTATGCATTACTAAATCCATGGATCAAAAACGATCGAGGCATACAATATCTTATATGCCTTCTTTTAAGAAGATCCCATCCGCCCTGTGCACAACGATCAACCCCGCTAAATGGTCTCCCATCAAAAAAAAAGAAACCCCAACATCACCATAAATTCCATCACTCTCTGCTCAGATAGATCGACACGGAAAAAGGGGGAGCAAAGCCATCTTACCAAGCATCACCAACACAAATGTCATTACCTGATAATCTATCACGAAATGTCGCCTCCTTGGACCAATCTTCCTGTCAGAAGCAGAAACCACCACCATCACCCAAAATAGGACAGAGAAAGGACGAGTCTCCAATATAGTACAAATCCCCTTCCGGAAAGTAGATGATAAGTGGATCACCTCTGATCGAGCAAACACCTTAACATTAACCTTGTAGTTGTCTCACATTAGTCTGCAGAGCAGACCTAAGCTGCCTCTACAAATGTGAGTGATCATTGGGCAAACAGAGTTTTGTTCATCTCCCACTCCCAAACCACCATCATCCATTAACAGCATCATCAGCTTCCAGTCCACCAAAAGCGAACTCAGTGTCTCCCCTAAGGCAAACCAGAAGAATCTGTGCATCAATTACTCCAGACAACTTCTCACCTCAAGCGAGAGCATATGTGAGGATAGAAAAGATCAAAATAGCCTAGAGCACCACCTTCAGAAGCATGAGATTGCTGCCCCTCATCAAACCGAGGCCAACCATACTACAAGCCTTCTCTCCACCTTCACCACTAATGGCAGCCAGAAGCAAGTGACCGCCAACCAAAGCCAGCCCAAGGAGCTAATATGGAGACCATCCTGAGGTGTATTTAAGACCGCCTTGCAGGCCGCAATCGACTCCTCGGTGCTGAAAGGTACAAAGGTGGACTTGTCAACATTGGTACTAAGGCCCAAAACATCGCCAAAATGCTCCAACACCATATCAATGTCCCTTGCCTCAACATGCCCCCTCCACAAATAGTCATCAACAAAGTGCAAGATAGATATCAAGAGATCACCAAGCTTGAAACCTTGACAAATCTCACCCTACACCGCTCGAAAAACTAACCTAGACGATGCATCCGCAACAAAATGAAAAGGAGAGGTGTCTAGCCGATACCTCGCTAGGACTGAAAGAAACCCCGAAACCCTTTTCTGGCGCCCATTCGCCAATATCGAACAAGATGCCATTGTCAACACCTCCCGTCCAGAGATTCCATACATTCGGGAAGCTCCAACAAGAAAGGAATGCACAAATAAATCTCCAATCAACATAGACATAAGTCTTGGAGAAATCAACCATCCAAAACATCCGCTTGATCTTCTTTTTTCTTCAAATCTATAATAATCCCCGATGCGATAATCACATTATCCATCATATGATGTCCCGAAATGAAGGCTGATAAGGTAGGAGCAATGATGGAACCTAAACTAATATGAATGTTGTTTTTTTAAACAAATAATATAAATGTTGTTAGCAAGTTCATCACAATGAGATAAATAGCACTAGACATCAACGGAGGCCAACGGCCATCCACTTGAAGAGACATTTGGCTTATGAAGTTAAAAACTCATCTTATATTGGATTAGATTTCTCTCAATGGATTATCGATTCTCATAACATATAACAACAATTCAATTCGGCTTTTCGCATGGACACTGAGAAGCAAAAGGATTGTTACAAAGGCCTTCATTTGAAACTAAAAGGTTATGTGTCAGCATCATTTGTTCTTCCCATTGTTCATGAAATTGGCCATACGGGCCGCATAGGCAGCCAAATATGCTCGTGCGGCATGCATACTGAACCGGTTATAAGAATCAGTGCATTATGCGCCCTACGTGCATATGCGAGCCGCATATGCCCTGCGTACTGCTCCAACAGTTTGGTGGCTCAGCTTTCAGCAGTTTCAACTATTCGATCCTCTCATTTGGGTGCTTGCCTTCGCAGCTCTGTCTCTTCTTCCATTCAATTGTAAGAACATACAATGCATGTGTATACACTTGCAATGCATGTGTATACAATTGCAATGCATTATGCCATTATGTATATGCAATGTTGCCCATGTATCATTTTCATGAGTATATGCAATGTATCATCTAATTTTTAACATATGTCAATTGAGGTTTTGCTCATGTATTGCAAATATGCATGTATGTGTATTGAAGTTCTGTTATTATGGATCGTCTAATATGTAAAGTTTTTATTGCTAAATTTTTTTAATTGAATGTTACGCAATTAATGGCATCTACTCAACCATCTAACATGAACTATTTTTCTTAGACTTTCTTTTAACTCAACTTTAATATATAAACTCAATAGTAATATTACTTATAGATATTTAGTTAGTTTTAAATAAAAATTAGAAAATCGCACAAAATCGCATATACCCCGCATATGTGCATGCATACCGCTTATTCAATATTCGGTGACATGTCCGAACGCATACGCATACCGCTTTCCTGAACTGCTTCCGATCATTAATTCTCCGGATGCGTGTATGATAAAAGCAAGCATCACTGACTTGGATCGCTCCTCGAATTTGTCTTTCCAGAACATTCAGGAAGGAAGATTACATGATAGAATTACCACATTCAATGCCAGAAAGGCATCCAAATGGAATTTGCCAGAATTTAATGGACAGAACAAAACACAATGGTCTTTTCAAAAGGAAGAGTGAGACAGGGTCAAACATATTGAATTTGAAGTTCCAAATCATAAAAAATGTGGTCATTGGTGCTCACTCCTTGTGGTTATGATTTTGGCAGCAAATGCACATGAAGGCATTCAGCGCTCTTCAGTTATGCACAACTCTTAACTCTATAACAATCATGAATATTATCGTTCCTTTATTTCTCAAAAAAAAGAAATATTTAACATTGAGAAAGTGGAAGAAAAAAATAACTTGAGACTTATGACACATGAGTAGACTTTAGTAATGCAAACGGATAACAATATATCAGTAACCGACAAATTATCATGCTTTTTTATAAAGATTTTGACATCTATATCTTAACCATTTTAGACTAGTACATATATGGATGTTACTTTAATATTGTTAATACTCAAATCTAAATCTATATATCTATTTTAATATATAAATATAGTTATAGATTAATTTGTAACTATCTCAAATTTCACCATATTTTATACAAGCAGGTATGAAATAAGTTCATTTAGTATAAGTGTTTCATGTGTAAGCCATTCAATACATCTACACTAATCTATAAAGTATTTCTACCATCCATATGTGATCCACATCCGTTTGGTATTTGTAAATAAGTTCAGTCAGTATAAGTGTTTCATGTGTAAGCCATTCAACACATCTACACTAATCTACAAAGCATTTCTACTATCCATATGTGATCCGCATCTGTTTGGTATTTGTATCCATTTTTTAGGATATTGCAACACGTTTTTCAAATCTGTCAATAATGTATGCATATTTTATCCAATCGCATGCATCCCAACAAGTGTTACATAGCTCGTTTCACAAGAAGTAGACTTCCTAACTCATTACGATTGCTAGCTACAAAAGGATTCAGAATAATAACAAATATTTTTTACTGGAAATGCTGAAAACAAGTAAATTATGAAATAGATGCTTCAAAAATCCAAAAAAAAGCTACTCAACAAAGTAATCTACAAAGAAAAAAATTTAAGGTATTAACAAACGGACCTAACATGAAATCCATTGCAATAACCCAATCAGCAGCGTCATCTTAGAACTAGACTCTATGGTATAAGAAATTTCGCAAGTTATGCAATGCTAGTAACAGAAAAGTCATCAAGGAATTTTAAAAAAAACTCTTCTGTATGCATAATCTTTCTTTTTTGGAAGTATCGTGTGTGCATAAATGAGGATGTGTACCTACAGAAGAGAGGATGTATACAGAAATGAGGAAGGTCAGAATGTGTCATTGCTTCTATCAAGGATAGAAAATCAACTACATGAGACATATTAGTAGGGCTTAGGCAGGGAATATG
The DNA here is from genome assembly GCA_037367405.1 of Ottelia alismoides. Lineage (NCBI taxonomy): Eukaryota > Viridiplantae > Streptophyta > Magnoliopsida > Alismatales > Hydrocharitaceae > Ottelia > Ottelia alismoides. The sequence goes on along the minus strand of JAZKJV010008117.1, from coordinate 732,817 downwards.
GTCCATATGTATAGCTCGGAGAAAGAAAGACAAAGATAAGATGAAAAAAGCAATGTCAAATTATTGAGTAGTAGAACTTCCCCCCCCATTTTGTCCCTTTAATCCAGTGGTTAGGACATTCTCAAAGCAGACCTCCACGACCCCAGAATCAGGAGTCCATGCCACTCCTAGCCCAGTACTGGAGGCTAACATATTTTAGAACCCAGCTTGAATATATAATTAGCTCATCCTGCCCCCCAATATCTAAGATCTTCTCTCAATCTAACACTCACTCATTTTTTCCTAGAGCAATTTATCTAAGATCGACCTCACTGTCAAAGTGACATATGTTTACTGCTCAATCGAGAGGCACTAGCCCTCACTTCTTATCCCCCTGATTGCTTGAATCAGGGTCATCCCAGGCCTCTAGCTTGCCCCCTATAATAACCTATAAATTATATCAAAGTTGCAATAATATTATGTAGTTTGAAAACTATTATAATGATTGTTCGGAAGAGAAATCCACAAGAAGACGATGTCACCTCAGAGGTAGAGCCATTGAAGCGCGGCTGAAAGTTCTGGAAGGCTTCCCATGTTAAACAGGAGAACTTTCTAGCTTCCAAAAGATGACTAGTGGGTTGTGTCGTTCTCAACTTCGTCACGCCCTGAAATTCTCTCAATTCTACCTGAAAAGTCACATCAACGGGACTTTCCAGACATCAATGAGTCCGGAGCCTGGGCATTCTCTATGGAGCCTTCTCAAGTGCACATTCTATTTGAGTCAGAACTTGGATTTTTCGAGTTCATTTATTTATCAAGTGTGATTTCAGGCCTCTACTCCTCTCTCTTTCTGAGGCCAGGTCTAATATATTATGTCGACTTTCAACCTCGCTCTAATCCAGCATGAACAAACATCCCAAGACTGTGAGGACCGTGCAAAGCGGGAGAGAGACGATGAATCGATGCAAAAGGAAAGCATAAGCAAACTCAGGTTGCAATTTTGGCTTTTGAAAGTCAAATGCAGAGTATGATTCCACAAAGTTCAATAGGAGTGGTTTAAGCTATGTGGGTTTGCTTTTTTAACATCACATACAAGGAGTTACTCTTGAACCCTCGGGTCATCCTTCCTAAGACTAGCCTTAGCCCTCGCTCGACTAAATGAAAGGAGAGGATTGGCACACATAGGGACCACAACAGGGGGCGCTTTATAGTGACTGAACGACCTGAATACTAACTAAAGGAAGATAATGGAGTGATGGAACGAAACGAGCCTCACTTAAAGCGATACGAATCCTTACAAGCAAGTTACAGGGTCCATATGGGGTGTAGTCTAATATAAGAAGAGGCTTAGTTAGCTTGATCTCACTCTCAGGCTAGGGAGAAGGGACGTCTAGTTATTGAATTTTGATTTGATCTCAAAAAAATATATAAAAAGATATAGTGGGCAATTGGGATAGTTTGCTTGCAATGCACTCCTTTCTTTGCTTGTTCTTTTTCCCCGATTGGTCTTCAACCTTACCGTTGCTCGTACCTAGGTGCTCACAGACATCTGTTGGTAGTTGAGGTATCCCAATTATGAAGCTGTGAGGGAACTCGAAAATGCCTAAGGGGAAATGAATATTTATGTAGCTCATAAGAGCAAAGCTAGGAACTAGGAAGAGCTAGCTTGCCTATGAATTCTCTCAAAGGCTTGGATGCATATTTCACCCTACGGTTGGGTTCCTTGGTCTAGCCCACGAAGAAATTGTCAAGTTTGGCAAGAAGACCCATTTTCATCACGGTCCGCAGATCCCTCCATCCTAGGTAACATCCATCGAGGGATTCATAGAAGGAAAAGGAACTGAGGAGAAGAGCAAGTTTCGGAAGTCTAGACCCAACATTATGGAGAGCTAAATGCGGCACTAGACATCTTCGAAGAACCTGATTTATGAAACAATAGACTATAAGCATCAAGAAGATGCTTGCAAAGTGGGAGAATGACATCGAAGACCCTGAGCTTGGATGGCGATCGACCTTGTTGGCTTTTGAAGAGTTGGAGGCCTCATATGTGGGGCATCCAGAAAAGCCATCCCTAATATAACTATAATATCTAATAGTAGAAATCGGCACTTATATATTCTTGTTATATTTATAGTAACTAATATAAATTGAGAGGACTTTGGTCCATGCTTTATGTATTAGTACTATGGCTTTCAACCTAAATGGTTTCATTTTTAACCAATCCGTAGTTGACAGTCAAGGTCGTGTTATTAGCACTTGGGCTGATATCATTAGTTATAGAACTATCATCAATTTTATCTATTCTATACGAAATCTAGACAGAAAGACAGCAATGCACCCTCGCTTCTCGAAGCAGTGGACTATTTCGAAGTCGAATACAAGGGTTGAGGAGCCCCTTCCGTCCTCAGTTATTCTCAGACCAAATGCTGGCACAAAAGGGAGGTGAAAATGTCCGGAATATGATGGAACAAAAGACCAAGGAAAGGAAGAAGAATGCACCAAAATGCAAGTGTTGCACCAAACGTTGGTGGTTCTTTTTTTATTGTAAGTTAATGCAACAAAAACATCCGGAAATAGCGAATAATGTCATTCATGTGTTTAAAAAAGGGACAGAGAATGAGAAGGTGAACAAGACTAACAATCCAAGGAATACTCCAATCTATTTATATAGTTTGCAGAAGCAATGCTCTGGTCTACGTTGACCATCATCATGTCCAACCTTTCATGAACATCTTCAGAATACAATGAATGCAGCATCAAGCATAAACATCGATAACCCTCTGTCTGCCACTTTTAAGAAGAAGAAGAAAAGAGTGGGCACCCAGAATGAAAAGTGGTGCCATTTTGGGAACTAATGAAAAAAATGGCCTTCAAATGATTAGGTACATACTCAGTACGTTAAAGACTGTATCCCCCGGCCACTTAAGACAGACCAATACTAGAAACCATTGCCAAAGATATTTTCATTTCTTTGGTTTCTAAGCAACCATCGAGGCTATTCCAGTAGATTCAAAATATTAAGAATGTAAAACACAGTTGTTTTCGCATGTTCTCGCCGCCAAGAACTTCTTCACCAAACCACACTTCGAAGTCACACAGCCCCTACATAAAACAACAGCTAAAAGTCTTAAGTATATAAATGACCATCATCGGAAGATGAAGATTTCATTTTTTAATCCTAATCAAGCCAAACACAAAATAAAAGTTGATGTAGCCATCGCAACTTGCGTGTCAAAGTTAGGTGCTAAGGCAGACAATATATAGCTGCATCGAGCACACACAAACCTCTTCCAAGTTTAAAACTGTTCCCCACAAACAAAAAGCGTCAGCAATCATGGCCACATACAGATCACAACAACGCCATTTCAATCGAGAAAACTCGTACCTCCCAGCAATCGTCGCGTCGAACGAGAATGCCACAAGGAACTTCCCTGGGTTTCCCTCGTCCGGCTCCACCCGCAGAGTCTCCTTCTTGATGTTCACGTCGTTCCTTATAGTAACCGCCTTCTGGTGCTCAATATACAGTGGCGGAGCCTGGACCGGGGCTGGCGGCATACTGGGACCATACCGCCCCCAAGGCGGTGGCGGCGGCAGCACGTGGGGATCGTGTGGGCCGCGATGGAGGAATGGCGGAGGCGGCGCGGGGAAGTACCCAGGGTAGTGGTAGTACGGCGGCGGCGGTGGGTTCGGATACTGCGGCGGGTAAGGCGACGCCGCAGCGAAGACGTAGCGATTTCCGCCGCCACCTGCGTCGGGCTGCGGCGGTGGCGGCGGCGGTTGAGGGAGGGCGTGCGGCGGCGCGATCGCGTGGTGGTTGCCGTGGACGGAGTGGGTTCTTCGGCGGCCGCCGCCGTTGCTGCCGATGTTCCCCATGCGAAGCCCTAGAAATGGGGGATCGGAAGAGGGGGCCGAATATGGGGGAGAGGGGCGATAAGCAATGTGGATGCGCTAATTATGTGTGGGAGGGGATTGTGATATTTTGGTTGTATACAATGGGACGATGGTAGTGCGGGTGGAGTGGGATTGGCGGTATTGGGGCGGAGAACGGAAAGGAAGGATGTAGTGGAGGATGATGTCCTAAAGCTCCACCGAGAAGAGGGAAGGGAAAAGGGCGGGTGGGAATGAGGTGGGAGTGGGACAATGGTACGGGGGAATGGTGATTGCTGAATGAAGGTCCGTTGGATCGGCATCTGATGGACGAGCTCCACCTCCTCCGGTTGTATGTAACGAGGGCATTTTCCGTGCATGTGGGCTTTGTTTGCTAAGCGGGGGGCTGGTTTAACTTCATGCATTTTTTTTGGGTTTTTATCAGTTGTGCCCCTCTGAGATATTGCAATTTCAGTTATGCCTCTTCTTTTTTTGGAATATCAGTTATGCTCCTATATTCTTGCAAAATTTATAGTTCTGCCCTTCTGTTAAGGTAAACTAGGGACATAACTGATATTGCAAAAGGGCAGAACTGTGAATTTTGCAAGAAGGTAGGGGCACAACTGATATTTCAAAAAAGGGAGGGGCATAACTGAAATTGCAATATCTCAGAGGGGCACAAATGATAAAAACCCAAAATAAAAAGTTGTATGGCAATCCATAAATCCATTCTTTGTCAATTTTAAATATAAAAAATAATATTTCAATGAATTACATGTATATGTATTATATATCTACAATAGATAATATAGAGATAGATTCCAAAATTTGTGTCTACACATTTTGTTATTGGGACTATTACATACTTGTTTAATACGTATTTATTTGTGTCTTATAAATCAATCTTCTATTTCTAAGTTATAATAAAGATGTACATGTAACCATAGCAACATCAAACAAATTTATAAATTCTAATCTCGAAATAATCAGATCAATTCAATATAAATAAAATTGCATACCACTGAAAATCCTAATGTCAACGCATTTAGAAAATAATTTTAATAACAGACAAAATTAGGAAATTTTAATGCAAAGAATAGTTTCATTATATTGTCTTGTGTTGAACAGATGGAGAAAGTTTACGATCGGAACAACTTGATTTGGGAAGAGTATTGTGAACGTTCTCACACCAATAGAAATATCGGATTCTCAAGATTTATAGGTGATAGGAGGGATTGTCACCTAGACAGATTGAGATTCGTAATTGCCATAAATGTTGTTGCAGTTGATATGTAACTATAATAATGTGATTCGGCTTCTAAAGACTATTGTGCTTGGATTTTGCAACTTCAGTAATGGAACATCAACAATATGATCCGCGAAAGTGGGTATAAGTTATATGTTCAATGTAAAAGAGAAAGCGAAATCCAAAATGAAATTCAATTAAACATTAAGGGGGTCATTACATTGTTCACCTCCTATAATAATGGAATTTGAGAGAAGTGATGCCTAACTAAGGTATTGGGAGGACCACATTTAATATTGTTTCTGATTTGGGAGGGGTCAAGGCCCCTACCCGCCCCTTTCCCTTTGCTCTTGCTTAGAACCATACATTTACTCATTTGATTTCTACATCATGTTCATATGTATTGTATAGTGCACTCCACTAATCCTATATCATCAATAAACTTGTTGATCAATATGTCAAGATCCATCGCGAGTTTTCATTCAAGATCAAGATTAAGGCCACAAACCCAAGGTACGACAAAATTTTTTTAAATGTGTACTTTTTAATTTAAACTATGAAGGTTATGTTTAATAATAACATTTTATATGGATGCATGCACCGTGTAATATGATAAATTTGTTGAGTCATCTACGTAAATGTAAAGATTTCAATATTAGAACCCTCGTCACTTGTCATCTTCAAGTCAGGAAAGGAAGTTTCTTGTGGATCACCATCATAACTTTTAGACAGTACGGTAAAAACAACTGCAACATCTTGATGAGTTCTTAACTCATCCTTTATGTGGGAGGGACTTTTTGGTGTATATGATATGCATGATACAAGTTATACATTGAGATTCTTCACAACACTAATAAGGTTAAGTACATGACTCAATAAACAAAAAGCCTTTGAGTTTTCATGTGCTTGGAAATCCTTTCTTAATCTTGAGTTTGAGTTTTTTTTACTTGAACTCCTTTGAGCCTAAGTTCATGATTAGTTTCCCCTACTAAATAAGCTCGAGACTATGTTACGGATGTACTTAGACGATATCTGCTCGATTAGGGTCAGCTCTCTTTATACCTCTCAAGCCATAAGAGGCACTATTGCAATCTATAGACTTCTTACTCATCTAGTTCAAGCAAATATATTATAAAGCGACCATGAGGAAAGCTCTCAATGAGAGAAAAGCAGAAGGCAACCTTATAGCTAAAACCTCAGGCTTGGGGACCTTCTAGTTTGGGATATATTTCTATATAGGTCATGGGTTGTTCGGTACTTGAACCTAGAAATAGTCAGATGGAGGAGAAATTTTTCTTTATTGCAAGAAGAAGCCCCCACCCCTCGCGATCCTGACCTAGCTTCAAGATACATAAAAAAATTGTTACCATCAAAATATGCATGCTTATGCAATACTAACTTTGCAAAAGAATAGTGAATTCATCTCCCAATAGTTTATGTCATTTCTCAAGCAAAAGACGAGAGAAGAAAGAAAAAATATAGAAAGCTCTCTTAATGCAACAAGACAGGGCACGCATTGTTCTCAACTAAAGATTTTTTTAGATTTGAGAATAAATTCGAAAAGAAAACTATATGCATGTGACTTGGGAAGATTTAAGCAATAGTGAAAAAAGAAGATGAAAGCATGCACATGTAATTGTCTCTAATTACAAATAATATTTTCAAACAAATCGAGGTTACAAATAACGTTTTCAAACAAATTGGGGATAAGAATATCCAAGTTAACATTGTTTTTAGTATTTTTTTAGTTCTTTTTTAAGATGCCAAAAAGGGGGAGAGAGATAAGTATTTACAAAATATAGGGTTTCAAGTAGGTGAACTGTGAAATATACCAATCAACAAATTCAAAGTTAAAAAATTACAATATACACAAATAATGATAGAAGATGCAAACTATAATGGCCCACGTTGATTTTAACGTGGAAGCCCACACGTGTAAAAACAAACATCCCAAAATGTTTGCTCAAGGATTCCCCTTTGCTCTATAGGAGAAGCTTGCTTCCACAATTTCTACTACTTGAACTGAAGGTAGAACATCCTTACGTATAACATGTACCTCTCCTTGGACAAGCCTTGATAGAGATTATATCTCACATAGATAGAGGAACCCATGGCGCAGTATTGATGTACAACAAGCTAACAAAAAGAACCTTGTTAGTTTGTAAACTTAATACACAAGTTTACTTGAGTTTTGTGAAGTATGAAGAAGGAAAATAATGCTCGACGGAGATGGGTGAGAGTCGTGAGACCTTGGGGACACGAATGAGCACTTGAGAGCTTTGAGCGCTTAAGAATTGCATATACAATTGAGAATATACAGCATACAACTCGCATATGACATAGGAAGTAGTAGATCTAGTTTTAAAGCCCTAACCTTACTTAGATGTCTTGTAAGGGACTTAGGAGTCATATTTATAATCTTAGGAAATTTTAGTCGTTTAATCTAGATAAATGTAACGCCCCTAAATTTTTAGCTTCTCGTAGAAGTCTCAAAATATATCTAATATTACTCAAAAGAACTAGCTACATGCAGGCTTTCCAACGAGCCTACGAACGCGTAATTCCGAATTTGATATTTACATGCATTTTAGTGAAGAGGAATCAATGATAATCATGGGAATTCGGAATCACAAGAATTAGACTAATCCTACAAGGGTTAGGGTTATTTTAGAGTTTCTAAGTCTTGGGAGTCACATCTAAACCATATTAAAGCCTCCCTCGTTCATCTCCCTTCGTCTTCACTCATCTCCCCGAGTTCGAATCCCAAGGGGATGCTCCGGACTCCCGAAATTATAGGGCCTACTATTAAAAAAAGTTATCCTCTCCTTCCCTTCTTCTCCATAGAATCGACGACACCACCACCATCATCGGGAGCCTACAAAGCTCCTCAACTCAAAGGCAATGACAGAAAGAAGAGCATCGTCACAAGGGGAAGGTACATCTCCAATCAGATCCGTGATCCGATAGATTGTATGTATGGATCAAAGGCACGAGATTTCTTGTGCACAGGTAACGGAACCCCAATCTTCTCCATTTTATTTTTGCATGCCATTTGATTTTGGAAATTGTTGATTTTAGGGGTTTGAATGATCGATTTCGATCCTATCCAGGGTTGCTTTTTGTTGTTGGTATGTCGATTTATTTTCGTATCAAATCACTTTCGTTTTAATCTATGCATAACATGATCTACGAGTTGATCTTGTTAAGAGCTTTCATATTACGAAACTACGCGTTTTAAGCGTCGCTATTAACCGAAGAATGTGAACTGTATGTTTTATTGTCATCATGTACCAAATTCATAAAAGAATCATATCAAACCTATGAAAATTCTATCGGATTCTAAATACAAGGGAATAACTTGATCTGTTTTGGTATTTACAAGTTATTTTCAAGTGGATGCCTCAATAGTTAATTGTGGAAAGTTCTTTAAATTTGTAAATATGATATTTGGAATGATGAGGATGTTTAGGATTCACTGATGTCCATTAGATAGGTTGGAGCATAATATTCCTCAGCCTAAGGGAGAAGACTTCTGTTGATATAACTGTTTTGAACAAATCTAGACAATATCAATCTGTATGAACAACCATGACTTATTTTGGTTGCAAGGAATGCTGGAAACACTGATCGTTAGTTGTGAATGGCTGGACATGATCCCATCCTTGTATTGTGTGTGTGAGATAGTTTGCTTTACTTGGCCGTTTGCAACAGTTTTCCACTACATCCTTAAGAATCTACAAGATCAGGAATACAGAAAGTATATTATTAATTATACAAGAACTGATTGACTTTTCTTACTAAAATGTAAGAGTTACCTAATGCTTATTTTGTTAGTTATCATTGGGATGATATCATGATAATAAAAGCAATAATAAATTAGTGGAGTGTCAAATTTTGTAAGACCTTTTTGGCAAGTTTGTTTTCCAATGGAAAGACAGTATATCGAGTCTCCAGAAATTCCAAGGAGTGAGATTGTGTATATCAAAAGATTCCTGCTGGTAATATATACTACCTTACAGGGTCAAGTATACCATGAAATGTATGCAGGTCTACTTAAATAACTCTTACACTTGGCCTTTTTTAGTCTAACCCAGATACATGAAACCAAGGTGTTCGGGTGAGGGATAGGACACTTGCGAGCATGCCTTAGATGGGGCGCTTGGATTGTTTGTTGTAACAGCAGATCTGTTGTAGCAGCAGAGCCGCTCGATCACGATCGGACAGTGCACATGGGTTCCGGATTTGGGTGAGCCCTTTTGTTTGCATCACTCGATCGTGATCGAGCGGCTCTGCTGCTACAGCAGACGATCTGTGCCCTTAGATGGGAGTCTTATTTGCAAGGTCGTAATTATTAGGTGGTTTGGTTAATTCTTAAAAGTAATCACGTAGTTAAATATAATACTTTCCGGTAAAGTATATAATATGCATGTATAAAAAGCATACACTACAAGGTGGGTGTACACCCTTGTTGTCCGACTGAGCTGATAGTGAATCACCCCCACTCGAGGAGCATCTCACAGTGGGGTGGTGGTAGGTACTCTGGAGAGTTAGGTGGCTGCACACGTGCATCGCACTATACAGATCCATAGTTGTGGCCATTTGCTTTGGGGTGAGAGAGACTCCCATGGTTGACTCGATTGACAGAGTTGTGGTTCTGTGGGCTATATGCCCGTGTCCCAAGTGTTAGAGTACTGCCAGCCAGACTAACTGAAGGGTCACGTTTGCACACATGTTTTGATTTTTGCTCTAGATGAAGCATTATAGCGCTTTATCCCAATGTTGATTATTTCCTTTTACGGGTGAGTTTGGGATAATTAAATAAATAAAAGTTTCGGATAAAATAATGTAAAGGAAGTGGTTTAATTGTATATATATTTTAGATTCTCTATAGTCCAGAAACATAATTATATGCATACAATTTTTTTCTATTAGAATGGATTCCATTATACGTGTTCAGTTACTACATATTTACCTTGCCTACCTACAATCTTTTATCATATAATTTATTTTTATATTCATATTGGATCATTTGAATCGCAGGTCTTTTAGAAATTCAACAAGAAGTATTGAGCAGGAGACCGAGGCTAGAGTGTTTGACAGTGCAGTTGAGAATCAGAACTGAGCTTATTACCTCAACCAGTAGCCATTTTTTCTTATCTATTTCTCTTTTGCTGTTTATGATGTGATAACGAGAATTTAGATGTTTTTGTTATCTTTTTGTGAACATTTTCTATCTGAATGAAATTTTTAATTTTGTCACATGTTGTACAAAAGGTATATCATGCAGGTTGTTTGTATATGTTGTCGGGTAATTTTTGTGAATGTGTGCTGAGATGCACTCACGATGAGACGAGGCATTATAATAAATAGGATTAGGTGAGAAGTCACCAACAACTAGCATGAAAGATATCATTATAGAACAAATCAATCAATTGAAGTATATAATCAATTGATTGGTACAAATAGTTAGTTAATTGAAACTTTTTAGTGACCATGATAGTTAGGATTATCATTCAAAAATGATAGTTGCAGTAAAAAGACACTCAGTAAAACTGTGGCATGTGCGATTGAAAAATAGAGACAATGAGCATGTTTACTAGAATCAATATTAGTTGCTTAGGGTTTTGAATTAGTCAATTGAAGGATATTCTAGTCGTCTAGGAAGAATGTGTAATCAGCTGAAAAATTGAATCTAGAATGATGATTTTGGGATTCAAGGATAGTTTGTTGTAAAAACTAGATAGTCGATTGAAGGTGGGATCAATCGACTGAAATGCAATTAGTCGATAGGTGCTTTTTACTTCTTTTTGCTTGTCAAATAAGGATATATAAAAACTCTAACTTAGTTTTTTTACAAATAAACATATGTAGATAATCTAATTTCTTGATTTTCTTTAAATCACCCCTGATTGTCTTCCACTTGTTCTTGACTTTAGAGACCTTAATTGCGAAAATTGTGAATGATTTTAACTCAATCAGCCCATAATTAGTGAGGCTTTCCCGTTTGTGTATCTTGCATGATGAGTAAAAGATAGCATAATTTACTTAATTGAATAAGTGTTTAGATTCATAATTATCAAAAACACTCTAAGTACTTAGCAACATGCCCTTCACATGCGGTACATGGTGTTGAGGAGGCCTCTGTAAACAAATTTGCATGGCTAGATTATCAGGGCTCTGGAATCTCCATTTCATCACCCTTATTCTTTCATTTTAGCCTTAAATCCCTAACTATATGCATGTATATAACATTAATTTGTATAAAATAACATTCAATAATTAACAATTAAATACTTCCAAAATAAGAAAATAAAAGAAAGAAAAGAAAAAGAAATGAACTGTCAAAGACAATGAATGGTCCTAAACCCCGAGACCATTAGTCGACAAAGAATAAAGTAGGGAGAGATAGGGCAATTAAATTGTACACAATACTCCTCAAAACTAAATTCGTGATTCATCAACAGATAGTCATTTGGGCCCTATTTTATTTTCCACTTTAAACACCTCAAATATAAAACCACAACATGAAAGTTGTACATAAAAATACAAAAAATGCAAAACTAATTTCACAGAAAAATAAACACAGTGCATCCAGGACACACAGAAGAAAAGCTGCCAACAAAACTTACCAGATTTGTATCTCCTCCATACAAACTCAAAATTGGCCAAACTCACCTTTATTGTTTGTAAAATTTAACTCTCTATTTCGTGAAAGTGGTTTCTTTAAAAATAGAGTTCAGATGCAAAGTTGGCCTTTGGGTCCTTATTATATTTCATACATGTATATTATATTCAATCTATCCATTTTTTATTTTTAGCTCTCTTGTATTTTTAAATATTTGTAACTATTATTTTAAACACATCAAAAACATAAACCTAAAATAAAACCATTAATAATACATTAAAATAAATCAAGTATTAAAATATATAAGTAAACTATACATATATAATACATATACATATATATATTCAAGTAAATAAATAAAATCGAAAAAATAAAATAAAAATATGTAAATGTGTATTAAATATATTACAAATATATAAAATACATGCATATAATAATAAAATAATAATACAAAATAAAAATAAAATACCCAAAATACAGATAGAATTCTTATCTAATGATCCATGACGTAATCCTAGGCGTGAAGAATAAAAAAAGAGATATTTTTCATTTTTTTCTCGCTTTTTTTATCTATTCCATATATACATTTATATGTAACAAATAAAATCTACATGTAAATATTAACACCTAATAAATTAGCTTGTAAAAATAAATAAAAATTCATGATAAAATAATACATAAATAAATAAACAATTCTGATGTTTTAACTTTTAATTAATAAAATCAATCATTATTTCTTTTTAAATTAACATGGGATTTTTTCTTTGAAATTTTCTATTTTGTCCACGTAAACAAACCATTGCCAGTCTTTGTTGACCTATTAGGTCAACTGTCCTTTCCAATTGCCCACCCATGTTAGACTCACCAACCCTCTGACTTCTCCCCATTTTCACTCCACCTCCACTACCCCTTCCTCTCTAGACCACCACCAACCTGCAACTCCCTCATCCCTATCCCACGCTGGCCATCTAGGCTTCACCTACCACCTTCACCAATCGCGCCATCATCCCTTGAAACCTCCCCCTTCCTTTATCTATAAATAATCCTCCATACCCCCCCCTCTTGATTTTCATCCCGTAACCCTAAGAGGAACTATCTAGGATGAGTTTCTCGTGATAGGAGATGCTCCTTGGACCTCGTCGGCGTGTGGAAGGGTTGATTCATGGTGATCTAGCTCGTTGGAGATCTGCTCAAGCAATGCTTCTCCTGCTCCCTAGAACCCCAGATATGAGCTACTAGGAGTAGTGTAGTTAGCTCGCATTTTTAATTTCTAGCTTAGATTTAGCATTAGTTTAGTTTAATTCCAATAATCTTAGGTTTAATTCTGATTTTAGCGTGAGATGGAGCTTCCACTCCAGCCATTGTTTCACCTGTATTTTCAACCCAATTTTGACACCATATCACGTCCATTATCTTGCCCCTTCGTCCCTTCATCGAATGCACCATCTCTCCACCTCTGGTTTTGCACAAATCAGAGGATTCGATCTTCATCTCAGTCGCACGGCTGAGCTCATCGCCCCCTTCATTCTCCTCATGTTTCGGCTTCAAAATAGGTCGAGTCTCTTCGCCTCGAGCCCCTCAATCTTCAAGGAACCAGGCTTGAAGGAGTACTTAGAGTGTGAATCGAACATCTAGAAGGCGCTCCAGTCCGTCAGAGCTAAAAGACCTCCAGGTCTCCTCAAAGCGAGACATGGACTTATTGAAGACCTTTCTGCACCCGCGAGAAGGCTCCAAGAAGCTTTTGGACTCTTCAGAGGAGGAGGATATCACCAGAGTTGAGTGCACTCGCCGATTGAAGTTTAGGGAAGAATACATTATTCCTTGTTCTTCATCATCCCTCCATCATTGTCGGTTGCACCTACTCCTCTAGATCTAATCAGCAGCATCGAACACAAGGCAAAGTGGTGCACTATCCCAGTCACACGATCAACTTGAGTGACACACAATACACAACTGAATAGCACACTTTTGGGTAAATTTCACGATAGCCCTAGTGCCTTTTTGTAATTGTTATAAAGTCTTGTAATATAAACTTGAGTTTAAATATTGTTGTAGATATTATAATGGACCCCATGTACATTATCTAAATTACATTCATGTCCTCTTCTAGCTCACTCACGTGATCCCACACGTGAGGTGCTGGGCTTTTTGCAACCTAACCCTCTCAGGTTCAGGCATTTATGTTTAGTCTTTAAATTTGTATGTTATGCGTTAAACTTTCGGGTATTTTGCATGCGAACCCTTGTATTTCGGGTATTGTTAGTTATTAATTATTAATAGTTATACATATACTCTATGCTCTTAGTGCTTCGACCCCTACAACTTTGTCACTATACACATTTTGTAAGGTACAATGAACTTCATCATGCATTTATTCATTATTTATCTATATCGTGGGCTGGTTGTTGATCTATTTCATTGATTCGAGCACCGAGTGTCGTGAGAGAGGCCCCTGCAGCAATTGTTGGATCGGACTTGTTGGACACTGCATACCCTCCAAGATCGGGCATTATGTCCTTCGTCTCTTTCAGATTATCAAATGACACCGTTGTTGGGGAGCAAAATAGATAGGATAGTGTATATCTTGTTTGTTTATTTGCATATAGTTGCTTTTATTTCTTTTTTATAAATATTTTTTTATCTATTCTAACCATTTTTTGTCAACTTCTTTACGAGGGACTGTGAAGCGAAGGCAGCTTTCATAAGAGAGTCGGTGCACCAAAGCTACGTGGAGAGAAGCTCTTTCTTTGCGAGCTGATAGGAGAGAGTAGGAAGGAGACAAGGAGAGAGACCAGGGCAGCATATCATAGTCTTTATTTTTATTTTTATGCGAGAGAGGCATTATTTATAATTTGTAATAATACAGGGACATGACAATTTGAACATTCAGACACTTGAACATTAGCAAGCCTATTTTATCAGGTGTATGTTCACTTGGGGGCTTGTCAGTTTTTGTCATGGTTTTCTTTGCCTTCTCATTTTTTCTCCTTATTTTTCACTTATTTTTATTTGTTTCCCATAATTTGTATTGTTCGCCCTTATTTTCATCTGTTTTATGTGAATGAGCCCTTAGATGTTTAAGATTGCTTGATCGAGTAACTTAGGTCCATAGCCCTAATATCTACATGTACCTATAGTCTCTACGCTTTGACCTTAGTCAAACTAAATTTGCGCTTCATGCTAATAGCAATTTCTGCTTAGGACGATTCCATCGACTGCATACCCATGTAGTATAATTTAAATTTCTGCTTTGCATCCCGCGTGAAGAGAGACGGGAAGCACTGCAAGTCTTCTATCTAAGCATCCATCATTCTGATACAAGGGTGAGATTTCCATCCCAGTATCAACTTGCATTGCTTTTCCACTATCTCCCTCTATTTTTGATAACTTGGGTCTAAGAGAAAATCCAAAAAAGGCAAGTATAATCTTGAAAAGTACTCAAAAATGTGAAAATCAAAAATTAAAATAAGGGGAATGATAATGATACTTTGGCCATAAATAAAATTCATAATAGACTTCATTGTACTGGATTCCTAAAGTCCACATTGTTTTCAGGTACACTCCGGGCAGAGTGAGACATTACCCTACGACTTAGAGCCAAAATCCCAGCCTGGGTGTTGCTTTGTTATTGACTGGATTCATGAAGCATTGGTGCTTGGCGAGTAGGGCTAAGTCTGCTTGCAAAATTGGTACGAAGTACTGAGTATAGGGGAACTACGACGGTAGATCCTTGTCTCATCGTACCATGATCGAGTACCCCGCAAGGGGGAAGTATTGGTTTTGTCTATCAGCCTCCTCCTCTATTTTTAGTTGAGTAGTGGATCTAGACCCAATAGCAAGGTTTCTCTTAAAAAGTACAAGCTACATGTGACAACGGAAGTAGAAAGTACGAGATACTTTTCTGATAGTACTCACTTTATTATAGGGCTAGCCTCTAAGGACTTGCTAAAAGATTTACCTGAATAACAATTAAAATCGAAAAGATAGAAATAGCCGAACTCTTACGGCTTCGTAGGTATGAGTTGGTGAATCCTTCACATTTTGTATGTTTGGATATAATTTAAGGCCAAAGATCAGTCCTGTGCACTTGCCCTATTGTTTCTTTTCTCTATTTTCATTTCTTTTTACATTGCTCACTTTGAGCATTTTCTTATTTCCTCTTCATTTTTGTCCTCTTGTTCATCACCATATTCCTTACTTTTCATCTCCATTCCTCTTTTTCCATGAGGTCGACTCATGGATGGTTTACTCAGGACCCCGTTGATATCCACACCGTTTTCACGAATTGACACCTTCGATGATTTGAGGCGATTCCCGAGAGCTCGGTTCAAACTTTGCGAAGCACTCTCTAGACTCCCCATCTTCTTCTCCAATAAATCAAGATCACTCTTGTTCCAACATTTTCCCTTGTGGATGGAGATTGATTTATCTTCATATCAAGCACTCCATTCACGTCTGTCTAAAATTGACCCTAACTAGACTCCTCTCTTCATCTTGTGCCCAAGATTGTCAGTCTGATCGGGATGAATTTAAATGTGCAGATAAAAAACCAAACACGATTCTCGTTCAAATCAATTACTCTAAGTTTGATTCAAAGATGGCTCCCTCAAGGGAAAGGGAAGGTGATAATCGAGATTTTGTGTGGGTCTAAAGTAGTCTACACAAGGCGAGAACTACAGTGTCGCTGAAGCGACCGCTCACGAAATCCCAGTTAGTCAATAATTAACCCACAACAATGATTAAGCAATTAAAATAAAATTTGTGAAGTTAAATTTATTATAACTCTACAATGGATGTGTATAGTATGCAAGCAAGTAGAGGTCGATCATAGGGAGCAAACGGGGTAGATCGGGCAAGTGAATGCAAAAGTGATTGTGAAATGTTTGTCTATATGTTCTTTTTGTAGGTTTTAGATTTTTAATTTTTGATTTTATATTTTTGTATTTTGATTTTTTAATTTTCTATTTTCTATTTTCTTTTTATATTTTTATATTTTTATATTTTCTCTTTCTTTTAAAATATATAATAAAGCTATATATAAGAGTATATATACAATATATGTTAATATAGATATAAATAATAAAAAATAATCAAAATAAAGCAAATAAAATCTTTTTGGGTTTAAAAATATCTTTTACTATTTTGTGATTTTTAAGATTTTTTGCTAATTTTTATATATTTTTAAAGTCAAAAATACCCTAAAACATGGTTTAATTAATTACCCAAAATTAAAATGGAGATAAAAATAGCAAACATTATCAAAAATTTCTCCAAAGTAATTTTAATAAATAATATAGAGAAAAATATAAAACAGAAAACACAATTTTTGGGATTTTGAGGCGTTTTCCATTTTTAAGGTATATTCTTTTATAATTTTTACTGATTTTTTGTCTTAAGGTTAAAAACACATAAATAGGGAAAATATATTTTTGGGGGATTTTTTCAAATGTTTTTATATTTTTTTGGAATTTTTAAGTCAAACAAGAGCTTTTTGGATTATGTTTTATTTTTAATAAATAATAAAAAGTCCTAAAATTGCAAAATAAAATATATCATGAAAGTGTGTGCAATCAGGAACTTACATGTATTTTTTGAGAATTTTTGGAGTTTAATTGCTATTTTAAATAATAGAAACAGTAAAAAGAAACTACAATACTGACAGGCATTTTTGTAAATAAAGATAAGTCCAGAGGCCTCATTGTAAATTCTATAAAAATATTAAACGTGTACAAGAGTTTTGGGAGTAAATATAAACACAAACCCAAGGTGTGGCATTGGTGGACGACGGTGATCCTTTCACTAATCCACATGGCACGTCCAGAGCATCCGATGGCGGTTGGTCGATCAGTGGTTGAGATTAGATCCCACTCAGAGATCTGACGGTCTGCAGCTCAGTTGATCCAACGACGGTTGCTTTGCTGGAAGATCCGAGCCTAATCCAACGATGGAGGAGGCGGATGAACGAACAAGGAAGAACTCCGCCGAGGCGAAGTTCAACCTGTCAAATCATGCTCATCCGATGCACGATGAAGCTCTGAAATGGCTCGATAGGTTCATGGGAGGCTCATGTATCTACCAGGGGCATCAAAACGATCGGAGAGGCACTGGAGGTCACCCACGAGGGTGGCGGAGCAGGCACGTTCCAGGTGCCTTTGGCATGACAAAAAATCACCCCAGGCGAGTCTCGGTCGTCCCACCTACATAGGAAACACACCCGGGTCGAGGGCAAACTACCTCAACCCAATTAGTTGGGTGGATGGAAGCCGGGGGCGAGATGGCGGTAGCTCCGGCGAGGCAGGGAAGAGGAGCACCGAGAGCTACCTCCAGAGCGAAGCGAGGTGGGTGATGTGAGGCGGAGCGAAGGAAAATGACCAGGGCGAGAAATGGAAGTGGTGGCGGGTCGCAGCACAGTCGGAAATAGGGTGAAGGTGTTCGCTGGAGGCTAGCTCCGATGAACTACGAAGGTGGTATTTACGGCTAAGTACATGATTAAGGCTCAAAATAAACACAAGAACTAACCTAAGAACTAATCTAAGCAAGAAAAGAGGAAGAAGGCGAACCTCAATGGCTAGAAGACCAAAGATGCAACCTCACGACGACGGCTCACCGGAGATGGGGTGGAAACGCCCATCGACTCTCCTAGTCGCACCTCCGAGGAGCTGGAGAGCTACCTATCACCTCACTCAATCCAGAGCTCGAAGAAGGAGGGACAAAATGGGTCCAAAGAGGTTCAAATTTGAGAAAAAGGCGAAGGGAGGTATTTGTACAGGTTGGTTGGGCAGGGGGAAAGAACGAGGGACACTGCTCGATGCATCGATCCACAGTCCGAAGAGACGCTTGGGCGTGAATCATCGATAACGAGGAAGAAAAGTCATGAAGGGCTCATCACGAAATGGTTCAAGGAGCAATCCCTAGAAATCTGAGAAACGAGGCGAAAAAACAGATCTGACAAGGGCTACTAGATGTCAGAGGAGTTGACCGTCGGTCAATCCTTGACGCACCCTGGTTGGTCCACGTGGACCAACTAGGAAAAATCCAGGCAAGAATGTTTATAAATTCAATATCAATTAATAAATGATTTTATTAAAATAAATTTATAAAATAAAAATTGTTTCTTATTTTCTATATTATTTTATTATGTTTTTTTATTTTTAGAGGTATTTAATTGCAAGTTACTTTTTAGGGTTATATATATGTATATTTACCTATGTATTTAGGTCTTTTATTTTTATTTTAAATATTAAATTTTTTTATTTTTTTATTTTTTTATATAATTATAAATTATTTTTATATACTTAAATATATTTTTATTATAATTTCTGATATAATATGTACACTTAAATAAATAGGTGTATTAATTGTATAGATATATGTATTTCATATATGTATTTTATATGCATATTTTATTTTAGTGTTTTCTTTATGTTTTTATTGATGTTTTAATGTATTACATATATTATAAATAATATTTACAAAATTATAAAAATAATAAATAATAATTAAAATGATTATTTTAATCGGGTATAGTATACAATAAGTGTATAAAACCTAACTTTCATGCCTTAACTCCAAAAAAATGAACCACCTTCATTAAATAGCTTATTAAAAGTTATATAGAATTAAAGGTGATTTTGATATATTTTGAGTTTTTATTTGAGAGAGATGTGTCTGAGAAGTTGTTATTTTGGAAATTTATTCAGATAATAACTTTTACATAGTATATTATTTTTGTATGAAATCAATTTTGTATTTTTATATATTTTATTATATACAACTTTCATGTACAAAGTATCTTTATTTGAGGTATACAAAGTGGAAAATAAAAGAGGTCCCAAAATAAATAATAAATGAATTAATAAAAAGGGTTTCTTATCATACAAATGGCCCTTATCTCCCCCTACTTTATTCTTTGTCGACTTAGTCATCGAGATGCCTAGGTCTCGGGGTTTAGGGTCATAAAATATCTTCGATATTTTTTTATTTTCTTTATTCTATAATTTTGGCATTAAAAGCAATATTTTATACAATATTTATACAACACCGGGTGAATGTCAAATTATGCAAATTAGAGGTGTCTACATGCATTTACGAGGGCTTTTAAGACCAAAATGATAAAATAAAGGTAATGAAATGGAGATTCATCACTCCCCTATACTTGCCTTTTCTAGTCCCTAGCAAACACTTATGCAATAAGTGCAGAAAAAGAAAAAAACAAAGAAAAGAAAAAGAAAGAAATTAAATTAAGTTTAATTATCAAACTCGTCTTCACAAAATCAAAGTTTGGAGTTAAGTCGGACCTTTGGAATTTTAGTGCAGGCGGAACCTTATTGGGAATTGTACTTGAAATCCAACAACCTTCGAGAATCCCAAAACTCTGCTCAAGTCTCCTCAATAGCCAGGTCAGAATACTTCAACTCATACGCAAACCCTTATGACTATGAATCTAACTCGTACAGTATATGTGATAGTGACTCTCCCCAACTAAAATGACAAAGAAACTGACTTCTCCAGCATGACAACCCAGTAATTCCCCAATCCAACAACTCCTTCCTTGAGGAGCGGGGTATTTCCTTCTAAGTTCAAGTGATAACCAACTCAAGAGGATGGGGTGAGGAGAAGAATGGACGGTAGCCAATGTAGCTACCTATCCTATGATGCAAGACCAGTGTAGTGAAGTCATCCAGCTGCAGGCTCACATGATATGACTTTGAAGCTCAAGCTTGCTTATTGACTATAAAAATATATACACTCCGGCAGACATTTATTTTCAATCAGGTCTGTCTAATTTTTTTTGGAGTTTTTTTGAAATACTATTTACAACAAAATTTACATAAGGAGTTTTTCCTCTTGAGCTAGTAAACTATCCCTTTTTTGAAGCATTATTGCAACTCACAATCTCCTGTCTTTAGATATCTCTGCTACTGACGGGTTGGGGTTCACTTCCCTCCCTAGACGAGGATAAATGTTTCCACTTGTGTGTGTCTCATACCGGCAAATCCAATCCCCTCACCATTCCAACTGAGTTGAGCCAAGTGAAAGGTGCAGGTATCCAAGTTAGGTCATTATCAACAAGAGCCGTACATGTGCTCTGAAATACTCTACTTAGGCAGTCAAGAATCCATCAAACCAAGTCTCACAATCCTCAAAGAATTAAGTCAACTAGACTTGAAATACTTCAATTCCAGCTCCTATAAGGTTCTTGTGATTAGGTAGATTTAAGGTCCAACCAAGCTCTAATCTTCGAATTTTACTTAGACTTGTTCAATTATCAAACTCAATTCGAAAAATGTGAATGCTATGTAAATGCTATTTACAATGCAGAAAGTATTTTTGTGATGCAATTTCTAATTTTGAACTTTTTATGGATTTTTGAAAAAGATGATGCAAATGCATTTTTTGTGTTTTTCAAAAATGTTTTGAAAATGTTTTTGGAATTTTTTGGTTTTGCAAATGCTTTTGTGATTTTTGAAAACAAATGTTTTTGGATAAAAACTGGGTACAAATATTTACGCGGGGATGCATCTTTTGTTTACAAGAATTATGTTTTAGGAATTTACAAGGGGTAAGTGATTATTTTTACAGGTATATAAATAATTTTAGTGTGATGTATATATTCCTCAAACTTATTTGAAAATTATTTGGCAAAAAACTATAGTCCAAAATAATTTTTACAAAGATTTTTTACAAACATCTACTCACATTTGAAAATAATTTTGCAAATGCTTTTCAAACAATATTTTTTTTTCAAAATATTTTTGCAACCATTTTTCGAATCATCTGCAAAATCGTCTTTCAAACATTTTTATTTCACTCAAAGAAAATAATTTTACAAACAAAATGTTTTTACAAGGTTGAAAATATTCAACAAAATGTTTTCCAAAAAAAATTCAAAAAGATTTTCAAACATTTTGCAAAAAATATTTTTACCTGACTTATAATCAATATGTACAAAAAGAATTTGAGGAATAATAAACAACTTATTATTAAGTATTTTTAATGAATTAGATAATGTTTTTAGCCATAATTATTATTGTTGAAAATACGAAAGTACGAGTTATGACTAAAGTATATATGAAGTATATACGACCCCCTTATACTTAGCTTGAGCTATGTCCTGATAGATCAGAGAGAAAAAGAGAAGACATAACTCGTACTGAGTATAGAAAAGTCTAAAGAATAAATGAATATAGAATGAATGGACGAAAGAGAAGTCGACCATCTCCCCTATACTTAGGATCAAATAATCCTAAGTATAGCAGACTGTACACAAGGCAGTGAGGGTCAAGGGTGGGAATGAACAAAACGTACTCATACTGTCTCCCCCTACACTTAGGGTAAGATATCCCTAAGTATAGACAAGAAGAGGAGATAATGGAGAGGATCAAAGAATGACAGAATTCGGGGTGCACATCCCCCTATACTTAGGACAAAGTATACCCCAAGTATAGAAGACTGACAAAAAGGGGTGACATCTTTTTGGTAGAAAAAGAAAAAAGAAAATGAAAAAAGAAAAGAGATCTGAAGATGGAAGAAAAGATAGAAGAGGATGTACACATCATTCCCCCTATACTTAGGGTAAAAGAGCCCTAAGTATAGGCAACGACAAGAGTGATGAAACATAACGAAGAATGAACACCCGGCTCGTCCACCCCCCCCCCATACTTAGGACAAAGTACATCCTAAGCAAGGCACCTAGGAGAATGGGGTGGATGAGCGACATGGGAGATGGAAGGAGATAACAGAAAGAGAATATACAACAGAATGTATCTACAAGAATCAAGAAGGTTGAAAGCGAACCTTCTTGCGGGACCGCTGAGGAATAGATCTGACAAGGTGGAGGTTGATATCAAGGTCCACAGTGGATGGAAGCCGATCATGATAGACCTGATGAAGATCCTTAGTAGTTGTAGAATGAGAAGGCACATACGGATCAGTGGAAGTAGTGTGTCTAGGTCTAGCCTTGGGTGTGTCACTGAATTCAAAGTGAAAAGGGACGAACTCATCATTGGAAGATGTAAAGTCAAGGTCGTCCTGCGAGGTCTCTCTTAGGTCAAAACCAAAAGGAACGAACTCATCAGCGGAAATAGTCGAATCATGTTCGTCCTCTATAGTCTTAACCAGATCATCATTCTCATCAAAAGGCCCGAATTCCTTAATAAAAGCAACAAGATCAAATTCGACCTTAGTCTCATCAATATCTGCCCTTCGCTCTAAGGTGCAAATCGTGTAAATCTCATAGATGTCATCAACACATTGCCAAACACCAGAGAAGGAACTCTAGGTCCATGCTTTCCATGTCTCCCTCCATGGAGAGGAATTCTCAGGTCTCAGTCGAATCCAACATGCAGCAAAAATCTCTGATCATCTCATCAAGGTCATAGTCCTCGGGGTCAGCTAAGATAGGTGAAGGTGCATCAGATGCAGGTCTCTGGTCGGTAGTGGGTGAAGTGATGATCACCTCGATCTCGTCAACATGACGAAAGCGAATCTCTCCTGATCCATAATCGATAATGACCCTCAAAGAGGCGAGAAATGGTCGTCCCAAGATGATTGGAGAGTGCTCCCCAATGGAGGTCTCCAAGGGCAATACAACAATATCAAAAGTATAGCTCATGCACTGAATCGAAATAACGACGTTTTCAAGGATCCCCTTTGGCCTCTTTATTGATCCATCAGCAAACTGAACGATCATCCCAGTTTTCTTGAGAGGCCCCAAGTGAAGAGACTATACTAGCGAGAAGAGTATGATGCTAATCGAAGCACCACCATCAAGGATAGTGTGATCACATGTGTGGTCAGAGATGTTGCAACTAATGAAAGGTGTAGCTATGTTCCTTTTCATAGAAATTGGGCGGTGAGTGATGGCTTGTGTAGTGGCTATGGTCAAGATATGATGCTCAGATCTGCTCCTCTGCTTTCTCTTTTTGGGTTAAGGATCAGATAAATGGGTCATGGTCTATTGAAGTGGAGCTGGAATGATCTCATGAATGGTGGCCATCACTTCGGTTTCAATCAATATTTTTTTTGAATTTTTGGATCTCCTCCACACAAGGGTGGACATCAGAATCATCATATAGACAAGGACGACTAAGAACAGTCTGTACAATGTCATCCACGGGGTAAAGGATGGGACAAAGTGTGAATGGATGTGTGGGTGTAGGTTCTGACAGATGGGACCTCTCCTCACAGTCTGGCTCGATCATGTGTCTCTAGAATTCTTTTTGTATTTCTAAAATTTTCTCATTTTTTGTATTTTAGGTGATTGCAAGCTCTCATGGAAATCCTCAATCAAGTCCAAATCATCAGATTATGAAGCATCAATATGGCTCTTATTTAGGCAAGTGGGGTCGTCAATCCTCGAATTCATATGCTCCATGAACTGGGACAACTTCTCAAGTGTGAAAACCATGAGAGGTGACTCCAACAGATCAATCTCGGGTGGATGTGAAGGTGGAAAATATGGAGGTGGAGGTGGATAAAAGTCCGAGGGTTGAAACTATGGATGAAGTGGATATGTACAAAAATCAGAAGCAAAGTCCTCCTGAAAAAATGGAGGTGGACCGACTGGAGTGTGAGAGGGATCTGCAAAATCCGGATAAAAAATGCTCCGGTCGGCCATCTCAAAATAAAAGGAAAATGATCAGGAGAGCACGATGGTCACGTCAAGAGAAGTGAAGAAAAAGGCGCAAATGCGCAACGATGATCTAGAATGCACACAAACAAGCACAAACAAATGCACACAAAACAAAACACACTTCACCTACTCAACTCGGTGAAGGCCGTGAAAGTTGGGTCTTTTTATCTTGTCTGTTTTAGAGTTAGGTGATAAGTCAAAAATTGTACAAACACTTAGGAAGGCTGAATGGGATTTGTGCATTAACTTAAGTGTGTACGCGAGCAATGTAAATCGAAGACAATGAGGGGATTACTTGCCCCAAGACAAAACTTTTCTTTCTGGTCTTTTTTAGGGTCAAGTAATATTTAGCAGTCCCAATGTTATTGTTATCACTTTTTTGTATTTTTAACAGGAAATGCACGAGCCTATCGAGGAGTCAATTTTACTTAGCACCTAGGTGGTCAAAACCAGAGGTAGAGTCGGAAAGGCAATTGATGAATCCACGATTCATCGCCTTTAATCTTTTATTTTAGCTTCATTCCCGTAGTCAAACACCTATAAAACCCACTAATTCCATGAATTTATTATTTTGCATGCATTTGTTAAATATGCATTTTTAACATTGTTTGTACAATAAATAAACAAATAAAGAAGAAATGAAAAAGAAAAGAAAAATAAAGGATGAATGTATGCAATAAATACACACTGACCCGAACCCGAGAGACGGTCAAGACTTGACCTGATCGACAGTAATAAAGTAGGGGGAGATAGTGTCTGCAATTCAAAAAGTTCAAAAAAATATTTTGTAAATATTTTTCCCTATATATTTGTATAAAACTTGTATTATTTTATTTGTACATAAATTGACTTCAAATTAATTATTTTTGTAAACAAAAGTTTTAAATAAAAATGTGTTGTAAATAATAAAAATAATTGCAAAGCAAAATAATATACACATTGCAAATAATCACACTCAGAAAAAGCCACAAAGCGACAATTGAAACACCAATTCCAGCTCCATACGAACTCAAATTGAATCAGACTCACTTCCATAATACTCTAAATTAAATTATCTTTCAAATGGCCATGGTTTCATAATTTTTGGAGTTACGGTTGAAAAGTCAATTTTCTGGGGTGCTTTGTGCAATTTCACCAATATTTATTGTACATATTTATTCATATTTATTTTTTATACATAATATATATAATTGTAAATATTACTTTCATTAAAAATAAAATAAAAAATATAAATAATAAAATTTAAAAAATATTTTTTAAAATATTTCTTTATTTGTACATATGTATATTGTATTATATGTACAAAATATTTGTATACAACTAATTTCCTTAAATAAAAATTACCAAAAAATTAATTATCTAATA
The DNA here is from genome assembly GCA_037367405.1 of Ottelia alismoides. Lineage (NCBI taxonomy): Eukaryota > Viridiplantae > Streptophyta > Magnoliopsida > Alismatales > Hydrocharitaceae > Ottelia > Ottelia alismoides. The sequence goes on along the minus strand of JAZKJV010008117.1, from coordinate 707,101 downwards.
TTAATTAGTTAATTTAATTTAATTACGAGGATTGTATTTAATTATTTGATTTATTTGATTTAAAGATTTTACCATGTATATAAGATTTTATTCCTTACCTTTAATGGCCACCATTAAGGCGGCTAATTAATTTTTATAAATTATTTAATTTATTTAGCTTATTTAATTTCGAAATTCATAATTAATTAATTAATTAATTAATCAATAAAAACTTTCTTTCTTTGTACATTCCTTCCTTTTTATTTTTCTTCTCTTTTTAATGGGCTCCTCCTCATTCGTTATTCGTTGATCGATCTTTGGTGGAGAGCAGCCCGATCTCCGAGAGCTTTCTTGTTGAAGAAGGGTGCCCAGCCTCCGAGCCGTCCGGTGACAGTGCGTCGGCCTTCGTCAAGGCCATCACGACATTTCTGAACCCCGATGTGAGATCTATTTTATTCCTTGTCATTTTTCGTAGATAAATCCTAGGTTTAATCTTTGCTTCGATTTTATTAAATTTTAGATATTAAAAAAATCCAAAAAATATTCACTGCACATTTTCCGATCCGCCATCGATTTCCATCTCATTTTCCGATCCCTACATTTCCTTTTTCTACCTCACGCAATCTCTCATATCCGGTCACGTACGGTGACCGGATCTCCGGATCCATTCCATCATATCGCAAGATCCGTCCGTTCACACATCCTATTTTTGTGCATAAATAAATAAATAAAGAGATCATATAATTGTTTTTCATGTTTATCTCACATTTATTTTTGCAGGAAAAATAAAAAAAATAATTGTTTTTGTCTCTAACCTTTGTTTTACAGGAAAATAAAAAAATATAAAATAGATTGTTTTTTTCTAACATTTGTTTTGCAGGTCCATCTAAAGAAATAAAAAAATTAATAAAAAATTTTACTTTCTGTCCATCGTTTACTGTTAAAAAAACTTAAAAAAATTCTTTATTCTACTTACAATTGTTTAAAAAAATAAAAAAACAAAAAAAATAAAAAATAATAGCAGGCCACTCGCCGCCCGCATCTCCTTCCAGCGTGGCGGCTCCGCCACCGGGCCGTGCCATGCTCAGGCCACCCTATGGCTCAGCTGCGCGGTGGCGATGCTTGCCTCCAACCACCCTCAGCCGACCGCCACTCCTCCCACCACGCTCCCCTGCGCGGCAACACCGTCGTTCTGCACCTCCAGCGGGAGGCGCAGCCGCCAGCCTCCTTCGCTCCTTTATCGTGGGCAGTGCCCGCGTCGTCCTCCAGCCAGGCCTGCACCGCCCTGCCTCTGCCGAAGTCCACGCCTCACGCGGCCGACCCCACCACACCGCACGTGGCGTGCACGGCCCCCGCACCTCCTCCGACCATGCCTGCCCCGCTCGTCCTCTCCGCTTGCGGTGGCACCAACCAAAACCGTTGCACGAGGCTGGTCCAGCCGCACGTCCCTATCACTGCGCCGACATCTGAAGCCGTCCCTAACCGCATGCGCGAGTGAAGAGAAGAAGAAGGGGCGACGACCCCCTCTCCCCCTTTTTGGGACTTTGTGAAGAACGAAGATGAAATGTGAACAATAACCCTAGGGGGTTTTGAATAAAAAAACATCTTTTGGAAAAATTACATCTGAAATCCCTGGCATTTTCTAATATTATAAGAAGACCCCTGTCAGCAATCAAGTCACGTGCGTCGCACACTCTGCCTGGGAAATTGCGACATCCTCTCTACTATTTTTTATTTTTTATATTTTTTTGGAAAACTTTTGAATAATTGCATTTTGGTCCCTGCATTTACAGAACAACAATTTGCCTGATCTTTTTGATGGAATACATATTTTTATTAGTCGAAAAAATTTCAAAAAAATTGTGTATGCTCCTGCTGTAGTGTTTGTCATTGTGTAAAATTTTCATAGCCCTTTGTTAATGGTTGATATATTTAAAAATTCAAAAATAGTTCTTTTTGCTTGCATGAAATTAGAAAAATCATAAAAATTCGAAAATTCACCTAAAAAATCCAAAAAAATAATTAGGTGTGTTTTGTTATCCTTTAATCTCTTTCCAATTTTTGTGCATAAATACTTTATAAAAACCAAAAATATTACGAAAAATAAAAATTCTTAAAAAAATTGTAGAAAATTGTATAAAAATCCAAAAAATCCGATCTTGGCCTCTGTTTGTAGATATTTGATTGCTCTTTATCTGAAAAATAATTTCCAGGAGTATTGGGCACTTAAAGTATTTTTAATTGCAAAATACTCTTGGCTGTGCACTATTTTCCTTATTTTTCACTGTTTGATTTTTATAAAATCATAAAACATCATAAAAATAGAAAAAAATACCAAAATTTTTTTAAAACCTATAAAACTCAAAAACATTTGCTGCATAATTTTCTAAGTATTTCTTTTTATTTTGAAAAATACAGAAAGAGTGTGGTGTGTGCTTTTGTTCCTTTATGCTTATTTTGAAAAATTAAAAATAAAATAAAAAAACCACTAAAAATTCTTTTAGAAATTTGACTACTGAGTTTTTAAATCGTTCTCCTTGTGTTGGACCTCGGTCGCTGTACCAAGTAAAAAGAATAGCGAAAACCGCTTACGTTTGTTGTGATTGATTTATCTTCTTTTGAGTGGTTTAAAATTACTTTTCTCGTTGATCGATTCGAGTTGTTGAGAACAACGGCACATTGCATATTATTTACATCTCTTGACCTCTCGAAATCCGCATCATCAGAATGGCGCCGTTGTTGGGGAGCACGGCTTTGTAGTCATTTTTCATTTTTGTTCAATTTTGTCTCTATTTATAATAACTGCCATCTGACCATCTCTTGTTTCTCTTTTTCTATGAGGAACCGTCGTAGATACGACTTGGACACTTTGTAGAGACCAGCACAGGAAGAGGAGCAGAGGAGCAGAAGACTGTTATTCTATTTAGAGAATTTTTTGTGAATAATTGTAATAATTTAGACTGTGAACACTTATGGACTTGGACTTTATTCGAGGTTTGTTTCGCCAAGTGTCGGTGCACTTGGGGGACCTCACCATTGTTTTTTGTGTTTTTGATTTCATTGCTGTAACTCGTTATTTGATTCTCGTGGTTTTAGCCCCTAGATGTAGGATTTTTTATTGATTGCGACGTAAATAGCTAAGGCCCAACACTTAATAGATTATATGTTCCTATAGAACGTAATCAGACCTTGCTAAAAATTAAATTGAAAAAGTTAACTTAATCGTTTGAGAGGCCACGTGTCGCTAGAGGTCGTATACAACACATGCATGATCCGTTGTGGCGGACACCGATCGACATCTAAGACCGGACTTAGGACTCTCTCTCTCTCTGATTAGTTAAATATCTGTTCTTCACGATCCATAGAAGCTGCTCGTCTAAGACCGATTTCCTTGTGCATCATATAGTTAGTTTACTTTCTGTATTTAATTTATGCGTGGATCATATTGCATGTAGAGTGCTGGAGAAAGGTACGCATTTCTATCTCTGCATGCATCATCGTGTTTGACCGTGCATTGGCTTTCTCGACTTCCTCCCTCTGTTTTTGGACTCAACTTAATCAAAGAGGAAATTGGAAAGTTCGTTAGATGTTATTTTTTAAAAAAAATCCAAAAAATAGAAAATTTAAAAAAAATAAAAAATTGGGACTGCTAATTGAACTTGACTCTAAAATTAAACGTAATTGATTTCTCATTGTTTTGGGAGAGCAACCCTCTCATTGTTTGCATTTTTAATTGCTCGCGTACAGATTAAGGAGTAGTGCCCAAATCCCGTTAAGCCTCCTAAGTGTTTGTACAACTTTTTGTGATCACTAAACTCTTAAAATTGAAAAGATAAAGACCGAACTCTCACAGTCAGATTTGTGTTGAGTTGGTGAACGGGGGGTTTGCTTTGTGTTTTGATGTCTTTGGTGTGAGTTAGTTACGTTCATCTTCTCTACATCATTAGCAATTACCTTCTACCTCCTATCTCTCTCCTCTATCCCACCCTCCCTCCCTTCATTTCACTCTATTTCTATCCCATCCTCTGTCCCTTCATCATCCTTTTTTCCTCACTTCATGATGGGCTATACTCCATTCCAGCCGGATTATGCGGCTTCTTCATTTCATGCCCATCATTCCCGTCCACTCTCTTGGGAAGTCGGAACTCCGATCGATTTCCCATCTTCTCCCTACCCACCCTCCCATTCGGGACATGATGTGAGTGAAGCCCGAGGAGACCAGTTTGACCAAATACGAAACCCGGGAGATTACCATACTGAGATGAGAGTGCATTCCATAGGCGATCACATGGAGCAGTTGCAAGCTTTAGATGACTTCTATCCTAGGATGATGGATGAGTTCACAGATCATGAAGCACAGTCCGCTTCTACTTTGAGACCCTTCATTCTGGATTTAGAGTTCATTGATCTACTGCCAAAATTTTCAGGGGAAATGCACGAGGAACCTTATATGCATATCAATGAGTTTGAGGATATTTGTAGATCACGATCATATTCTGATATCACTTCTGAGGACATGATGCTGATTACCTTCCCATTTACACTTCAGAGTAGAGCCAAGAGTTGGCACAAACGATTGGGAAGGAAAATTGCTACATGGGGAGATTTACGATTATTATTTTTACAGAAATTTTACCCTAGTGTAGAGTAGAGATGATGCGGTCTTGTATTCATGATTTTTCAATTGACCCCCATGAGCCATTTATAGATTCATGGTTGAGTTTACGTGATCTTTTGAGGTGATTTCCAAATCATGGTTTTTCGATAACTGACCTTATCCACATCGCCATGAGGGGGAGGACCGCAGAGTAGATTGCATATGTCATTACCTCATGTGGTGGTTCACACCACTGTCCTGACCTGGATTTAGTTGAGACCATATTGGATACACTTTCAGACATTCCATATTCAGAAGATGATTTATTCGGGACAACACATGAGGGAGATATGATACCTGTTGAGTGTGTAACACATCATGCAGATTCATACAGCACACACCAATCAGAGGATATGGATGCTACTACTTTTCATATGGTGGATGTGTTGACTATCACAGGGAGTTCCCAGAGCCGGACATTGGTCGAGTTTCCATTGGATTTACAACCAGATTTTGAGCCAGTCCCGCACTTCCACGTCGATGATTCTTGGGTTCTAGATCTGCTAGTATCCCAAGAAATAGAGAAGGAACCCACATCTCAGCCATCCTTTGAGTCATTCTAGTGTCCATGTCCAGTTGAGTCAGTGTCATTTCTTTAGGAGATCTTCTCAGATCCAAAGATATATTTGGATTCATCTCAGCATAGAGAGCTTGATGAGGGAATGATTTTTGATTTGACAGACCTTGATAGTCCCATATTTGAGCCTTGTGTCCTTGACAAACCGTAATTTTAGCCCTTTAAGAGTGTGGGATTAGCACTATGATGTCATCACAATCGGGCTGGATTCAGTCCATCAAAGACCATCTAATTTGGATATATCAATGAAATTAGATGGTCGTTAATTTATTTTACTTGGTAAGTAACCAAGGTCGAACTCAGGGACACGAGCCTCTCTCGTGATATTCAGACTTTTATTGATTTTATTAAGCGCGGAGTTAGAGAACAATAGGTCAAATGATGCACGAAGACAAGACAATGCATTAAATAAACATGAATCTATGCATTTTTTTATTTTTTTTAATCATGCAATTAGATGCGATGGAATGCAATGAAAACATGCCCTAAATCATAAATACTTGAGCCATTAATTCACAAGTCAAATCAGGTCAAATAATAAAGCACTCTTCATTCATGTAAAAATTAGGCATGAGAATCATTGAAATCAAGACACTTAGCCAATAAAATAATATGTCAAATTTCATAGTGTCAATTCTGAAATAAAAGCATGCCATAAGGAAGATAATGAAAAGAGCTTCAAAACGCCACTAAAATCGGCTCAATCGGAGCTAGGATGCTCAAGATATACACGAGTAAAGCCAGGGGCATAAATGCAAGAAAACATAAAAGATAAGTAGCAAACAGGTCCCTGAGAGGGATAAAAATGCAAATACAAGAAAGTTTGGGACCTTCCCTGTAATTATCCCATACGCATAGGGGTATTTTTGCAATTATGAAAACCCGTGAGGGTATAAATGCAAGATACCCACTATGCACATGGTCGATACATGGTCTCAGGACCTAATTGTAAATTTGAAGAAGTAGGTGGGCCTCTGTGAAATTTGCCCAGAGGGCACGTGATATGCACGTGATCTTCCAGGCTCGGGGCAGCTCTGAGGCTCGGAGGACGCTCGGGCAGCTTCGGCTAGGCTCAGAATGGACGAGCCTCCAGGCTTGGGCTCGGATGAGGCTCGAAATGACTCAAAGTTCTGGGGCAGCTCGGAATAGGTTCGGAGCACCCGAACCTGCTGGTCTGATACTGAGGCTCGGGGCAGCTCTAGAGTTGATGCATGGCCGAACGTAGACCATTGGATCTTGAGGATCCAACGGTGGGTGGAGTCTGCGCTGTATGTTGACGTGACGCTCCTGCACCGTTAGATGAGCTCCGGGGAGGAGCATCCAACGGTGCTTGCTCCTCCTTCCTCAGCTACACCCAGCGGCAAGGTTCGAGCTCCGGCAAAGAAGCCCAAGCTCCACCGCTCTATCTGGGACATGGTGGACCTCCCCGGAGCTCCCTTTACGAACGTCAAGGTAGCTGGAAGCTCGGGGAAGACGCCAGACCTCTTGGATGAGCCCATCGAAGCTCAGATGTCGAAGGCAAAGTTGACGAAGTCAGCTCTGATGGAGCTCCAACCATTGCAAGATTTGATGACCTGCATAGTTAGTACAATAGCCGAAGCTTGCGGTGCGAGGTGTTTGTGCGAGGTGAAGTAAAATGGGGAGCTTCTGTGAGCAGAGAAAGTGGCAGCTCGGAGCTCCTCCGCCGTGGAGGGAGGAGAAGTGTGTCGTAGGTGATCTGAGGTTGTGAGGGTAGGGAGAGTGAACGGGAGTGAGCGCGAAGATGGGGGTTGTGCGGGGAAGCTATCAAGGTGGTCAATGGAGTGTGAGGGTGCGTGTAGGAGCCTAAGAAATTGCTAGAAAAATAACAAAAAAATACAAGAGAAGTCGAAGAAGCTTACCTGGCCAGATATGGAGGCTGTGGCTTGGGTTTGGTGTCCAAGTAAACCCCGGGTCTTCGCTGGACCCCTTCAGCCAATTGGGGCAGCTCGAGTGGGCTAGAAGCGCCGCAACGCAGCCATGGAAGGCGGCGGGTCGACACCGGGGGAATTCATCGTCTCCGTGCCTCATCGTACCTCCCCCTGTCACGGGGAGGAGGAGAAGAGCTGGGCAAAGCCCCGCGTACAGGTGGACGGTTGTGAATGGAGGCAGGGACGCCGCATTTGAAGTGGCCAAGGAGGTGGTTTCAGTGGTGATGGCCTCGACTTTCGTGGGGGATATGGAGTAGTGGAGAGGACGACGAGGGTAAAGTGATGGCCAGCGGGGATGAGGGATGATGGGAGGACGTCGTGGGGGTGTTGGCGAGTGGAGATGGTGACCGAGATGACGGGGAAAATGAGAAGGGGGAAGGTGGTGAGCGAACTGGTGATCGTGGGAGAGAAGGGAGACCATAGGTTGATGACGAAGCTCTAGCCATTGGATCTCGAGATCCAACGACCAAAAGAAGGGCGCTACGGGATGATTAGGATTAGATCGATGGGGCGTAATCAAAGGGTGCGTGGGTATGCCACGTGTTGTGCTATTGGCGCGGCGTTGGCGGGCGACCCAGATCGCATTTGGATGGTGATTGGAGGGTCGAGATCTGGGCGTCAAAGAACGGTGGAGATGAAGGGACGAGGGCGAGATCGAATGGCACACAAAGCGCCACGTGGAGGGCGGAGCTCAAAGCGCCAACGGGTGGTTGTGATGGCTTTTGAGTGTGATCAGACGGTGAGGATTAAAGAGAGCACGTGGAGATAGCCAGACCGTTGGATCAAGAAGAGATCCAACGGCTATGAGAGCGGGCGACAAGGGCAAAGGGGCCGAGCCACGTGGCTCAACCAGAAAGGGCCACGTGGCCCAATCAGATTATTAGAAAGAAGAAATTGAAATATGAAGGGGCAAATGGCCGAATTTGGAAAAACTCAAAACATAAAAGTTGTAGATCTCGATGAGATCTACAGGTTTCATGTTGACCAAAAATAAATATGAGGTCAAATAAAGGCACGGAATATTTTTAAGGATATTTTTACGACTAAAAATACTACGGATTTTAATTTTGCGATTTTTTGTGGTTTTAATTTATTCAATGACTCTGATAATTACAAGACTTTATCTGGTTTTTATTGACATACAATTAAGCAAGGGGGTTAAAATAAGCAAATAAAGATGATGAAATCGAGTTTCATCACCCATATACTTAAACTATGTTCGTCCCCGAGCATCAAAGAGAGTGAATAAACTGAATTAATCCCCTTGTGCATGTGAGTACATGATCCAATATGTTCAAATCCACTCAACTTTAGAGGTCCAAAATTTTAGAGTTCAACCCAGCCTTAATCAAGAGGCACCCAATTCCTCTAATTATCTAGACTCTCTCTGATGTACATATAGACTAAGGCTATGACATTTAGTGTTGACTGCGCTCACGAGAGTAGAGTCAAAACTTTACCCAAGGTCTTGGTCCGAGAAACTCTCCTAAGGACCCAATCCTCAACGCTAGGGAATAAATCAAATCTTACGTTCAGTCCACCTTCTCTTTAGTTGTCAGACTTTAAAAATGTAGATGGAAGGCCAGTAATGGAGGGCATGGGATTGTGTCATTTCCTCTCTCTCTCTCATTGGAACAAGGATCCTCTCTAGTGCCTTTTTATGCAACATATTTTTTTGGTGTCGATCAGTGCGTCCGTCAAGAGAAGTTGGAGTCGTCTGCACTTGTTTTCCTGAGAGTACACCGGTTGTGTCTTTTTTGAGTACCTATCGTACCTTCTACACCAAGACTTGTAGCATTTACGATGCAGATCCCTCTTTTGGTGCAAGCCCGACTCTTGGTCCTATTAGCGGTGGTCCAAGTGGACACTTTGACATGGTTGGGAGCGCTCACCTTTGGTGGAAGCTCTTTGATATTTGACTTTGTGGAATGAGAGCTTTTCTTTGACATTTCATTGCTTTGTAATATTTTTGGCTAGCTCCACTGCTTTTACCAAGAGTTGGCGTACACTGATCAACATTTTTATTTATTTCACACCCTGGCACTTAGGTCAATGTCAAGAGATTAGTATAAGAACCAAGTTCTCATATTGGCTAAAATTGCTGACACTCAGGTTTCATGAAGCCTTCAAAGATTTTATCCCATCCTCGAGCATCATTAGATCAAGTCCAAACTCGAATCCCTCATCTCAATCCCTCAAGTGAAGAGTCAACTCATCTCAACGAAACCGCAGTCATGCATGTGATGTGCTGATCATATTCTTATAGTCTGAGACTAAGCATGAAATATAGCATGCAAATCTAGAAATTTAGGGTAATGTGGATGATTAAGTCTAATACCCTAATGGCTAAGGCTGGTTAACTTAAAATCTCAAGTCTCATAAAATCAAGTTTTCTTGAACTTTTCAGATCCTGGGTGGAAGTGTGAATGTAGAGGATTAATCCAACACCTTCCTTTTAAAACACAATTCTTTTTTTAACTTCAAGAGATATTATGACTGCCTACACTCAATTAAGTAGATGCATCTGCATTCAGCCAATATGGGTGTAAGTACAGGCCAAAGCCCGTTACTTGAGGACGGGGCCTTATGCAATGTCCTCTAAACCACCCACTCTGCTAAGGGCGAACCCTCACTGAACGCGGCTACTTATTTGGGCTTAGTAGTCACTAATGACTCTTTTGTATTTTTTCATTTTTATGGATTTTAATTAACAGTTAGAACACTGGTTAAACTCAACTTTCCTTGAAAAAAATTCAATATCATGTCACACAAATAAAAATTTTCAAAACATTTTCAAAAGATTTATCAAAATAAGGGAAACTCATTTTTCAAATCATTTTCAAAAACATTTTTCTATAAAATAGTGTAACATAATATAGAAAAGCCTTGAAAACCACTGAGTCCACTTAGTTCAAAGAATTTTACTTTAGCCAAAAAGTTTTAAACTTTTCAAAATTTTCAGATTGTAGCTAAAGTAAATATACTATATATACGGTATACCCCCCTATACTTAAACTTTGCTATGTCCTCATAGCACTAGATGATACAAGTCCATAGGTACATTTAAATATAGAGAAATATACGGGAACTAAGGAGGACTCCCCCTATACTTAGGTTGGAAATAACCTAAGTATAAAGGCCAGGAAAGATGAGTAGAGAAAATCACGGGGACTCGGGTCCCCCCTATACTTAGGATGAGATTAGCCTAAGTATAAAGATGGAGATTTGATGTTGGGAGAGATTCGAGGCGAACGAAGAAGATGGATGGATATACAAATGAGTGGATAACATGCAGAGATTAATGGAGTATCTAAGGCTCAGGGGAGGGTGTCAGAGCAAACATGGCTCAATCAAACATGCAAGACCCTTTTATTCACCAACTCACACATGAAACCAACGGATGTTGGTTAATTATCTTGTCGGTTTTATTGGTGATTAAACCATTCCATTTATACGCGGAAAAAAGGTGAAGTGAACTCGACTGCGTACGAGGGTGTTGCTCTCTGAAAACAATATTTTACTCCATTTTAAATTGACTTGCAATTAACTGTCCCAATTATTTTGCTTAAGGTTATCACTGAATTAAGTGAGCACACAAATCAAGCAATAATCATCTATCGTTCATTCCCATTTTCCATTAACCTAAGTGATCAAGCTAGGAGGGGAAATCGAGAAAAACCATGTAATCGATAAAAACCATGATCTATGCTAAGCGAGAAATCATGTAGTGCCTTGGCGAAAATTCATGAAAACTTGGACTGTTTGAAAACCAAAATAATGTATGCAAGTCGATCAAAAAGCCGTGCCTAACATGATTCTATTAGCGGGGAAGAATCTCTTTTAAATTTGGCTAAGTGAGGCGATGCTATGTGCGTCTTTATTTATAGTGTGTCCTACCTACAAACAAGCACGTAAAAAATGAATGATAAAATAAGTCGAAGAGCTGCGTGCCTGGTCCTAGGTCGACACTCAAGTGGGGACGATCCCCACACAACCGCATATATTGTTCATTTACAATCGCGAGTCTTCAATCGAAGACCGCTGTAAACACGATTATTACATGATAGAATGATATGAAAAAAGGCATTTTTTTCTTTCTTTTTGACTTGCTCCAAGCATGCTTCTGCGGCTCCTCGCAGTAGGAAGCACCTGCTCCTCGTCTCCTTGAACATCAAGGGCCCGTGTCACAAAAGCAAAGGTTAGAGATCAATCGAGAAGAAAATTTTATAATGCAAGACAAATGGACAACTTGACCTATATAAAAGAAACCATTAATTACATAAATAACGATCCAAATAATACAAGAAATGAGCCGTGTCCCTGGCAACAACGCCATTTGACAAACCGTAATTTTAGCCCTTAAAGAGTGCGGGATTAGCACTATGATATCATCGCAGTCGGGCTGGATTTGGTCCATCAAAGACCATCTAATTTGGATATATCAATGAATACAGATGGTCGTTAATTTATTTTACTTGGTAAGTAACCAAGGTCAAACTCAGGGATACGAGCCTCTCTCGTGATATTCAGACTTTTATTGATTTTATTAAGTGCGGAATTAGAGAACAATAGGTCAAACGATGCACGAAGACAAGACAATGTATTAATTAAACATGAATCTATGCATTTTTTCATTTTTTTAATCATGCAATTAGGTGCGATGGAACGCAATGAAAACATGCCCTAAATCATAAATACTTGAGCCATTAATTTACAAGTCAACTCAGGGTCAAATAATAAAGCATTATTCATTCATGTAAAAATTAGGTACGAGAATCATTGAAATCAAGACACTTAGCCAATAAATTAATATGTCAAATTTCATAGTGTCAATTCTGAAATAAAAGAATGCCATAAGGAAGACAATGAAAAGAGCTTCAAAATGCCACTGAAATCGGCTCAATCGGAGCTAGGATGCTCAAGATATACACGAGTGAAGTCAGGGGCATAAATGCAAGAAAACATAAAAGATAAGTAGCAGACATGTCCCTGGGAGGGACTAAAATGCAAATACAAGAAAGTTCGGGACCTTCCCTGTAATTATCCCACACACATAGGGGTATTTTTGCAATTATGAAAACCTGTGAGGGTATAAATGCAAAATACCCACTATGTACTTGGTCGACACGTGGTCTTAGGACCTATTTGCAAATTTGAAGAAGTAGGTGGGCCTCTATGAAATTTGCCTAGATGGCACGTGATATGCATGTGATCTTCCAGGCTCGGAGCAGCTCTGAGGCTCGGAGGAGGCTCGGGCAGCTTCGGCTAAGCTCGGAATGGACGAGCCTCGGATAAGGCTCGGAATGGCTCGAAGTTCTGGGGCGGCTCGGAATAGGTTCAGAGCACCCGACCTGCTGGTCTGACACTGAGACTCGGGGCAGCTCTAGAGTTGACGTGTGGCCGAACGTAGACTGTTGGATCTTGAGTATCCAACGGTGGCTGGAGTCTGCGCTATATGTTGACGTGACACTCCTGCACCGTTGGATGAGCTCCGGGGAGGAGCATCCAACGGTGCCTGCTCCTCCTTCCTCATCTGCACCCGACGACGAGGTTTGAGCTCCCGCGAAGGAGCCCAAGCTCCACCGCTCTATCTCGGACACGGTGGACCTCCCCAGAGCTCCCTTGACGAACGTCGAGGTAGCTGGAAGCTCGGGGAAGACGCCGAACCTCCTGTATGAGCCCATCGGAGCTCGGATGTCGAAGGCTAAGTTGACGAAGTCGGCTCCGATGGAGCTCCGGCCATTGCAAGATTTGATGACATGCATAGTTAGTACAATAGCCGAAGCGTGCGGTGCGAGGTGTTTGTGTGAGGTGAAGTGAAATGGGGAGCTTCTGTGAGCGGAGAAAGTGACAGCTCGGAGCTCCTCCACCGTGGAGGGCGGAGAAGTGGGTCGTAGGTGATCTGAGGTTGTAAGGATAGTTAGAGTGATCGGGAGTGAGCACGAAGACGGGGGTTGTGTGGGGAAGCTATCAAGGTGGTCAATGGAGTGTGAGGGTGCGTGTAGAAGCCTAAGAAATTGCTAGAAAAATAACAAAAAAATACAAGAGAAGTCGGAGAAGCTTACCTGGTCGGAGATGGAGGTTGTGGCTTGGGTTTGGGGTTCAAGTGAACCCCGAGTCTTTGCTGGACCCCTTCAGCCAATTGGGGCAGCTCGAGCGGGCTAGAAGCGCCGTGACGCCGCCATGGAAGGCGACGGGTCGACTTCAGGGGATGTCATCGTCTTCGCGCCTCATCGGACCTCCCCCTATCACGGGGAGGAGGAGAAGAGGTGGGAGAAGCCCCACGTACAGGTGGACGGTTGTGAATGGAGGCGGGGACGTCATATTTGAAGTGGCGAAGGAGGTGGTTTCAATGGTGATGGCCTCGACTTTCGTGGGGGATATGGTGTAGTGGAGAGGACAACGAGGGTAAAGTGATGGCCAACGGGGATGAGGGATGATGGGAGGACGTCGTGGGGGTGTTGGCGAGTGGAGATGGTGACCGAACTGACGAGGAAAATTAGAAGGGGGAGGGTGGTGAGCGAACTGGTGATCGTGGGAGAGAAGGGAGACCAAAGGTTGACGACGAAGCTCTGGCCGTTGGATCTCGAGATCCAATGGCCGAAAGAAGGGCGCTACGGGACGATTAGGATTAGATCGATTGGGCATAATCGAAGGGTGCATGGGTGTGCCACGTGTCGTGCTATTGGCGCGGCGCTGGAGGGCGTCCCAGATCGCATTTGGATGGTGATCGGAGGGTCGAGATCTGGGCGTCGAAGAACGGTGGAGATGAAGGGACAAGGGCGAGATCGAATGGCGCACAAAGCGGCACGTGGAGGGCGGAGCTCAAAGTGCCAACGGGCGGCTGTGATGGCTTTTGAGTGTGATCAGATGGTAGGGATTAAAGAGAGCACATGGAGATAGCCAGACCGTTGGATCAAGAAGAGATCCAACGGCAGTGAGAGCGGGCGACAAGGGCAAAGGGGTCGGGCCATGTGGCTCAATCAGAAAGGGCCACATGGCCCAATCAGATTATTAGAAAGAAGAAATTGAAATATGAAGGGGCAAATGACCGAATTTGGAAAAACTCAAAACATGAAAGTTGTAGTTTCTCGATGAGATCTACAAGTTTCATGTTGACCAAAAATGGAGATGAGGTCAAATAGAAGCACAAAATATTTTTAAGGGTATTTTAAGGCTAAAAACACCATGGATTTTAATTTTGCGATTTTTTGTGGTTTTTAATTTATTCAATGAATCTGATAATTACAAGACTTTATCTGGTTTTTATTGACACACAATTAAGCAAGGGGGTTAAAATAGGCAAATAAAGATGATGAAATCGAGTTTCATCAGTCCTCCCATTTGATGAGGTCGATACATTTTTGGAGGACTTGATATTTGACAGCATAGATCCCCAGTTTCCTGATGATTTGGCATTACTCCCCAAGGGTTATCTACGGGAGGATGCCACAGACAATGTATACTCGATTTCACTTTCTGGAAGTGCATCCGATCTGTCGGATCACGAAACCGAGTCTTTTGATATTGCTGATCTTCATGAGTTTGATTTTTCTCTCCTCGACAACCCTCACGAGGATGACCCGATCTTTGAGGAATTCAATGATTTCATTGATTTGTCTACATTATATGCATCAGATATCTACCTCTCTAGTGAATCTCTTGATCATGACCTTCCGTACTTTTTGAGACGGTGATTGACGTGGAGGATTCCCTGACAGATCCTTCCTTCTCCACGTTCGACTTCTTCGGCTCCATCCATTCACTCCATTCAAATCTTGAGCCGATGATTTCTTTTGTGCTATCAGAGCCCGATTTCATCTTTCCATATCTTTACCCGGTAGCAGACACCCGCTTGATTTCTTACTTGGGTGTCATCGTTTACTCTGTTGAGTTCGTTGTTGTTCTCCCACCGAGAATGCGACGACATGTATGGTATACGCCTCACGGATACCGTCCTGAACCTTGATACATCATTATCCTAACCTTTGTGCCCAGCTAGGGGCGTAAACTCTAGCGCTTGTTGAGAGGCACCTCAACATTGCTCATAGTTGTATAGATCATTCTGTCCATTTCATACATTCTTTCTGTCTCATACCCCATCTCCATCTCATGATCATTCCATACTTAGGGTGTACTTTACCCTAAGTATAGGGGGGTGTCATACTTGTGATTACTCTTGTGATTCTTTTTACCTCTGTTTTGCTGCCTATACTTAGGGATACTTCACCCTAAGTATAGGGGAGGTAGACTCTGTACATTCTAGTCTTCGGTTTTCCCCTTGCATACAGTCTTCTATACTTAGGATTACTTGATCCTAAGTATAGGGGGATCACTGACTTCTATTGATTATATTCTTTTATTCGTTGTTGTAGAATAGCGTTCTTTTAACTTCCCAATACTTAGCATGAGTTATGTCTTCCTTTGCAGCTCTTTGATCACTATGAGGACATAGTTCGAGATAAGTATAGGGGGTGTCGTATATATTGTATATATACTTTAGCCATAACTCGTACTTTCATATCTTTAATATGGCTAAAATACGGTTTAAATACTTGTAAAAAACTAACTAATAAAAGATACAGATATTTCCTCAAAATTCTTTTTGTATATATTGATTAATAAGTCGGGTTAAAATATTTTGAAAAATATTTTGAAAGTAGTTTGAAAATCTATTTGAAAAATCTTTTGAAAACTATTTGAAAAATGTTTGGAAAATATTTTCAACCTTTGTAAAAATGTTGTGGTTTGTAAATTTTTTTCTTCTTTGTGTGAAATAAAATGATTTTGTAAAAACTATTTGCAAATGTTTTGAAAATGGTTGAAAATCAATATATACTATTTGAAAAATGTTTGCAAAATAGTTTTCAAATGCTTGTAAATATTTGTAAAATGGTTTGGAAAAATTATTTTGGACAATAGTTTTTAAAACTATTTGTAAAACTATTTTCAAATAAATTTGAGGAATATTTTCATCACAAAAAAATATATAAAAAATAATAAAAATCCAACTATGTATATACCTGTACCCATTACTCAAGTTGTAAATCCTTTCATCTTATTCTTGTAAATAATTAACTCACACCTGTGTAAATATGTGTATCTCACCCCTAACCATTATAAAAAATGTATATACTTGTATATACTACTAATCTTTTGTTAAAAAAACTTTTTGCATGTGCATCATTTTTCAAAAATCCATAAAAATTTCAAAATTTTGAAAATGGATTCACAAAAAGATTTTGTTTTCTTTGCATTGCACATATCTCTTGCATTGGCATGTGCAATTTCCAGGATAATTTTGACATTTAAAGTAAGTCTGGAATAAATTTGAAGAATGGAGCTTAGTTGGATCTTAATCCACTTAATTTCAGAGGAACCTTATAAGATTTGGAGTTAAGACTTTTCAGGTCCTAGTGACTTAATTCTTTGAGTCCATAAGACTATGTTCACATGTCATCTTGATAAGTCTAAGTAGAATATTTAACAACACACGCATGATTCTTTCAGACCATGGCTTACATTGGACAAAGCACTCTACACGTAGCTCTTCATGGAGGAGGTAGTGAGGGGGTAGAACCTTTTGGCTTGGGGTAGCATACGAGGGTAGTACATCTAGGTGGAACCTCTCGTCCTCCTCTAGGGAGGGAAGTGCGTCTCAACTTGGTCTAGCGATGTTGAGGTCTAAAGACAGGATGTTGCGGGGTTGCAATAATGCTTCAAAGGAGGGATAATCTACTAGCTCAAGAGGAAAAACTCCTTATGTACATGCTGCACCTCGTATATATTGTCAAAAAAAAGAAAAAAAGAAAAAAAATGGAAAATCTCCAAAAGTGGACAGGCCTGATAGAAAAGTAAAATGCCTGCCGGAGTGTATATACAAGTGAAAAAAAAGAATAAGAGCTGCAAAGTCAAATGTTTGTAAGCTTGCAATGGGTAACATGGCTACACTGGTCATGCATCCAAGGATAGGTAACTACACTGGTTATTGTCCATTTTCTTCTCCATCCCCTCTTCTTGAGCTGATTGTACTTAAACTTAGAAGGGAACATCCCCGCTCCTAGAGGAAAGAGTTGCCAGACCGGGGGATTAGAGTTACCTTGTTGAGAGAGGTTGTTTCTTTGCTACTTTTGGGATGAGGAGCTACATTTCACTTACACCGTACAAGTAAGAATTCATAGTCATAAGAATTTGTGTATGTAGACTTGTTCTGATCTGATTGTTGAGGAGACCTGAATAGGAGTCTTATGGAACTTAGAGGCTGTTAGGTTTTAAATCCATTTCCCATTAAGGTTCCGACACACTAATAATCCAAAGGTCCGACAGAGCTCCATACTACATTTTTATGAAGATAAGTTTAAAAGTCAACATTGTTCTAACTTCTTTCCTTTTTCTTTTCTTTATTTTTATTTTCACTTATTTTCCAAATAAGTGTTTGCTAAGGGACTATCAAAGGTAAAGTATAGGAGAATGATGAATCCATGATTCATCGCCTTTATTCTTTTATTTTAGCTTCATTTCAGTAGTCAAACACCTGTAAATACCCACTAATTTCATGAATTTACCATTTTACATGCATTCATTAAATATGCATTTTAACACTATTTGTACAATAAATAAAAGAATAAAGAAAAAAATATGCAATAAATACAGACTGACCCGAACCCCGAAAGAAGGTCAAGACTTGATCTGATCGACTAGGAATAAAGTAGGGGGAGATAGGGTCTGTAATTCAAAAATTCAAAAAAATATTTTGTAAATATTTTTCCCTATATATGTGTATAAAACTTGTATTATTTTATTTGTACATAGATCGACTTCAAATTAATTATTTTTGTAAACAAAAATTGTAAATAAAAATGTGTGATAAATAATAAAAATAATTGCAAAGCAAAATAATATACATATTGCAAATAATCACACTCAGAAAAAGCCACAAAGTGACAATTGAAACACCAATTCTGGCTCCATACGAACTCAAATTGAATCAAACTCACTTCCATAATACTCTAAATTAAATTATCTTTCAAATGGCCTTAGTTTCATAATTTTTGGAGTAACAGAAAGTCGATTTTCTAGGTGTTTTGTGCAATTTCACCAATATTTATTGTACTTATTTATTTATATTTATTTTTTAATACATAATGTACATAATTGTAAATATTATTTTCATTAAAAATAAAATAAAAAATATAATTTATAAAATTAAAAAAATATTTTTTAAAAAATTATTTCCTTATTTGTACATATGTATATTATATTATACTTACATAATATTTGTATACAACTAATTTCCTTATATAAAAATTACCAAAATATTAATTAACTAACATTAATTAATTGATTTAATTTAATAACGAAATTTGTATTTAATTATTTGATTTAAAGAACTTACCATGTATATAAGATTTTATTCCATACCTTTAATGGCCACCATTAAGGTGGCTAATTAATTTTTTGGAAATTATTTAATTTATTTAGTTTCGAAATTCATAATTAATTAATTATTTAATTTAATTATTTTATTAATTAACCAATAAAAACTTTCTTCTTTTGTACATTCCTTCTTTTTTATTTTTCTTCTCTTTTTAATGGGCTCCTCCTCCTTCGTTATTCGTTGATCGATCTTTGGTGGAGAGGAGCTCGATCTTCGAGAGCTTTCTTGTTGAAGAAGGGTGACCAGCCTCCGAGCCGTTCGGTGATAGTGTGTCGGCCTTCGTCGAGGCCATCACGGCATTTCCAAACCCTGAGGTGAGATCCATTTTATTCCTTGTCATTTTTCGTAGATAAATCCTAAGTTTAATCTTTGATTCGATTTTATTAAATTTTAGATATTGAAAAATCCAAAAAATCTTCACCGCACATTTTCCGATCCGCCATCGATTTCCATCTCATTTCCGATCCCTACATTTCCTTTTTCTACCTCACGCAATCTCTCATATCCGGTCACATACGGTGACCGGATCTCCAGATCCATTCCATCATATCACAAGATCTGTTCGTTCACACATCCTATTTTTGTGCATAAATAAATAAATAAAGAGATCATATAATTGTTTTTCCTGTTCATCTCACGTTTGTTTTTGCAGGAAAAATAAAAAAATAATTGTTTTGTCTCTAACCTTTGTTTTGCTGGAAAATAAAAAATAAAAAATATATTTTTTTCTAACATTTGTTTTGCAGGTCCATCTAAAGAAATAAAAAAATTAATAAATTTTTTTAATTCATGTCCACCTTTTACTGTTCAAAAAAATTAAAAAAATTCTTTAGTCTACTTACAGTTGTTTATAAAAAATAAAAAACAAAAAAAACAAAAAATAATAGCAGGCCACCTGACGCCCGCATCTCCTTCTAGCGCGACGGCTCTAACACCATGCCCCATCGTGCCCAGGCCGCCCTGCGGCTCAGCCGCGTGGTGGCGGTGCGTGCCTCCAACACGCCCTCAACCGACCGCCATCCTCCCACTACGCTCCCCTGCGTGGCAGCACTGCCATTCTGCACCTCCAACGAGCGGCGCAGCCGCCAGCCTCCCCGCTCCTCCAGCGCGAGCGATGCCGTGCCGCCCTCCCAGTCGGGCCTGCACCGCCCCTCCTCCACCGAAGTCCACGCCTCACACGGCCAACCCCACCACACTGCGCGTGGCATGCGCAGCCACCGCTCCTCCTCCGACCGCGCTTCCCTTGCTCATCCTCTCCGCTTGCGGTGGTGCCATCCAGAACCGTTACGCGAGGCCGGTCAGCCGCACGTCCGGATCGCTGCACCGACATCTGATGCCGTCCCCGACCGCCTGCGCGAGTGAAGAGAAGAAGAAGGGCGATGACCCCCTCTCCCCCTTTTTGGGACTTTGAGAAGAACAAAGATGAAACGTGAACAGTAACCCTCGGGAGGTTTTGAATAAAAAAACATCTTTTGGAAAATTACATCTGAAATCCCTGGCATTTTCTAATATTGCAAGAAGACCCCTACCAGCTATCAAGTCACGTGCGTCACACACTGTGCCTGGGTAAATTGCGACATCCTATCCACCATTTATTATTTTTTATATTTTGTTGGAAAACTTTTGAATAATTGCATTTTGGTCCCTACATTTATAGAACAATAATTTGCTCGATCTTTTTGATGGAATAAATGTTTTTATTGGTCGAAAAATTTTCAAAAAAATGTGTATGCTCCTGATGTAGTGTTTGTCATTGTATAAAATTTTCATAGCCTTTTGTTGATGGTTTATATTTAAAAATTAAAAAAAATGTCTTTTTGCTTGCACGAAATTAGAAAAATCAGAAAAATTCGAAAATTCACCTAAAAAATCCAAAAAATATACTGTAGGTGTATTTTATTATCTTTTAATTTCATCCAATTTTTTGTGCATAAATACGTTATAAAAACCAATAATATTGTGAAAAATGAAAATTCTTAAAAAATTGTAGAAAATTGTATAAAAATCCAAAAAAATCTGATCTTGGTCTCTGTTTATAGATATTTGATTGCTCTTTATTTGAAAAATAATTTCCAGGAGTATTAGGCACTTAAGTATTTTTAAGTCGCAAAATACTCTTGGTTGTGCATTGTTTTCCTTGTTTTCCACTGTTTAATTTTTATAAAATCATAGAGACATTAGAAAAATATAAAAAAATTACCAATAATATTTAAAAACTTGTAAAACACCAAAACATTTCCTTCATAATTTTCCGAGTTATTTTTATTATTCTGAAAAATACAAGAAGAGTGTGGTGTGTGTGCTTTTATTCCTTTGTGCTTATTTTTAAAAATTAAAAAAAAATAAAAATTCAAAAACCACTAAAAATTCTTTTATAAATTTGGTTACTGAGTTTTTAAATCGTGCTCCTTATGTTCGACCCTGGTCACTATACCAGGTAAAAAGAATAATGAAAACCGCTTACATTTGTTGTGATTGATTTATCTTTTTTTGAGTGGTTTAAAATTATTTTTGTTGTTGACCGATTCGAGTGGTTGAGAACAACGAAACATTGCATATTATTTACATCACTCAACCTATCAAAATCCGCATCATCAGCAATGCGAGTCAAAAACTATGATGTATGCTAAAGAGAAATGCTCACCTTGTCTCCAGTACTCTACATGCAAAGATGCTCAGCAGAATTGAAACCTATCTCTATGAAAATACAACTGATGAAATCTCCCTAGATGAGAAACTGCTATTATCGTGAAGAACAAGATGCTAAATTTCTAGAAGTGAGATCCAAAAGTCTGGTCTCTTAAGTGCATCAGTGTCCACCACAACAGATTCTGCAAGCGCTGTATAGCACTTCTCTCGGTGCTGGATCTCAAATCCAAATATATATAACAATTTATATTTGACTAAGTCCAAACGTAAACTATAGGAGAATGCAATTATTATTAAGTTTTTGGACCTAATGTTATCGACAAGCAAGTTCTACAAGTAGGGCTCAATCACACAAAATAAAGAAATCAAAAATCGGGAAATAAAGGTAAAAAATGCGATGAAAACAACGAAAAACCCAACGAGGCCCCCAAGGGAACTATCCCTCGGGCACTGGGCCTCGTGAAGTGTGAAGTATGGCAAAAGTCCTGTTTATTAGAAGTTATAAGGTCTCTCTCTTACTTGAATTACAAAAATAAATGCTAAAATAAATACACAAAAATTTGTCTTCAAAATTCCCTCCAAGTCCTCCTTGGTGCTAGGTCAAGCCGCCTCACGTGGGTGCGCATGTACTCCTAGATTAGCTCTCCCCTTAATCCGCATCCCTCGCAACAAAATCAACAAAGAGAGGGTGATTAGACAATTAAACAATTATATCAACAAAAGAGAAAATAAATAAAGCAAAAGGTAGACAGATAAATCACAATCAAAATAATGCCAATCTATACGGCGTTGCTCCTCGACAATGATGCCATTTGATAATCAAGATTTTACGAGGGTCTAAAGTAGACTACACAAGGTGAGAACTACAATGTCACTGAAGCAACCACTCATGAAATCCCAATTAGTCAATAATTAACCCACTATAATGATTAAGCAATAAAAAGCAAAATTTGTGGAGTTGAAATTTATTATAACTCTACAATGGATGTGTATAGTGTGCAAACATGTAGGGGTCGATCACATGGAGCAAACGGGATAGATCGAGCAAGTGAATGCAAAAGTGATTGTGAAATATTTGTCTACGTGTTCTTTTTGTGTGTTTTAGCTTTTCAATCTTTTTATTTTTGCTTTTATATTTTTGTATTTTGAATTTTTATTTTTATATTTTTCTATTTTCTTTTTCTTTTGAAATATATAATAAAACTATATTTAAGAGTATATATAGTATAGCCTAATATAGATATAAATAACAATAAAAATAATCAAAATAAAGCAAATAAAATCTTTTTGGGTTTTAAAACATTTTTTTTACTATTTTTGTGATTTTGAGGAATTTTTGCTAATTTTTATATTTTTTAAAGTCAAGAATACCCTAAAACATGGTTTAATTAATTACCCAAAATTAAAATGGAGATAAAAAATAGCAAACAATATCAAAATTTATCCAAATTAATTTTAATATAATAATAATAATATAGAGAAAATAATAAAAGAGAAAACACAATTTTTGGGTTTTTTTAAGAATTTTATAGATTTTTATAAATGTTTTTGGGGGGGTTTTCCATTTTAAATATTTTCTTTTATAATTTTTAGTGATTTTTGGTCTGAAGGTTAAAAGCACATAAATAGGAAAAATATATTTTTTTGGGAATTTTTCAAAATGTTTTTATATTTTTTAGAAATTTTCAAGTCAAACAAGAGCTTTTTGGGATATTTTTGATTTTTAATAAATAGTAAAAATTGAAAAATAAAATATGTGTGTGAAAGTGTGTGCAATCAGGAACATAGACGTATTTTTTGAGAATTTTTGGAGTTTAGTTGCTATTTTAAATAAATATAGACAACAAAAAGAAACTACAATACTAGTAAAGGAATTTTTGTAAATAAATATAATTTCAAGGGCCTCACTACAAATTTTACAAAAATATTAAACGTGCACAAAAAGTTTCAGGACTAAATAGAAATACAAACATGTCAGGGGCATGCCTGCAAAATGTCCCCTCACGTGGGGCGTCACGTGAGGTGATGTAGCATGGACCTAATTGCAAATAAAATAAGTCCGGGACTCTTTTGCAAATATTACAAAAACAAATACATGGCAAATGAAAGATTGGATATGAAATATTAAATACAAAATTGCACGTGGGTGTAGCTGCAAAATACCTAAGGCACGACGCTGGCGAACGATGGTGATCCTTTCACTAATCCATGTGGCGCATCCAGAGCGCCTATTGATGGTTAGCCGATCAGTGGTTGAGATTCGATCCCACTCGGAGATATCACGGTATGGAGCCCAACTGATCCAATGGAGGCTGCTTTGCTGGAAGATCTAGGCCTAATCCAACGGCGGAGGAGGTGGATGAACGAATATGAAGAACTCCGCCGAGGCGTAGTTCAACCGGTCAAATCACGCTCCTCCAGCGCACGATGAAGCTCCAAAATGGTTCGATAGGTTCTTGTGAGGCTCATGTATCTACCAGGGACGTCGAAACGGCTGGAGAGGTACTGGAGCTCACCCACGAGGGTGGAGGAGCATGCGCATTCAATGTACCTCTGGCGTGACGAAAAATCGCCCCAAGCGAGTCTCGATCGTCCCACCTGCACAGGAAACACACCCAGATCGAGGGAAAACTACCTCAACCAGGTTAGTAAGGTGGATGGAAGCAGGGGGGGTGGAGTGGAGATGGAAGTAGCTCCGGCGAGGCGGGAAACAGGAGCACCGGGAGCTCCCTCCAGAGCGAAGCGAGGTGGGTGAAGGGGGGCGGAGCAAACGAAAATGACCAGGGAGAGAAATAGAAGTGGTGGTGGGTCACCACACGGTCGGAAACAGGGTGAAGGTGTTCGCCGGAGCCTGCGAAGGTGATATTTACGGCTAAGTACGCGATTAAGTCTCAAAATAAACACAAGAATTAACCCTAAGAACTAATATAAACAAGAAAAGAGGAAGAAGGCGGACCTCAATGGACAGAAGACCAGAGATGCAACCTCATGGCGACGTCTCACCGAAGATTGGGTGGAAACGCCCTTCGACTCGCCTAGCCGTGCCTCTGAGGAGTTGGAGAGCTACCTGTCTTCGTACTCAATCCAGAACTTGAAGAAGGAGGGTCGAAACTGGTCCAAAGAATTCAAATTCGAGAAGAAGGCGAAGGGAGGTATTTGTACAGGTTGACTGGGCAGGGGGAAAGAACGAGGGACACTGCTCGATGCATCGATCCACAGCCCGAGGAGATGCTTGAGCGTGAATCATCGATATACAAGGAAGAAAAGTCATGAAGGGCTCGTCGTAAAATGGTGCAAGGAGCGAGCCCCCAAAAATCCAAGAAACGAGGAGAAAAACCAGATCTGATAAGGGCTACTGTATGTCAGAGGAGTTGACCGTCAGTCAACCCTTGACGCACCCTGGTTGGTCCACATGGACCAACCAGGAAAAATCCAGCCATTTTTTTATAAATTCAATATTAATTAATAAATAATTTTATTAAAATAAATTATAAAATAAAAATTTTCTTATTTTATATATTATTTTATTATGATTTTTATTTATTTTTTAGAGGTATTTAATTACAAGCTACTTTTTAGGGGTTATATATAGGTATATTTACCTATGTATTTAGGTCTTTTATTTTTACTTTATATTTTTCATTTTATTAATTTATTTATTATTTTATATAATTATAAATATTTTTTATTTACTTAAATGTATTTTTATTATAATTTCCTGATATAATATGTACACTTAAATAAATAGGTGTATTAATTTGATTGATATAGGTATTTCATCTATGTATTTTATATACATATTTTATTTTAGTGTTTTCTTTATGTTTTTTAATCTTGTTTTAATATGTACATATATTATAAATAATATTTATAAAATTGAAAAAAATATAAAATTATAAAAATAATTAAGAATAAATAAAATGATTATTTTAATCGGGTATAGTGTACAATAGGGGTCCAAAACCTAACTTTCACATCTTAACTCCAAAAAAATGAAACCACCTTAATTAAATAGCTTATTAAAAGTTATAAACAATTAAAGGTGATTCTGATATATTTTGAGTTTTTATTTGAGAGATATCGGTCTAAGAAATTTGGATTTTGAAAATTTATTCAGACTATAAATTTTACATAATATATTATTTTTGTATGAAATCAATTTTGTACTTTTCTATATTTTATTATCTACAATTTTATGTACAAAGTTTCTTTATTTAATGTATAAAATGTGGAAAATAAAATAGATCCCAAAATGAATAATAAATGAATTAATAAAAAGGGATTCTTATTGTATATATGGCCCTTATCTCCCTTACTTTATTCCTTGTCGACCTAGTCATCGAGATGCCTAGATCTCGGGGTTTAGCATCATAAAATATCTTAGATAATTTATTATTTTTCTTTTATTTTCTTTATTATACAATTTTGGCATTAAAAATAGTATTTTATACAATATTTATACAACACCGAGTGAAGGCTAAATTATGCAAATTAGAGGTATTTACATGCATTTACTAGGGTTTCTAAGGCCAAAATGATAGAATAAAGGTGATGAAATAGAGACTCATCAGAAGTGACTACAACAGTTAAATCAGAGCCTTCAGCCATATAAGAATGTAGTGAATGCCTCGTTGCTTGCTTCAATATTGTCTATGCAGCAACAACTCACAGATCAGGTTCTCACCTAGGTCACCTTCACCGACATGCTTAATGATCTGAGGAGAGAAACACAGATCCGAGGAGGAGGAGGAATAATGATGAACAAGGAGATGGACCCCGTGGAGGACCGACAGATGAGGCATGGAGAGAGGCTCATATACCTACTCTCAAAGAGACTTACAATCCTGGTGTTGGTCAGATGACCGAGTGGATATAGATTCCTTTGGTCTATGAACATTTTGAGCTTAAATCGCAATTATTGGCTCTCCTGCCCTCATTCCATGGGAATACGAACGAGGAACCTTATATCCATCTCCAACAGTTCTCTTGCATCTGTCACACAACTCACCACCCTAACATCCCTTTAGGTGTAGTCAAAATGACCACATTCCCCTTCAACCATCAGGATAAGGCATTGTATTAGATAAATCATTTGGTGAAGGTTGTGATGACCTGGGAGGAACTTGTCTGCGCCCTTCCACAAATTCTACCCTCTTGGTCGTCTCAACCAAATGCGAGCCAGGATCAACAATTTCTCCCTAGGACCGCATGAGTCCATTCATGAAGCATGGGAGAGATTTAATGATTTGCAACAGATGTGCCCCTACCACAAAATTCCTCAGACTAACCTGGTCCAACACTTTTTCGGGCTCCTGACAACAAAAAGTCAAAGGCTTGTCGACAATACATGTGGTGGCTCTCACTTCAGTAAGGATGAGGACATCATCTAGCAAATATTTGAAGAAATGGCTGAAGGAGAGACTGTATTGTCCTCATCCCGTGCTTACCAGCGTCAGCCACATATCCACCACGAGCTAGTGAATATGGCAACATCCCATGAGCAGGACAAGGACAAGAGCTCCAATCTCAGCATCATTGGAAGCTACTTATCCAGAGTTGATATTATTGAAAAGCAATCACATGATCTAGAGAAATTGTCTATGATCGAACATAGAACCCGGCATCTGACAAGTTGGATCAGATCACCAAGCAGCTAGAGCTGATGGTTAGAACCATCAATGTAGCTTTTACGAGCCCATCAACTGCGACTCCTGCTGAGTAGAAGGAGACTTCATCGCTATAACCACCTCAACCAAATTCAAGGCAGCCTCAACCAATTCAACACATACACTACATGTAGGCTCAGGACCAGGCACCTCCATAGTCACCTCAATAGTAGTTGGTCGTCTACCAACCTGAGCCCTATCCTTCTTCTTTTGTGGATCCTTATTTCCCACCTCCACCCCAAATCTGGGAGGTGAATGGAATCTGGAACAATGACGCACAACTAGCCCATCCAGGCGGACATAAGCAGGGCAAGGCCTCTATAAATCAACCATATCACCAGTCTCCCGGTGGGAAGTTTGTCCAGCAGCACCAACCTCTGCAGTAGTCTCCACAGTATCAGAATACTAGGAGACATAATCAACAATACCAGGATCCAACTTACCATTAATATAAGCCGCATCACAATTATGCGACTGCTCAATAAAATCAGTACCTTCCTCCTCCTCAACACTATCATCAGCAACATCCTCCTCGCTACCATTCTTAGAATTCCAACTCACAACTTCCACAGCAATACTAGTCATAGCATGGACAATATGTTGAACCATTCAAGGTTTCTCCTATGAACCATGCTCTCGACTACTTGGCCCAATTAGTAAAAAGCCTAACAAAGATAAGCCAGAAGCTTGATGGCCTCACTACCACCAAAACATCTATTCCAGCATAGATCGAGGCCAATCCCAATAACTTTAAACACAAAGAGCAGGTAGTGTGTGACATCTCAACCGATTCAGCATAGTCAGGTATTTCTGAGTGTATGTTATCTAATGCAACGACTCTCAGGAGCAGTAGGACATTGCAGTCATTAGCCACAACAAAGAGGAAGAATAAAGCATCTTCTGACGAGTCGTCGTCTTCTGCATCAATCGGCCCAACAACAAAGCCTAGTAAGGAACAAGACGGAGGAGCAACACCAGACCACCACTACCATCATCAAAAATACAAAAAAATAACAAAATTGAATTATCCATAAATAGAACAAGAGCTCAAGCCAAACCGATCCGGATAAGGAAAAGCCAACACCATCCGCAATTCTCGAGCCCGCCAACGAAGACGAAGCTCTAGTGGATGCGTTTTTGCCTATTTTGAATGACCGCTCTATTTATATCCAATAATATGTACATAATGATGTAATTAAGAACAATGTATTTTTCTGTGAATATTCCTTTCCAAATGCAATAAAAAATTCTAAAAAAATAGAAAATAAAAATGCATTGTTAGACTCTAATGCTGTGGAAATAATTCAAAGGTCATGGAATACATGCCAGTAGTAAGGAAAGGTCTGAAAGAAGCATGTACCTCGAAGAGTTAGCCCCTCAAGAACAGACACAGTAGAGGAGAAAAGCACATTCTAACCATGGTCACCGTTAACGCCATCAGTGGCCTCCCGCAGAAGAAGAAAGACAAGGGAGAACCCTTAATCATATGTGATATTTGATCAAGTCTTCAAGCAAACCTTGCTTGATAGAGGTTCCTCTATAAACCTCATGCCCTCTTTATGGCTTCAAGAATTCAGGATGGGTGAAATAAAAATTTTGTAGAGGGTCGTACGGTCTCATAAGGTAAAACTGCAGTCGATGTGTTGACTGCTCTAGAAAACCGCTAAATTCAACAATTAACCACAATGATAATTAAGAAATAAAAGCAATGTGGAGTTAAATTTTTTTTATTAAACTCTATAACAAAGATGTGTACAATATACAAGTATGTGTAGAGTGTCAAACACAGGGATCAAACAAGCTAGATCGAGCAAATGGATGCAAAAATTAATTTTGAAGTCTTTGTCTATGTCTTTTTTGTGGGTTTTTTTTATTTTTTTTATTTTTTATTTTATTTTTTTGTATTTGGATTTTTAATTTTCTATTTTTAATTTTCTTTTTCTATTTTTATAATTTCTTTTTCTTTTTTATAAAAGAGATATAATATATATATATAAGGTTATATAGAGAGTATATATACAATATATGCTAATATAGTGATGAATCTCAGATTCACCATTCCAAGTCTCATTAATTAAAGCTCAAGTCCCTCAAAATCAACTGCATTTCTGCATTTATTCTGCATAATTAGCATTCATGCATGATTTCATAAGAATTGCATTTTAGCATTAATTTCTGCATAAAATAAGAAGCCAAAAATCCAAGCCAAAAATTGACCTGTAAATAGCCTAACTTCCCCTATTTTTAACTCCTTCATGCTGACACCGCATACCACAAACTCACTTCCACTGTGTACACATCACTAACAAGAATAAATAAAAAATACAAAAAAATAATTAACCCTGATAAGTGGACCAAAAAACCCAAACCCTAGTTATAGGATTTTCGGACTAAAAGCCACATATCTTCCCCATCCAGTGTCCGATTTGATCCTACTCACTTTTGAACTAATGCACATTCAATTACCTTCAAAACAAGACCAAGTTCAAGTGAATCGGAGTTCGTATGTGAAAGTTGGGTTTTTGGGCCTCTTTTGTACATTGCATATTTTCGCGGCTTTTACCTGTATTTTATGCATTTATTTTCTTTATTAATAAAAATCCAAAAAAATTAGATTAAGATCTCTTGTATTTATCTTTGAGTTTTCTCTATTTTCCGGATTTTTATCTTGTTTAAAAAAATAACAAAAAAAAATTAGAAAACCAAAAATCAAGGTATTCTATGTACATGGGAAACCCCAAAAATTCACTTTTTACATTTGACCGAATTGGGCTTTGATGTCTTCATGAAAGTTGTAGATCTCGTCGAGACGAGCATTTTTCGTGAAGAAACTTTTTCGATCCGGGGTCGTTTACTATTTCTTTTTGATTTTACAAACTCTTTTTCCTCTGATTTTTCTGGAGCTGACACGTGGCAGCCCCAGAGGCCGCCACGTGTCAGCTATTTTTCGCCTTTTTAAATCTTAGTTTTTATAAAAAAAAATAAAAAAAAATAAATAAAAAGCCACGCACGTGCGTGGCACGTGCCACACAGGCACGTGCGCCGCACGTGCCCCGCACTCCCACCTTCTTAGCCACGTGGCCACCCCGGGACCGTTCGATCTCGGCTGATCGAACGGCCGTGGACCACCTTCTACCTCCCGATCGTCCCCTCCGCGGATCTCGCAACCAACCCCCCCCGCACCGCGCAACGGCCGCCCAGATTTCTCCGCCCTCCTCCAAACGGCCGCCGACTCCTTCGCCAACCGCCCGCCTTTATCCCCTCAACCACCAGCCGCCAACCTAATCGCCTCCCTCGAGTATAAAAGAGTCTCGCCGACCCCCGACCAACGACATCCGCCGATCGAGGAACGGGCCCGGGGTGACAGACCGGAGCCACCTTCTTCCGCAGCGAGATCCGGTGGTGTTGCCTCCAGCCACCGTTGCAGCACGGCCAGCCCCGTCATCTGCTCCAGCTCCGGTCAACCCTAACGCCGTCGAGACAACGTTTCCATCAAACGCCTCGTTCACCACGACTTCGCCGTTCTTCTCCGCCTCGATCTTCTCCACCGACCATCATCTCCGACAAACCTCGCTGCCTCACGCCTGGAGTTCATTCGCCTTCAACACCACCGAAGGACGGCTACACTCCGCCTCGACAACGATTCCTTCATCTTCATCGACCTCCAGCTCCGCCACATCTTCGTCTTCTCCGACAATCCCCTTCGCCTACCGCCTGGAGCTCCACCGCCAGTACTCCAGCGCCTCCGACCGACGCCAGCACCGAGCGTCGACAACCGCTAGCTCCGCTCCTCCTCAGTCTCGCCGTCATCGACACGGAGCAGCACCCCTCCCCGCCGCGTCACCGGAGCCACGCCACCACCTCCAGCGCAAAGCTCCGCCCCGACACCACCGAAGGCCGGGCTCGAATCCCGAGGTCCGGAAACGTCATCAGCAAATAACCCAAGTCACGTGCATTGCACGTGACGTTGGGCAAATTACAGAGACGTCCCTGGAGAGTTCACCATTTCGCCGCCAAGTCCCTCAAACCCAGGTCACGTGTAACGCACGTGACCCACTTGAGAAATTTCAGATTCGCCCCCTTTATAGCTGGTAATTGCACTTAGGCCCCCCCACTGCACTTTTTATTCATTTATTTTTATTGCATTGATACCCCTGTGTTCCCCCTCTGTTTTGGACCTAGTCTAGACATTATTTTATTTATTTAAAAATAGCATGATGTTCATTGACTAATTCTCTACATTTTGACATGTCTTGGATATTTTTGTGATTAACGGTTGATTAAAAAATAAATATTTTGTGGAAATTGGAATATTTTGCCCAATCTGTGCTTGGAAATTTGTAGTTAATTAACCGTTGATTTAAAAATACCCCAAAAATCACATATCGTAGAGATTAATTTGATTAACATTGTGCCCAAAAATCATTGCATTTGCTTGCATCATTTGCCCTGTAAAAATCATTTTGTGCATTTCAATGTTTGATTTTTAATAGGTATTGAACCCCACATTCTCGAGGTCTAGGATTTTTCTAAGATCCATCACCTAGTGATAGATCTTAGATAATTTTAGTTCTCGAAAATAAGTAGGTTTAATATTTATTAAAATTAAATATTGAAAATTAATTTGTTTGCATTCAACAATTCATAAAAAATTCATATTGCATCTAAAAATTCCAAAAAATTACAGTGCGCTTATTTTATCATTTTTTACATCTCGGCCAAGTTTCGTAATTTTCGGACACCGTTTGAACGTATTTTACATTTTAGTCCCTAAAATAGGCCGAATTTGCATTTTGCATCTCATATTGCATTGAAAAATTACAAAAAAAATACCGCCTTAAAAACCGAACTCAAAATTGGATAGACATTAATCTAGGTTGTTCCTTTGCCTCCTTGTGATCGACCTTGGGACTTGCCCAAGTAAAATAAATATAAACCACGAGATTAAAATTGAATCATTATTTTGTGGTTATTTCTTGACTGTTTCCGATCGCCGCCTACAACGAACGACATTCATTAATTTCGCGCACGAAAATTAAAAACAACTTCTTAACGCGGCTTTCGCGGGCCCATCAAACGGCTTAGTTTTTGTTTTGAAAATTTTTGTTCGATTTTCCGAATTCGGGTAGTCTGACCCCCGAAATTTGTCATTGTAAATCCCATTTTATTTCTTGTATTTATTTTTCAGCATTTCTTTCATTTATTTTATTTTTGATTATTTTCTGAGTCACTCTCTTACAATCTCTCTCTTATTTTTCTTACGAGGTACCCGGCGCACGTGGAGCGGTTTTTCAAGGAACCGGCGCATCTTCACCGACACCCGAAGAAACCGCAATTAAATTAAGATCGAGTCGAGTCGTGAGAGAGAGTAGAGTCTAGGTTTTTAATTTCTGCATTTTTATTTTTCTGCTCATTTATAGCAGTGTCCGTTTGGACTCTCGCGTGTGTACAAGGACATTGAACTTTATTTGTGGTGTGTCGTGGCCTGTTTCACTCTCCGGAGAGGGTGGGGCCCGACTTGAGTGGCGATTAGGATAGACCTGCACATACGGCTCTTAGAGCATTTTTTATTTCTGATTGTGCTCGTAGGATCTTAAGCCACACTACACTTTAACTGAGACGCACGTAGATCGTTCAACTTAGCCAAATTTAACTCAATTCTTCCCGCTAATAGAACTTTCTGCTTAGGTGCAGTTTTCATCGGCTTGCACGCATTTAGTATAAATTTTCAATTCTGTATTGCATCCCACATGGAGATTGCGAGGAGGCACTGTAAGTCTTCTAACTGAGCATTCATCATAAGTTTTCCGCGTGCATCGGCTTTTCCCGAATTCCTCTCTCTTGTTTTATCACATAAGTCTAAAGGAAATTGGGACTGGACGGTAGACGTGTATTTGTGTTCGCCTAAATTCTACAGTGATCGCCTTAATAAAACTGGGACTGCTAAATATAGCCGATCTAAAAAATCATAAAATCAAGAATTTCTGCGGGAGAGCAACCCCGACATTGTTTGATTTATCTTGCAGCGAGGAGAGAGACGCACACTAGGATAGAGCCCAGCTCCAAACCTAACATCTTGTCTAAACGGCTTGCAAGATTGAATTTATCACCAACTAAAATTGAAAAGATAATAGCCGAACTCTTACGGCTTCATTGTGTGAGTTGGTGAACCCGGGGTTTGAATTGTGTTTGCATTGGTGTGCGTGAACCGATTTCAAGATCAATAGCCGCACATTTGATTTCTCTTGACGATCCCGTGCAATCATCTCTTCCCTATCTTGATTTAAACCTCATAATGGAACTCTTGTCCAAAAACTCTCACAGATCCGACTCTCCATTCCTCTCAAAAATGACCGAACACCCATCAGAGCTATATTATGAAAATGAATTTGTTTCGGTTAGGCCCAAATCAACTCAATCCCCTTATTTCAATAGTCCTCCAACATTTGCGGGAGGCTTTTACCCGCAGATAAATTCGGCCTCCTCATTAAATTTCTATTCGAACAATCCAACCGTAAATGACCACCTACCATCTCGGACCGAATCGTCTTATTCTCAGTTTCTCACCAATGAAACTTTTCAAGATCGAAATCCCTTCAAACCTCCTGACTGGCAGAGAAACCAAACTCAGATGGATAGACATGCACTGAATAATCATCGACATTGGATTGACCAGGATAGACCCCTCGTCAGACATGATGCTCATACAGAGGACTGGACTGACCGCTTAGAAACACATAAACCCTGTATGTTGACTCCACAATATCAAGGTCTGACCAATCAGCGACACATGTCTGAACCTTATGAGCAGCCTCCTTCCATTATTTTTGAGGAGAAATTTTCAGAAAATAATGACCATATTTCGGATATTTCAAGAAGCTCTCCTCTCAGCACAAAGAGAAAAAGGGAAGATGAAATTATCGAACATACACCTACTGCTCCCATAATTAATCATGAACCAAATCTTGAGGAGGATATTTCGAGGATGAATAAGAAATTCAATTCAATAGAGGAGAGATTTCAAAAGTTTGCCGATCGATTCATCGCATTCTATGGTGGTTCGGACAGTAAAATGAATGAGGAAATTATTGGATCTGAGATTAAAAATTCTGAGGATATTCAGGGACCTATGGACAGTTCTGAAAATGGTTATGCTGCTGACCACCACCCTGAACACCAGAGCCCCTCTTCGTCTGAAGAACACCCCACACCCCCACACCACCCAGAAAATACCAAAAAAATAGAAATATTTGAAAATCACAAAAAATTGAAAATTCAGAAAATTTCATAAAAATTGAAACTGAAGATGATCTGCGAAATTTGGATCCGACTATACGGGAAGCACTGGAAAAACGCTTGATATTTGAACTTCCCTTTATACAGGCCATTGAACACTTCCCCGACCTTAAAAGATTTATAACAGATAAATTAATGAACAAAAAGTCGGGCAGAATACGAACAAAGACTGAAAGACATATCTTGTCAATGGCCTCCTCCTTGGTGTTGAGGAGAAAAACCAAGAGCCGCATAGTGAAGCGGTTGCCCAGATTCGATTGTGAAATCAAAGACACAATTTTCACCCATGCTCGGATTGATGATGATTCACCAATTAATATCCTCCCGACCTCTGTATTCCATGAACTCAAACTCGGACCGATTCGGAAGATACGAGAGATTGTACAATTAGCGGACCGATCGATAAAGCGGCCGAGAGGAACCATTTCTGTCATCATGAAATTTCAAGGTGCTCCGCTCAAGGTAGAATTCACGATCATTGATATTGAGCATCAAGGAGAATTTACCCAGTCTCCAATCATTCTCGGAAAGCCATTCTTGGCATTGGCCAAGGCGAGTATCAATTGTGAGACTCGGGAAATCAATTTCACAGCATTGGAAGCACTTAAATCTGACCCTATCTTTGAGGAACCACGATCTTCTGAGGCAACCCACGAAGTCCCCAACAACCGTAACCATGAAGCGGTAGAAGAGCCCTACCCCGCAACCACACCTGAGATAGCAGTTGTTGATGAGACTATTGGTTTAGAAAATCTCCCCAATATTCAAATCCCCAAGGATCTCAAAATAGATAAATCTTTTTACTACGATCCAGAGACATATGCATGGTCACACCCTGGAGCAACATTCTCTGAATACCTTGACCAAATCATCCCAAATCGAGAGTGCTCAAACATTCAAAAGACTAAGAGAAAGCACGCAGACCAAGCACCGACCAAGGAGAATTCAAATGGCTATTCATCTGGATACTCAAGTGAACCGACACCTTCACGACAAAATAAAAAGAGAGTCACCTTTAACCTTTCGGAAGAGGAATCAGTTGATGATCCCTCATCAGGTCCGGAAAAGATGGTTTACATGAGTGAAGTCTGTTCGGCAGCCCTAAAGCCATATCTTCGTAAGGATCCAAAATTCAATCCCCGTTGGACAACTCCCGTTCCTAACTACTACTCATCCAAAGCTGATGCTCCTGCATTCTTTAAGTACACTGGAATTCTTTCGTATGAGCTGACTGAGACCGGTGCTTCTGAGTATTCATCTAAGGACAAACCGATTGACCCCAAGAAGGAACGAATTCTGAGAAAACAATTGAAAAAACAAAAAGACCAGAATACTTGGAGTATGCCCACTTTCAATTACTACTCCTCTGAGGATAACTCTGATGATGGATATCTTTCATCTGACTCAAACACTTCATCTATTATCCATCATGATTTTTCTGAGGATGACACTGATTGTAGTGGGGAATCATATGCCTCATCGCCGACTCATCACTACGATCTCCCACCACAGGCTCATAAAAAGATCAGCCGAAAACCGCCTTAATCATCGGCTACCCACCCTCCCTCCCGACCACATTGGTCTCCTTGTACAGCTTCTTCCTTTACTTAGGCCAAGGCCTAAGTATAGGGGGGACCAATGCCATCTGTATATATCATTCTTCTCCTAACTCCCATTCGCTCCATAAACACCCTTCTTCCATACTTAGGTTGTTCAGAGCCTAAGTATAGGGGGAACCGACATCCACCCGTGTATACTCTCCTCATTTCCTGACCGCTTTTCTTTTTCTTTTTTTTCCCACTCCCTTACGCTTAGCCCGAGCTATGTCTTCTTTACGCTTCTTGTGCTCTGAGGACACAGCACTCGCTAAGTATAGGGTGGTCTGTATATATACTTTGTATATATTTTACCCATATCTCGTACTTTCGCGTAAGTCTATATGTATTTACGAGGTGGGTACTAACTGAAAAAAAAAGAAGAAGAACACTGACTTGCCCAAATTTTCTGAAAAAAAAAATGATGAATGAAAAAGAGGCTTCTTATTCCATTTTCTGCATAAAAAATCCCTTGCATAAAATGTCAAAAAAAAGAGAGAAGAGGCTTCTTATTCCATGTTCTGTATAAAAAAAAAATCCCTTGCATAAAATGTCAAAAAAAAAGTGTCTGCATTTCACGCACCTACACTTCATCCATCACCGCATGCATTTGCATCTGTGAAAAGTCATTGGGTTCTAAACCGAGTTATGAGCCGAAACCGAGAGTGGTCTGGGCTTGACCTTAATCCACCTAATTTTCAGAGGAACTTCACCGAGAAATAGAATTTTAAGAGCTTCAGGTCTTTTTGACTTAATTCCTTAAGTTCCACATGACAATGTGCAGCGTTTGACTCTTAGTGTCTAACCTGGTCTCTTCATTCTGGGTACCACTCTGGAATAGGGAATTAATTCGCACTCTCGCACTATGCACTTAGCTCAACCCAAACGGGATGTTGGAAGACTGTGTGAGTCTCTTTTCTGGTAGCGTGGAAATCTAAAGACCGGAGTACGGGTTGAAATAAAGCTTCGGAAAAGGGATGGATGGCTGGGCACAATTTTTCTAAGACCCCAAAAAATGTACGGAACAAAAGATTCTATATCCGTAGGGGCACAACAAGATCCAAGCAGAACCACCAAAAATTCCAAATACATAGAAGCATTCTACCAAATAAAAATCCGACCAAAAAGGTCCAAGCTTCAAAAACCTGCAGATCTTGGTGGAGACTCGGCTACACTGGCTATCTCCACAAGGAGAGGTGACTACACTGGCCACCCTCCAGTTCTTTTCTCTTTCTTCTATCTTCTCCCTCATTCGATTGTGAACACAGCACGACAGACCTTAGAAGGAAATACCTGACTCCCCGAGGACGAGTTACTGGAGAGGAGAGGAGCATGGTAGTCCGGCATTCTGAATGGGAAGAGCTAAAACCCTTCACACACATGAGTCGGTTATTCAATGTTCATAGGGTATACTTTGGGAAGAGGATTGATCTAAGATGACTTCTGAGTCGAAACTGTGTCAATGATATGTAGAACTTGAGGACTGTTGATTTTAAAATTCTAAGTCTCACAGAAGTTCCGCCACATTGTTAATCCAAAGGTCGAGTTTAGTTTCACTTTCACCTTCTGTTCATGGTCTTGGTATGGAACCCAGTCTCATTTCACTTCATGGCATTTCTTTTTGATGCTCAGGGACGAGCATGGTTTAAGTATAGGGGGATGATGAATCTCAGATTCACCATTCTAAGTCTCATTAATTAAAGCTCAAGTCCCTCAAAATCAACTGCATTTCTGCATTTATTCTGCATAATTAGCATTCCTGCATGATTTCATAAGAATTGCATTTTAGCATTAATTTCTGCATAAAATAAGAAGCCAAAAATCCAAGCCAAAAATTGACCTGTAAATAGCCTAACTTTCCCTATTTTTAACTCCTTCATGCTGACACCGCATACCACAAACTCACTTCCACTGTGTACACATCACTAACAAGAATAAATAAAAAATATAAAAAAATAATTAACCCTGATAAGTGGACCAAAAAACCCAAACCCTAGTTATAGGATTTTCAGACTAAAAGCCACATATCTTCCCCATCCAGTGTCCGATTTGATCCTACTCACTTTTGAACTAATGCACATTCAATTACCTTCAAAACAAGACCAAGTTCAAGTGAATCGGAGTTCGTATGTGAAAGTTGGGTTTTTGGGCCTCTTTTGTACATTGCATATTTTCGCGGCTTTTACCTGTATTTTATGCATTTATTTTCTTTATTAATAAAAATCCAAAAAAATTAGATTAAGGTCTCTTGTATTTATCTTTGAGTTTTCTCTATTTTCTGAATTTTTATCTTTTTTAAAAAAATAACAAAAAAAAATTAGAAAACCAAAAATCAAGGTATTCTATGTACATGGGATACCCCAAAAATTCACTTTTTACATTTGACCGAATTGGGCTTTGATGTCTTCATAAAAGTTGTAGATCTCGTCGAGACGAGCATTTTTCGTGAAGAAACTTTTTCGATCCGGGGTCGTTTACTATTTCTTTTTGATTTTACAAACTCTTTTTCCTCTGATTTTTCTGGAGCTGACACGTGGCAGCCCCAGAGGCCGCCACGTGTCAGCTATTTTTCGCCTTTTTAAATCTTAGTTTTTATAAAAAAAATAAAAAAAATAAATAAAAAGCCACGCACGTGCGTGGCACGTGCCACACAGGCACGTGCGCCGCACGTGCCCCGCACTCCCACCTTCTTAGCCACGTGGCCACCCCGGTACCGTTCGATCTCGGCTGATCGAACAGCCGTGGACCACCTTCTACCTCTCGATCGTCCCCTCCGCGGATGTCGCAACCAACCCCCCCCGCGCCGCGCAACGGCCGCCCAGATTTCTCCGCCCTCCTCCAAACGGCCGCCGACTCCTTCGCCAACCGCCCGCCTTTATCCCCTCAACCACCAGCCGCCAACCTAATCGCCTCCCTCGAGTATAAAAGAGCCTCGCCGACCCCCGACCAACGACATCCGCCGATCGAGGAACGGGCTCGGGGTGACAGACCGGAGCCACCTTCTTCCGCAGCGAGATCCGGTGGTGTTGCCTCCAGCCACCGTTGTAGCACGGCCAGCCCCGTCATCTGCTCCAGCTCCAGTCAACCCTAACGCCGTCGAGCCAACGTTTCCATCAAACGCCTCGTTCACCACGACTTCGCCATTCTTCTCCGCCTCGATCTTCTCCACCGACCATCATCTCCGACAAACCTCGCTGCCTCACGCCTGGAGTTCATCCGCCTTCAACACCACCGAACGACGGCTACACTCCGCCTCGACAACGATTCCTTCATCTTCATCGACCTCTAGCTCCGCCGCATCTTCGTCTTCTCCGACAATCCCCTTCGCCTACCGCCTGGAGCTCCACCGCCAGTACTCCAACGCCTTCGACCGACGCCAGCACCGAGCGTCGACAACCGCTAGCTCCGCTCCTCCTCAGTCTCGCCGTCATCGACACGGAGCAGCACCCCTCCCCGCCGCGTCACCGGAGCCACGCCACCACCTCCAGCGCAAAGCTCCGCCCCGACACCACCGAAGGCCGGGCTCGAATCCCGAGGTCCCCCGCACGTGCTCCGCACGTGCGTGGGAAACGTCATCAGCAAATAACCCAAGTCACGTGCATTGCACGTGACGTTGGGCAAATTACAGAGACGTCCCTGGAGAGTTCACCATTTCGCCGCCAAGTCCCTCAAACCCAGGTCACGTGTAACGCACGTGACCCACTTGAGAAATTTCAGATTCGCCCCCTTTATAGCTGGTAATTGCACTTAGGCCCCCCCACTGCACTTTTTATTCATTTATTTTTATTGCATTGATACCCCTGTGTCCCCCCTCTGTTTTGGACCTAGTCTAGACATTATTTTATTTATTTAAAAATAGCATGATGTTCATTGACTAATTCTCTACATTTTGACATGTCTTGGATATTTTTGTGATTAACGGTTGATTAAAAAATAAATATTTTGTGGAAATTGGAATATTTTGCCCAATCTGTGCTTGGAAATTTGTAGTTAATTAACCGTTGATTTAAAAATACCCCAAAAATCACATATCGTAGAGATTAATTTGATAACATTGTGCCCAAAAATCATTACATTTGCATGCATCATTTGCCCTGTAAAAATCATTTTGTGCATTTCAATGTTTGATTTTTAATAGGTATTGAACCCCACATTCTCGAGGTCTAGGATTTTTCTAAGATCCATCACCTAGTGATAGATCTTAGATAATTTTAGTTCTCGAAAATAAGTAGGTTTAATATTTATTAAAATTAAATATTGAAAATTAATTTGTTTGCATTCAACAATTCATAAAAAATTCATATTGCATCTAAAAATTCCAAAAAAATTACAGTGCGCTTATTTTATCATTTTTTACATCTCGGCCAAGTTTCGTAATTTTCGGACACCGTTTGAACGTATTTTACATTTTAGTCCCTAAAATAGGCCGAATTTGCATTTTGCATCTCATATTGCATTGAAAAATTACAAAAAAATACCGCCTTAAAAACCGAACTCAAAATTGGATAGACATTAATCTAGGTTGTTCCTTTGCCTCCTTGTGATCGACCTTGGGACTTGCCCAAGTAAAATAAACATAAACCACGAGATTAAAATTGAATCATTATTTTGTGGTTATTTCTTGACTATTTCCGATCGCCGCCTACAACGAACGACATTCATTAATTTCACGCACGAAAATTAAAAACAACTTCTTAACGCAGCTTTCGCGGGCCCGTCATATAGATATAAATAATAATAAAAATATACAAAATAAAGAAAATAAAATATTTTTGGGTTTTAATAAATTTTTTATTACTTTTGATTTTTTAGGATTTTTTTGCTAATTTTCATATAAATCTAAAAGGAAAAATACCCTAAAACATGGTTTCATTAAATACCCGAAATTAAAATGGAGATGAAAAATAGAAAACGATATCAAAATTTCTCCAAATTAATTTTAATATAAAAAAATAGTATAGAGAAAAAATAAATCATAAAATACTTTTTTGGATTTTTTGAGAAATTTTATAAATTGTTATGCCTTTTTTGGGGTTTTTCAATTTTTAGGAGTTTTCTTTTGTATTTTTATTGATTTTTGCTCTGAAGGATAAATATACTTAAATAAGCAAAATGTATTTTTTAGGAATTCTTCAAAATTATTTTGTATATTTTATGTATTTTCTAATTAGACGGGAACAAAATAGGCTGTTTTTTATTTTTAATAAATACCCAAAGTGTCGAAAATGTAATGTAAAATTATAGCGTGGATCTATGAGTTACAAGCACTTAAGTCTAATTTTATGGATTTTTTGGAGCAATGTAGCTATTTAAAAAAAATACAAGAAATAAAGAGAAACTTCATTACTAACATGGACCCCCTTTTTTGAAAATAAAATAAAGCTCAGGGGCCAAACTACATTTCACCAAAAATATAATACTGGAATTGAAATGTAAAGGACTAAATAGAAATACAATAAGTTGCAGGGTCCTCCATGTAAATTACCAGCACCTCACGCGCACAGGCACGTAAGTTGACGTGGATGAGGACCTAGACGTAATTATTAAAATCATAGGGGACGATTTGAAAATATTGTAAAATTAATTAAATGACCTAGGAAAGTTTATGCACTAATAAATAAATTACAAAATTACGGGGTTGGGAATGCAAAATATCATGCTGAGGCGCGATCGGACGACGATGGCTCGCCCACTTAACACATGGTGCCTCCAAGATGCACGATGCCGCTTCGCAGCGATGACCCAGATTAGATCCTTAGAAGAGGATCAATGGCTGACGGAGGGCCTGATCCAAGGGTTGTTGTAGACCTAGAGGAACTGAGGGGGATCCAACAGCTCAAAGTCGATTTGTAAGAACACCCAAAGAACACGAGATCAACGAGTTTGAATTGATACAAACTCCTTCCACCAGCATGCTTCGATGATGCTATGTGGTCCAAGAGCCAGCGGTCCCCTCTATCGATTGGTTGCATTTAAAATCACAGGGAGTCACCTGAGTCCTCCCGCAAGGGCCGAGTAGCAGACCCCCTCCAAGTAGTTCCGGCGACGGGCAAAACTCACCACCAGATCCTGTAGTGCACCAGGTACCTACAAAAAAAGGTCAATGGATCGAGGGCAAAATGCCTTGATCCAGCAGCAGGGCGAATGGGAGTCGGATGGCACGTGGCGGTAATGTCCCAGCAAGGTGGAGGATGAGGGACACCCGAGTCTTGCCCCCAAGGAGTAGCATGTGGGCTAGGATGCGGTGGAGCATAGGGAAGCGAAGGGAGAGCATGTGAGGGTGGTTGGCGAGGTCGAATGCGATTAGAAACGAATGAAGGAGTTCGCCGGAGCGGGCTTCTGACGAACTATGGGGGGTGGTGATTACGACTAGAGCAGGGATTAAACCTAGGAAAGAAAAATGATAAAAAATGGAAGAAAAGGTACCTCAAATGGCGTAGAGCTGTGAATCAAGATCTCGACGGCGGCGCTCTGTCGGAGGTGGTGGTGGTGGAAGCCACCCTATCCCTCGCCTGCTACAAGCAACTAGAGAGGCCCCTGTCGTGGGCCTCGATCCTGAGCTCCAAAGAGAGGGCCAAGCTTGGGGAAAGGAGGTTCAAAAATCGGATCGAAGGTGGATGGAAGGTTTTGTACAGGTGACGAGGCAGTTCCAAAGAACGAGGGGCTCAACTTGATGCAACGATTCAAAGCCCGAGATTACGCTTGGGCGTGCAAGATCGATGAACGAGGAAGAAAAGTTGTGAAGCATCGATCACAAAAGATGCAAGGAGCTGGCTACAAAAAATCAAGAATCAAGGCAAGAACACAAGTCTGATAGACTAGAGACCTCGGTCAGAGAGTTGACCGAGGTCAACGGGCGGGGGAAGTTGGTTGGTCCACGTGGACCAACCATACAAATCCTTGCCAAAATTATTTAAAAATTCAATAAAAAATATTAAATGATTTTATTAATTTTAGATTATAAAATGAAAATTGTTTATTATTGTCTAAATTATTTTATTATGATTTTTATTTATTTTTTAGAGGTAATAATTACAAATTAATTTTTAGGGTTAATTATAAGTATATTAACTTATGTTTTATGTCTTTTATTTTTATTTTGTAATTTTGATTTTGTTATTTAGCTACTATTTTATTATATTATAACTTATTTTTAGATACTTAAATATATTTTAATTATATTTTTCTGATATAATATATACACTTAAATAAATAGGTGTATTTATTTCATAGGTATAGTAATTGTATATTCATCTATATATTTTATATACATAATTTATTTTAGTGTTTTATTTATTATTTTATTTTTGTTTTAAGATGTACATATATTATAAATAATATTTACAATATTATAAAAATATAAAATTATAAAAATAATAAAGAATAAATAAAATGATTATTTTAATCGGGTAACTATACAATAGGGGTCCAAAACCTAACTTTCACACCTTAACTCCAAAAAATACGAAACACCTTCAATAAATAGCTTATTAAAAGTTATATACAATTAAAGGTGATTTTGAAATATTTTAAGTTTTTATTGGAGAGATATGGGTCTGGGAAATTAGGATTTTGGAATCTTATTTTGACTGTAACTTTTAACTATATTATTTTTTTGTATGAAATCAATTTCATATTTTTCTGTATTTTATTATCTACAAATTTCATGAACAAAGTTTCTTTATTTAAAGTATAAAAAGTGGAAAATAAATTGGGTCTAAAAAATGAATAAAGAATGAATTAATAAATGGGATTTTATTATATTTTTGGCCCTTATCTCCCTCTATTAATTGTCGACCTAGTCATCGATATGCCTAGATCTCGAGGTTTAGGGTCATAAAATATCTTCGATATTTTATTCTTTTTCTTTTCTTTTCTTTATTTTATAATTTTGGCATTAAAAATAACATTTATACACTATTTACACAACAATGCATGAATGCTAATTTATGCAATTAGAGGTATTTACATGCATTTACTAGGAGTTTTAAGCCAAAATGATAGAATAAAGGTGATGAAATGGAGATTCATCACAGTGTCCGCTTAAACCCACAAGCATGATCCTTTAGTTTGCTGATCAATCCATTAAGCGACCTACAGGTTTATTAGACAACATTATTGTAACTGTGCAGGATATGCTCTTCCCAGTGTACTTCATTGTCCTGTACATGGATTCACCTGCACCGTTACTCTAGACCCCTATTATTCTTGGTCACCAATTCCTTCAAACGACCGAAGTGGCAGTTGATTATAAGTCTGGAAAGATCACGTTCCACTCATGCAGTGGCGGAGTTATCATGGACATGATCAATGAGTCGAAAGCTGCTTCTGATGAAAGTCAAGAAGAACCAGTAGCAGCGGATTGTGACATCATTGATATCAACGATCAACAAATATCATTGAATGACATTCTGACACAGGAAATCCTCTCTTTAGAGGAGGACATAGAAAGCACTATCAAGCCTTGCTCCATTACCGATTGGGAGACATAATCATAGTCATTGATCAGCTTATTCCAAGAAGATTCAAGCCAAACTGAACACGAAGAATTCATTGCAGATATGTTCGCTATATTTTTATCGGAGCCAAGAGTGACATAGGTGGACAATACCTCATTCATTTCAACAGAGCGTTCATCGACCAATACAGTTTCTAAAATATTCGAGGAGCAAACTCCACTATTATCTGAGTTAAAACAGCTCCTGGCAGGTCTAAAGTACACTTTCCTTACATGTGAAGAGAACATATATCCGATCATCATCAGCAATAGGTTGACTTCGGATCAGGAATCTCGATTGCTCGAGGTTCTAGATAAAAACTAGCACTTGGT
Source organism: Ottelia alismoides (assembly GCA_037367405.1). Classification (NCBI taxonomy): domain Eukaryota; kingdom Viridiplantae; phylum Streptophyta; class Magnoliopsida; order Alismatales; family Hydrocharitaceae; genus Ottelia; species Ottelia alismoides. Next base: position 662,466 of record JAZKJV010008117.1, on the reverse strand, counting down.
TGGAAAATTTTGGATGTCCGGGGATAAATCCAACCTTGTTTTCATAACACATTTATCTTAAGATGACTGCAAACTATCCCACAAATTCAGCGCAGGTTAAACCCTAACCTACATGACGTGATCATGAAAGAAATCACGAAATGGTGTGAAGCAGGTTTCATTCATCCCATCTCTGACTCAAAATGGGTTAGCCCTCTACATTTTGTTCAGAAGAGATCAGGAATCATTGTGGTTACCAACGACAAATGAGAGGAGATTTTTACTCAAGTACCGACATCTTGGTGCGTATGTGTTGACTATTGACACCTTAATTCATCAACAAAATAAGGACCATTCCCTCTGTTGTTCATTGATCAAGTGCTTGAAAGATTGGCCAGGAAAGAATTCTTATGCTTCTAGATGGGTACTCCGGGTACAACCAGGTGGTGGTCGCCCCTGAGGACTAAGAGAATACTACATTCACATGTCCATTCAACACTTATGCTTTCAGGAGAATGCCCTTTGGATTGTGCAATGTATCTACTAAGTTCTAAAGGTGTATGCTAGCCGTGTTTGCTAATATGATTGGTAGTTTTCTCGAGGTGTTCATGGATGATTTCTTAGTCTACGATGTTATCTTTGATTCCTTTCTTGAGCACCTAGATTGAGTGCTTCAGAAATGCTGTGAAGTGAATCTTGTACTATCATGGGAAAAGTGTCACTTTATGGTGACTGAAGGGATTATGCTGGGCCATGTCATTTCCAAGTGTGGCATGGAAGTCGACCTCGGTGAAGGTGGACATGATTGCTAAACTAGAGCCTCCTCTAACTGTCAAGAATGTGAGGTCATTCCTTAGGCATGTCGGTTGTTATAGAAAATTTATCAAGTACTTCAACAAGATTATCCGACCTCTCACAGAGCTTTTACGCAAGGAGGCCAACTTCATTGTTGATCAGCAGGTTCTCTAATCTTTTTGTCAGTTGAAAGATTTAGTCATTCAGGCTCCCATCCTGCAGCCACCTGATTGGTCTCTTCCATTCGAGATCATGAAAGATGATTCACATTTCACAATTGGGGTTGTATTAGGACAAGAAGAGAAACGTTACCCTATGCCATTCACTATTCCAGCAAAACACTTGATGATGCACAAAGAAATTATACAATTATAGAGAAAGAATTGCTGTCAGTAGTTTTCACCCTGGAGAAATTCAAATCTTATTGCTTGGATCTAAAGTCATCATCTATACTGACCACTCTAATATTCAATACTTACAATAGCAGAAGGATGCAAAATCATGCCTACTCAGATGGATTATTATCCTCTAAGAATTCAATTTGGAAACCAGAGACAACCTTGGAGTTCAGAATGTGGTAGCAAACCACTTATCCAGAATTGAATGCCTAGATACTCAGTTGAGCAGTGCACCGTTTACAAAAACCTTTCTTGATGAATCCATTATCAGCGTGGCATCTCTCCCTTAGTATGTGATATTGTGAACTACCTCGTATTTGGGGTAGTACCACACGATTGGACAAGAATCAAGAAGGACAAGTTCCTGTCTGATATCTATTTTACCACTGGGAAGATCCATTCATATTCAGGGAAGGAGAGGATTACATATGACGCTGGTGTATTCCTCAGGAGGAGTACACTAGTGTCCTTGAGCATTGTCACAAGCTCGAATATGATGGACACCATTTTGGAAGTAGAATGGCAACAAAGATATTACAATGTGGCCTCTGATGGCCTACACTATTCAAGGATGTCACAACGTATGTCAAAGGTTGCACTGACTGTTAGAGGATGGGAGGAACCTCAGTTCAAAAAATTCCATGCCCCTCAAATTTATTAAAATCTCTGATGTATTCGATTCTTGGGGCATTGATTTCATGGGCCCATTTTCCAATAGTTAGGGATATGAATACATTCTGCTTGCCGTGGATTATGCGAGTTGCTGAGTAGAAGCTATCCCTGCTCGATTCATTGATAGCCAAACAGTCTGTCAGTTGTTGAAAGATAACATCATTTCACGTTTCATGATCATGAAGATTCTCATCTCAGACGGGGATAGCCACTTCATCAATAAAGAGGTAAATAAACTTGTCAAGGAGTACGACATCGACCATCGAGTTGCATCTCCTTATCAGCCTCAATCCAATGTCTTGGTAGAATTATCAAAAAGAAAAATAAAGACAATCCTGTAGAAACTTGTGAGTCTGGATAGAAAGAGCTGGTCACAACTTCTGGACTCAGTTCTATGGGCTTATCGAACCGCATACGAGTCTCCCTTGGGCATGTCGCCCTACCGTTTTTTTCTCTATGGGAAGGCATGTCGTGCCAATGGAATTAATTTATAAATCTCTTTGGGTAGTAAACATTTGAAAACTTGACTTACAAATAGGTGATTAAAACATAAAACTGGATCTGAACAAGCTCTTGGAATTCTGAGACTACGTGTACAACAACAACTTGACGTACAAAGAGAAGATTAAACACTGGCACGACTGGCACATCAGATGGAAGACCTTTGAACCTGGTCAGGAAGTGTGGCTGTTTGATGCAAAGTTAAATATATCCTGGGTAAATTAAAGAGTAAGTGGATAGGGACATTCATCGTCAAGACTGTGCGTGACAATGGAAGTATTTTGATATATGAACTGTCAGCTTACGCACATCCATTTGTTGTCAACAACCAGTTGCTGAAGCCGTATCTAGAGCATGACACATTTCCAGATGTTGTTGATCCTATTAAAGTGCTATTTAATGAAGAACTCTCAACTGCCGAAGCATCAGAAGTTTCATGCAATGCAACCCAAAATATCGTTGATTGATTTTCTTCTTTTCTTCTTTCCTTTGTTATTTTCTATTTTTCATTTTTCTGTATTCCACCCATCCCATTCATTTGATCTATATTTCGGATACAATTCATCTTAAGTATAGGGGGGATGAGTGTATTTAGGTTATTCTTTATTTATTCTCTCGATTGTCTCTTAACTTGTTGATACTCTATTTATACTTAGGGATATTTTACCAAGTACATGGGGACAAGCCGAGCTGTTGATTTGTAAATTCTAATCCTTGATCATCCTTGTTTTGTATATAGTCTGTTATACTTAAGTATAGGGGATGACCGTCTTCTCATTCTTTGATTTAGTCGTTGTAGTATAGACTTTCCTATACTCATCACGAGTTATGTCTTCCTTTTTCTCTTTGATCACTATGAGAACATAGCTTAAGCTAAGTATAGGGGGGTCATATATACGTTGTATATAATCTAGCCATAACTCGCACTTCCGTCATTTTAATAATAAGGTTAAAATGCTATATTGGGCAATGACATATACTAAATCAACTGTAAAGAATACACTAAATATGTATAAAAGTTTTCAAAATTATTTTTACATATCATTAATAAATCGGTTTAAAAATGTTTTGCAAAATGATTTGAAATATGGTTGTAGAATGTCCTGAAAAATATTTTAAAACATGTTTAGAAAACTTTTGTAAAATGTTTTCACACCTTTGTAATTTTTGTAAATATTTGCAAAAGAATTTTGTTTTATTTGCTTGAATAAAATGTTTTGAAAATTACTTTAAAAATGATTTGTAATATGGTTGCAAAAATATTTTGAAAAATCTGTCTATACCTTTGAAAAATCTTTGCAAAATGGTTTTCAAATTTTGTAAATGTTTGTAAAAGTATTTGTAAAAATTATTTGCAAAATAAAGTTGAAATGTTTTCAAACTATTTTGCGAACCCTGCAGATAATTATAAAAATTCTTTATACAGATATATATATTACCCTTGTATATAAAATCTGTGAATAATAAATAACCTAACTTATGTACCAATTCTTAATGTGAAACAATCACCCATGTAAATATTTGTACATATTTCTTTCAGCAAGCTTTATTAAAAAAACCTAAAAATTTCAAAATTTTCAAAAACCATGCAAAATGTTTTCAAAATTTCATAAAAATGCAAAACTTTTCAAAAATCCATAAAAGTTCAAAGGCCGAAAATAGCTTCATAAAAATATTTTCTTACATTGCATTTGCATTTTTCAGATTGATAATGATAATTGAATTGGTCTGGAATAAAATCCAAAGATTGGAGCTTGGTTAGACCTTAATCTACTTAACCACAGGAACTTTATCAAAACTGGAATTGAGGCTCTTTAGATCTTCTAGACTTATTTCTTTGAGAAAACATGACTAGGTTCGATGGCTTCTTGATTGTCCAAGTAGAATATTTCGAGACGCATGCATGACTCTTACCGACAATGACCTAACTTGGACACCTTACACTTATCTCAAATTAGTTGAAGTGGTAGAGGATTGTATTTGCCGGCATGAGAAACAAGCGAATGGAAACATACAAAGTCACAATCTGTGGCCATTGTACCCCAACCCGATCCAGTAGCAATGGGGTCCAAAGACAAAATGCCGTGGGTTGCGATACAACTTCAAAGAGGGATAGTCTGTTGGCTCAAGAGGAAAAAAATCCTTATGTAAATGCTAATGTAAATAGTATTAAAAATGTTTAATTCAAAAACTTCAAAAAGAATAGATGGACAAAAATCAAAGAAAACAAATCAATCCCCGTCGAAGCTATGTATTCAATAAGCAAGCTTGTGCTTCAAAATCAATGATACATGTGAGCAAGCAGTTGGATGACTTGGCTACACTGGTCAAACATCCTAGAATAGGTAGCTACACTGGCTACCGTCCATTCTATTCTCCTCTCCTTTTCCTGAGCCGGTTGCACTTGAACTTAGAAGGGAATACCCCGCTCCTCGAGGAAAGATTTGCTGGATTGGGGAATTAGGGTCACCTTATTGGAGAAAATTGTCTCTTTACCACTTCCGCCGAGAGAAGCTACATATCACTTACACTGTACAAGATAGACTCATAGTCATATGGGCATGCGTATGATATAGACTTGTTCTAACTTGGATTTTGAGGAGACTTGGACGGAGTTTTGTGGTTCTTGAAGGTTGTTGAGTTTCAAGTCTGATTCCAAATAAGGTTTTGACCAAACCTAAAATCCAAAGGTCTGACTAGGCTCCAAACTTTAATTTTATGAAGATGAGTTTAAAAGTTAATTCAATCTAAGTTTTTTTTTCTTTTTCTTTTCTTTATTTTCTTTTTCATGCACTCATTGTCATAAGTGTTTGCTAGGGACTAGCAAATGCAAGTATATGGGGTGATGAATCTCCATTTCATCACCTTTATTCTTTCATTTTAGCCTTAAATACCTAGCTAAATGCATGTATATAGCATTTAATTTGTACAAAATAATACACACTAATTGATACTTAAATTTGTATAAATATATTTATTTAGTTCCAAAATAAAATAATTAAGGAAAGAAAAGACAAATAAATGAAGTGTCAAAGACACTGAACGACCCTAGACCCCGAGACCATGTCAATATTGACGTGGTCGACCATGAAAAAAGTAGGGGGAGATAGGGCAATTAAATTGTACAGAATATTCCTTAAAACCCTAATTCTTTATTCATTAATAAATAACATTTGAGTCCTATTTCATTTTCCACTTTAAACAACTCAACTAATGAAACCTTCAATATGAAAGTTGTACATAAAAATACAAAGAAAAATAAAAATTATTTGCATAGAAAAATAATACAAAATGCATCAGGGACACATAGAAGAAAAAAATGCGAACAAAACTTCCAAGACTTGTATATCCTCCATACAAACTCAAAATTGATCAAACTCACCTTTTCACAAAATTAATTATCTATTTAATTAAGCTGTTTTATTAAAAATAGAGTTAAGATGCAAAAGTTAGCTTTTGGGTCCCTATTGTACTGTATATCTATATATTATATTCAATATATTCATTCTTTTTATTTTTAGCTCTATTCTATTTTTAAATATTATTTGAAATAAATTAAAATATAAATATAAAATAAAACCGATAATAATACATTAAAATAAATTAAGTATTAAAATATATAGGTAAACTATACATATATAATACATATCCAAATTTATTTAAGTAAATAAATAAAATCAGAAAAATAAAATAAAAATATTTAAATGTGTATTTAAAAACTATTATAAATATATAAAATACATGTATATAGTAGATATATAATACAAAATAAAAATAAAATACCCTAAATACAGGTACATATATATACACACCTACATGTAATTATTAACACCTAATAAATTAGCATGTAAAAATAAATAAAAATCATGATATAATACTACACAAATAAACAAACAAATTATTTGGTGTTTTAACTTTTGATTAATAAAATCATCACTATTTCTTTTTGAATTAACAAGGGAATTTCCCTTGGAGTTTTCTGGTTGGTCCACGTAGACCAATGCTTGTCTTTTGTTGAACCAGCGGGTCAACTGTCCTTTCTAGCTGCCTGCCCGTGTCAGACTCACCAACCCTATGACTTCTTCCCATTTTCACTACACCTCCACTATGCCATTCCTCTCAAGACCATCACCAACCTACAACTCCCTCATCCCTAACCCATGTCGGCCATCTAGGCTTTACTTACCACCTTCATCGATCAAGTCATCATCTCTCGAAACCTCCCCCTTCCTCTGTTTATAAATAAACCTCCATTGCCCCCTTCTTGATTTTGATCCCATTATCTCAAGAGGAACTATCCAAGTTAATTTTCTCGTGACAGGAGCTGCTCCTTGGACCTTGTCGGCATGAAGAAGGGCGGATTTGCAGTGATACAGGTCGTCGACGATCTTCTCAAGCGACGCTTCTCCTGCTCCCTGGAACCCCGGGTATTAGTTGCTAGTATTAGTGTAGTTAGCTCACATTTTCATTTTTTAGCTTAGATTTATCATTATTTTAGTTCAATTCCAGTAATCTTAGGTTCAATTCCTATTTTAGCGTAAGCTGGAACTCCCTCTCCAGCCACTACTTCACTTGTATTTCGACCCTATTTTGACACCATATCGCGTCCATTATCTTGCCCCTTCATTCCTCCATTGAATGCACCATCTCTCTACATATGATTTCCCACAAATCAGAGGATTCTAGTTCCATCTCTATTGCATGCCTGAGCTCACTGCCCCCTTCATTCCACGCATGTTTTCTGTGATGCCCCGTCCCTCCGACGATCGAAATCGACGGGACGAGAGCGTCAGACCCATGGTCCCAATACGTCCATGATCTATGATACTAAGAAAATCATCTTATGCACATTAGATCAACATTTGAAATATAAATAGCAACAAGAGAATAATATAAAATAGAAAGAAAATGCAACATCCATTATCATTGATAATAATCATCAAGTCTATGCACATAGAATGTGATATAACATATAATTATAAAATATGTAGAAGAAGCTCTCCAAATATCTCACTACAATGTCTCTCAAATAGAACATAAAATAATTCATAAATAAATAAGTCACTCTAAATAGAACACACCTTTTTTGGTGCAAGTACGATGTAGATAGTCCAATCTCCTCGAAAGCTACTATTGTTGTGGCTGCTGCTCAGCTACACCTGTTGGGTTCACACGAGGGTAATGTTATGAGCAATTGCTCAGTAACAAGACAAACATATAATAACTAATGTAGGGGTAGTCAAAGAATGCACACTCAACTCTATCAAATGAATATGCATATATTGTAGAAACTGAGAAAACACCAAGTCATTCTGATTCACATTGGATTACATAACAACTGATTTTATTTATTGATTTAATAATCATTTGAGTACTACCACAATGATCTTGATATTTCTACAAGTTGGTTAGAGTCCACACCATTATATAATTACAATTACCAACATCCAATAATTAATCATTTCCCATATTATTTTAGCACATGCAAGTGCGCAACTCGCAGGCCTCCGCTGCGCGGGCACTTGATATTCATCTGGAGTAACTCTCAAGGAGCTCTTTTCAATCAGAACAGGAAAAGATCACAACCTCAAATCTCCAACTTCAACCACATCCCGGAACACATCTCACAATATTGTTACTCGAAATAGAATTTGATGCGACCACATCTAATTATACTATGAGTCCTAATATAGTGTATAAGTGTGAAACCAAGAACGCCAACTGCACCATTTGCCAACTCCGTCGAGCGACTCCAGTTACTACCAGGCCGCTAAGTACAACACGTCACCCAACTCGTCTGTTGGGGTCTCGACCTTCATGGCATCTAACCGGGGCCTAAGGGTGCATGCCCAATCCCTTAAGGAGCCTAACTCCAGCTACATGTTTATTGTGATATCTCACCCATAGAGTTATAATAACAATTACAACCATGAATTGAATTGATTGGATTAAGCTGACGATCATCGTATATTAATCAATCTCAACCATAGCTTTACCATGATAGTACACCTACTAGTGGTATCTGTGTTAAGTCCCCTTCTTTTTTTTATGTTTCACGAGGCATACATCTAACAAAAATTTTGGAAAATAATTTTCTCAGCAATGGATTATTCCTATGAGAGTTATCTGCTATATAACAAGGCAGTTGTTTATAAATCTCTCAAAACGGTTAAAAAAACTAATGATGTTTCCCTTTATTTACATAGCCTTCGACCTATATAGATATGCTTACTCTCATTGGAATGCTTACTATATTTGATCTATTATCATAATTTAAGAATGGACTAATACTTAGGCTATTGTAAAAGATCATAACTTTGGCAAGATGAACTATATCTCTTTTTTTAAAAAAAGATAATTTGAGTATTTCCTGGTATTGTACAAAAGGTGATTCGAATAATCACCCAAATAACTTGCATTCACATGGATAAGAGAAACATATGTCTATTAAAGAACTTAATATTTATATCCCGTACTATATTCAATGAGCGTTATTATTCCATTGTAGTATTAACAATTCTTATGATTTACATATGATGTAATACATGTTGGTGAAACGTTGAATGAAATAAAATGCCATGCATATAATACAAACTTACGTATATTATTTTCTTTGAGTGAAGGGAAAGTATATCGGCCAATGTTTGTCCTTGCAATGGAGAACCGTTATACATAAGATGGGTTTAATTACATGGTAACTTTATGTCAACATACATACAAAATCCTCTAGAGATTGGTAACATCTAAATCAAAAATGGGTAATTATGAAGATACACGTTACCTAGATTAATGTTATCATCTAAATTAAAAATTGCATGAATTTCATATCGAGCAATATTATGTCGATATTGTTGCAACGTTGTCGAGGAAGGCAAATGGAATTAGTGATCCATAATAATAGACAATCTATAGGCTCTTTTTTTTTTGAAAATTTGTGAGTTCATCTTGTTCTCCAACCACAAGACATTAAGGCATTTGTACGTTGACTAATCAACCTACTCACCTTCTTCTACGCATTAATGTATAAAAGTTAAGAATTGTTTTGGCCTCGAATTTGTTAATACTGGAAAGAAGACAAAAGGATAAATCCTTATACCCCACATATCTGAATGAAGAGGAAGAGACATACTCCTTATTTATTGACGATGCTAATATGTAAGACGTGCCTAACTCCAGTTTCATAAGGAAGCATATAGGTTCGAGAGATGCATGGAAATCAACAACAAGGAGTGAAAGAATATCTTACAATTTATAAATCATATCATAAGAAAAATCAAGGCTCTAAGCATGTGCAAGTATATGAGAACAAAATTATGTGGAAACCAACAGTAAGAGGAAGGTATAACATCGTTACCTCCGAGGATGTTCCCTTGGGACCTACTCTCACACGGAAAGGATATTTTCATCGCTCGATCGCAATGCGAATGCACATACAGTGATGACCTCGAGCTTTCCTACGCGATGATGGTTGCGGATCATCGATCAGATCACCTTCTCTAATGTCGACGGCGGCCCTTCAACGATAAAATCGATTAAGATGGTGGTGCTCCAATGAAGAAGAAGGGTAGTGGTGGCTAGGGTTTGGAGAGGGTAGCCTACCATGCCTTATTTATAGAAGGATTGGTGGAAATGGATCCAAATTCGGTTCTAGTTAGGATCCATATATGGGCCCCGGCTATTATACTTAAAACATCGACAACTTGAGCTAGGAAGCTCATAATTCAACATTCTTGGGCTCATTGGAAAGATCTCAACGAGCTCTACGACATGACATTTAATTTTTTTAGGAATGAAAAACACTCTAGAATTAAGATAAAAATATGTGGTTTTACATTTTCAGCTTCAAATAGTTTGAGGCTCTCGCCTCGAGCCCCTTGATATTTTTAGTGTAGGAACCGGGCTTGAAGGAGCACTTGGAGTTCGAATCGAACATCTGGGATGTGCTCCAGGCCATCAGAGCTAAAAGACCTCCAGGTCTCCTCACAGCGAGACCTAGACTGATTGAATAACTTTTACACACGCAGGAAGGCTCCAGGAAGCTTTTGGACTCTTTAGAGGAGGAGGAGATCACCGGAGTTAGGCGCACTAATTGATTGAAGTTCATGGAAGAATTTGTTCTTCCCTATTCTTCCTCATCACTCCATCTCCATCGGATGCACCTCGTCCTCTAGATCTTTGGAGCATTGAACGCAATGTGAAGCGGTGCGCCATCCCAGCTACATGATCAACTTAAGTGGTGAGCGCCATGCACTGCTGAATAATGCACTTTTGGGTAAATTTCATAATAGCCCAACATCCTTTTGTAATTGTTATAAAGTCCTATAAATATAAACTTGAGTTAAATATTGTTGTAAATATTGTAGTGTACCCCACACTTTATCTAAATTATGTTCAGGTCCTCTATCAGCTCACCTTATGTGCCCCTCGTATGTGAGGTGCTAAGCTTTTTGCAACCTAACCCTCCCAGGTTTAGGTATTTCTATTTAGTCTTTAAATTTGTAAGTTAAGCATTAAACTTTTGGGTATTTTGCATTCAGACCCTTGTATTTTATTTTTATTTTAAAAATATCCCTACTTGATTCTTTATTTTATTCCTTACTTTTCTATTTTTATTAAATAGCTTATGTATGTTAAAAATTATAGGAAAAATATGGTAGATGCCTGATTTATTGCTTGCATACATTTTTATACGGCAATTATTTATATTTTTCTATTTTTAAAAATCAAATAAGAGCTATTCTTTCTTTGTTTGCATATAAAAATCCAAAAAATATAAAACCTTCTTTAAAAATTCCAAAAAATGAGTATATCTATATTAGTATATATTATACCTCCATAGCAAAAATCACAAAAAAACATTAAAAATCACAAAACCCTAAATAGACTACAAAAATGAGTAAAAGTTCTATAAAAAGCCTCCCTAAAAAATAGTTTTCTATTTCTTATTTTTCTTTATATTATATAATATACATTAAAAATAGTTTTGGTAAATTTTGTACTAATTAAATATTTTTAAAACCCAAACTATTCAACCTATTTATTACAGTATTTGTACATTTTAATACCTTAAAATACATATAAATTAGCAAAAAATATATAAAAATCCCAAAAAAAGAGGAACAAAAATAAAAAATACAAAAAAATTTATTTCCTACGTTTCGACTATATTTAGATTATTCTAAAATTATAAATTCTATATATATCATATATACTTTATAATATGTGTATATTATTTTTTATCATTATTATTACTCATATATATATTATATTTAAAAAATTTAAAATAATAAAAAGGATTGTTCCTTTAGAGATATGTATATATGTTTGTCATATTATTTATAATATCTATATTATTATTATCATATATATTAAACTAAAAACCAAAAATAAATTAATTTTTTGTAAATATAAGAATAAAATAAAATTTTAAAAATTTAAAACATACAAAATATAAAATAAATAAAAATCCATAAAAATTAAATATAATTAAAACCCATAAAAAAATAAAAAAAGCAAAATAGTAAAAAATAATTGTTATTACTTATTAATGTAATAATAATGATATCTATCCCCACGCTCTCAATGGTTCGACCTCTACTACTTTGCTATTATACACATTTTTAGGGTATACTAAAATTCACACTGCATTTATTCATTGTTTATCTATATCGTGGGTTGAATATTGATCTATTTGATTGATTCGAGTATCGAGTGTTGTGAGAGTAGTCATTACAACGATTGTCGGATCTGACTTGTCGGACACCAAAGGCCGTCCAAGATCATATGTTAGGTGCTTCATCTCTTTCAGATTATCAGGCTCACTGTTGGGAAATAAAGAGGGTGTACCCTTTTGTAGGGATTTTGCATATGTATCTACAATCTACATCTTTCCTGAATTAAGTGAAGGATTTGTTTCAGATAGAATAGTTTGGAGAATTCAAGCTACTACAATGAAATAAAGGATCTAATTCAGGTATGCCATTTGATTGAGTGATTTTGAACCTATCATCAAAGCAAATAAGTGTTAAACAAGGAAAATTGAGGTTTTATTTATTAAAAAATATGTGCAGTATCGTTGCAACCCTAAAAATCACTCAAAAAAATTATTCATTTCTCAAGCAAAATTCAATGAAGAAAATGTAGCAAGAGAAAATTGCTATTTAATTTGCATGTATAGTTAAAAAGATTGAACTCAGTGAGGCTACAAAAATCCCGAGGGTTATTCTATGAAATGAAAAATCAATGAATGAATAAAAGAATTTCTATGCACACTATGCTTGGTCCTGTATTTTTGAAGTTTAAAATTTTTTATTATTCTTTTATTTAGTTTTCTGATTTCCAATTTTTTTATTTTAAATTTTATAAAAGATTTTTTAAAAAAATAATGAAATAACTAAAGAAAAACTAAACACACACCCTCAACCACTCTTTTTGTATTTTTCAATTACGTCAAAAATAAACCAAAAATAAACAATTTTTTGGGGTTTTAATAATTTTTTAACATTTTTATAATTTTTCTAGATTTTCCACAATTTTTAAAGCATTTAAATAAACCAAAATAAAGAATAAAATAAACAGAAAACAAATTGAATGTTTTTGAATTTTTAAAACATCATTCAAACTCAAAAATGGATGGATTATTCATAGAATAAAAGGAATTTTTTATATTTTCCAGAAAGTCATTTTGTGATTTTTTTGGATTTTAAAATGTTTTTGTATTAATTTTAATGTTTTTTAAGAGTTTATGCTTTTTACTGTTTTTATGAGGAATAAAAATGCCAAAAAATAGAAAGAAATTAAAATAAATCAAAAGAAATAAACATGATTTTTTTAGAATTTTGAAAAGATTTTTATAAATTTTATTGATTTTTGGCTGCAAATATTTTTTTGAGGTTTTTGAAATTTTAAAAAATAATAAAATAAAGAAAATGTGAAATGCAATTTATGGATGCAAGATGTATGTAACAAGATGCTAGATGAATTTTAATAGAACTTTTAAAGGGATTTTGATTTTTATATGAATTTTAGTATGAAAAATAAAAGCAGACTCACGGGGCATGGATGCAAATATTTATAGTTTTAGCACTGAAAAGCAACAAAATAATAGATTTAGGTGCTATCTAACAAAAATCCCAATGAAACTCATGCATAACACGTGATCCATACGCACAAGGGTGATTTTGCAATTTCCAAAACTTAAACCAATTTCATTAACTTCATAAAGTACAATGTAAATAATTCCAAATGTCATGAAAAGGGCCACGTGTCGATGCACGCAAAAATAGAAACCATGGTCTAAATGTAATTTTAAACAAACTCAAGGTTTACTCTGCAAATAGTTTGTTCTTATTCTTACAAATATTGTACTAAATGGAAATAAGGAGAATGGCTGGGGTATGGAAGCAATATCATTGGGAGTGCATGTGCGTAGGACATGAGGTTGCTAATGGTCTGGACGGCCTCGCTTCGGATCTTGGGACTAAGGATTGGGTGCTAGTCAACGGTCCGGATCGGATCTGGCATGGAGTTCTTGATCTGATGAACCTGGGGGCTCCTGGATGACCTGAGCAACAACAGCTCCTCCTTGAATATGGATCGCGTGGATCTACCTCGATTCAGCACTCATTCTCCTCAAATCATGCCTAATATATCGCTCGAGATGTTCCATTCCATCAGCTCTCCTTAGATCTACAGATCAACGATTGTACCTCAAACTGCAAGGCTGTGAACTTGATGACTCCAGGTATCTCCATGAACCTTAAATCGATACGCATACCCCTGATATAAAGCTTCTGAGACATGCAAAGGAGACTATGCTCAAAGGAAGAGCTCCAGCGGAAAATTGTTGCATGAAAATACGTGAAATAAAGGTGGAGATGGATGATTCAAATCCTGCGAATATGGAGGATTCGAATATGATGAATTGCTCTGATCCAAGGATCAGATTGTGATCATATTGTATGGGGGATACAGAGAAGTGAACGACGATGCAGGTGAGATGATCGACGAGTCGAACCGAAGATGAATATATCAGAATAGGTGATCGGAGCCTAGTGCTCCAATCTACGCAAATATTGGAAACTAATGCGATTAAACGACATTTAAAGAAAATGAAGAATAAATCTAAGCAAAGAATGAAAAAACAAATCTAATTACCTAATAACTAAGCCTCAACAGGTTGGGAAGAGACCTGCAAGTGGGAGCATAGTAGAGCTCCGACGAAGCTACTCCTCTGGCATGGATCTCATCCTCATACACCTTTTTCACACTCATGATCATGGGGAATGGCAGCTGTCACCTACAACTCTTTCCAGAACTCGATCTCGGGGAGGAAAACAACCAAAAATGGATCAAACCCTCACTAGAGTGGGAGATGGTTATTTATAGGATGAACTCCAGCGAGTTTTGAATTTCAAAATGAGAGATGATTGAGGCAAGGTTGGTAGAATATGGTTAGGCTGCCGAGCAAGAGGATTGGATGAGCGAAAATAATGGAGAAGGGAACGGGAGCAGTTAGTGGGAAATGCACGTGGGAAAAATGGGTGAAGAAGTGATGGAACACAGGTTGAGAGGGAATTAAGCGAGGACTAGCCAGTTGACTCGGGTGAACAGATCCGGGCTGGCCAATCAGAGGGTGCGGTGAATACAACCAAAATAGGCTAAACGACATAACAAAGGAAATAAGCTAAATAATTGAATTAAAAAAATCGAAAATGGATTTATTTAATCACATAATGTAAATATAAATGTTAAGAATAAATTAAAGTTAATTTTGGTGATTTTTAATTAATTTAATAATGTATATACAAGGATTAAAATAAATACAAGTTGTTATTTATAGGTATGTATACCTATATATACAAGATTTTGATTTTTAATTATTATTTATACAAATATATATATATATATATAAAATTTAATATTTTATTTATTTATAATGTTTACAAGGGTTCTAATGGTTTTTATTTAGTTTTTAAGAATTAATTTATTAAGTTAATTAAATAGGTATAAGTACAATATATACATGGTGATACATATGCAATATATATATGTTTTTATTTTTGTTGATTTTTGATTTTGTGATTTTTATTTGTATTCTACATGAGTTAAATACACTATTCACAATTAATTAAAAATACAATATTCACAAATATGCACAAGGAAATATATAATTAACTAATATACATAGTGTATATAGGTATATTATACAATAGTACCCAAATTGGTCACATTTCACACCTTAACTCTGATTTTTATGAAATCACCTACATTTTAAAGATAATTTTATTTGGAGTACAATGAAAGTGAATTTGATGAATTTGGAGTTTGGATGGAGCATATATTGATCTTGAAAGTTTGTACTTTGTGGCTTTTTGAGAGTGTTGTTATTTATAAGTTTTTACTGAGATTATTTTTATTATTTACAAAAGGATTTTATTCACAAATTTCAAGAAGAATAATTGTTATTACAAAGGATTTGGTAATGAATAAATTAATGAAAGAATGTGTAATATAGACAATATTGTACATGTGATAAATGAATTTTCGGGTAATTAGGCCTTATCTCCCCCTACTTTATTTCTTGTCGATCATGTCATGACTTGACCTTCTCTCGGGGCCTGATTCAGCTTGTATCTATTGCATATATACAAACTTTTATTTTCTTTATTTTCCCTTTATTTCTTTCTTTCTTTATTTTAGGTTAAAAGAGTGATAAATATACAATATTTACACAAGAATCAAGGTTAGTAAAAGAATGAATTTATTGATATTTATAGATGTTCTATAAGGGATTTTAAGCTAAAATAAATGAATAAAGATGATGAAATGCAGATTCATCACCCCCTATGCTTTACCTTTTCTAATCCCTTAACAAACACTCATTTGAAAGAACAAATGAATAAAAGAAAATGAAAAGAATAAAGGAAAAATAAAGAACTGAGAACAATATTGAGTATTAAACTTATCTTCATAAAATTGTAGTATTGAGATTGATCAGACCTTTGGATTATTCGTTTGGTGGAACCTTATTGGGAAATGGATTTAAAACCTAATCGCCCTCAAGTTCCACAAGACTCCTATTCAAGTCGCCTCAACAGTTGGGTCAGAACAAGTCTACATACGCAAATTCTTATGAGTATGAATCTTTACTTGTATGGTGTAAGTGAAATATAGCTCCCCACCTCAGAAATGGCAAAGAAACATTCTCCCTCAACAAGGTAACTCTAGTCCCCCTAGCTAGCAACTCTTTCCTCGAGGAGAGGGGTATCCCCTTCTAAGTTCAAGTACAACCAGCTCAAGAAGAGGGAGAAAGAAGATAATGGATCGTATCCAGTGTATCCACATATCCATTGGAGCATAACCAGTGTAACCAAGTCTCCAGCTGCAAGCTTCCATGAGATGAGACAATGAATCACATAAGCTTTGCTTATTCAACTATATACACTCCGGTAGGTATTTACTTTTCAATTAGGCATGTCCCCTTATTTGGAGTTTTGTATTTTTTTAATATATACAATATGTGCAGAATTTATATAAGGAGTTTTTCTTATTGAACCGTAGACTATCCCTCTTTTGAAGTTTTATTGCAACCTACATCATCATGTCGTTGGACCTCAATGTTACTAGACCAGGTTGAGATGCACTATCCTTCCTAGAGGAAGACATATGTTTCCACTAGTTGTTACACACTCGTGTGCTATCCCAAATCGAAGGATTATGCCCCCTCACCATCTTATCCAAGAAGAGATACGAGTAAAGTGCTTGTCCAAGTTAAGCCACTGTCTAGAAGGATCATGCGTATGTCGTGAAATATTCTACTTAGACCAATCAAGATGACATGTGAACATAGTCTTGTGGGCTCAAAGAATTAATTCGATAGGACATTAAAAGTCTCAGCTTTAATTCTTATAAGATTCCTCTGAAATTAAGTGGATTAAGGCCATAATCAATCTCCATTCTTCACTTTTATTCCAGACCTATTTAAATGTCAATACTAGTCTGGAAAATGCACATGCAAATGCAAGAAGTACAAAACACAATTTTTTTGAAAGAAATAAAAGAAAAATCTTTTTGAAAAAAGTTTTCAAAGGGTTTTACAAATATTTATGGATTTAAAGCATTTTTTAAAGAAAGAAAAAAGGGCCAGTAAACTGAATATATACAAGTATATAAAATGATTATATAAATTTGATAAAGATTTTACAAGAGGATTTTATGAAAAATAAAAAATTTTATTTACAGGAGGGGAAATGAATATGAGTTTTATGCACACTCGGATTTATCATATTTATATTCATCCCATAATTTATAAGTGTAGTAGCCATATTATTAACAAAAGTACGAGTTATGGCTAAAGTGTATATACAATATATATATGACAACCCCCCATAGTTAGCTCAAACTATGTCCTCATATTGATCAAATAGCTACAAAAGAAGATATAACTCACGTTATGTATATAAAAGTGAAAAGAATCCTATACAACAACGACTCAAAGAATAGAGGAAAAGAAGAGAAGTCAGTGATCCCTCCTATACTTAGGATACGTATAGAAGAATATACAAATGGGAAAAATTGAGGAAAAGAATGAACAAACTCAACCACTCAACTTGTCCTCCCCTATACTTAGGGTGAAAAATCCCTAAGTATAGAAAAAGAATATCAACAAGTTGAAGGACAAGCGAGAGATCAAAAGAAAGAAAAGAAAACAAAAACACGAAAAAGTCAGTATGAACAACATCACTACCCCTATAGTTAGGGTAAAGGATCCCTAAGTATAAGAAACAATAAGAGTGACGAAACAGGATGAATATGAACAACTCAAATCATTCACCTCCCCTATACTTAGGATAAAGAACATCCTAAGTATAGCATGCGCACACACAGAAAAGAGATGAACGATAAAAACGGAAGAAGAAAGAATAAAATGAATGGATATATACAAGAGATAATCAGGTCATGTATCAGACACAAAAGATGTCAAAAAAATCATCGTTTGATACCACAGATATAGAATCAACTACGAACAAGAATGTATTATGTTCTAGATATGGCTTCAGCAACTGTCCATTCACAACAAATGGTTTTGCGTCAGATGACAATCTAGATATTACAATACTACGATTCTCACACATAACTCTCACA
The DNA here is from genome assembly GCA_037367405.1 of Ottelia alismoides. Taxonomy (NCBI): domain Eukaryota; kingdom Viridiplantae; phylum Streptophyta; class Magnoliopsida; order Alismatales; family Hydrocharitaceae; genus Ottelia; species Ottelia alismoides. Next base: position 643,975 of record JAZKJV010008117.1, on the reverse strand, counting down.
ATGAACGGTCCTGATCATTTGCTTTTTAATTTGCCTGTAAACAACTTCAATTTAGCATCAAACAACCAAACTTTCTGATCAGGGAAGAAAGTCTTCCTTCTAATGTGTCTATCATGCCAACGCTTGACTTTCTCCTTATATATAAGTGAGTTATCGTATGAAAAATCTCGAAATTCCAGCAATCTATTCAGATCCAACTTCCTATTCTTTTCCGCCTTCTCATAATCCAAATTACATACACGAAATGTCCATAATTATTTGTGAATTAATTCTACTAGCAGATGTCAAGGCTTTCCATAAACCAATCTGTAGGGAGACATACCCAATGGAGACTTGTATATCATCCGATAAGCCCATAGAACCGAGTCAAGCATCTGGGACCAATTCTTCCTATCTGGACGTACAAGTTTTTACATTATCGTCTTTATCTCCCTATTTGATATCTCAACCAAGACATTAGTCTATGGGTGGTAAGGAGATGCTACTCTGTGCTTAATGGTGCACTCCTTCACAAGCTTCTTGATTTCTCTATTAATGAAATAGACTCCCCCATATGAAATTAGTATCTTGGGAATACAAAACCACGTAATAATATGATCTTGAGAAACGAACACACCGTACGCCTATCAGCGGTTCAAGTGGAGATAGCCTCCACCCATCGACTAACATAATCCACGACAAGCAGGATGTACTGATATCCCTGATTGACAGGAAATGGGCCCATGAAATCTATGCCCCAAGCACAAAAAACACCAGAAATTTGTATAGATCTTAGGGGCATGTTATCCTTGTAACTAATGGTTCCTCCCACCTTCTGATAGTCAGTACAACGTCGAACATATTCTGCAGCATCCTTAAATAATGTTGTCCACCATAGGCCGCTCTGTAAATCTTTATTGTAGTGCGCTTCTCCGAATGATGCCCACCAGATTCTAGGTTGTTGCAGTGCTCAAGTACACCGGTGTATTCCTCCTGAGGAATGCACATTTTCTAGATACAATCTGCACCCTCATGAAACATGTACGAATCCTCCCATCGGTAAAAATGTATCTCGGACAGAAATCTGTCTACCTTATGCTTCAACCTATCTCGTGGAACTTTCTTGGAGACAAGATAGTTCACAATATCAGCATAACATGGGAGTGAGTCCACAAACAAAATGGTCTCGTATGAAAAGGTCTCAGAAATAGGGATGATACTCTGCTAAGAAGTCTCTGCATCTGTAATGCGGGGGAAACGATCTGCCACAACATTTTTTACTCCAGGTTTCTCGAATCTCTAAATAAAAACTCATGGAGAAGAATGATACATCTGATAAGGTGTGATTTGGCATCCTTCTTTGCATGTAAGTACCGTATGGCAGTGTGATCCGTGTACACAATAACATGTGAACCAAGGAGGTAGGATCTAAACTTCTCTAATCCAAATACAATTTCTAACATCTCCTTCTCCGTGACTGTATAATTACACTGTGCTTCATCTGAAGTGTTGCTAGCATAGTGTATAGCAAAATGTATCCCATCCCTTCTCTGCCCTAAAACAACTCCAACTGCAAAATCTGACGTGTCTATCATGATCTCAAAGGGAAGAGACTAATCAGGTGGCTGTAGGACAGGAGCACTAGTAACCATGTCTTTCATTTGATGAAATGCAAGGAGGACTTTCTCATCACCAACAAACTCACTCTCCTTGCACAGAAGCTCGGTCAAAGTTCTGGCGATCTTTCTGAAGTCCTTAATGAATCGCCTATAAAATCCAACGTGTCTTAGAAATGACCTCAACTGCTTCAAATTCTACGGTGGCTCTAGCTTGGATATCACATCTATCTTAGTTGGGTCAACCTCCATATCACGTTTGGCGATGGCATGGCCCAATACAATCCCGTTAGTCACCATAAAGTGTCTCTTCTCCCACGACAGCACTAGGTTACCTCGCAGGAATGTTGAAGGACTCGGTCTAAATGAGCAAGACATGTATCAAAACTATCCCCGTAGATCGAGAAATCTGCCATGAAGACCTCTAGAAAGTTACCCACTATGTCCGCAAAAATGACCAACATACACCTTTGGAATGTAGCGGGGGCATTACACAATCCAAAGGGCATCCATCTAAAGGCATAGGTGCCAAACGGACAAGTGAAAGTAGTTTTCTCCTGATCCTCAGGAGCGATAGCAACCTGGTTATATCTCAAGTACCCATCCAAGAAACAAAAGAACTCTTTCCTTGCCAACCTCTCAATAATCTAATCAATAAAGAGCAGTAGAAAGTGATCCTTCTTGGAAGCCGAATTCAGGCACTAGTAGTCTACACAGACACACCATGAAGTAGGTACAAGGGTCAGAATCTCCTCACCACGGTCATTCTTCACGTTAGTAATCCCGGTAGGACCACATGCAAAGGACTGACCCACTTGGAATCCGAAATGGGATAAATAAAGCCAGCATCACACCATTTCCTGATCTCTTTCATGACAGCCTCCCTTAGATTTGGATTGAGATGGTGCTGACACTCACGGGAGGGTTTACTGTCATACTGTAATTAGATATGATGCAAGCACAAAGCTGGATTAATCCCACGGAGATCTGGAATATTCCATCCAATGGCCTTACAGTTTCTCTCAAGAACCTCTAGCACGCGAGATTCTTGTTCATAAGTCAACTACGAGCTGAGGATGGACGGAAACATTTGGGGGGGGGCACAAGGAAGACATACTTCAATGTTGATGGTATAAACTTGAGCAGGTGGGGTCTGAATCAGCTCTATGACAACCTCTGTAGCTGCACAGGTAGAAGGTGTATGATTTGTACTCTGTGATCGGTCCACCGTGGCAATTGTCAGCTCAATAAGTAAAACCTCAGAAAGATCTGCAACGAATGATCTCTGCTCAGAAAGGATCGTCTCATTAGGATGTTCAGAAATCTTTGTAATCTCATCAACAAATATCTTAGATATCTCAATAAAAATCTCAGAAAGGTGTCTCTCATCAGTGCATATCTCAAAAAAATCAGCAAGTGGCTCAGATATCTCATGGGAGGTATATCGGCAATAATCTCAGAATGATGTGTTAAAGGAATTTTAGAATGTACCTCAAATCTCTCAAATTGATCCTCATAAATTAGCTTAAACTACCCATCAGCAAACACATTAGTAGGATCAATAAGAGAACTAATGTCGACTGTGCTTTTCCGAAGGTCCTTTTGGGAAAGGATCTCCTGGGTATCTATGAAATCAGTAAAAAGATCTATCTCTCTAAACTCGGCAAGAAAATCACAGTCCTCATGATCTGGTGTAACTAACTCTTTCTCACCTGCTGTTGTTGGTGGCGGTGGTTGCCTAGGATCAGGGATCGTATCAATTTTCACCTTGTCACTATGAGAGTGAAAGATGATCTCTCCAATACCGTAATCAACTGCGACTTCAGCCGTTCGGAGAAATGGTCGACCTTGTATGATCGGGGTACGGAGTAACAATGCAGGTGTGTCCATATCCATGAAAACAAAATCAACAGGAAATCTCATTCCCCGCACCATTATAATAACGTCCTCTAAAATGCCCATCGGCCTCTTGATCGATCTATTAACAAACTGAAGGATCATCATGGTTGATCTAAGAGATCCTAACCCAAACTCAGTGAGTAGAGAGGATGACATGAGACTAATGGAGGAACCGCTATCGAGAAGAGTGCGATCAAATTCTTGATCAAAAATATGACAATGCATGTGAGGTGCTCCCTTATCTTTCTTTTTGTGCGGGAGGTTGCTTATGGCATGAACTGTGGCCTTGTTCCAGATATGTTTCTCTATCTTCTTTCCTCTATTCTGCTTGGTTTGATGCTTCTGAGTGCATGCTTCTTTCATTCCCTTTTTCACTACATGAATATACTCCATGGCCTTAAGGAATGGCATCTCTGAGAAGATATTCTGTAAAATCTCAACCACTCCAGGATCAGATAGGGTTGTTTTTAATTTTTGGATTTTCTTTGTTTCATTCAATGCAAAAAGAAATGGCACGTAATCAAAAGAAACATTCAAATGTTCATTTCGGTTATTCAAAATAGAATCTTCATGTACAATAGGACAACCAGAATCAATCTGTACAATGTTGTCCAAAACATGAGTAGAAGAAATAAATCAAAAACATGACAGGTTGTTGTTGTTGGTGTAGAATAAGGATCCGCGATTGATGTGTTCTCCCTCTCCGCTAATGGTGAACTGCATTTAACTGGTGAAGGTGGTGTGGTGAAGAAGAAGATGGCGAAACTCCATGCACGAGTGCTGCTACACCGAGTCTCTGCACTGATGGTAAAGAAGATGATATGGAAAGTGAATCTCTCTTACTGGCTTGATCTCCCAATCCCAACGGCTATGAAGGCGGCTGCAATCTACTACTGCTCCTGTGATGAATGGCATCAGATAAACATGTAAAATCAAGGGCCATACCTATCTCGGATGTGGATGGATCATGGGCTACCTGCTCCTTGCATCTGAAGTTGTTGGGATTGGCTTCGACCTGTGTTGGGATCAATGTCTTTGTGGTGGTCAGGTCGTCAAGCCTCTGATTAAGATTATTCATTCTCTTCATCAATAATGCTAACTGATCAAGTGCGGGATTCACCGAAGATGCCTCGGGATTCTCAACGATAGGTTGTCGCTAAGAGTGGTAGTGAGGAGGCTACTGGTATCCATACTGTGGCTGCTAGTAATGAGGAGGAGGAGGATGTCAATAATGTTCGTACGATGCAGACTGCTGTTGGTGATAAGGCTGTGGAAAATATGCAGATTGCATCTGATGCTGGCCATGTCTCCAGTTCTGGAAATGAGGTGGATACTGAAAGTGAGACTGAAACTGATGGTACTGGTACTACTGTTGTTTGCCTCCCTAGAATTGGTGGGCGGGTCTCTAACCCTGCTGGGAACCCAAGGTGGTCTTGCCCTGACGGACGGGGCTGGTTGTTTTCTCGATTGAACCAGATATCGTTCACCTCCCTGAATGATAGGTGGAGGTGGAGACTGCTTCTCTGGGATGTATGGAACCTTCTACTGGTATGGTACTATCTAGTGAGTCTACTGCTGGACCTGGTCAAGGGTCTGCAGGTAGTAAACATGATGAACTGTAGATGGTTCTCTGGTACTCTACTAGGTGGAAGTGGAAGAAGTCTGCCTCCGAGCAGAAGTGTCGGCTGCTGCACTCGCACTGTAGCATGCGCTGATCGTATTCATAAGAAGTTCTAGATGCTTCGTTATCTCATCAGGCTTATCCAGGCTTCATCCTCTGTTCGATCACTTGGAGCTTCTCTCGCTCCTTGGATCGTTTCTCGACTATATCCACTTTGGATAGGTGATTTTCTATGATGGTCAGATCAGAACTGTCCACCTTATCCACTTCATGTGATGCCGTCATGTTGACATCTTTGTGTGGAAGGAAGGAGAAGTAAAGGGATGCTTCTGGAATGCACATGAAGAAGAAAGATCTGCAGAGCTCTATGCTGTCTCCTCAAAAATCTGATATAGGACGTCCTCGACCTTGTTAAAATGACTCCTCCCACAAGTGGTATCCACCAGCTTCTGATTCTCATGACTCAAACCCCCAAAGAATTTCTGCACAAGGCTAGTCTTTAGAATATTTTGATGGGTGCACTTCTCCGTTAAAACTTTGAATCATTCCCACGCCTCGTGAATAGGCTCACGGGACATTTGGGATAAGTTTGCTATCAACGATCACATTTGGTTGAGGCGTCCAAGTGGGTAGTATTTGCTTAGAAAAGCAGACCTCAACTCTTCCCATGTTGTGATAACGTTTCCTAAATGATTGACCCAATATAGGGCATTGTCCATCAAGATGAAAGGAAACTCCGTCATCTTCACTACCTTTAACGGGATGTTAGGGTAATGGATCATGCTACATATGCGATCGAATTGTTGGAGGTCTACATACGGCCCTTCATTGATATTTCTGTGGAATATGGGGACTAATGGTAAGATAGTGGGCTTAAGCTCGAAATGCCCATGAATCGCAGGGATTTGAATTCATGTATTTGTTTGTCCTACTCCTGGATTATAGGATTCTCTAAGTGAGATCTTAGCCACTGGTTCTACAAGCTCATCTCCCCCATTCCCACCTCCTCCATGATTTCTACCCTCCACTCTCCTATCTTACATCAGCTCGAGAATTATATCTCTCAATCTGGCTTGAAAATCATTCTATTCTATCATCTGAGCCTGAAAGGATTGAATGGAGGCCAACATGGTATTGTTGATCTCGCTCTGCTCAACCATGGAACCCCTGCCCTTAGGTGGCATCAAATGCACTGTCTCTGTTTCTGCAAGTGTAAACTGCACTGGATTACTCTTCAGGAATGATGGATCCCAAATGATAGTTCAAGATTAGAGTCAATCTTGAACAATGGATTGATAGATGAGGTGAAGGGTGAAGTGGAGAAAGAGGAATACTCGGGAAGTGAGTCTCCCTGAGTAGAAGACGACCAGTTTGGAGTGTGAAATAAGTCCTCAATGTCTGAACTAGAAATGCTTCAATCTGACATATTTGATATGAAGAGGCAAGATGTAAGAACACAAAGGTCAAACAAGAAGAGAATGAGTAGAAGATGCGAAGGGCATGAAAGGATCTTTAACACTAGCAATCAAATACAATTCAAACCCCCGATTCACCAACTGGAGACACAAGTGTAGACCGTAAGAGTTTGGTCTTTTATCTTTTCAGTTTTAATTGTAATAAATTCAATTTTGCACAAGAGTTTGCGAGTTATTAGGTGCCGGAAATTTTCTAAAGACTGGCCCATATTCTTATGGCTAGTTGCATCCACTTTCAACCAGTATGGGTATAAGTACATATCGTATAACAACTACCCGTATTACTTAAGGATAGTGCCTTAGACAGTGTCCTTTAAACCACCCACTCTGCTAAGGGAAGTATGTACCGTAAAATGGATACCAATGTACCCTCATTGAGAAGTAGCTAGTCGTTTTGTTAGAATCAGTAGTCTGAGTGAAAATCTGAAGCTTGGCTCTATCCTAGTATGCGTCTCTCACTCACTCTGCAAGTAAATTCACAAAATAAGGGGGATACTCTCCCCAAAATAATGATGATTGTCCTTGCATTTAATTTTAGGGTCGAGTTTTTTTAGCAGTCCCGATTTTATAAAGTTATCACTTTTTTGGATTTTTTCAATGATTTGACTACAGAATTTCCAATTTCCTTTTTAGATTATGTGAGTGAAAACAAGGAAGAAAGACGGAAATGCTAATGCATGGTGAAATTCAATGATGCATGTAGGGGATAATAAATGCGTACCTTGTCGCCAGCAATCTACATGCAAGGTGATCCACGCAGAATTTAAATACAGAAAATAAACTAACCTATATGATGCCTGTCTCAAGCAAGTTAATAAAGCATATCACTAAGGGCTCAAGCACATAAAACTGCGTGAATCAAAGAAAAAGAAGATGATGAAAACAAAATCGACGAGGTCCTCCAAGTGCACCGACACTTGGCGAAACAGACCCCACACACATAAGGTATATAGTGCCCTTTTACAAGAGTTTTGAATATATAAAATGATAAAATAAATCAACAACTGCCTATGCAAAGTGCTCCAAATGATTGGTCTCCTCTAAATCTTCTTCTCCTCCTCCTACGCTCGCCTGCGGCTCAGTGACGAATTAACCTACCTTCGCTTTGCTTGGGTGCATCGGCGCTCTTAAGAATGCCACCCTCACTAGTTGTACCCTCGCAAGAAAGAGGAAAAACAAGATTGTGTAAGAGACACAACTACATAAATATGAGCAAAAATAATGGAAATAAATACAATGAATATGGATAATGAAATAAATGCAAGAAAATATAGAAAAAATAAGAGAAAGGAAAAACAACTATAAACAACCAAGAATAGTAATTCAAAAGAAAAACCTAACTATCCTTGTTGTGCCTCCACGACAACGTCGCCGTTTGTTGAGCAGGGAAAATCAGGGTTTTACTTATTAAGAAATATGTGCACTATCGTTGCAACCCTGAAAATCCTTCTACAAAAATTTATTCAATTCTCAAGAAAAAATCAACGAAGAAAATTTAGCAAGAGAAAATTGCTTTTAAATTTACAAGTATAGCTAACAGGATCGAACTCAGGGAGGCTAGAAAATCCCGAGGTTATTCTATGCAATAAAAAATCAATGAAAGAATGAAGGAATTTCTATGTACACTATGCTTAACTTTTGTGTTTTTGAATTTTAATTTTTTATTATTCTTTTATTTAGTTTTTTGATTTCCATTTTTTTATTTTTGTAAATGTTTTTTTTAAAAAATAATGAAATAATTAAAGAAAAATTAAACAAACACCCTCAACAACTCTTTTTGTATTTTTCAATTGTGTCAAAAATAAATAGAAAATTAACAACAACAGCAACAACAACAAAGCCTTTTCCCACAATTAAGTAGGGTCGGCTACATGGATTCTTCGCCTCCATTCAGATCTATCTTGGGTCAATCCCGGACTTATATCCAAAAAGCTAAGATCCCTTCGTATAGTCTCTTTCCAACATTTCTTGGGCCGTCCTCGCCCTCTCTTAGCCGGCTCAACATCCCAACACTCGCATCTCCTAACCGGTGCATCAGTTGACCTTCTTTGCAAATGACCAAACCATCTTAAGCGGTTTTCTCACATCTTATCCTCGATCGGAGCTACACCAACTTTCTTTCTAATTGCATCATTCCGAATCCGATCTTTACGTGTATGTCCACACATCCATCTTAGCATTTTCATTTGTGCTACAGCCATTCTCTGCACATGTCTATGGTTCACAGGCCAACATTCAGAACCATAAAGCATAGCAGGTCTCACGGCTGCTTTGTAAAACTTTCCTTTAATTTTTAAAGGAATTTTCTTATCACAAAGAACAGCGGAGGCTCCTCTCCACTTTAGCCAGCCTGCATTTATTCTATTAGTAACATCTCCATCAATTTCCCCATCATGTTGCAAAATAGATCCCAGATATCTAAAAGAATCTCTCTTCTGAATGTTATCGTCACCAATCTTCACCTCGATTCCTTCACCATTGCTTCCATCAAAGGTGCATTCCATATATTCCGTCTTAGCCCTACTTATACGAAAGCCTTTAGTCTCCAATGCATGTCTCCAAACCTCAAGCTTCTCATTTACTCCATCTCTAGTCTCGTCAATCAACACAATATCATCAGCAAATAACATACACCAAGGTAACTCATCCTGAATGTGACTTGTCAACTCGTCCATAATCAAAGTAAAAAGAAATGGACTCAAAGCTGAACCTTGATGTAAACCAATGTTGATATCAAAATAGTCAGTCTTCCCCGTCGGGGTCCTTACACAAGATAAAGCCCTATCATACATATCCTTTATGAGATTAATGTATAGGACAGGTATTTGTCTCTTCTCCAAAACTCTCCATAGTACCTCTCGTGGGACGGAATCATAAGCCTTCTCCAAATCAATAAAGATCATATGGATATTCTTCCTTTTAGCTCTATAAATCTCCATTGTTCTCCTCAGCAAATGGATGGCTTCAATAGTTGAGCGACCTGGCATGAATCCGAATTGGTTTTCTTTTACTTGGGAAACTTGCCTCAACCTTCTTTCGATCACACGTTCCCAAATTTTCATAGTGTGACTCATCAGCTTGATACCTCTGTAATTTGAACAATTTTGAATGTCTCCTTTGTTCTTATAAAGAGGCACCACGATACTCCTCCTCCAATCTTCAGGCATTTTCTTGCTTCGCCAAATAACATTGAATAGATTCGTAAGCCAAGTCAAACCACGCTCACCTAAAACTTTCCATACTTCTACAGGGATGTCATCCGGTCCAACACCTTTCCCAGGTCTCATAGACTTCAAAGCCTCCTATACTTCTTTTCTTTGTATTCGTCTATAGCATGCACGATTCAAGTAACTTTCACTACTAGCTAGATCACCCAAAGTGATCTCTCTACTTCCTTCTCCAATGAAAAGTTTATGGAAGTACTGCTCCCATCTAGTCTCTATATCCTTCTGAGTAACAAGCACGTGACCTTCCTCGTCCTTAATGCATCTCACTTGAGAAAGGTCTTTGGTCTTTCTTTCTCTTGCTTTGGCCAACCTGAATATATCCTTCTGGCCCTCCTTAGAGTTGAGATTTTTATACAAAACCTCATAAGCTTTTGACTTAGCTTCGCTTACAGCCTTCTTTGCTTCCTTCTTCGCTATTTTATAGTTTGTGACAGTTTCCTCTGTTCTATCCTTAGACATAGCTTTAAAGCAAGCTCTTTTAATTTTTAGCTTCTCTTGCACCCCTTCACTCCACCACCAAGCCTCCTTTTGACCCGGAGCTCCTCCTTTTGACTCGCCTAGCATCTCTTTGGCTACCTTTCGAATACAAGATGCTACCGCCTCCCACATCTCGTTTGGACTACCGCTACAATCCCAAGATAAGTCTTCTAAAACCTTCTCCCTGAAACTTGATTGCTTCAGCGGAAGATTCCACCACCTAGTTCTAGTGATCTTAGGAACCTTCCTTTTCTTTACCAGCCCTTTTATTTGTAAATCCAAGACTAACAAGCGATGTTGGGTTGTCAAACTCTCTCCAGGGATTACTTTGCAATCTTTGCAACACAACCGATCTCTTCTCCTCAACGCAAAGTAATCTATCTGTGTTCTAGTTGAGCCACTCTTATAAGTAATTAAATGCTCCTCCCTCTTCTTAAAAAGCTATGAAAAGATCATATGCAGTTACAAAATCCAGAATGACTTTTCCCTCTTTGTTTCTATCCCCAAAACCATGTCCTCCATGCACACTTGCATACCCTGAAACATCTTTTCCCACATGTCCATTAAGATCTCCACCTATGCAAGCCATCTCTCTTTGTGGGATTCCTTGTAAAATCTTATCCAGATCCTCCCAAAAAGCTTGTTTAGTCCTTTCATCTAAACCAATTTGCGTTGCATAAAATGAGATGATATTCAGAATTTCTTCTTCGAGCACCAACTTTAGCAAAATAATCCGATCCCCAAATCTTTGCACCTCAACCACACAATCCTTCAAATCTTTATGAACAACCACTCCAACTCCGTTTCTGCCCTTATCTTTACCTGAATACCAAAGTTTAAAGCCTGTCTTCTCGATCTCCCTTGCTTTCTCTCCAACCCATTTAGTCTCTTGAAGACAAAATATATGAAATTTCCTTCTTTCCATTGTATCCACTATCTCCATCAATTTTCCAGTTAAAGTACCGATATTCTAACTACCAATCCTAACTTCCTTTGCAATCTCTTTTGGACTAACTTCTTTACTCGCATGCGTCCATTATGCGAGAACCCTTGTAAATTTTGGAATGCATCCGGGCGGTGATGCAGCGGTTTTGGACTAACTTCTTTACTCGCATGCGTCCATTATGCGAGAACCCTTGTAAATTTTGGACTGCATCCGGGCGGTGATGCAGCGGAACTAGCTTATTTACCCGCATGCGTTCCTCATGCGAGAACCCTTGTAAATTTTGAACTACATCCAGGCTACGATGTAGCGACCCTTGCCAATTTTTCATTGCATTCGGGCAATGCAACGCGTCGCAAGTAGGGAACGCCCCAACGAAATCTGTATGTTTGCTTAAATCCATGTTTAAAAGATCCGAACGGTTTCGAGATAAATTCATAAATAGTGTTCTTAGAAGAACTTTAAGAACACTATTTACGAATTTATCTCTCCCGCGCTGGCTGTCGGCTACCTAACGCGCAACCCTCCTCATTTACCCAGGCTTGGGACCGGCCATGGCTGAGTTAAATAGAAAATTAAACAAAATTATTTTTTGGTTTTTGATAATTTTATTATTTTTATAATTTTCCATATTTTTCCAAAATTTTTAAAGCATTTAAATAAATCAAAAACAAGGATTAAAATAAATAAAAAAATAAATTGAATGATTTTGAATTTTAAACATCAAATTAACTAAAAAATGGATGGATTATTCAAAAAATAAAAGGGAACTTTTTTTATATTTTCTAGGAATCCATTTTGTGTTTTTTGGATTTAAATGATTTTTAATGAATTTTTTATGTTTTTAAGAATTTTATGCTTTTTATGGTTTTTATGAGGAATAAAACTGTAAAAATTGGATATAAATTAAAAGAAATAAAAAACAAACATGATTTTTTTTAGAATTTTTGGAAAGATTTTTATATTTTTTTGATTTTTGGATGCAAAAGGGAATTTATCTGAGTTTTTTGAAATTTTAAAAATTTTGAAACTACGAAATGCACTTTATGTATGCAAGTTGTATGTAACATGAGGCTAGATGATTTCTTGTAGAATTGTTAATAGGGTTCTGATATTTTTTATTTGATTTTTAATATGCAAAATAAAGGCTGACTCACAGGGGCATTGATGAAACTATCTAAAGTTTTAGCAATGAAAAGTAACAAAGCAATATAATTTAGGTGCTATCTTGCTAAAATCCTAATGAAACTCGTGCGTAACATGTAATCCATACCTGCATGGGTGATTTTGCAATTTCCAAAACTTAAACCAATTTCATAAACATCACACAGTACAAGGTAACTAATGTAAAATGTCCTAAAAAGGGCCACATGTCGATGCACATGAAAATAGAAACCAAGGTCTAAATGCAATTTTAAATAAACTCAAGGTCTACTCTGCAAATAGTTTGTTCTTATTTTTACAAATATTGTAGTAAATGGAAATAAGGAAAATGGCCGGGGTATGGAAGCAATATCACCGGGAGTGCATGTGCGTAGCACGTGAAGTTGCTGACGGTCTAGATGGTCTCGCTTCGGATCTTGCGGCTAAGGATTGGACACTAGCCAATGGTCCGGATCGAATCTGGTGCGGAGTTCTTGATCTGATGGACCTGGGGCTCCTGGATGAACTGAGAAGCGACAACTCCTCCTTGAACTTGAATTGCGTAGATCTCCCTTGATTCAACACCGATTCTCCTCAAATCATGCCCAAAATGTTGCTCGAGATGTTCTGCACAGTCAACACTCCTTGGATCTACGGATCAACGCTGTACCTCGAACTGCAAGGCTGTGAACCTGACGGCTCCATGTATCTCCGTGAACCTCGAAACGACACAAATCCCCCATATCTAAAGCTCTTGAGACCTGCAAAGGAGACTATGCTCGAAGGTGGAGCTCCGGTGACAAATTATTGCATGAAAATACATAAAATAAAGGTGGAGGTGGATGATTCAGATCCTACTAAAATGGAGGATTCAGATATGATGAATTGCTCTGATCCAAGGATCGGATTGTGATCAAATTACATGGGGGATACAGAGAATTGAACGACAATGCGGGTGAGATGATCAGTGAGTGGAATCGAAGATGAATTAGATCAGAACATGTGATTGGAGCCTAGTGCTCCAATCTACGTAAATAATTGAAACTAATGCAATTAAATGGAATTTAAAGAAAATGAAGAACAAATCTAAGCTAAGAATTAAAAAACAAATCTAATTACCTAAGAACTAAGCCTCAACAGGTTGGGAAGAGACCTAAGCCTCAACAGGCTGGGAAGAGTGGGCACAGTGGAGCTCTGATGAAGCTACTCCTCTGGCACGGATCTCGTCCTCAGACACCTCTCTCACACTCCTGATCATGGGGAATGGTATCTGTCACCTACATCTCTCTCCATAACTCAATCTCGGGGAGGAAGACGATAAAAAATGGATCAAACCCTAGCCAGAGGTGGGAGATGGTCATTTATAAGATGAACTTCAGTGAGTTTTCAATTTCAAAATGGGCGATTATCGATCAAGGTTAGTGTAATGGTTAGGCTGGTGAGCGAGAGGATTGAATGAGCGAAAATAATGGAGAAGGGAGCGGGAGTAGTTAGTGGAAGATGCACGTGGGAAAATGGGTGAAGAAGCGGTGGAATGCGGGTTAAGCGGGAATTATGCGAGTACCAGTCGGTTGACCCGAGTCAACAAACCTGGGCTAGCCAATCAAAGGGCGCTATGAGTACGACAAAAATAGTCTAAGTGATAAAACATAGAAAAAAAGTTAAATAATTGAATTTAAAAATAAAAAAATGAATTTATTTAATTACATAATGTAAATAAAAAATGTTAAGAATAAATTAAAGTTAATTTTGGTGATTTTTAATTAATTAAATAATGTATATACAAGGGTAAAATAAATATAAGGTGTTATTTATTGGTATGTATACCTATATTTACAAGATTTTGATTTTTAATTAATTATTTATGAAAATATATGCATAACTTAATATTTTTATTTATAATATTTTACAATGGTTTTAAGTATTTTATTTAATTTTTAAGAATTAATTTATTAGGTTAATTAAATAGATATAAGTAAAATATATACATGGAGATACATGTACAATATATACATGATTTTATTTTTGTTGATTTTTGATTTTGTGATTTTTATTTGTATTTTACATGAGTTAAATATACTATTTACAATTAAGTAAAAATACAATATTCACAAATATGCACAAGGAAATAAATAATTAAGTAATATACATAGTGTATATAGGTATATTATACAATAGTACCCTAATTGGCCACATTTCTCACCTTAACTTTGATTTTTATGAAATCATCTCCATTTTAAAGATAATTTAATTTGGAGTACAATGAAAGTGAATTTGATGAATTTGGAGTTCGGGTGGAGCAGATATTTATCTTGAAAGTTTGTACTTTATGTCTTTTGGAGAGTGTTGTTATTTACAATTTTTTATTGAAATTATTTTTATTATTTACAAAAGGATTTTATTCACAAATTTCAAGAAGAAATAATTGTTATTTACAAAGGATTTGGTAATGAATAAATTGATGAAAGAATGTGTAATATAGACAATATTGTACATGTGATTAATGAATTTTATGGATTTTCAGGTAATTAGGGCTTATCTCTCCCTACTTTATTCCTTGTCGATCGGATCAAGACTTGACCTTCTTTCAGGGTCTAATTCAACCTGTATCTATTGCATATATACAACATTTTATTTTCTTTATTTTCTTTCTTTCTTTCTTTATTTATTTTAGGTTAAAAAGTGATAAATATAAAATATTTATACAATAATCAAGGTTAGTAAAAGAATGAATTTATTGATGTTTACAGGTGTTTTATAAGGGATTTTGAGCTAAAATAAATGAATAAAGATTTTGAAATGCAGATTCATCAGTAAGGGATAGCTTACAAATTTTTAACAATCACTGACATGAAATTTCTAATCACCATGGATGAAAAATACATAAGAGTTTGAGTTAAGACTAGTCACGTGTCCTTGAGGAATCAACCTCGTACTCGTTGCTATACAAAAAATATTTCAAATATTAAATGCTTGTATCCTTCTATTTGGTTACAATGACACCCTTAGCTACTTAACTAACATCACTAAAAACAAGTAAAATCATATCATCAGTTATCTTGCATAATGCAACTCGAATACTTTTAAAGCAAAAAGACACGAGACATGACCCTGACATGCATTTGAACTTGATGCCCACTTCAAATCTTGATGACGAGCAACATATTGGGTGGTGACAGTGGAAGCTTATACCATAGGTACTAATCTTAGGGATAAGCATGGACCTGGATCTATAGGGCCCAAGCCCAAGCCCATTAATATTTTCGGGCTTTAGGATAGGCTTAAGCCAAAACAATTTTTATTTTTGGCATCCCAACTTGGCCCAATTAGTATGGGTCAGACCGGCCCACGTAATCTGGGATATCATTTGGACCTAGGCCGGCTCAATTTTTGTGGGCCTGGTCTGGGCCGACCCATGTGTTAATATCCATTTCTAAATACAGAATAATTCCTTCTAATGAAGATCCCCCTATGAAACTTCTAGAAAAGGATCCTTCTGTGCTATTGATGAATCTACATTTCATCACCTTTACTTTTTCACTTTGGCCTTTAAACTCCAGTTAAATGCATGTATATAACATTATATTGCAGAAATTAACATCTATTATTTACAATGTAAATATTGTACAAGATATTGTATTTAAAGCCAAAATAAAAGAATAAAGAAAAGAAAGAAAATGAAATTCCAAAGGTATTGAATGACCCTGAACCCCGAGACCTAGGCATCATGTTGACTAAGGAATAAAGTAGGGGGGGATAAGGGTCAAAAAATTATAGAAACCCTAATTTTTATTCTTCAATAAGTCCAATTAGGGGCCTATTTTATTCTTTATTATTTATGCCTCAAATAAATAAACTTTGTACATGAAAGTTGTAGATAAAAAATACATAGAAAAAATACAAAATTTATTCCATAAAAAAATACTGCATGATGTGCTTTCTACACTCAGAATAAATTATCACAACCCAAACTTCAAAGATATGTATCTTCTCCAAACGAAATTAAAATTCATCAAAATCATCTTTAATTATATGTAACTTTTAATTAGCTAATTAATGAAGGTAGTTTCATCCAATTTGGAGTTAAGAAGGAAAAGTAAAGTTTTGGACCCCTATTGTATAATATACATGAATAAAATAATCATTTTATTTATTCTTTATATTTCACATACTTTTATATTTTTTATATTTTTGTAAATACTATTTATAACACATGTACATAAATAAAATAAAATAAAAACCATGAAAACTACAATAAAATAAATATATGTACAAAATATATGGATGAATTATTCACACTTATACCTAATAATAAATATACCCATTTATTTAAGTATACATATAACTTCAGAAAAATACAATAAAAATAGATATATTTAAATAAGTTGTAAATATATAAATTATGTGTATAATATAATAAAATCCAAAATAAAAATAAAATAAAAGATACATAGGTAAATATACCTATAAATGGACATACAAAAAGTAGCATATAATAAATAAACTTGTAGAAATAAATAAAAATCTGATTAGAATACTACATAAAATAATTAATATATTTTCATCTTTTAACCAAAAATTAAATAAATCATTTACTATTTTATTTTGATTTCTTTTTGAATTATTTTCTGAGTTGTCTTGTAGTGGCCTACGTGGCCCAATCAGGTTGCAGCCTTAGTTGACCCGTCGGTCAACTGAGCCCCCTGTGATCCTCGACACTGTAGCCTTGCTGACCACTCAATTACCTCGAATTTCCCCTATTTTCCTTGCACTATTTCGTTTTGTTTCTTTCTTGACTTTTGACCCTCGGTGAATGCACTTTCACAACACCATGATTCCTTGATCTTAGGATCGCTAAATCATGTGTTCATCCAAAGTCAAAGAGCCCCTATATATATGCACATCTACTGCCTCCCTTCGATTTTTGATCCCACTTCAACTTTGAAATCCTCGATCTTTATGGTCGCCGAGGTTGCTGGTGACGACAGTAGCTTCGCCCTAGCGATTGGCGTGGAGGAAGAAACTTGGAGGAGGAGATCCGAGCATCGTCAGAGTAGACTAGCGGAGCTCCACCTTGGTTCCATCATTCTCAGGCCGAGCACTAATTTCTTTAGCTCTTTTTATTCCTAGCATGATACATAGTCTAGTGTAGGATTTAATTTAGTTTGCTTTCACATTTTATTCCATGAAATTCCAAAATCGAAGTTTGCTGGAGCTTTTGCTACGACCACTATCCCACCGTTCTCCGACTATTCCTCCCACTTGACATCCTCATTTCGTTCCCCTATGAGTTCTGAGCATCCCGGGCACTTCTGCTTACCTTGATCTTCACAGGATCAAGAGATCCGATCTCTCTCCTCTGCCTTCCGTCGGAGATCATTGCGCCACTTCACCCTGCTCCATTTCACTCTCTACGGACCCCCAGAACTTCTAAGCTTTCATGCAGGTTCTGGAGGCCCAAAGACCTATCGCGGGTCGATTTTTGGATCAGTCAAAGCATATGGACCCTCGAAACTTCTCCAACCTCCAGGAACTCCTCCAACTATTCTTGGACCGAACCAACACCTCTAGCAGTTCCGGGACACCTCCAGCAAACTTCCAAGCCTTTTTGTCGAGCCCTACACCATCAAAGTCGCTCGAGAATACAGATTGAATTTCGCCTCCTTAGACGTTCTTCCCCACTCTTCCTCCGAGCTTCCCCGGCGTCCCATCAAGCGCCACCTCCAGAACGTCCAGAAATCGTTGGATTGATCGTCCGCCAGCCGTCAGATCTTCCGTTGAGTTCTACTCTCAGCCCTCCAATGTGAATCGTCATCCATCATTGGAAGCACGATGCATGGAAAGTGGATTGCATCCAGCCGCCCACAATTGCTTTAGGGGGGTAATTTTACCCTATACCCCCTCTTTTGTATTTCATTTTTAATCTACAAACTATTGTCTTTAGTGTAAAAATATGTAGTTATTTTGCAAGTAGACCCCTGTTCTTTTTGTATTTGCACTTAGGTCCTTCGCCATGTCACCTCACGTGCCCACACATGTGAGGTGGTGGGGTTTTTTCAGGGACCCCTCTGCGCTTGTTTGTTATTGTTTAGTCCAGTAACATCGAGATTCAGTTCAAAACTTTTTGGAAATGTTGCATGTATGCTCTGTCGTCTTCTTTAAATTGCATATTTGTGGGAAAATTATGCAGAGGCCCTTATACTTCGGAAATTGGTTCTGGATTACATTTTATTTATTTTTATTTGCATAATAGTCCTTACATGTGTTGTATTTTTATTTCCTTTATTACTTGCATTATAAAATACCATCTTTCATTTAAAAATTGTAGGAATTTTATTTTAAGTGCATGCTATATTATTAAATCACATATATTTTTTGCATGGAAAATTAAAATATTTTCCTATATTTAAAAATCCAAAAACATTGCATTTATCCCCTATCTGGATTAAAAAATCCATAAAATTAGAAAAATGTTTTGAAAAATTCTAAAAAATTAGAGGTTATTTATTATTGTATTTTACACATACAAACCAAAAATCACTAAAAGATTAAAAGAAAAATCAAAAAATGCAAATTCTCTCTAACCCTTAAAAAATATAGAAAATCATTAAAAATCTAAAAAGTAAGTTTTCTCTGTTTGGATTTTTTGAGCTATTAAGCTATTTTTGAAATCCAAAACATGTCACCATATATTATTACTCCATGTTTTCCTATTTTTAAGCAATTAAAAATACAAAAAAATAGCAAAATTTTTGAGAAAAATACCCAAAACAGAAAAAAATATAAAAATACAAAAATAATTCATTTTGTGTGCTTTGAGTATTTATAGGTATAACTATATATCCTAATCTATATTATATATTTATACCTATATTTACTTATTTTATAGTAATTATTATTATTGAAAATACCAAAAATATTTTAATACCCTTAAAAAAAATAAAAGGATTATACCTTAGGGTATATATCTGATTTTGTGTTTATTTTGTTTATTTATTACCTATGTCATTTATACTATATCTATATAGTATACACTAATCGTATATTATTGAAAAAAAAGAAAAGTAAAAAATAGAAAATATAAAAAGAAATATAAAAATAATACAATTTAAAATACATAAAAAATATATAAAATCAAAAAATCAAAAAAATTAAATGATTAAAAACCCCATTAAAAATAAAAATCATCGTAAAACACCAAAAATAACTGTTCCCTTTTTGCTAATTTTTGTTGTCTATTCCTCTTGTTCCCTGTGTTCGATACCTTGTACGTACTTCCACTATACAAGTATATATGGTTATAATAATGTTTAACTCCTCATTTTGATTACTTGATTGATTGCTTGTGTGGTTTAATTGGTGAACAAATTTGGGTTTTGTGAGTGGTCACCTCATCAACAGTGTATGTCTCACCTTGTGTAGACCACATTAGGCCCTCACAAAATTTTCGACTCTTCATATAGCACCGTGCCGGGGAGCAATGCGTAGGATAGATTTTGGATGTTATTTTTGCTTCATTATTTTCTTGTTTTATTTTCTCTTCATTTGATATAATTGCTTAATTTGCTAATCAATTCTCTTACATTTTTCTTACGAGGAACCTTGAGGCGACGATGACCGATTAGGTGGTTGGAGCACCCAATCTGTGAGGGAAGTGGCAATTCCACTAGCTAACCACTAGGAGAGAGCAAGGAAGAGAGAGAGAGAGAATATTAGCACAATTCATTTTCTTTTATTTTTGGTGAGAGAGTGTTATTCTTATTTTGCATCATTACTTTGTAATAATATAGGTGGACTTGGACTTGAACATTCGGGCCCAATTTTCAAGTGTTTGTTCACGTGAGGGCTCAATGTGTTTTCCGCATTTTCAACATCTTTATTTTCTGTGATTTGTGCTTTTCGCCTATCTTTTTATTTATTTTGTGGAATAGGCCCTTAGCATTTTAGGATTTCTTGATCGAGTAAATTAAGGCCAAACACCAAATATATTGCATGTTCCTATAGTTTTTATGTTTGAACATAACTCTAATTAATTATCGAATGCTTAGACTTGAAACAATGCGCTGCGAGAGGTCTCCATACAACACTTGCAGAACACGTTGTGGCAGGCACCAAGGAGCCTCCAAGATCGGACTCTTAGGTTTCTTCTCTTGGTGTTTAGCATTTGGTTCTTCACGATAATAACCATTCCTGCTTAGGGAAATTTCTTCATTTGCATATCGTGCATATAGAATAGGTTTATAGATTTCTTACCTTGCATCCCGCTTGGAGAGAGATTGGAAGTGTTGTAAGTAATTCTATCATTGCGTTCATCATTTAGAATCAAGGGTGAGATTCCATATTTGATTCGACTTGCATCGCTTTGTCGCTTTCTCCTCTGATTTTGGCCACCTAGGGCAACAAGAAAATCCAAGAAACAATCGCACATTGCTTTGAAAATACTCAAAAAAATGAAAATAAAAAACTAAAACAAGGGGCTACTAATTAAACTTTGACATAATTAAAAGCCATAAAGAACATCATTTCTTGGGGTTCAGAAAGACCTCATTGAATTCATGTACATTCCATACTGAGCGAGACACAACCCTTAAGGAATAGAGCCAAAAATCTGATCTGTGGCTGCCTCAATTACCACCCGGGACCGACAAAGTATTGGTGCTTCTAACGTACATGACTGAGTAGGACCTTGTCAAGCATGGTGATCCTGCTTGTGTGGAGCATCCGACTTTATCTGAAATACTGAGCTTAGGCCACGCCCTCACGGGTGTGTCTGTCTCATCGATTTACATTCGAGTACCTCGCTTGCGAGGGAAGTAATGATTTCACCTATCGGCTTCCTGTCTCTTTTCTTTGGTTGAGTAGTCACTCAGGACCGATATTGAGGACCTTAAAAAGTGCAAATCATAGGATACAAAGGATGTGGAACAAGTACGTGGATACTTTCTTGGTAGTACACGCTCTCCTCTAGGGTTACCCGATAAGGACTCAAGACAAATTTGCCTGAATCACAACTCTAAAATTGAAAAGATAAAAATAACCGAACCTTCACTGCTTCACACGTGTTGAGTTGATGAACCCAATTTTTTTATTGTTTGTTTGCTTAGAATTACGTCCAAAGATCAAAGTCCCGCGCACAAGCATTTTTGTCATTCTTCTTTTCTTACTTCCTCTTTGAACCTTGCTCATCGTGAGCCTTCTACTGTTTTACACTCTATCTATTTCTCGTTCATCACTATATCCTTCATCCTACATCAATCTCCTTCTTCCCTTCAAGACATCGACTCCTGGATGGTTTCGTCGGGACTCCACCGACAACTAAATCGATTCCTTGGGTTCAACATCTGCCAGAATAAGGGATGATCTCCAAGAATATAGGACAGACCCTACGAACTTTTCCTTGAAATCCCCTATTTTCACTTGCTTTGGGAATTGAGAAGACTCTTGTCTCAGTCTCCTTCCTTATACTACCTTTCTTTCCCCAATAAATCCCTTGTTCGATACAGACTCTCATCTCGAACTTGATCCCTCATTTCTGAGGATTGATCGGGTACTATTTCCCAATGCATATTCACAACTCGATCAGGAGCCCTGACACGATTAAAATTATGAAATGGCTCCCTAAGGTAGAGGAAAGGGACCACAACTTCCAAGTAGTGAGTAGAATCTAGAGAAGGGAACAAGTTAGAATGAGATCAACAACCAATTACTGGCCTCCATTCAGGCAATCCAAGCCCAGGTCGCTTTTAAAGAGATGTTGAATGATTTAAGGAGGAGATCAGAAGAGAGAGGAGGGAACCATGATGGGTGGTGATGACATTCCTGATGATGAAGATTACTGCTCTGTAGATGGATTCCATGGAGGCGAGGGAGAAGAAAGGAGAGTCCAACCCAAGCCCACTCTAAAGCAGACTTACAACCCTGGGGTCAATTGCATTATCGAGTGGATCTAGATCTCACAGATCCACGGACATTTCGAGCTGAAACCTAAGCTCCTTTCTCTACTCCGCAGTTTCCAATGGAACCCAACCGAGGAACCCTACATCCATCTATAGTAGTTTGGACGCATCTGCAACACCACTCATTACCCCAACATCTCGTTAGGTGTAATCAAGATGACCACTTTCCCCTTCATCCTTCAAGACAAAACTCTCCACTGGATCAACCACTTGGGGAAGATGGTGACAATTTGGGAGGACCTGAAATCATCATTTTTACACAAGTACTATTCTCTCGGCCACCTTAACCTGATGCGATCCAAGATAGCAAGCATCTAACAAGGACCCCAAGAGTCAATTCACGAGACCTGTGAGAGATTCAACGATCTGATAGAGAGATGCTCCCATCATGATATACCGAAGACTAGTCTAGTCCAACATTTCTTCAGGGGTCTCATTGAAAATAGTCAATGTCTAGATGATGCCGCCTATGGAGGTTCTCATTTTAACAAGAGCTAGGACGCAATATGGAAGATATTCGAGGAAATGGCCAAAGGAGAGGCCACACTTTCCTCCTCCCGTTCTTTCAAATTCCCACCACAACAAGAGATCCTCCGCAAGGATGTTAATATGGCAGACATGAAGTGGACAGGTACGAGAACTTAATCCTGAGAATTATTAGGAGTCATCTATCCAAGGTGAATATTATTGACAAGAGATCACATGACCTAGAGAAGCTCACTGGGATCGAGCAATGCATGAAGGGCTTGGACAAGCTCAACATTATCACCAAGCATATGGATCTACCGGTGAACACTATCAGTTCCTAAAATGTAGTAACAACCACACCTGAGCCTCCAACTGAGAAGAAGGAGTAGACACAACCACAACTGTCTCAACTGAGTCCCAGTCATCCCCTGATCTAGTACATATACTATGTGCAGACTCCCGAGCCACAGACGCCACATCCACAAACACAGATGGTTGTCTATCAACCATCTAAGTGCCAACCTTAGCATATCAAGACTTGTTCTCCACCTCTACCACTCATCCAGGAGGTGAATGGCATCTGGAGTAATGATAAGCAACTGACCCATCCTCAGAGACAACCACAGGGTCAGAACCATGCTAACCAACCATTTCACCATCAGCAAGGAGGGCGGACATATCAACCCAACCAAGCCCAACAACAACAACCTCTGCAACAAGGATACACCTGGAGGCAGAACAATTACCAACAACAGTCTGGATATATTCACAAGTAGTATCAGTAGCCTATTGATCAGTATCGTCACCAATACTCCTCCCTATCGTATCAACAATACCCTTCTCTTCCTCCTCCTCAGTATTCTTAGGGTTACCAACATCAACCTCCCCCACTATCAACAGAGTCAGCGGTCTCATCCGATCGAATCTTCTGAGGCTGCTCCGATCAACCCTGCTCTAGACTATTTGGCTCAACTCATAAAGAACATGGCTGAGATGAGCCAAAAGATTGACGACCTGACGGTAACAAAAACTACCATTCCAGCCCAGGTTGAAGCAAATCTAAATAATTTTCGTAGTAAGGAGCAAATAGATTGCAATGTTCAACCTGAATCAGGTGGAAATGATATTGTTTTATCTAATGCTATAACTCTCAGGAGCGGTAGGACACTCAAGCCATGTGCAACTGCAAAGGGAAAGAGCAAAGCATCCGATGATGAATCTTCACCAGAGATTTTTTGGATGGAGCAGCACCATCCAAACTAAAAAGATAAAAAATGAAGAAAATGCAAAAAATACAACAAGGTAATAGCAACCAAGGTGAAGCTGCACCCTTGATGGAGAAGCCAGCCTCAACAGTCGAACCAACACCAACCGAAGGGGCCAAGACTGCACCATTTTTTGGTCCACAACATGTGGACGATTTTTCATATCTTTGCCATCAACCTACAAATAAAGATATTGACATATTTTTACGAGATAAAGTCTCTTCTAATTTAAGTATTCCTTTTTTGCAAGCGATTGAAGCAAAAATTGTAAAAATGCTTTGTCTGATCCTGAGATTGTTAAAATTTTACAAACTTTGATTATTGAAATGCAATTGTTGAAAGCCATGGAGTATATGCCTGTAGTAAAACGAGGACTCAAAGAGGCATGTGCCACTAAGCATCCGAACATAAGAAAGAGATATAGAAAACCTGAGACGTACGTTCTAACCATCGCTATAGTAGATGCCATCAACAATCTCTAACACAAACAGAAAGACAAGGGAGCATTACTCGTTAGGTGTTAGATTTTTTATCAAGAGTTCGAGCAAACATTACTCGACACTGGATCCTCGATCAATCTATTGCCTTCCTTTCTGCTTAAGGAACTTGGAGTAGGATCGCTCAAGCCTACAAAGATGATTCTGCAGTTTGTGGATAGATCCGTCAAGCAGTCAAGGGGCATGTTAGATGACATCATCGTCACTGCCTAAGGGATGTAGTTCCCCATGGATTCCATTTTCCTTGATATGAACACCTCCGCATCTTTGCTCCACACTCCAATCATCCTTGGTCAACCATTCTTTCAAATGCCTGAGGTAGTAGTTGACTATGACACTGAAGAGACTACATTCCGCTCCAGTAACGACGAAGTTCTGATCGAGATAGACTCGAAAAAAAAAACCAGCCGAAGTTCATCTGCTACAAGAGTACTTGATCAAAATAGCAAAGAGGACTGTGATTTTCTGGTTGAAATTCAAGACACAGGTTTGTCATGTATAGCAATGATAGACATGCGTTCCTTTCTCCCGAGGAAAGTTTGGAAAGTGCAGTTGAATTCCCTGATATATTTGATCATGAGAAGTTTGCTAATGGTCATTCTGAGATTTTTGAACAACCATCCTCGTCTGAGCAGGATGAAATTGTTACAGATTTGTGTGATATTCTAAATTCCAAGTTTGAATGTACAATGGTGGACAACATATAGTTGAAAGAGCAGACACCTGCCTCAGTTTTTGTAGTCACCACAAAGCTGACTCCTTCTCCCCCAGAGTTAAAACCTCTTCCCTCCAACATGAAGTATGTCTTCCTTGCGGGTGAGCCAGATATGCATCCTGTCATCATCAGTCCACATTTGACTGAAGAACAAGAATCTCGTCTGCTTGAGGTTCTTGAGAGAAACCACAATGCTATTGGCTGGAATATTACAGATCTCCATGGGATAAATCCGTCATTATGCTCGCATCACATATATTGAAGAAGATAGCAAAACCTCCTGAGAATTTCAGAGAAGATTGAATCCAGATCTATGAGAGGTAATCATGAAAGGAATTACAAAATGGTGTGATGCAGGGTTTACCTATCCCATCTTCGATATAAATGGGTGAGTCCCTTACATGTAGTGCCCAAGAAATCAGGTATCACCATCGTCGTCACCAACAACAAAGGAGAGGAGATTTCGACCTGAATGTCGACCTCATAGCACGTCTGTGTGGGCTACAGACGCTTAAATCTTGAAACCAATAAGGATCACTTCTCATTGCCCTTCATAGACCAGATAGTCGAAAGACTGGCCGTGAAGGAATATTTCTGGTTTTTGTATGGCTACTTTGGGTACAATCAAGTCACCATAGCGCCAGAAGATCAAGAGAAGACGACATTCACCTGTCCGTTCGGAACATACGCCTTCGTTGTACGTCCTTTGGTTTGTGTAATGCACCAGCTACTTTCTAGAGATGCAAGTTGGTGGTACTTGCTGATATGGTAGGCAGTTTTCTCAAAGCATTCATGGACGATTTCTCTGTCTATGGTAATAGCTTTGATCAATGTCTTGGATATTTAAACTGATTATTGAAAAGATGATGTGAGGTGAACCTTGTACCATCACGGGAGAAGAGTCACTTCATGGTGATTGAAGGAATCGTGATAAGTCACATCATCTCCAAGCGTGGCATGGAGATTGACCCAGCCAAGGTGGATGTTATTTCCAAACTTGAGCTACCCACAAACCTCAAGCAAGTCCAGTCGTTTTTGGGGCATGTAGGTTTCTATCAAAGATTTATTAAAGACTTTAGCAAGATTGCCTGATCGTTGATTGAGTTGCTTGGTAAGGAGGCTGATTTTGTGATTGATGATCGGGTCCTCCAATCCTTCAAACTCTTGAAGGATCTGGTCACACATGCTCATGTCCTACATCCACTGGAGTGGTCTCTACCATTTGAGATCATGACATATGCATCAAACTTTGCGATTGGTGTTGTTCTAGGACAAAGACGAGATGGGCTGCCATTTGCGCTTCATTACGCTAGTAGAACACTTGATGAAGCATAGGAGAATTATACAGTGATAGAGAAAGAGCTGCTAGCCGTAGTGTTTGCGCTGAAGAAATTCAGATCACACCTCCTCGGATCAAGGGTTATTATCTACACTGATTACTCTGCCATCAAATACCTACAAAGAAAGAAAGATGCCAAGCCTCATCTAATTAGTTGGATTCTTCTACTCCAAGAGTTTGACTTGAAAATTCATGACAAACCAAGCATCAATAATGTGGTGGTAGATCACCTTTCTAGAATTGTTAAAATAGATCCTCCTGAGTTGAACTCCATCCCTATGACAAGGACCTTTCCAGATGAGGCAATCTTGCATATATCCTCCCTCCCCTGGTATGCAGATATCGTGAATTATCTTTTCTCCAAGAAGACTCTACCAGATTAACCGAAGATCAAACTTGATAAATTCTTAGCAGACATTTACTTCTACCACTGAGGGGATCTACATCTATTTAGAGAGGGCGCATATTGCATCTCGAGGAGGTGCATACCTCATGAGGAGTTAATGGATGTCCTAGACCACTGTCACAAGCTTGAAGCCAATGGACACCATTTTGGAAAGAGGGTGGCGGCGAAATTGCTTCAATGTGGCCTTTGGTGTCTTACTCTATTAAAGGATGCATCATATTATGTGAAGAAATGTACTGACTGTCAGCGAATGGCCGAAACATCAGTATGAGAGATATAATGCCTCTAAAATACATACAGATATCTGGCATCTTCAACGCCTGGAGCATTGACTTCATGGGTCCATTCCCTAACAACCATGGCTTTAAATACATACTGCTTGCCGTCAATTATGCCAGCAGATGAGTGGAGACGATCCCCGCTTGAACTGCAGACAACTGTATAGTCTGTCGTTTCCTGAAAGACAACATCATTTCGTGATTTGGGATACCAAAGATTCTCATTTCTAAAGGGGAGCCACTTTATAAACAAAGAGGTCAAGAAGTTGACCAAAGAATACGACATTGAACATCGCGTTGCAGCGTCGTACCACCCTCAGTCAAATGGCTTGGAAGAATGCTCGAATAGGGAGATCAAAACTATCTTTGTAGAAGCTTGTACGACCAGACATGAAGATACGGTCTCATCTACTGGACTCAGTTCTTTGGGCATATCGCACAACGTATACATCTCCTCTCAACATGTTTCCCTACGCCTCGTCTACGACAAGCCTTGTCACCTGCCCATGGTACTAATTCAAATCTTTATGGGCTTTGAACATGTGCAACCTTGATTTCGTGCGAGATGGAAAGAACTAAAAAGTTGATATGAACCATTTGCCAGAGTTTCGAGACTATGCATATGACAACAAACTTATGTACAAATAGAAAGTCAAGAAATGGCACAACAAACACATCGCATGAAGTCTTTCGAACTTGGACAAAAGGTGTGGTTATTTCATGCAAAGTTAAAGATTTTTCTAGGCAAGTTGAAGAGCAAATGGACTGAGCCATTCATAGTAAAAACTATGCACGACACAGGAGCCTTCTCATATTAGAATTGTCACCTGACACACAACCATTCGTAGTCAATGGACAGTTGCTGAAGCCATTCTTAGAGTATGACACATTCCCGTCTGTTGCCGATTCAATTGAAGTTGTATTTCAAGATGAACTTTCAGATGCTGAAGGATCATACACATGAGCAACAAAATCATAAAAATAATTTTGTTTTCTTCTTTCCTTTTTTCCTTTTCATTCTTCTAATTCCTTCGAAAAGGTGTTCACCCCTTTCATCACTACAATACTTAGGACATACTTTGTCCTATGTATGGTGGTGGGGGGTGGGGGGAGGGGGTGTCACCCCAAGTTGTTCATTCCTTGATCCGTCACCTGTCCCCTCAACTCTTGATATTCTGTCTATACTTAGGGATATTTCACCTTAAGTATAGGGGGGACATGTTGAGCCAATAAGTTCATACATTCCCACCCTTGACCCTCATTGCCTTGTGTACAGTCTACGATACTTAGTATTATTCCATCCTAAGTATAGGGGGACGATCAACTTCTCATTCCTTATTCTTTAGTCGTTATCACATAGACCATTTTATACTTAGTACGAGTTATGTCTTCCTTTTTTCTATTTGATCTACGAGGACATAGGTCAAGCTAAGTATGGGGGGGGGTCGTATATATGTTGTATATACTTTAGTCAGAACTCATACTTTCATATTTTCAATAATATGGCTAATTAATAAAACACACAAAATTCTTTGTATATACTGATTAATAAATCAGGTTAAAAATATTTTGAAAAATGATTTGAAAAATGGTTGAAAAATTATTTGAGAAATCTTTTGGAAACCATTTGGAAAACTTTTTGTAAAATGTTTTAAAACCTTTTTGTAAAATGTTTTAAAACCATTGGAAAAATGTTTTATTTGTAAAAACTTATTTTATTTATTTGAATAGAATGTTTTGAAAATCAATTTGTCAATAATTTGAAAATTGGTTGAAAAATTATTTGAAAAATCTATAAATATTATTAGGAAAATATTAACAAAATAAGTTTTGAAGGTTGTAAATGTTTGTCAAAATTATTTAAAAATAAGTTTTCAAAATATTTACGAAAATATTTTAAATAATATTTCGAAAATCTTGTGTAAATAACAACTCAAATAAAAGCCTTACAACAATGTATAAAACATGTATATAAATCCTATAAATACCCACTAACACTTAACTTGTAAAATCTCTTATATAAAATACATCTTCACTATCATCTTTGTAAATATAGTTGAGAACTTTCGTGTAAATAGATGCGCATATTCATTTTACAAACCTTATCCAAAAAAATCCAAAAACATTTGCAAAATGTTTCCAAAAAAATTGCATAAAAATTTGCAAAATCTTTTCTAAAATCAATAAAAAGTTCAATATAGAAAATTGCATCGCAAAGAATATTTTCCTTGAGCATTTGCATTTTTCGGATTGATGCTGATAATTGAACTAGTGTAGATAAAATCCAAAAATTGGAGCTTGGTTGGACCCTAATCTGCTTAATCACAAGAACCTTATATGAATAGGAATAGGGATGCTTCAGGTCTACTAGACTTAATTCTTTGAGACCACAGGACTAGGTTCAGTGTCATCTTGACTTCCTAAGTAGAATATTTCGAACACACACGTGATTCTTTTTGATAGTGACCTAACTTGCACACCTTCACCTTACACTTTGCTCAACTCAGTTGAAGTGGTAGAGGACTGGATTTACTGGCATGAGACACAAGCCAATGGAAACATCAGAAGTCACATATTTACAACCATTGTACCCCAACCCAATCTAGTAGCCATGAGATCTAAAGATAGAATGTTGTGGATTGCAATGATGCTTCAAAAGAGGGATAGTCTACTATCTTAAGAGGAAAAAGTACATATGTAAATGCTTCTGTATATAGTATTAAAAAAATGCAAAAAATAAAAACTCAAAAAAATGGACAGGCAAAAATCAAGGAAAAATCAATTCCCATTGGAGTATGCATGTACATATAGTCAATAAGCAAGTTTTAGATTCAAAGTCAAAGTACATGTGGGCCTGCAACCGGATGACTTGGTTACACTGGTCAAGCATCCTAGGTAGGTAGCTGCATTGGCTACGATCCATTCTCTTCTCCACCTCCTCTTCTTGAGCCGGTTGCACTCGAACTTAGAATGGAATACCCCGGTTCTAGAGGAAAGAGTTGTTAGATTGGGGAATTAGGGTCACCATGTTGGAGAAGACTGTCTTTTACTGCTTCAACCGAGAGGAACTACATATCACTAACACTGTACAAGGTAGCCTCATAGTCATAAGGGACTGGTATGACATCAATTTGTTCTGATCTGGCTTTTGAGGAGACTTGGGCAGAGTTTTGTGGGTCTTAGAGGCTGTTTTGTTTCAAGTCCAATTTCCATTAAGGTTCCGACCACACCTAAATTCCAAAGGTCTGATTGACTCCAAACTTTGATTTTGTGAAGACAAATTTAAGAGCTGAAATTAATCCAATTTAATTTCTTTTTCCTTTCTTTACTTTCTTCTTCTGCACTTATAAGCATAAGTGTTTGCTAGGGACTAGCTAAGGAAAGTATAGGGGGTGATGAATCTCCATTTCATCACCTTTATTCTTCCATTTTGGACTTTAAACCCTAGCTAAATGCATGTATATAACATTATATTGTAGAAATTAACATCTATTATATACAGTGTAAATATTGTATAAGATACTGTATTTAAAGCCAAAATAAAAGAATAAAGAAAAGAAAATAAATGAATGAAATACTAAAGGTATTGAATGACCTTAAACTCCGAGACCTAGGCATCATGATGTCTGGGTCGACAAGGAACAAAGTAGGGGGAGATAAGGGTCAAAAATACAATAGAAACCCTAATTTTTATTTCAATAAGTCCAATTTGGGACCTATTTTATTCTTTATAATTTATACCTCAAATCAATAAATATATGAAAGTTGCAGATAAAAATATATAGGAAAATACAAAATTTATTTCATATAAAAATACTACATGATGTGCTTTCTACACTCAGCATAAATGTCAAAATCCAAACTTCACAGACCTGTATCTTCTCCACATGAACTTAAAATTCATAAAAATTACCTTTAATTGTTTGTAACTTTTAATTAGATATTTAATGATGGTGGTTTCATCTAATTTGGAGTTAAGATGCAAAAGTTAGGTTTTGGAACTCTATTATATAATATACCTGAATAAAATAATCATTTTATTTATTCTTTTATATTTCTCATACTTTTATATTTTTATAATTTTGCAAATACTATTTATAACACATGTACATAAGTAAAATAAAATAAAAACTATGAAAACTACAATAAAATAAATAAATATACAAAAATAAATAGATGAATTATTCATACTTATACCTAATAATAAATATACCTATCTATTTAAGTATACATATAACTTCAGAAAAATACAATAAAAATATATGTATTTAAATAAGTTGTAAATATATAAATTATGTATATAAAATAATAAAATCTAAAATAAAAAATAAAAATAAAATACATTATGCATAGGTAAATATACCTATAAATGGACATACAAAAAGTAGCATACAATAAATAAACTTGTAAAAATAAATAAAAAATCAAATTAAAATACTACATAAAATAACAGATATTTTTTATATTTTAACCAAAATTAAAGAAATATTTACTACTTTATTTCGATTTCTTTTTGAATAATTTGCTGGTTTGTCTTGTAGTGGCCTACATGGCATAATCAGGTTGCAGCCTCGGTTGGCCCACCGATCAATTGAGCCCCCTCTGACCCTAGGCCCTGTCGCCTTGCTGACCGCTCGATTTCATAGATTTTCCCTGATTTTCCTTGCACTACCTCGACTTGATTCTTCCTTGATTTTTAACCCTTGGTGAATGCACTTTTACGCCACCATGATTCCTCGATCTTAGGATTGATGAATCTTGTGTTCGTCCCGAGTCAAAGAGCCCCTGTATATGTGCACCTCCACTGCTTCCCTTCAATTTTTGATCCCACTTCAGCTTCGAAATCCCCAATCTTTATGGTCCCTGAGGCTACTGGTGACAATAGCTTCTTCGCCCTAGCGATCGGCGTGGAGGAAGAAGCTCGAAGGAGGAGATCTGAGCATCGACGAAGTAGCCTGGAAGAGCTCCACCTTGGTTCCCTCATTCTTAGGTCGAACCCTAGTTTCTTTAGCTCTTTTTATTCCTATCATGATAAATAATCTAGTGTAGGATTTAATTTAGTTTTTTTTCATATTTTATTCCATAAAATTCTCAAATCGAAGTTCGCAGAAGCTTCTTCTCTGGACACTGTCCCACCATTCTTCAACTGTTCCTCGACCCACCTGACATTCTCATTTCGTTCCCCTCTGACTTCTGAGCATCCCAGGCACTTCCACTCACCTTGATCTTCGTTGGATCAAGAGATTTGATCTCCCTCCTCAGCCTTTCATCGTAGATCATTGCCCCACTTCGCCCTGCTCCATTCACTCTCTGCAGACCCCCAAAACCCTCATGTGAAAATTCATGTTTTTTTCAAGTAGACCCTTGTACTTCCAGTATTTGCACTTAGGTCCTTCGCCACGTCACCTCACTTTCCCATACACGTGAGGTGGTGGGCTTTTGCAGGGATCCCCTGTGCTTGTGTGTCATTATTTGTCCAGTAACTTCAACTTTCAGTTCAAAACTTTTTGGAAATTTTGCATGTATGCCCTATCATGTTCGTTAAATTTCATTTATATACTTACCAGTGTGGAATGAATTAATTATTAATGGGAAAATTATGTAGAGGTCCTTATACTTTGAAAATTGGTTCTGGATTACATTTTTGTTTATTTTTATTTGCATATTAGTCCTTACAAGTGTTGTATTTTTATTTTCTTTATTCCTTGCATTAAAAATACCATCTTGCATCTAAAAATTGTAGTAATTTTATTTTAAGTGCCTGCTATAT
Organism: Ottelia alismoides; assembly: GCA_037367405.1. Lineage (NCBI taxonomy): Eukaryota > Viridiplantae > Streptophyta > Magnoliopsida > Alismatales > Hydrocharitaceae > Ottelia > Ottelia alismoides. The sequence goes on along the minus strand of JAZKJV010008117.1, from coordinate 610,901 downwards.
CATTAAATCACATATATTTTTCACATGGCAAATTAAAATATTTTCCTATATCTAAAAATCCAAAAATATTGTGTTTATCCTTTGTTTGCATTAAAAAATCCATAAAAATTAGAAAATGTTTTGAAAAATTCCAAAAATTAGGGGTTATTTATTACTGTATTTACATCTACATACCAAAAATAAAAAAATTCCAAAGAAAAACAAAAAAATACAAACCCTCTCTAACCCTAAAAATTTATAAAAGATTATTGCAAAATCCAAAAATTAAGCTTTCTATTTCTTTATCTTATTTACTATATATATTTCCTATTAAAAGTAGTTCTGGAAAATTTTGAGCTATTGAAATGTTTTTGAAATCCAAAATAAGTTGACCATATATTATTGCTTAATGTTTTCATATTCTTAAGCAATTAAAAATAAAAAATTAGCAAAAAATCTGAGAAAAATACCAAAAATAATAAAAAAATATAAAAATATAAAAGAATTTATTGTGTGTTTTGAGTATTCATAGGTATAACTATATATATCCTTGTCTATATTGTATATTTATACCTATATTTACTTATTTTAAGCTATTATTATTATTATTATAATACCAAAAATTATTTTAATACTCTTAAAAAATAAAAAGGATTGTACATTAGGGTATTTATCTGGTTTTGTCTTTATTTTGTTTATTTATTACCTATATCACTTATATTATATCTATATAGTGCACACTTATCTTATATAATTAAAAATAAAAAGGAAACTAAAAAACTCAGAAAATATAAAAAGAAATATAAAAAGTATACAATTAAGAACACATAAAAATATATAAAACAAAAATTTGAAAAAATAAATGATTAAAAAACCCACTAAAAATAAAAAATCTTCATAAAAACACCAAAAATAATTGTTGATTTTTTTGCCAAATTTTGTTGTCTATTCCCCTTGCCCCGTGTTCAATACCCTATACGTACTTCTACTATACAACTATATATAGGGTTATAACAAAATTTAACCCTCATTTTGATTACTTGATTGATTGCTTGTGTGAGCTAATTTTTGAACAACTTCAGATTTTTTGAATGGTCGCCTCAGCGACAGTGTAGGTCTCACCTTGTGTAGACCACATTAGTCCCTTACAAAATTCCCGACTCTTCTGCTATGCTACGAACATGACTCTCATGCCTCCATAGGTCTAATGTAAAGAGGTAACATCACTTTTGGAACATAAGAACATGGAAAAATCAAGATCACGATCTAAACCACTACCATGGTTGCACCACCACCATCAAGAAAACATACCTAAAATTTCATATCTACTAAATACCGAGTAGCATTAATGATCAAAGTTGACCCAACTTATAACTTATTCACCTTGACAGAGCAAAATGACAAACCACGTCAATGTCCACTACTAAATAATAATATATCTACTAGCATTAGAGGGTACACTGATATGAAATCCTTCAAAAATGTACTCTAATTATCATCATCTTTCAAAAATTTCCCACAACCTTCCTAAAAAATAAAGTTCTAAAAAATCCAGCCTCCGGATCCACCACCACATCATATTCCCAAAATGATAGCAACTCAAAATTCACCAGCAAAGTAGCTTGATCCCCTCACACAACCACCTTCAAATCCTACTGCTACTACTACATCTCCATGTCTCAATTTTTCTAACATTATTTAGAAGAAAATAATCGTAAATTAGGGATAAATGGTCATTTAGAGATTCTATTGCAATACAAAAAATGAAAAGGACTAAGGAAATACAATGGAAATGATTAAGAAAAAAAAGAATATGCAGTTATTAGTTGAGAGGCGGCGGAGGGCGAGAAGAGCGTATAGGCGGTGGAGGCTGCTGTTGCTCCCCGTAAACCGAGTGTGTCGAGGCGACAATAGAGGTCTATGGGGAGAGGTTCATTAGAGGCGGCTAGGTTACTTGGGGATAGGGTGAGAAGAGGGAGGAGGGCTCATTCAAAAAGAGAGGGGGCTCTCCAATTCACGACAATCACCATGCTACGACTGGTGAGGGGGATGGTTCGGGCCCTCGTTCGAGCTCGTGGACTGGGTTTCAGGCCCCCTATCGGGTTGGGGTTTGAGTCCTCATTCAGACTCAAAACTCAATTAGTCGATTGGTGTATTCAAGGATCCCTCGTACTATCCTCATTCATGGATCAAAACTCAAATCGGGCTCATACACCAAGGAGATCCTCGTACCGTTGCCGATTTGAGTTTTGAGCCCTGAATGAGTTTTGGGCCCCGATTTTGGGTTTCATACACCAAGGACTTGTGCATCCTTGGATAAAAGACTCTTCTGTGCATATGAAACAAATGATTGTGGATAGTACGAGGGATCCTTTCACATGTATTTTGGACTCATGGGATTAGATATACAAATATTCAATTGAAGACTTCTTAGTTGAATGGTGTTGTTAAGATGACAAATAGAACTCTCACGGAGAGAGAGTCAAATTGTCTACTTTTTGAGACAAAGCTATCGACATTTATTTTAAAAATAAGCCTTTACTAGTGTAGCTCATGTGATCAACCTATCTTTACGTGTTGCTTTGGTTGGAGATATCTTTAATATAGTCTGGTATAAATTAAAGAGATGTTTCTTTTGAGCAATTATGTATATTCAGTTGCAGAGCTTTTGTGTATGTTCTAATAGGTTAGAGATCTAAGTTGGAATCAGAGAATAGACAATACATCTTTGTGGGACATCAGCATGATGAATTTTGCTATAGGTTGTATGGCCATGTAGAGAAGCTCATAAAAAGTCAGGCTCTAATTTTTCCAAGGATCATAATATCAATGATATTAAAAGAAGCATCAAAGATCCACTTTAGAATATCTGTAACGAACCCGATCGTTCGGGAATGATGCGGAAGCAAGAACTCAATAGATATCTCGGGGTCGTTACTCATAGCATCGATCATAGCATAAAAGAGCAGTAATGAACCAACTAAAAAAACTTTTCCATAATCATAATAAGGTCACAATTCCAAGAGTTCCTTAATTAAAGAAAAGATAAATAAACTAGATGAAATCGTATCCACGATTTCCTTATTCCAGTGGACATAAAAGACGTCCTCCCAAACAAACTCGTAGTAGTTCCATACCGCTCCTACTTCTTGAAGACTGTGTCGTCTCCCTTAAATCGTTAATGATCTAATCCTCACGTCCTCCTGAAAACGATTAACAATACATGTTATGAGCATAACACTCAGTATGTGCCGAGTTGGGGTCAAACCGGCTAGCGTAGAAATCAAGTCACAAAGATCATTATCATATGAATCATAAATCCACTTATTTAATGCATATAACTAAATTCCCTTCATAACCATGCATCACATAACATACTTGCACATATACCCGCAAGTTTTACCAATTTTGCATGTATGTCTATAATATCGACAAATTGCACATATACCATAAATATTACCTTAAATTGCACATATGCCCTTAACATGAACTTATTTTGCACGCATGCCCATATCAATAATATAATTGCATATATGACCTTATCTTAACATAAATTTGGGTGTATACCCACATCATTAGCATAATTGCACACATGCACTTAACATTACCAGAACTTGCGCATATGTCCATAACAGTAACATAATTACATATATGCACATAACATTAACATAAATTGCACATATGCCCATGGCATTTTTCATGTTTAGAGTGGTCTTGATTATTACTTCTTACGTGGCTTTGATGGCTTGCCGTTGACATAAGCGGTTCATAAACAATACATAACATGACAGTATAGTTACAACTGTAGAGGACTTATCTTTTGCCTCACGTCCCCGGAAGGCATTGGCCCTTTAGGCCCTTATGACCCCTTAGTTCGAGTCGGTGCCAAGTCTTATTGTTATATTTATTTTTTAAAAATCGTGAATTTGAGCACAAATTACATATATAATAATGCTCACATCAAATATCCATAATCTGTTACCATCATCCAACGATACCTTTTTTTCTTTTCTATTCATGGACTTAATGCATACAATACCCAAAATCGACTTATATCAAAAAGGATAAAAGGAAAAGTATGAGATAATGAAACAACAAATGAATACCATTAAATTGAAAAGGCTTCTTTCCAAGAAAAGTACTCCTTGTTCCTACGTAATGTGTATGTACACCCTATTTGCATGAGTAGTAACAAATTCTATTTTTTAATCAAAATAACCATAATGCATGTGAGACCTAGGTTTTTAGATGAAGTGTCTAATTGTCAATACAATACACGACCGGTGCCTCCTATGTGACCGTCGTTGATGCAATATAGTAATTGAATATATACTAAATAAGTCGAAGGACATATTTATTCTTACCGGAATGGACAGTTGATTTATATTAAGAGATAGGATAATGTTCTTTGAAATTAGCAACTACTTCTTGATATCGACGTCAACTGAAGTCTTATCTTCTCTGTCATAGATTTATGGTGATAAAAATACACGTTGATCTTATATCAAACTAATAATCTTCTGCCTAAATATACAAGTATGTATAAGGTATGAGTGTCTTGTTCCAAAACCATTAACGTTGATCGTTATAACATCATATTCATGCATCATGATTTCACAACAATCGACTCAATTGTGAACAAGGCATTTGTAACTTTGCGACGTGATATTCCTAATTAGGGTATGACAAATACATCTATAAGTCATAATTTTAAACCAATGATCAACACAAAACGTCACTTAACGATGCTACGTGTTCAATACATACCTCGATAAAACGTGGAATCCACCCTCAATGATTCTTCCTATCCGAACCTTTGTCGACCACGTCATTGCCCCTCCTATTTCGTCGGATCAAGACTTCGATGCCGACAAAGAAGGTTGTCGTTGCCGGATTCAAGAATGGCGTTGCGAAATATGTCGTCGGTGATCTCTCTCTCTCTCTCTTCCTCTTTCTTTCTCTCTCTCTAGAACTCTCTCTCTCTCACATGTATGAGAAGATGAGGAGATTATTTGAGTCTCATGAACTTTTATAGGCTCAATCAAAGAGATAATTAGCAATAATAATTTGGATTTAATTAATGGATAATAGTGATGACTATGTAAGGGATAATTATAGTATAATTAATGGATAATAGTCCTAATTTATTATCTCTTCCTTATTAATATTGTTTTTTATTATCATATGAAATATGACGTTGGAGTTTATTGTAACATTTAATATTTTTTTAATTTTATTATTATTTTAATATAGAATCGATCCGTTACAATATCTATAAATCAATTGATATAGAGCCTAATCCTTTGCATTATCCACTTGATGCAATTCTAGATGACATCATGAGAAAGCTCTCAATCTTGAGAAAAAGGGTGTGGATATGACAAATGCTCCTATTAGCAATCAATAAGAAGACTTTTCCTCTACTGCACATAGGGCTGCTAATTGAATTGAATCATTCGAATTCGATTAAGATTCGTTTGATAAAAATTCGAAAAAGTTCGATTCGAAATCAAATGAACTGAATTTGAATTTAACTTGTGGATTCGATTCCCAAATGAATTGAATCTGAATTAACTTTTATTTATTCGATAAAAATTCGATTCCATATTTATATACATACATATATGTATATATGTATCTATATATTTATCTTCATATACATACTACATGCATGTATACATGCATATAATATATACATATTTACATACATACATGTAACAACCCCACTCTAGGTCTATTAAGATCCTTTCCTAATATTCTTGTGTAAGAAATTATAGCATAATTACATCAAAAGATTGTCATGCATTTTTTCAAATTCATTTGTAAATAAATAGATGCAGAAAACAATATATGAATATGTACTAAAAAAGTTACAACGTTTAATTTACATTGAAAGATTTAGCATTTGCATTATATCTCTAAGCATAACATGTGCAACCATCTAAGGATACTCTAAAACCAACTTACTACAGTTATTAAGTTGTTATTTTTAAGCTTATGATCATACATAAGCTCCATTGGTATGATTTATCATGATCAGACTTCACCGTTATGATTTCTATACTCCCACAATACACCGACATGGCTTTTCAATGCGTGACATGCATATGCAACATTAGGCACCATTAGTGAGACTCCATCTCTTTCATTTCCCCCTTATAACTAAGTTTAAGTGGTTTGACTCCGAAATATGTTATGAGTCAAAGTGTGTGTCCTTCATTCATCGGTTATACAAAACATCTAAGTTCTCATCTTTACTTTTTATTTTAGCATAATGACAGTAGCTTAGATATGAGTTACTTTGTATAAGTAATAATCGATCTTAGCATGCTATTGAGAAATTTTGAGGCATTAAGAGGATTGCAAAGCACTTTAAGTCATTCCAATTTAATATGTATATATATGCATGCATAATCCTATTAGTTAAAGACCTAAATATTGAATATAAAAAAGAATAGAAAAATTAAGTTATAAAATCTAGTAGAAAAGATCAAATGTTTAAGATAGTTGTTCTAATTCCTCACCCACACATTTATTTTCTTGTTCCCACATTGTTTACACTATCTTTTTCATTCTCTTTTTCATTATCTACCAAAGATTCCAAAAATCCATGGTAGATTATGGTGGCATTTTTCCTAGCACATGAAAATGATGGTTTTGCTACTTCGAGTTCCTCAATATCTGTTGTGGCTCGAAATTTATCTAGACATCTCTCCTCTACTTTTTTTGTTTTGATTTTCCATGCATAACAATTCATGATGATTATCATTATCAAGAAGACATTTGTCATCACATGAGTAATATACAAGTTCTTTTCACGATGATGTAAATTATTCCTTTGTACATCCAAAATTCGTATATATTATTTCATGGCTTAGTTTTTCTATATTGAATATCCCTACGCTTAATGAAGAGGTTTTATATTGCTATGTAATTTTTGCTATTCCTATTATTTTAAATAATAATGTTAATTTGTATCAACTTTCTATATAAGTTTGATCATATCTTGCTTTAACATGCAATGGTAATTATAAAGTGTTTAGCTTTTTCGTCAATGATATTTTAACTCTTTGATAGCCTCATTATTTATGTTGTATTTATATATTCATTCTCATAGAAAAAAGTATATTCAGATTGTAAAAGGTATATAATAATTGAAAAAATTAGGTACTTTTTTTCCATTGTATTAATTATATAGTTTTTTAACTTATGATATATATTCAAAATTAGAATTACATAATAAAATATTTATATTATATTATTCTTAATATAATATTAGTTGTATAAGCTCTAAAACATCTATTTACGTTTCAAATTCGAAATAAAATGAATCGAATTTGAATGTTCGAAGCTCAAAATGAATTGAACCTGAATTTAAGTTGGCAAATTTGTTTAAAATTCGATTCGAGTTCGGATTCAAAATTTTTATAATGAATTGAATCAAAATCCTGGCGGATTCGAAGGTATTCGATTCGATTAGCACCCCTAACTGCACATTCGTCGAACAATACATTTTTTTTGAAATAAAGCGAGGGTGAACTCCCGAGGTGGGATTCACCGCCTTTCGGAAACTTTATTAGAATAGTATATGTAGAGTACATCATCTGGAAGCCCAGAAACGATAAAATGAGTTATAGCGAGCGATAACGTTCTCTGGGTAAAACCTTTGATTTTTAAAAATGAGATCGTTCCTTCCCCCCCAAATAGCCCAAAGAACCGCAAAAGGCAATGCACAATCATCGGAAGAGTTTCCCCCCACCAACCTCACTGACCTCCAGAAGTCAATGGCTCCCCCTGTCGAGGTCTACGATGCCCCTACCTCCTTCCACACCTGCTCAGACGTCGGGTATTTGAAGAATAAATGATCCGCATCTTCCATCTGCTCTCCGCATCTGTCGCACCGAGTGTCTGGAATGCCAAATATCCTTCCCCTCCTTGCTTTGTCGCACAACCCACCCCTTCTCAAGCACCAAAGGAAGATCTTAACCCTGCACGGGATCTTGCTAGCCCAAATAATCTTCATATCCTTGCATAGATCTGCATCCAGAGGCGTCGTGTTACGATTTAACTCCATGTACGCCTTCTTTGTCGAGAATCTGCCTCCATCCCACTCGAAATGGTCCCTGCCCTGTGTGATGCAATCCGTAGATGGAAGCTCCGACTGCAGCTTGACTAGCTCATCTGAACGCCGGCTAGAGAGTGTCGTCACAAACTGTGGGTCCCAAGACCCTGATATCCCAACACGTCCCAAGGTACAGTCCTTTGATGCCGCCAAAGCAAACAATCTTGGAAACCTATTGCTTAGTGCCCCATCACCCGTCCAATCATCCTTCCAAAACTTGAACCCATTCCCGTCACCAACCTTCGGGCGCATTCTCGATGCTAATAGAGGTAGAATTTCTTGTACCCCGCTCCATAGTGGGGACTCAAACCGCACTCTTCCTATCTCCAGCGATCCCTGCACCCCATAGAGCTCACGCAACAGCCTGGCCGCCAACCTGTCTGTCTCGCCCCAAATCCGAGTGACCCACTTTGCCAACAAAGCTTTGTTCATGCACGCCACATCCCGAATACCTAAACCTCCTTCGCTTCGTGGTCGTGTCATCTCTTCCCAACCAACTAAATGCATCCCCGTTCTCTATTGCTTGCCATCGGACCAGAAAAATCTCTTCATCATGGCTTCGATCTTCTTGCGTACTCCCACAGGCATCAATCTTGTTGAAAAAAGAAGATAGGAATAGCCGAAAGCACATGCTTTAGGAGAATCAACTTTCCCCCCTTAGAAAGCGTAGTTGCTTTCCACCCAGCCAATCTCTGCTCCATTTTCTGAAGAACAATGTCCCAATCTGATTTTTCGAGCCTGCCAGTCACCAGGGGAAGTCCCAAATAAGAGATCGGTAACTCCCCTAGAGGAGACTCTAATAGCTCTGCTACTCTGTTACCTTCATCTCCCTCCATCCCGAAAGGGATTACAACAGACTTATGTTTATTGATTTGGAGGCCTGAAAGACTACTAAAGACCTCAACAATCTGCGCCGCCCTTCTTTTCATCACCTCAGATCCTCCCGAGAAGATCACTGTATCGTCTGCATATTGTAACAATGGTATGGAGATGTTGCCACAACGAAACCCCTCGCACCAGCCCTCGTTCACGGCACGCCTGAACAGAACTGCTAATGCATCAGCCACCAAGACAAACAACATCGGTGCTAAAGGACAACCTTACCTAACACCTCTCTGTGGTTGAAAGAAACCGCCTTCGGGCCTCCCGTTCACCATGACTGAGTAAGAAGAAGTAGTGACGCATCTCTTCATCCAAGCTATCCATCTGTCTGGAAAACCACGTCTCATTAACGACACCCAAATGAAGTTCCAGTCCACGCTGTCATAGGCTTTCGCATAGTCAATCTTCCACATCACCCCTTTGTTCTTCGCACGCCTCCATTGGAGGCAAATCTCAGACGCCATAATCAAGCCATCTACCATCTGCCGTCCAGGTATGAAAGCCGACTGCCCCTGAAGAATCACCGAGTTGAGCACATTCTTTAATTTGTTTGCCAGGACTTTTGCAATGATTAGGTAAATGGCATTGGACAACACAATCGGCTTGTAGTCTTCCACTGTCAATGGATGATCTTTCTTGGGTAGGAGAACAAGTAGTGCCCTATTGACCCGCTCGAAGCCCGAGTTCCCCTCCCTAAACTCGTTGATCACGTCCAGGATCTCTTCCTTCAGCATGTCCCAGAACTCCCTGTAGAAAAAAATCGGGAAGCCATCAGGACCTGGGGCCCCATCCACATTCAGCCCCCAAATCACCTTCTTAATCTCTTCCTCCTCGAACGGTGCCTCGAGCCCCGCCGCTTGCTGCTCCGATATCACTTCTACTCCTCTCCCAAGCCAACCCCAGCCCTCTCCCCGCCTCCTTCTAGAAGCCTCCACAAAATGCCCCCTGAGGGCAACCCCCAGTTGCGCATCCCCCTCCACTCTGACTCCTCCGATATTCAGTTCTTGGATATAGTTTCGCCTTCTTCTACCCGAGGCCATTGTATGGAAAAATTTTGTGTTTGCGTCCCCTTCTCGCAACCACTTTTGTCTGGATCTTTGTCTCCATTCAATCTACTCTTTCCTATCTTCCAACATGATCTCTTCTAACAGTCTCACTCTCTCCTTGAATTCTTCTTGGTCTAGCCCTCTTTGATCATCCAGATCATCCAAATATGAAACCCCCTCCTGGGCAGCTCCTCTCTGGGATCTTCGTCTTGTCCTCACCTCTTTCCGTACGATAATAAGAACTTTTTTAGTAGCGCCAACTTGCTTGCCAAACGACCCACTGTCGTCCCTTCCGGACTCCAGTTGGCCCACCGAGATGTCACCTCCTCCCTAAATCCCTCCTCCAAAAGCCATGACTGCTCAAAACGGAAGAAAAATCTTGTTCTTGTCTGCTCCTCAGACGACCACAGAATCGGTGTATGATCCGAATGAGATCGGGGCAATGCCCAAGCCCAAGATAAAAGGAAGAGCTCCAAAGCCTCAGGCGAAAGAAGAAATCTGTCAAGACGGGATCTAGATCTAACATTACGCCACGTGTAAGCACTCCCAGATGCATCCATGATTGAAAGCCCTCGCGCATGAATAAAATTTACAAAGGCCTCAGATCCCGGGTCACGTCCACCTCCACGCCTAAGCTTGTCCTCCGGGAGTAGAGTTAAGTTGAGATCTCCTCCAATGATCCACAGTTCATCTTCCAGAAGTGATGCTACATGGTCTAAATCATCGGCAAGTGAGTCACGGTCATTCCCCGTGGGCCCGTACACATTTGTCACCGTAAAGGATCTGCTGTCTATTCTGCGCTTCAGACGAACCGAGATAGAGTAAGGAGATCGCCCCTCCCCGACCTTCTCGATCTCGGACTTCTTCCATCCCATAAGCAAGCCGCCAGCTGCACCTTGAGCGTCCGCTGCAACAAACTCAAAGTCACCCCCACCCCCAAGGTCTCGCCACAACTATCTCCTCCGCTCGAGATCTTCGTCTCTTGCAACAAGATAATATCTGCTTTTGCGTCAACTATAAGGTTGCGAACTCCCTGCCGTTTCTCGGGACGACCAAGACCCCTCACATTCCATGATAGTATCTTCATAAGGGTACCTCTTTTTTCTTCTTCAATGGAGGCACAACCCCCAAGCTTTTGGCAAATCTCCTGTCTAACAGACTGAAGTAGCTTGGTCGGCCGATTGGAGACGCTGCCTCCCCGTCCTCCGTTGGTGGCTCCCGAGCTCCCAAACCGACCCCCGAGGGAGCTTCCATCGACCACCTTCTCCTTCTTTGCTTCCTCATAGAAAGCCCCTTCCTTTAAAAAAACCATCCGAACCGCCTGCAATCACCACCACCCCCTGCCCCTCAAGCCCTCCCCTCACCTCCTTCTGGTGGGCCACTTCCATCAAACCCTCCCCTAGGAACCCTCCTCCGTCGAGCCCCTCCCCATCACCTCCTTCTAACGGACCCCCCTCCGAGAATCCCTTCAACCCTTTACTCACAACTCCCTCCTCCCCAATAACGCCACCCTCTAAACCCTGTGTAGGCATCTCCTCCTGCGCAAACAACCGCACTTCCAAAGCTATTCCCGACCGCTGCTCGGGATCCACTCCGTCATCGCAGACCTGGTTGAGCCCACCCCCTTTGACCTGCGCACGGATCGAAACTGCCCGAGGCGCCAGACTAGGTCCAAGATGGTGTCCAGAAGCCGGAATCAACTCCTCATCCTCTGGCAAGACTGTCATCTCGCCGGTCCTGGATCCCCGGGCTGGGATCTCTTCTGCGTGACTCCTCTGGCCTGCTTGTACTCCCGAGCCCCCAAGGTAACCGGCGTCAGCCCTTGAATCCTCCATTGAAGTTATAAACTGGATATCACGTAATGGGTCCTGATGAGGTCTTGTCTCCTCCATCAGCATGTTCGCATCTTGACTCTGCACCGTCTTGACTCTCTGGGGATGCATTCGACTACCACACGGATCAACTCGACCTGGTGATGCCCCCGCCCCCGGAAGGATGACCCGTTTTGATGGACCAGGCGTTTGTCCTATTGGATGTTCTTCTCGTACTAAGCTTGGACTCCCCATTGGATATGCATGGCAATTTTTCCTTTTCCATTGCAATGAGCCTCCATTAATTTCTCCACGTGATGAGTATGCTCCTCCCATTTGAATTGCATGACCATGTTCCCTTTTTCGTCTAGGTGCCTCCCGAGCGTTTGAATCGTGGCAGCAAATGTCCTGCATGTATTGAAGGTGATTTGCATGGCTTGTTTCCTTATTTGCCGTAACGGGTCCGCGTTCCTGCCTCCATTCAAATCGAATGCAGCGCACCTTTGATTTGCTTTCATTTGTTTCCCTTTCCGTCGAATGGACTCTCTAGCATTAATCGTGCCGAATTGCACGTATCTCGAGAAAGATGGTGACGTTTTGGCTTCCAAAACGTTTGGTGCCGAAGTTTCGGTCGTTTATCCGGCGATCCTTTGACTCCGCTCCTCGCCGGAGCAACGACGTCCACGGACGACCTTCTCCCCTTGGTGCTCCACACTGGACGATAACACATCCACCGTCGCAAGCTCCATCTGAAAGATACGCCTCTCCAGTTGCACCTCCCACCAGCCAAGATGTCGAGGATGGAGATCCCGGATCCGAATGATGAGATCAGGTCGTTCACCACTCTCAACTCCAGCACTGATGATTTCCTCCACCTCCGTTATCCCCGCAAGAATCTTCTGTACCCGATCCAGAGTACGCCATAGATACGGAATCCCCCGTACACGAACCAGGGACAAGGCACGAGTTGATAAGAAGCCATCAGTAGGGCACGTCGGTCTCCATTGGATGAGCGATTTCCTCGAATTTGACAGTGCTAACAAGCAATCCACTTCCACCCTATCTAAGCCCCTGGCCAGTGATGAATACCCATTCATCACTCTTTATTCTTCTATTTTAGCTACAAAAACCTTTGCAAATACATGTAGATATGTGTAAATACAAATAATTACCAAAAGCATGCATTGTGTAAAAACCTATAATTAGCATGTTTTTGTGCAAAAACAAAAAGAATAAAGAGCAAAAAGAAAAAAGAGGGAAATATTTAGAATAAATATTGAGCAACCTAACCCAAGGGAGGGCTCAGCATGGGCCTGACCGCATAAAAGCCAAAGTAGAGGGAGATAGGAGCTCATGTGTATATACTTCTGTAAATAAATAAAACTTTATATTTTCCTCACCCAAAAATATGTTTGTCCATATTGTGTGTATATTTAGAAACTATTAAAAACAAAATAAAAAGATGAAAAGCAAAAAGATCAAAAATACCCTTCCTTCACCATGTGCATAAACCATCACCCTTGTATTTATCTAACCCCATAAATAAATAAAATTATTTTCTAAACTTTTTGTAAATATTCTATATTACATATTGTAAATATATAAAATAACAAGAAACAAAACAAAAATCAAATAAAAATTACAAAATTGAAAATACAAAAATACATTGTATAAATACCATGTATATAAATGTATTCAACCATCTATTTCACCCTTGTATATAAGTGATAAAAATAAAATAAAAATATTCTTTTATTCCTCATTTTATCTTGTAAATAAATAAAATACAAAATGAGCATAAAAATACATAAAAATAACAAATAAAAAATCAAAAATAAAAACTCCATATAGTGTACATATACCTATATATATAGCTACCCTATTTTTATTCCCAAAAATTAATTAAAAATCACCAAAAAATAGAAAAAAATAAAAGAAAAATATTTCATGTTTTGAGTTTTCTTTAATTCGGCCTATTTCTGCCCTAAAATAAATAAACAAAAATCGCGTACACGTGGCCGCTCCTGATTGGTCCACGGGGGACTGTTGACCCCGGTCAACTCCCCCGCGGACTCCTTCCTTTTCTGGAAGAAGCGCGCCACCCCATCTTCTCCGATTTTCCCACGCGTCTCCAGGCTGTCTCCCACGCAAATCTCATGCCCGGATTCTTCGCTTATCATCCATCTTCCTCGCCCGATCTTCCGCCACGAAATCAACACCTTCCATCGCTGTCGCACCTCAACCCTAATCGCCCCTGTCACCTTATATATTCTTCCCTCCGCCGCCTCCGCGCCCCATCTTTGGACCATCTCCTTCTCCCCAGTGACCTCCATAGGCATCGCGAGAGTGACAGCAAGCGTCTGCCCTTGTTGCAGTGAGGTGAGGAAGCGAATCCATTGATCCGGCGAACTTCGCCGCCACTGCTCCGCCACCAGCGTCGAGCATCGAGCCTCAGGCCTTGACGCCCTTCGAGGCTACGACCAGGAGTTAGCCACACTCCAGCATAGTCTTCCGCTCCACCCAGGTAATCAATTAGCTCTTCTATTTCTTCCAATTTCCGATTTCGCCCAATTCGTATCTCCGACGCATTTCTCCGATTCCGACCATCTCGCGTTACATCTCGACCATCCGACCCGATCATCATCTTCGCCAGTCCCTCACGCACCTTCTACGCCCTTCCACTCAACCCAGATCGCACCGGATCTGGGAATCGAGCTCCACCGTCCTCCGCTCGCCGGAGCTCTTCCGCCCCACCGCACCGTTCACCGTCACCTCGCTTTCTTGGGTCGAGGCACTTTGCCCTCGACCCGCGAAGCGTTCTGGTTGCTTTGCAGGTTCAAAGGGAGGTGTCTGAGCCTCTCCTATATTCAAGACCGGAGCTTCGCACCGCCAGCCTCGCCGGAGCTCCTCCAGGGCTCGGCTGGGCCATCAGCCATCACCATCAGCTGCGGGAAGTCACCAGGAACGAGTTCAGATCATTTGCAGCAGCTGAGGAGGACCGGAGTTCACGCAGGACGTCGGCGAAGTTCGCCGGCGTCGAGTTCTTCCTCCATCTTCCATAGCCGTCCGATGAGGCATCCGCTCCAGTTCTAATCCCAGCCGTCGATCTGTAGAGGAGCAGCAGCCGTTGATCCATCTGAGGATCTCATCTGGATCGTCGCACCCGAGGAGAGAGGCGCAGGAGCCCAGCACCGCTTGATCTTCCACGTGGCCTCCCTCGGACCGTCGATCGAGCCCAAGAGCCGAAGAAGTAAAGCTCCACCCGTTCCTAGCCGTCAGATCACCCACGTGGCGTACATCCGACCGTCGGTGAATAAAGGGGTAAATATCGTAGGGCCCCCTCTTAGTTTGTCGTTTTCTTTCTAGTCCTGTAATTATTTTTAGAAACTTTTTCACGAAGGGTTATTTGCAATCTGGACCTTGTGCTTTATTTTAATTGCATGTATGCCCCTGTGTGTGAGTGACCACGTGCGTCGTCACGTGTGTATCTGGGCTTTTTGCATAAGTTGTCCTGTAGTTCTGGATGTTATTCATTGAATAAAAAGTTTTGTTTATTTGCATATATACCCCTGTGAGCATTGTTTATGCGCATGTGCGTTTTATTTTGGGTAATTTGCAGATAACCCCCTGGACTTTTGATACGAGTTATCAATAGGTCCTTGGGACTTATTTTTATTACATTTGGGTCCTTGAGTGCCCCAGGCACGTGCTTGGCACGTGTTTTGCTGGGTATTTTGCACCAGACCCCCAGAACTTTTGGGTATTTGCACTTAGGTCCCTATGCACAGTGCCCCTCCTTTATTTTTGAATAAAATATCAAACGACCTCCAAATCCAATGAGATTTTGACACATGGCTCCTGCCATGGTGTAGGAATTTCTATGATTTTTGAGGACATTTTTGATTCCATTTATTATTTTTAAAAATTCAAAAACCCTCTTTTTTGCCACTGTTTGACTTTAAAAATACCAAAAAATATAAAAACTCCACCAAAAATTCTAAAAAAATTAGGACTTGTTGTTTGCTTGTTGTTTGATTTTCCAGCCAATTTTGGCTACTTTTCATCACTTAAAAACCTTAAAAATTGAAAAACCCCTAAAAACCCATAAAAATTATAATAAATAAATTAAAAATCCAAAACAATAATTAGGGTACCTAAATTTTCCTTATTCTTCATAGTTTACAGGAAAATTACCTCCAGGGTTGATTGAATCTCTTAAATATTTTATTTTTGAGTTTCTAACCTTGCTGGACAGTACCTCTTCTTTGTTGCATTGTTTGATTTTTAATAAATAATTTACCCATTAGAAAAATTCCAAAAATTCACCAAAAACAGTAAAAAACTTAAAAAACATAAAAACCATTTTTTCTTAATTTTTGCATTATTTTTGGAGTGTTTTATAAATTGTTGAAGTTGCCTTGCATTCATTTTATTTCATTTTCTCATCATTTAAAAAATCTAAAAAATTATAAAAACAAATAAAAACCACTAAAAAGTACTCTCTTGGATTCTGACTACATCGTAGGCCGCAAGGCCAATCTGTGCTCCTTGTGTTCGACCCTGGGAGCTATACCAGGTTAATCCTATAGCTAGACCGCTCTTTCTTGTGCTTGCTTGTTTTTATCTCTGTGAGTGGTTGATTTCTTCTTGATTGACGCATTCGAGTGACTGAGGTCGCAACGACCTCATTTTATACCTTTACCTCAGTTGTTCGGGATTTTGCGTAATCAGAATGGCGCCGTTGCCGGGGAGCACGGCTTTGTAGTCATTTTTCCATATTGTCTCTCTACATTATAACTGTTTTCTGACACTCTCTCTTTCTAATTTTTGTGCGAGGTACTGCGTGGAGAACTTGGAGTACACTTTTTGAGGACCCGCACGGGAAGAAGAGCAGGGAGAAGAAGAAGAATATCATTTATTTGAGAGAACAATATTTTTGTAATAATTTAGGACTTGGACTTTGAACTGTGGACATTTGTAACTTAGCGGGTCTGTTTCGCCGAGCACCGGTGTGCTCGGGGGACCCATTTGGATTTTCGCGGCTTTTATCGTGGTTTTGATAGTTAACTGCCTTTTCCGGTGTTTCTCGCGGTTTTAGCCCCTAGACATAGGAATTTTGATTGATTGTGACGTAAATTTTTAAGGCCCAACACCTAATAGAATATCTGTTCCTATAGAACGTAATTGGACCTTAATAAAATTCACTGAAAAAGTTAGTTTAATTGGATTTGAGACCACATGCCGTGAGGAGTCACATACAGCGCTGGCAGGACCCGTTGTGGCGGGCACCGAGTGACTCCCAAGATCGGACTCCGGACTCGATTCGGTTAGCTAACTATTGTTCTTCACGATCAATAGAAGTTGCTCATCTAGGACTCGGTTTTTCCCGTTGCACCATTTAGGTAGTTTTATTTCTGTCTTTAAATTCTGCGCGGATCACTTGCATGTAGAGTGCTGGAGACAAGGTACGCATTTCTTTCTCTGTATGCATCATTGATTTCTTCGCGCATCGGCTTTTTCGTCTTCTCCCTCTGTTTTTGGCTTAATCATCAGGAGAATCGGAAAAAACCGTTAGGCCGCTTGTATTTATTCTGAAAAAAAAATTAAAAAGAAAAACAAAAAAAATTGGGACTGGATAACATTATTGACCCTAAAAGACACTCACATTAAAAATTTGTCTTGGGGAGAGCAACCCCCTCATTGTATGGTTTGGATGCGCGAGAGAGTGACCCGCACCCTAGGTAGAACCCTCCGGTGTTATTTCTAGCTGACTACCGACTCTTCCGTGCGGGCCAGTCGGTTGGAGTAGCATCGGGTATCCTAACAGGTCACGTAAGCGCTCTGATATTTTGTATGTTCACCAAATAAAATTGACAAGATAAATTGACCGAGCTTTCACGGTCTTCAGATTGTGTTGCGTTGGTGAACCGGGGGTTTGCTTTGCGATCATAATTTCTCCAGATCCCATCCGCCCAACTCGCCAAGATCAAGATGATGGGTAGACGATCTCTTAGGCAGCCTCTGGCTGCACCGCTTTCAGGCGCGTCTACTTCATCATCTAGGTTGGCCCGTGAGAGTCGAGACCAGCTCTCCGGGCCCGAGTACGATTCCACCCTGTTCCCCCTCGACCCCCTTTCTTTTGCCACTGAGAGACATGAGCCCGAGGAAAGACGAATTGATTTGACAGAACCTGAGTTGGGCTCATCTGATTTTGCAGACGTCGGTATGGCCGCCAGATCAGAAGATTACCCCGGAGGTCAGCAGGGAGAGCAGCATGTCGTATTTGACCAGGGGGCGATCAACTCCACCCTGATCGCATCATTAGAGACGGTTCAGCAGCAGTTACGCGATCAGGGGGCTTTTATGATCGAGATGAGAAGGGAGATGGAGCGACTCCGAAGAGAGCGAGACGAGCCGAGCGAGCCTGAGGACATTCCTGACGCTGATGCAGAGGCAGCAGCCGCAGCAGCAGCAGCTGCTGCAGCGGCAGCCGCTGCCGGAGCAGGACCACCGAGACCGATGCGGGAGTTACACAACCCCGGATCTACACTGATGCACCATTGGGTGGTGGTACCTGCCATCGTGGGGGATTTCAAGTTCCCTCCGAACACCCTGCAGATGCTTCCTCACTTTCACGGGCTTGCCACTGAGGAACCCCATCTCCATCTCCAGGAGTTTTTGATGATTTGCAGCACTGTCCACGACCGTCATGTGGACCAAGATACGATTCGGATGATGGCCTTCCCTTTTTCACTGGCAGATAGAGCAGCCGCCTGGCTGAAACATCTAGGGAAGTTTGTTTACACCTGGGAGCAACTCCGCACCGAGTACTTGAACAAGTACTACCCACTCGGGCGGACGAATGCAGCGAGGGCCCTGATCAATAACTTCTCCATGCTCCCTAACGAGCAATTTCACGAGGCATGGGAGAGGTTCAGAGAGCTTCTGGATAGATGCCCACACCACGACATTTCGAAGCCGAACCTAGTTCAGAGCTTCTTTAGTGGGATGACACCAGAGCTTCAGGGTCTGGTGAATGCTTCTTGCGGCGGGTCCTACTTTGCCAAGGACCACAACCAAGTCTGGGCCATCTACGAAGAGATGGCAGAAAACTACATGGTGATGTCCCAGACTCGGTTGTACACACAGAGATCTCAGCAGCCGCCAGGACCCGTGCAGTATCAGCGGATAGCACGGGTTGATGCAGGTCCATCCAGTTCGTCCACAGTTGCAGCCGCACAGGCAGAGTCGGCCGCTGCGGACATGGGGATTATCAGCGAGAAGTTGGACCGCATGGAAATCATAGAGAAGAAGCAGTGCCAGGGCATAACTCAGATGGAGCAAATGGCACAAACTCTGAGCGACATGAAGACCCAGCTCTTGTGTCTTCAGGAGGCACAGACGGCTCCTCAGCCCCGTCTTCTGTCGCGAGGCGATTCTGGCGGCAGCCGCAGCTCGTCCCAGCGCTCCAGCTCCTTGCAGCAGCCTAGACAAGTTCACCTTGTACAGGCGGAGCCGTACCAGCAGCAGCAGCCCTCTTACCAGTCACCACCATCTCCAGACTTACAGATGGTGGTATATCAGCCAGATCAGCCTCTGGCAGCACTGCCGCCAGACTCCTTCGATGCCGAGCCGTTGATGGATGTCAACGGGATTTGGTATGACCGTCCTCAACCTGGAATCCGACGAGACCATCCCGGATTCAGGTGGGGGAATGGGGGTAACCAGTCCCAACAGCAGCCAGCCGGTCAGGGAGGGCAGTACTCCCAACAGAGAGATCACCAGCAGCCCCCAGCATACCAACCACACCAGCCATCATCCTTCGTATCTCGTCCCTATCAGCAGCAGGGACAGAATTGGAGACGTGAGCAGCAGGCTCACCAGCAGCAGCATCCTTCCTCTTACCCCTCTCAGCCCCAGCAGCCTCATTATCAGAGAGGCAACCCGTCGGGTTCCCATGAGAGCCCCGCCATGGATGATCTAGCCCGCCTCTTCACAGAGCAGCAGGCTACATTTAGACGGGAGATGGACGAGTTCCGCCAGGAGATGCGGGACCTGATGAGAGGGAAGGCCGCCATCCCTGCACAGATCGAGCCTAATCCGAATAGCTTGAAGAGGAAATCTGAGCAGGTAGTTCACACTGAGCCTACCACTCCTAGTAACTCATTTGATGATATGTCATCGAATACATTTGATGCTGATTTTGTTACACTTAGGAGCGGTAGAAGACCAGCAGGCGGCGCCTCATCTGAGCGACAACACGAGGAATCATCTAGAGCGCCAGATGAGGAAGAGGAGAGCGGTACTGAAGCCGCACATCATGATGACGGTGGTACTGATGCCACCCGAGATGCTGATTCCACCGGCGGTACTGAGGCCGCAAGACGTCTAGATGCAGAGCCAGCTAGAGGTGGTACTGAGGCCACCAACATCTATTCTGATAGAAATGTTGTCTTTCCTCGCATGAATGTATCTCAGAACTCTGATTTGAATAAAGGAAAAGGTTTAGTTTCTTCTGATCCCACTGTGGTGAATGATGTTTGTGAGGATCCAGTCATCGAACCGTCTAGGCCTATTCCTAGTCCTTCATCTGAGAAGGACCCTGTGATCCCCTTTCCTAGAGCCCTTGAGTTGGGGAAGGGGAAGAAAAAAGAAAAAGATCCAAAAAAGAGAGAGCAGGAGGAATTCAGCCAGGGCATGATAGACCGATTTCACATCCAGCTGACCCTCAATGAGGCTTTGCAGCACATTCCTCTTCTTCAGCGATCCCTAAGAGATAGGACCACAGTCAGGAGGAAGAAGAGGAGCAAGACCGCAGAAATTCATGTGCTAACAAAAGCCACGTGTTACGCGATCCAGAACCATCTGCCGACTAAGAGGCCAGATTTAGGGGCCCCGTATGTCAGATGTCAGATTAGTGAGCAGAGGTTCGACCGCACTCTATTAGATAGCGGATCGTCGATCAACCTTCTTCCGGCAGCCCTTCTCGACCACTTAGAGTTGGGCACTCTTAGACAGAGCAGGACATACCTTCAGTTTGCTGATCGGTCTGTCAAGAGGCCAAAGGGGTTGTTGCGAGACGTTGTCGTCACGATTCAGGGTTTACAATTCCCCGTGGACTTCGTAGTGCTGGACATGGAGACCCCTGACTCGTTGACCGATTCCCCCATCATCCTCGGTCGCCCATTCTTGGCCACAGCCAAGGCGGTGACTGATCATGATAGCGGGAAGGTGTACTTTCGCGTCCAGGGCGAGAGTATACAAATAGAGACGGTTAAGGACCAAAGAGCCAGAGATAGATCCCGCTCACATAGCAGTACAGATTCAGAGCAGCTGACAGACGCAGAGCCAGACATCCACCAGGACTGTGATTTTGTGATCACGGATGATGAGGCAATTTGGGCAGATCCTGCAGCACAGACCATCCTCTCATATTCAGATACAGCTGATGCAGAGACGATAGCAGAGGATAGTCTGGAGAGCACAACCCTGGTTCAGGATACTATTGAGTCAGCAGAGTCGGACCTTGATCGCGACACGATTTCCAGTGATGGTGGTACTGAGGCCACCCTGCTCTACGGTGGTACTGATGCCACCTTGTTCTCCGGTGGTACTGATGCCACCGAGTCTGATATAGATCCCTCGGATTCAGAATCTGATTGGGCAGATTGTGATGATCAGATGCCAGATCTGGATCCATCTGAGCCTATAGATAAGGAGGAGGTAGAGGCAGAGCAGAACAGAGACAATGTAGAGGACCCGCCTTCTCCAGATCCAGTTTGTGAGAGTTCGTTATCATTCTCCCAGGCAAATTTGGCAGAATTGTCCGCATACACACATCTTCTTCAGAAGCCAGATTTGCCAGCACCCAGCTGTCCAGAGCTAAAGCCGCTCCCTACTTCGTTGAAGTATAGATTCCTTGCGGGAGAGTCTGAGATGTACCCAGTCATCATCTCTGCCGATCTGACTGGAGAACAAGAATCCCGTCTGATGGAGGTTCTTGAAAAGAACCGCAAGGCAATTGGATGGAGCGTAGCAGATCTCCATGGGATTAGTCCCTCGTTGTGTTCCCACCATATCTATCTCGAGGAAGGGGCGAAGCCGTCGCGTGAGTTCCAGCGGCGACTGAACCCTAACCTAAGAGAGGTTGTTATGAAAGAAATATCAAAATGGTGGAGTGCAGATTTTATTTATCCCATTTCCGACTCCAAGTGGGTTAGCCCCTTGCATGTGGTGCCCAAGAAGACGGGCATCACTACTGTGATCAGTGAGTCGGGAGAGGAGATTGCTACACGAGTACCCACCTCTTGGCGAGTCTGTGTTGACTACAGGAAACTCAACCAGGCCACCAAGAAGGACCATTTCCCCCTGCCTTTTATTGATCAGATCATTGAGAGACTGGCAGGGAAGAGCCATTATTGCTTCCTAGATGGGTACTCGGGCTACAACCAGGTGGCCATCGCTCCTGAGGATCAGGAGAAGACCACCTTTACCTGTCCCTTCGGTACTTACGCCTTTCGACGCATGCCATTCGGGCTATGTAACGCCCCTGCGACTTTTCAGAGATGCATGCTGTCGATATTTTCGGACATGGTAGGGGAGTGTTTGGAGGTCTTCATGGACGACTTCTCGGTTTACGGCGACGGATTCGATTCCTGTCTTGACTGCCTAGACCGAGTGCTCCAGCGATGTATTGCTACCCGCTTGGTTCTGTCTTGGGAGAAGAGTCACTTCATGGTGACTCAAGGGACGGTGCTTGGCCACATCATCTCCAACAGAGGCATGGAGGTTGATCCGGCCAAGGTCGATGTCATTAGGAAACTCACACCGCCGTCCAATCTGAAGCAGTTACGGTCATTTCTGGGGCACGTTGGTTTTTATAGGAGATTCATTCATGATTTCAGCAAAATTGCCCGACCGTTGACTGACCTCTTGACGAAAGACACCGAGTTCCTTGTCGATGACAAGTGTCTGTCGTCCTTTGAAACTCTCCAGCAATGTGTTATTGAGGCTCCTGTCCTTCAGCCGCCTGATTGGTCTCTCCCATTCGAGATCATGACGGACGCCTCCGATTTTGCCGTAGGGGCAGTGCTAGGACAGAGGAGGGATGGAGTACCATTTGCGATACACTATGCTAGCCGCACATTGGATTCCGCCCAGCGGAATTATACAGTCACAGAAAAGGAGATGCTAGCAGTAGTGTTTGCCCTAGATAAATTCAGATCATATATCATTGGATCTAGAGTGACTTTGTATACTGACCACACCGCCATCAGGTACCTCATGTCAAAGAAGGATGCCAAGGCCAGACTTACTAGATGGATCCTTCTACTCCAGGAGTTCGACATTGAGATCAAGGATAAGCCTGGAGTCAAGAATGTGGTGGCGGACCATTTATCCCGATTAGAGCAGCCTGAGGAGACAGAGCAGATTGATCCCATTTGTGATACCTTCCCAGATGAGGCGATCCTTGCTATCGCCTCACTCCCGTGGTATGCCGATATTGTGAACTTTCTCGTTGCTGGGAAAGTCCCACAAGATTGGCCCAAGCAGAAGATTGAGACCTTCCTTGCGAAGGCCAAGTCCTACCACTGGGAGGATCCCATCCTTTACCACGAAGGAGGGGATAGCATCTGGCGTCGGTGTATTCCTCAGGAGGAGCATCATAGTGTCCTCACTTACTGCCACAAGCTTGAGGCAGGAGGACATCATTCTGGGAGGAGAACGGCACAGAAAGTGCTCCAATCCGGCTTGTGGTGGCCTACACTCTTCAAGGACTCTGATGAGTTCGTGAAGAGGTGTACTGACTGTCAGAGGATGGGCACTTGTGGACAGCGTGATATGATGCCGATGCAGCCCATTCACTTCTGTGAGGTTTTTGACGCATGGGGCATCGATTTCATGGGTCCATTCCCTAAGAGTCAGGGATTTGAGTACATTCTGTTGGCCGTAGATTATGTGAGTCGTTGGGTTGAGGCTATCCCCGCCCGAGCCGCAGATGCGAAGACAGTTTGCAGATTTTTGAGGAAGCACATCATCATGCGGTTCGGGGTTCCACGAGTTCTTATTTCTGATGGGGGGTCTCATTTCATCAACGACCAGGTGAAGGCACTTACTAGAGAGTTCGGCATAGACCATCGTGTTGCTACACCATACCATCCACAAACGAATGGTCTAGCCGAAGTGTCGAATAGGGAGATCAAGAATATTTTGCAGAAAGTCGTCCGCCCTGACCGAAAGAATTGGTCACAGCTTTTGGACTCGGTCTTGTGGGCATATCGGACGTCTTTCAAGACACCATTGGGCACATCTCCCTTTCGCCTTGTGTATGGCAAGCCCTGTCACCTACCAGTT
Organism: Ottelia alismoides; assembly: GCA_037367405.1. Taxonomy (NCBI): domain Eukaryota; kingdom Viridiplantae; phylum Streptophyta; class Magnoliopsida; order Alismatales; family Hydrocharitaceae; genus Ottelia; species Ottelia alismoides. Next base: position 586,707 of record JAZKJV010008117.1, on the reverse strand, counting down.
GAGCTGAGACACAAGTCACTTTGGGCAGTCACAGATATTCTTATGGATCCAAATGGTATAGGAGACCAGAGGAGGGCAGAGTTAGCCGCCTTGGAAGAGCTTAGAGATGCAGCATTCTCAAGCAGCCTACATTATAAGGAGAAAGTCAAAGAGTGGCATGATTCTCATATCAGCCACAAGCATTTTGAGATTGGACAGAAAGTATGGCTGTTTGATGCAAGGCTTAGATTATTTCCAGGGAAGCTACAGAGCAAATGGAAAGGACCCTATTTGGTCAGAAAGGTACACGATAACGGTAGCATTGATATATCTGAGTTATCTTCTGAGAGTACCTTCCGAGTGAACGGCCAGCGGCTCAAACTATTTCTAGATCATGAGCCGCGGGACGTTATTATTGCCGCTATTCACTTTGCGTGAGATGTGGTCTTTTGACTCACATCTTTTACATCTCACGCCTGATTTTCACTGTTCCTCCGCCTGTATAGATCCAGTTGTCCATATCATTCTATTCTTTAGTCCCACATCCCGTCTCTCATCTTATGATTATGCTATACTTAGGGTGTACTTTACCCTAAGTATAGGGGGGATGTCGGACCTGCGAGTATTCTTTTCATTCTTTCTGCTCTTGTTTTTGCTGCCTATACTTAGGGATATTTTACCCTAAGTATAGGGGGGGCAGATTCTGTATATTCTTCACTCGGCTTTCCCTTCATGTACAGCTGTCTATACTTAGGATTAGTTAATCCTAAGTATAGGGGGAGACCACCGAGTTCCTCTCATTCTATTCATTTATTCGTTCCGGTACTTAGCCATTCCTTTTCACTTCCCTTTTACTAAGCACGAGTTATGTCTTCTTCATCGCTCTTGTTCACTCTGAGGACATCGTTCGAGCTAAGTATAGGGGGGGTGTGTATATATTTCATATATACTTTAGCCATAACTCGTACTTTGTGTGAGTGTGTTAATAAATAAAATGGCTAAAAATCACAAAATTTTTAAAAATTTTTCATGTACATAAACCTCTTTTATTCTTGCACATACATAGCTAGTGTACAAAGTATTTTTGTAAAAATGATTTCAAAAATCTTTTGTGTAAAGCTTGTGTAAAATATTTTGTATCAAAATTATGTATATAGTACAAAATTTTTTCCAAAATGTTTTGAAAATCAAAAAAATTTTTGCAAAAATCTTGTGTAAATGTTTGTAAATATCTTTTTGCAAAACTTGCACTTCATGCATCATTCATTCATGATTTCAAAACATTTTTCAAAAATTTCGCATGATTGTAAAATATTTGTAAATAGCATCTTGTGTACATATATGTATATAGTTTTTCCTGGATGAGAGTTGACATTTAAACTAAGCCTGGAATTAAATTGAGAAATGGAGCTTGAATAAGATCTTAATCCACTTAATTTCAAGAGGAACCTTGTAGGACTTAGGGTTAAAGCTTTTCAGGTCCATAAGGACTTAATTCTTTGAGTCCACTAGGCTATGAGCATATGTCATCTTGATGAGCCTAAGTAGAGCACTTAACAACACACGCATGACTCTCAGAGACAATGGCTTCACTTGCACCTGCACTTTACACATGGCTCTCCATGGATGAGGTGGTGAGGAGGCAGTTTCCTTTGGCTTGGGGTAGCATATGAGGGTAGTACTTCTAGGCGGAACCTCTCTTCTTCTTATAGTGAAGGAAGTGCACCTCAACTTGGTCTAGTGGTGTTGAAAGCTAAAGACAGAAGCTGTGGGTTGCAATAAAGCTTCAAAAGAGGGATAGTCTACTGGCTCAAGGGGAAATTTCTTATATATGCTGCACCATGTAGATATGTTGTACAGAAGTTCTTGAAAAAAAAAAATATGCAAAAATGCAAAAAGAACTCCAAAAAAGTGGTGGGTCGGATTGAAAATTTAATAATCCCACCGGAGTATAAAGCAAAAGCTTATGGTATCCATGTTACATCTCATGAAGCTTGCAGCGGGAGACTTAGCTACACTGGCTAAGCTTCCAAAACTCTATACTTCTACCCCCTCTCCTTGAGCCGGTTGCACTTGAACTTAGAAGGGAATACCCCGCTTCTCGAGGAAAGAGTTGCTAGACTGAGGCATTAGAGTTACCAGGTTGAGGGAGGTTGTTTCTTTGTTACTTCTGAGGTGGGGAGCCACATATCACTTACACCGCAAGGAAAAGATTCATGGTCATTAGAGTTTGTGTATGTAGACTTGTTCTGATCTGGTTTATTGAGGAGTCTTGCCCATAGATTGGTGGAACTTGGAGGCTGTTGAGTTTTAAGCTTAAGTCCAAATAAGGTTCCGACACATTAATAATCCAAAGATCTGATCGAGCTCCATATTTCAATTTAATGAAGGAAAATTTAATAAGTCAACCTTGATCCATGTACATCCTCTTTTTCTTTTCTTTTTCTTTCTTTTTCACTTCTTTTTCAAATAAGTGTTTGCTAAGGGACTAGCAAAGTTAAGCATAGGGGGGTGATGAATACCCATTCATCACTCTTTATTCTTCTATTTTAGCTACAAAAACCTTTGCAAATACATGTAGATATGTGTAAATACAAATAATTACCAAAAGCATGCATTGTGTAAAAACCTATAATTAGCATGTTTTTGTGCAAAAACAAAAAGAATAAAGAGCAAAAAGAAAAAAGAGGGAAATATTTAGAATAAATATTGAGCAACCTAACCCAAGGGAGGGCTCAGCATGGGCCTGACCGCATAAAAGCCAAAGTAGAGGGAGATAGGAGCTCATGTGTATATACTTCTGTAAATAAATAAAACTTTATATTTTCCTCACCCAAAAATATGTTTGTCCATATTGTGTGTATATTTAGAAACTATTAAAAACAAAATAAAAAGATGAAAAGCAAAAAGATCAAAAATACCCTTCCTTCACCATGTGCATAAACCATCACCCTTGTATTTATCTAACCCCATAAATAAATAAAATTATTTTCTAAACTTTTTGTAAATATTCTATATTACATATTGTAAATATATAAAATAACAAGAAACAAAACAAAAATCAAATAAAAATTACAAAATTGAAAATACAAAAATACATTGTATAAATACCATGTATATAAATGTATTCAACCATCTATTTCACCCTTGTATATAAGTGATAAAAATAAAATAAAAATATTCTTTTATTCCTCATTTTATCTTGTAAATAAATAAAATACAAAATGAGCATAAAAATACATAAAAATAACAAATAAAAAATCAAAAATAAAAACTCCATATAGTGTACATATACCTATATATATAGCTACCCTATTTTTATTCCCAAAAATTAATTAAAAATCACCAAAAAATAGAAAAAAATAAAAGAAAAATATTTCATGTTTTGAGTTTTCTTTAATTCGGCCTATTTCTGCCCTAAAATAAATAAACAAAAATCGCGTACACGTGGCCGCTCCTGATTGGTCCACGGGGGACTGTTGACCCCGGTCAACTCCCCCGCGGACTCCTTCCTTTTCTGGAAGAAGCGCGCCACCCCATCTTCTCCGATTTTCCCACGCGTCTCCAGGCTGTCTCCCACGCAAATCTCATGCCCGGATTCTTCGCCTATCATCCATCTTCCTCGCCCGATCTTCCGCCACGAAATCAACACCTTCCATCGCTGTCGCACCTCAACCCTAATCGCCCCTGTCACCTTATATATTCTTCCCTCCGCCGCCTCCGCGCCCCATCTTTGGACCATCTCCTTCTCCCCAGTGACCTCCATAGGCATCGCGAGAGTGACAGCAAGCGTCTGCCCTTGTTGCAGTGAGGTGAGGAAGCGAATCCATTGATCCGGCGAACTTCGCCGCCACTGCTCCGCCACCAGCGTCGAGCATCGAGCCTCAGGCCTTGACGCCCTTCGAGGCTACGACCAGGAGTTAGCCACACTCCAGCATAGTCTTCCGCTCCACCCAGGTAATCAATTAGCTCTTCTATTTCTTCCAATTTCCGATTTCGCCCAATTCGTATCTCCGACGCATTTCTCCGATTCCGACCATCTCGCGTTACATCTCGACCATCCGACCCGATCATCATCTTCGCCAGTCCCTCACGCACCTTCTACGCCCTTCCACTCAACCCAGATCGCACCGGATCTGGGAATCGAGCTCCACCGTCCTCCGCTCGCCGGAGCTCTTCCGCCCCACCGCACCGTTCACCGTCACCTCGCTTTCTTGGGTCGAGGCACTTTGCCCTCGACCCGCGAAGCGTTCTGGTTGCTTTGCAGGTTCAAAGGGAGGTGTCTGAGCCTCTCCTATATTCAAGACCGGAGCTTCGCACCGCCAGCCTCGCCGGAGCTCCTCCAGGGCTCGGCTGGGCCATCAGCCATCACCATCAGCTGCGGGAAGTCACCAGGAACGAGTTCAGATCATTTGCAGCAGCTGAGGAGGACCGGAGTTCACGCAGGACGTCGGCGAAGTTCGCCGGCGTCGAGTTCTTCCTCCATCTTCCATAGCCGTCCGATGAGGCATCCGCTCCAGTTCTAATCCCAGCCGTCGATCTGTAGAGGAGCAGCAGCCGTTGATCCATCTGAGGATCTCATCTGGATCGTCGCACCCGAGGAGAGAGGCGCAGGAGCCCAGCACCGCTTGATCTTCCACGTGGCCTCCCTCGGACCGTCGATCGAGCCCAAGAGCCGAAGAAGTAAAGCTCCACCCGTTCCTAGCCGTCAGATCACCCACGTGGCGCACATCCGACCGTCGGTGAATAAAGGGGTAAATATCGTAGGGCCCCCTCTTAGTTTGTCGTTTTCTTTCTAGTCCTGTAATTATTTTTAGAAACTTTTTCACGAAGGGTTATTTGCAATCTGGACCTTGTGCTTTATTTTAATTGCATGTATGCCCCTGTGTGTGAGTGACCACGTGCGTCGTCACGTGTGTATCTGGGCTTTTTGCATAAGTTGTCCTGTAGTTCTGGATGTTATTCATTGAATAAAAAGTTTTGTTTATTTGCATATATACCCCTGTGAGCATTGTTTATGCGCATGTGCGTTTTATTTTGGGTAATTTGCAGATAACCCCCTGGACTTTTGATACGAGTTATCAATAGGTCCTTGGGACTTATTTTTATTACATTTGGGTCCTTGAGTGCCCCAGGCACGTGCTTGGCACGTGTTTTGCTGGGTATTTTGCACCAGACCCCCAGAACTTTTGGGTATTTGCACTTAGGTCCCTGTGCACAGTGCCCCTCCTTTATTTTTGAATAAAATATCAAACGACCTCCAAATCCAATGAGATTTTGACACATGGCTCCTGCCATGGTGTAGGAATTTCTATGATTTTTGAGGACATTTTTGATTCCATTTATTATTTTTAAAAATTCAAAAACCCTCTTTTTTGCCACTGTTTGACTTTAAAAATACCAAAAAAATATAAAAACTCCACCAAAAATTCTAAAAAAATTAGGACTTGTTGTTTGCTTGTTGTTTGATTTTCCAGCCAATTTTGGCTACTTTTCATCACTTAAAAACCTTAAAAATTGAAAAACCCCTAAAAACCCATAAAAATTATAATAAATAAATTAAAAATCCAAAAACAATAATTAGGGTACCTAAATTTTCCTTATACTTCATAGTTTACAGGAAAATTACCTCCAGGGTTGATTGAATCTCTTAAATATTTTATTTTTGAGTTTCTAACCTTGCTGGACAGTACCTCTTCTTTGTTGCATTGTTTGATTTTTAATAAATAATTTACCCATTAGAAAAATTCCAAAAATTCACCAAAAACAGTAAAAAACTTAAAAAACATAAAAACCATTTTTCCTTAATTTTTGCATTATTTTTGGAGTGTTTTATAAATTGTTGAAGTTGCCTTGCATTCATTTTATTTCATTTTCTCATCATTTAAAAAATCTAAAAAATTATAAAAACAAATAAAAACCACTAAAAAGTACTCTCTTGGATTTCTGACTACATCGTAGGCCGCAAGGCCAATCTGTGCTCCTTGTGTTCGACCCTGGGAGCTATACCAGGTTAATCCTATAGCTAGACCGCTCTTTCTTGTGCTTGCTTGTTTTTATCTCTGTGAGTGGTTGATTTCTTCTTGATTGACGCATTCGAGTGACTGAGGTCGCAACGACCTCATTTTATACCTTTACCTCAGTTGTTCGGGATTTTGCGTAATCAGCCAGCACCCGCCAGGGCGTCACCAAGACCACATCTCCCCTGAACCTCCCCCCTAATGCAGTTCGGACATCCGATGTCCCCTTAAAGAGGACCTCCCTTCCACCTCCTTCCCCCACCAGGATATTTGTCGAGTTCCTTACGACAGTTTCCGACCGGCTCCCAACCATACAGTTCTTGCTCCGGTACGCGAAGCCCTTACACTTAGAGCAACGAACAGGTTCTCGACATTGACTCACCCAATGGTCGAGCGCTCCACAACGAAGGCAACCTTTACCAAAAGGACGTGGCCTACGCGCACCGCTAGCCGTTTTGCTCCTCGACAACAGCCTCCCGCTCCGCCGACGATGAACCTCCACCCATTCATTGTTGCATGCGGGTACTGGCAGCCCGCCCCCGACACGAACCTCCCGCTCCGCCGTCCGCGCTCGCCCTTGTGATCGCCCTCCCTCTTCCGCTCCCTCCCTCTCCCTCATCGCCCCCCTCCCTCCAATATAGTGACGTTTAATCTGTACAATACCTCTATAATATACTCTGTCGAACAATACATAGAATATACTCTATAATATACTCATCGCCCCCCTCCCTCTATAATATACTCATCGCCCCCTCCCTCTGTTCCTCTATATAATATACTCTGCACATAGAGGCGTTCCTCTATAATATACAATACATAGAGGCGTTCCTCTATAATATACTCTGCACATGATTTATTCTTTTGATGAATAATGGTAAACCAGAATATTGTGGAGAGTCTATATAGAATGCGCTGACTGAAAAGTGGAATGAATCCGTGATAGATGAGAATCATGTTGATATATTGTCAAAGTCTTTACTGCCGGTGAAGTTAGAGAGATGATATTCTGTAGCAAGTTTGGATCAGTTTCCAAATTGTAGGTGAATAGAAGAAATTATTGGATAAGTCCCCCACCATATGGAAACTTATCCTTATTTGGATCTAAAGCGGTCCTTAAGAGAATTTAAATAACATCAACTTAATCGATTTGCATCCCAAGACCGACTAAAAGCGACCGTGATTCAATTATTCTCTCTTTAGTCGTTTTATTAGATTCTCTTAATTTCCATATCGACGACTTTATGATGGATGCACAAGTCTCTTCACGAATTATAAACAAGGAAGAAGGGATGCATGTCATCACAAGCTCTCACAAGTTTGTATTGCAATAGAGAAAAATAGAGCGAGAGAGAGGGATGTGGTCTTTGGTGTTGTTAATCCCGCACAGTTCTCCTTATAGTTTGGAAGAAATGTTGGCTTGGTGTTATTTCTCATCGCTATTTCTCTCAATTTTGCGGTGATTTGTAGTACCGTATACATGGATGGCTTTGTTTAAGCCCTCATTAGAGACTAGTTTGATTATAATGTTTGATTTTTGATTATGATCAACCCTTTGATTTTTTACCATCATATTGAAGATTTTCTATATTGGGGGTGATCTACTTCACAGGTTGTCTTTGTTTCAAGATCCGAATTGAAAATTCAATTATATGGATTGAAATTGTTGAATCTACCTTGAAAAACTCAATCTTTTATGATTCCAATACATTTCATAATCGATCTTGGCCGATCCCTACGGATTTTTAGGATCAAATTATTATGATCTATTTACCGTGTACCCCTATATGTGTAGTTTAGGGTAAGGCGAGAGGTAATATGAGAGTCTTGTTCTAGGAGAGCATCATCTCTTAGCGCGTTCGATTCAAGAACAATCAGAAATAACAGTAAGAAATACGGTATTATTCATGTTCAGCGGGAAGGATATGAATAAGATGGAATAAGGCGGAACATGTCATGTAATGTGGAATAAAGAAAGGAATAAAGGTGGAATAAGATGATATAAAAGGAAGGGGAGGAGAATAGTCGTACGAGTAAGGAGAGGGGATGAGAGGGGAATAACACCCTAATTCTTGGAGCTATTCCCCAATAAAACACGCTATAGTTTCTATATATATACTCGAGTTTTCATCATAGTGAAACACTTTTTTATCTGTGTCTTTTTTTCCCACTACAGCGGAAGATTTCTCCACGTAAATAATGTGTTCTTAGTGGATTGCTTGTGGCTTGATTGATCGTTCTTAGCAGAAAATATGTATTTTCCGCATATATATGAGGAATTTCTTAATGACCGGATACCTATAACTAGTTTATAATACAAGAACAAGATCTAACCGTTTTTAAAATGGTGTTCAAGCCTGTCGAATGTTGATATTATAAGATGAGTATCTCTTGGGTTGATTTCAATTTTTTGCAATAAATATGAAGAGTATAACAACCTCTCCTGCAGGTCAACCCCCGAGCCCACGGTTTCGGCCGAGGAAAGAAGAGGCAGCTTCCGCCAAAATCAGATTCCACGGGGAGACTTCACGTCGATCGTCGGCCACCCCCTCAAGCCTCAACACGTGGTGCATATGCGAAGCACACAGGAGAGCGAGCAGTTGGAGCGATCCAAACGGATTTATCTGTCACTTTTACTTTTATAATACGTTTGACCTTTCCACTTCACTTAAAAAAGATAAGTAACATGGCGTAGGCCGAAACAGGAAGGCTCTAGTACTGCCTTAGGATTTTTTTTATATAACCGGCACAGTTCTCATCAGCCATACCATACCATAGCAACGGCGGAAGAGGGAAGAAGATGGGAGATGGCTGCACCTTGGTCTGGCCATGGACTTCTGCATCGTACATGGCTTTGGCCTCTCTACTCTACACCATCACATTACTGTTCTACCTCATCGACCTCATCCACGCCCGCAATCGTCGGATGGCCTCGAAGCCCTTCTCCTTCAACGCCGCCACGATTGCCCTACTGGCCACCGCGACAAAGATCCCCTCCACCGTCACTCCAGCCCCACCAGGACCCTTCGACTATCTCCTCCGCCTTAGCGGCACCCTCCTCTTCTGCATCACCTTGAATCTGTCGCTGCCCGCCCTCGGTTTCATGGAAGGCTCCTCCATTGTGTCCAATATCGCAGGCCTCATAATCTACTTGACCAGAGAAGTTTTGGATCGCAAGGAGGACAAGCTTTTCTCGACGGTCCGTCTGTTCACGCTCGCCATATTCATCTCCCACTCTCTCACGGTAACCACTGTAAGGAGGAGGATCGAAGATGAGCTTCGCTTCAGGTACCGCGAGTTGGATACCAAGAATAGCTGCAGCGGCTGTGGCCACGGAGCTCCTAAGCATCCAGGCTTCTGCTTCTCCAAGTTGAGGGGAGACCACGAGAGGTATTGGTTAATGGCTGTCACTTCGAACCCTAACTTGGCCTTGCGGAGTTGGGGGACGCCTATGGTCTGCAGCATCCTAACATGGGGAGTGCTCAGCGTAGTGGTCCTGTTCAGGGCCTCGATCTTGGTGTCCCAGATGAAGAAGGATTGGATTTGGATATCTGATGTCAGATACCAGTCCCGGAGACTCGCAGGAGTCGTCTTCCTCATCCACGTCGTCGCCATCGTGGTGGGCGGCATGGCCTCTTTGTTTCAAGGTCTGCACTTCAACCCTGTGCTTTCCAAGTTCATGAGGCCCTGCACGTCCATTCGACGCCAAACGATCGTGGAATCCTTGTTGAACGTCTCTGAATATAGGCTGGAAATGCTCGAAGAGTGGAAGGAAGCACCTATCTCTATTAATGTGCGGACAAGAGTGGCGAAGATGGTTCTCCGTAGCCTCAAGATCCTTCTTCTAGATTGTGTGAAGTTTGCGCATCTAGGCGTCATATATGCATGCAATCTCGTCTTGACGACATCCGCACTCGCCGTGTTCGTCCCGTTCAAGCTGCTTCACCAACATGAAGGACATGAAAGTTACGTTGACATGAAAGAGTTGAAAGCATCCGACCTCCGGTTGGAACTGGAAGAGCACGAGAGAATGGAGGTAAGCTGGATGGCGTTCCCGCAGAAGTGGATCCGTACTGGCAGAAGTAACAAACCCAAGGATCTAATCAACCTCATAACAAAGCACGCATACGGATCACCACAGAGCGTCTACAGTCCAGCAGTCGGCAAGATCATCCAAGGAGAGCAGCCTCCGCACTCGTGGACTCTCACCATCGTGACCCTCGCGAAGGTCATCGATGCCAACTTCCACGAAGCGCGATCGAAGGACCGGAAAGTGAAGGAATCGCTACGCGAAATTATGAAAGCTGTGCACCAGGGCGTCAGATTCGCAAGACTCGTGGACTTGAGTCTCGACCCTGCGGAGGGGTCGGACTCGAAGATCCTCAGGAGGGCTGTGGAGATGGTGGCCGATGAACTCGATCTCAATTTCCGATCACGTTGGTTCGACTTTATCCTTGACCTGAAAGACGTCCTCGTCGAATACGGGCCGATGTTATTGGAAGCTGTAGTGAAGGCAGGTGAACCAAAAAAGGAAGAACGGAAACATAAAGATCAAGAAAACCGAGACAATCCTCAACGGGAGAAATTCGATCATCATGAGCGCATCGAGGGCAAGACCACCAGTATCATCAATAAGATTGAAGATATTGCGAGGAAGAAGGTGGAGGATCTGACGCATCAGAGCCCCCACGGAAGGAGCCCGGGCCTGTTCGCGGCCTACTGCGTGTACAGGATAGCCGGCGGTCTCAACCAGCATGGTCGAGCGCATAGAAAGGGCTCCGACCCTCCTATGGGTGCGAACTCCCTGGAGAAGTTCCAACGGATCCTGGCAGGTGTGTTGCTTGCATGTTTGACCAGGCTACCCCTCGCTCTCGCCACCCATTGCTCGGGCGGAGCTCTTGGGGAGAAGGAAGAGCGGGTGCGCGAAGCCACCATTGCTCTGGGAGAAGCTGAGGAGCTTTTGAAGCTCATGGATGACAGAAAACTTTACGCGTGCAGTAACAATGATTTCCTGCGATATGAGAACAATTGGTATATGCGTTAGATTCCGATTTTAATTGGGCGTGTTAACTGCTACTATCACGGAACTTACAGATTGCAAGATGTACGGCTATAACGTCCGGAAAAAAAACAGACCCGATTTGCAGAAAATTATTTCAATTGTATGTATCAAGTTCTTTAATCTTCTTGCGCGCACAACTGAAATCTCCAGCATAATTTGACAGGCTGGGACGTATACTGTCGTAGGCAGATCATTACTAGTGGGTCATGATCAAATGGAGCCCGCGATCGATCGCCAGTATCAGACGACTAGATTACACCTGCAGGTGTACAGGTGCAGACAATTACTTGCAAGGAACTTCATACTCGCGATAAATTTTTTAAATTCCTCGAAACCTAGATCATTAGTTGCCTCTTTCGCCGCAACTTTCGCCATGTCATGTGTTAGCATCCACTTGTATTTCCTCCACCATCAAGGACCACCATCTTTACTAGTCATCTTTAGGCTTCCTAATGGTTTTCTTACTCTTGCTATAATAAGTACATCCTTTCCAGTGGTAGAAAGAGGGTTAAGGTAAAGAGCTACGAGGGGCGGACATGCGAGGAGAGAACGAGAGAGCAAATTACATTATGTAAATCAAACAAATATTGAAGTAGCTGAAGGGCACTGAATTCTGCATTAGTTGGTCAAGAACTATCCCTACATATCAGAGACTTATTGTAAAAATCATCCATCATGTTTGTTTTCCGTTCCTTCTCGGCTGGATCCATGTGTTTGCTAATCCATCGTCATCATTTGCCGTCATCTCTGGAAATGATGCGAGAAAGTCAAGCTCCATATCCACGTTAATGTGCATGTGCTTCCTCATGCTTAGCATGTGAGCAGGGCTTCCTCACGGGCCATTGCTGTGGACGGAGTTGCTGCGGGCGATTTCCATGGCGACGTCAACCTGACTGCAAGGTACTTCCCTCTCCCAGCGATATACCCGTAAGTTCTTAGCTTTGTTCCTTCATTCTTTCTCCTTCTCCCTGCTTTCTCCTTCTCCCTTCTCCCTTCAAACTTCCCTTTCGATCCTCCATCCCCCTTCTCTTTCCCATCTGCTCCTTCTATCTCAGCTTTCCCTTTTGATAATGCTTGTGACCCTCGTTGTGTTGTTTTTTCTCCTACGCGTTTCTCGACCTCCTAACCCCGAAACTCGGGCGTTGGGAAGTGCATTTACGAGATCTCTGTTCGTGCAAAATACGTTTTACCAGGATGGGTTGTAAGGTTTTCCCTAAAAAATGCGAATCTGAAAGATGAAAACTACAGCTCGCTATTCTTGATACCCGATAATCCACTCTTGAGCAGGAAAAAACCCGACATAAAACTCAAACGACAGTTTTTTGTTGATTTCCGGAGAAAACTGAATCCAGCTCCACGAGGAAATCATTGAAAATCAAATAGGGTAGATCTTGTTTAAAACAAAGAAGCAAAATCACTAGTTATTGATTAAAATAGATAAGCAAAATCACTGACCAACACACATCAATACCCAATTGCGCTCGAGTCAACGTTTACATCCATTCGATGCCACTGATAAAAACACTACGTACCCTACCCTCAAACCAAATGTGCCCAACATCGTAAAATTTATGAACTTGAATTTGCTTCCAACTCTTTGATGGCGGATCTTCAAGTAAAAAACGGTACGCAAGAGATATCATACTACTTGAGAGAGAGAGAGAGAGAGTAAAAAACTTCGGATGATCCTTGAAGTTTCCATTTGAAGCTGTGGGAAGTGGACAGGTTGTTATTACACCACCAAAAACAAACGCTGAAGGAGGTATTACACCACCAGCAGTTTGATCATTCGTCGAATGGTCACCAAAGGGAAAATTGGTTCCTAAATTTCAAAAAAATTGAAAATTACCTATTACTGGAAAATTCAGCTGATAAGAGAAGCTTGGACCGAAAATACCGGCGTTCTTCTTGTTCCAAAAACCTCCTTGGTTGGTCTATAAACCCCAATCCAAATTCAGAAGTGTCTAATCCGAAGACTCAACAATCTCCCTCCAACGACTCTTCTGTTTCCCCTGCCGGCCTGATTTCATGGCCCAAGTTGGATCCTTTGATAAACAGTTGGGTCAAAAATCTAAATTTCAGCAAAAAATTAAATTTTGTTAACATCTCCAAGGAGGCCGATAATAGGTGTACTTCCAAGGGTGGAGCAGTTATCTTCAATTATAAAAAAGAATATGACGACGAGAAATATGGCCTTCGATCTGCGCTATGGTATGACCAGAATAGGACCAGGCCTGACTAGAGCGGGACCAATATGATGTTAGATGAAATGGATATTGGTTCGTCAGCCATTTCACAAGAAACAATGAAGGATATGGCCTATCGTTGAAGTTACCACTCACGAAAATCGATAATCAAACAACAATCAATCCACGATATGGATAATCAATCAAAGCAAAGTGTGTGTCACAATTTATTTTAAACCCTATAACTAAATGTGTATAGTGGTCAAGTACGTGTAGGTTGTCGAACACAGGGAACAGACGGGTGTAGCAGTATTATTTATTGCTAAATAATGTATTTATGTATATATTTATCTGCTATGTACTTAGTATTTTGTGGGGGTTTTAATTATTTTTTAGATATATATATATATGTTATTTTATTATTTTATTATTTTCAATTTTCTTTATATTTATCCGATTTTTAATTTCTTTTTCTTTTTATTGTATAATAAGTGTATATATATCCCTATATGTATTGATAAATATTACAAGATAATATATATGTAATATATATAATAAATATATAAAAAGATGCAGAGAACAGGTTGAAGATGCGGAACATCTGTTCTTCAGATGCCCAAGGTCAAAAGATGTTTGGAAGGAGATTGGATTATCCTAGCTTTCATTGGGAGGTATTTTTGATTTCTGGAGGTCGGTAAGGTCGGTAGGGGGGATTCGACGGATGACTGTGCATTACCATTCGCCGCACTTTGGGCTATTTGGGGGGGGGGGGGGGAGGAATGACCTCATCTTCAAAAATCAAAGGTTTTACCCTGAAAATGTACTTGCTCATTGTAACTCTCTATATCGCTTTTGGATCACCAGGTAATGTACTCCTCTTTTTTATGATAATATATACCTGATGCGGTGAATCCCAACTCGGGATGTCACCCTCTTTTTATTCAAAAAAATAATAAATATATAAAAATCAGTAAACACAAATAAAAATAGCCCTTTTAATTTTTTAAAGTTTTAATATATTTATAATATTTAGAATAATTAATAATACTATAAGTTACATATAACTATATATATGTATATAAGTACCACATATGGTATTCTATTTATAAATATATATATGGTCAAAAATTACAAAATAAATTATTTTTGTATTTTCTATATTTTCTTCGATTTTTGTGATTTTTAATGATGTTTGCTAATTTTTATGTATTTTTAAAATCCTTCCAAATAAGTGAGTAATTGAATAGGCCGAATAGTTTTGAGAATTTAAAATATAAAGTAGGTCTAAAATTTCTCAAAACTAATTATAATATGCAGTAAATGTATATAAAAATAAAAATAGAGAACTTTTTTTTGAAATTTGTGAAAATATTTTCTATTTTTTTAGGGTTAGAAAGGGTTTTCATTTTTTGTTTTTTTGTTTTGTATTTTTTTCAAGCTAAACAGGAATAAAAAGGTTCCTTTTGAATTTTTAATAAACAGAAAATGCAAGAGATATGCTAAATGAAATACATGGCATGAATGAACATATAATCAGACACCTTCATCTATTTTTGCATAATTTTTGGATCATGTAAACTATTTATAAAATAGAAAAGTATAACTAAAAATAAATAAGCTGGTAGGGGCATTTATGCAATAAAAATAAAAGGCGAGGAGCTCTGCGTAAAATACTCAAAAGTTTTCAACTATATTTACAAAATTTTAAACTAAACAAAAATATAGAAACACAGAGGGGTATACATGCAATTTGGTCACCCACGTGGGGGACCACATGAGATGACATGGTATTGGACTAATATGTAATATTCAATAAGTACAAGGGTTCCTTTGTTATTTTTCCACAAAATGTAAGCCTAATTTAAATATTTACAAACTACTAATTAATTTTAAAAAGATGTAGGGGTATTTGCAAATTACCCCATAAGCATGGTTCATCAGGCAACGTTGAGCGATCCACGTGTCCCACTTAAGACGATCGTGCGGTCGATGAGCACATCGATTCATCGAGATCCAACAGTTCGCATAGAACCTGGAGGTGCACCTTGATCTGACGGCTCTCGGTGTATCATTGAGAACACAAAGAACAACTTGCTGGAGATCCTTCGGTTGGGCTTCTCTTGTTGCTGGTGGCCTCTCCTTGATTCGATAATGGTTATGGCTTCCTGGGCATCCTCCGCATCTGCATGTGGGCTTCGATGATCTCCATGCGGTCTCGAGCTGGATCTGGGTCTTTGCTTGCTTTAGGTTCCTAGAGCACTGTCCAAGCCTCAATTTGAGGCTCTAGGTGGTGTTCAGACCACAAGACCTACACCAAAAAGTTCTATGGCTCGAGGTCTTCCTCCTCCGCCAAATGATGAAGCTGGGAAGTAATGAAATAGGGAGGGTAGCGAGGCTCCGGCAACGGGCAGAGAGGCGAGCCTAGATTAGCGATCCACGAAGGGCATGGGTTGATTCAATGAGGAGAAATGCAGAGAAAACATAGAGGTATGAGATAGGATGAAAATTGGGTCGATTCACTAGCGTAAACAAACGAATTTGGCCTGGATCTCGAGCTTTAGGTTAGATAGGAGATTTTCAATTACTCCTATACTAAGCACTAATAATAGAAATTAAAGCTGTAAATGAAAGGTACATCCTAAGATTACCTGGAAATGACTGGAAATGTCCTTGACATGGCCGGGGGACCAAGGAGGCAGCTGATAACGGGCCCGATCACTAGGGTATGAGGTACAAAAATCAGGTCGTTGTGACCCAAGCAATCAGACCACGTATATCAAGAAAAATCAACCACTCAAACAGATAAAATAATCAAGCGCGAAAGAAGAGCGGTCTAGCTATAGGATCAACCTGGTATAGCTCCCAGGGTCGAACACAAGGAGCACGGGTTGGCCGTAGGCCTACGAAGTAGTAAAAAAAGAATAAAATAAAAGAAAAGTGATTTTTAGTGGTTTTTATTAATTTTTATATTTTTTTGGATTTTTAAAACGTTAAGAAAATAAGAGAAAGGAAATAAAAACACACTTAGGCAATTTATTAAACACACCAAAAAGCAAGCAAAAATTCAAGAAAAATTGTTTTTATGTTTTTTATGTTTTTAAGTGTTTTTCGTTAATTTTTGATATTTTTCTGACTGGTAAATTATTTTCTAAAAATCAAACAGTGCTAAAAATAAAAGGTACTGTCCAGCAAGGCTTAAGACCCAAAAATAAAATATTTAAGGATCTCAAAAGGCCCTGGAGGTAATTTTCCTGTAATCTAGAAAGAATAAGGAAAATTTAGGCACCCTAATTATTGTTTTTGGATTTTTAAATTATTTATTATATTTTTTATGGGTTTTTAGGGATTTTTCAATTTTTTGGGTTTTTAAGCAATGAAAAATAGCCAAAATTGGCTAGAAAATCAAACAACAAGCAAACAACAGTATCTAATTTTTTTAGAATTTTTGGTGGGGTTTTTATATTTTTTTTGGTATTTTTAAACCTAGACAGTAGCTAAAAAGGCTGTTTTTGAATTTTTAAAAATACTAAATGAAAGTAAAAATGTCCTCAAAAATCACTGAAATTCCTACACCATGGCAGGAGCCATGTGTCAAAATCTCATTGGATTTGGAGGTGGTTTGATATTTTATTCAAAAATGCAAAGTGGGCACTGTGCACAGGGACGAATGTGCAAATACCCGAAAGTCTGGGGGCCTAGGTGCAATTTTCCCAGCTAAACACGCGCGTGGCGCGTGCCTGGGGAACTCAGGGGCCTCTTGGTAATAAAAACTAAGTCTTAGGGCCTTTTGATAACTTGTATCAAAAGCCCCGGGACTCGGTTGCAATTTACCCAATAAAATCCGCACATGCACAATTAAAACACTCACAGGGGTATAACTGCAAATACCAAAAAGCTTTTCTTCATTCAACAACAACCCAGAACTACAGGTGAAAAGATGTAAAAAGCCCAACGAAGCACGTGGCGAAGCACGTGGTCACATACACACAGGGGCATACATGCAGATAAAACTAAGCACAAGGTCCATAATGCAATTTACCCTACGTAAATAAAGTTCTAAAAATATTTACAGGACTAGAAATAAAACGACAAACTAAGAGGGGGCCCTAAGCAAATTACCCCTTTATTCGTCGACGGCCAGATGCGCGCCACGTGGTGTATCCAACGGCTCGGGACGGCGGGCGCTCTTCCTCTTCTTCTCTTGGGCTCGATCGACGGTGGAGGCGAGGACACGTGGAAGATCTAACGGTGCTAGGCTCCGATGCCTCTCTCCTCTGCTGCAACGGTCCGGATGAGTCCCTCGGATCGATCAACGGCTGCTGCTCCTCGAAGAATGGACGCTCAAGATGGAAACTGGAGCAGAGGGTCTGATCGGACGGCTCTGGAGGATGGTGAAAGAACACGACGCCGGCGAGCTTCGCCGGCCTCGTGCGCCTGCAGTCGTCCTCGTCAGCTGCTGCTGGATATCGGAACAGGTTCGCGGTGAAGCCCCGCAGCTGATGGTATTGTCCGATAGCCCAGCCGAGCCCTGGAGGGGCTCCGGCGAGGCTGGCGGCGCGAAGCTCCTGGCTGGAATGTAAGGGGGCTCAGACGCCTCCCTTTGGACCTGCAAAGCAACCAGAAAGCTTCGCGGGTCGAGGGCAAAGTGCCTCGACCCAAAGAAGCGGGGTGAAGGTGGCTGGTGGATCGGTGCGAAGGAGCTCCGGCGAGCTGGGGATGGAGGAGCTCGACTCCCAGCTCCGGGGCGAGCTGGGTTGGATGGCTGGGCGAAGAACGTGCGTGGGGGAACAGCGGAGATGGTGGTGTGCTCCGATGATCGAGATAGTGTGCGTGATGGTCGGAATCAGAGGAACACGTCGGAGAACGGATTTGGGCGAAATCGGAAATTACACTAAATGGGTAAGCGAAATGGGTACCTGGATGATGCGGGAGACTGGGCTGGAGTGTGGCTAACTCCTGGTCCTTGCCTCAAGGGTCGTCAACACCCGAGGCTCGAGCTCCGGTCAGACGTCGGAGCACGGCGGCGCAAGGCAGCCGGATCGATGGTCCAAGCACCTCCTCCTCGCTGCGACACCGGTGGATGCAAGCTGTCACCTTGCTGGTTGCGATGGAGCTCACTGGAGAGAGAATGGGGAGCCAAAGATAGAATGAGGAGGCGGCTGAGCTCGGGCTTTATAGTGCTAGGGGTCCGGGAAGAAGAGGATCGGGCGAGCTCGGGAGCGCGCGGATCCCGAGGGGGCGGCTCCGGCGAGCATGCCGGA
Organism: Ottelia alismoides; assembly: GCA_037367405.1. NCBI lineage: Eukaryota > Viridiplantae > Streptophyta > Magnoliopsida > Alismatales > Hydrocharitaceae > Ottelia > Ottelia alismoides. The sequence continues at coordinate 568,202 of JAZKJV010008117.1, read as the reverse complement.
TGCACAAGGAATGATCCGGACCCGGGATTTGATGGGTTGGCGATCGGATCTGGTGGGGGTAATTGGGAGAAGTCGGGTCGAAAAGCGGATCCGCGGCTCTGGTGGTCCTGGGGGAGGTGTTGACCGGGGGTCAACAGTCCCCCGTGGACCAATCAGAGCCCGCCAAGGCTGGAATTTTTATTTTATTTTTTTGGGCCTTTAAATGGCCGAATTTTCAAAAACTTAAAATACGAAATATTTTTGTTTTAATTTTTTCTATTTTTTTGTGATTTTTAATTAATTTTTGGAAATTAAAAATAAGGTATATACATAGTAGCTATACATAAATATATATACACTATATTGATTTTTGATTTTTGATTTTTAATTAGTTATTTTTATACATTTTTATTCCCATTTTATATTTTATTTATTTATAAGATAAAATGAGGAATAAAAGGCTATTTTTATTTTATTTTTATTGTTTATATACATAGGGGAAATAATTATTTATGCACAATTATATACATGGTATATATATACAAGATATTTTTGTATTTTTAATTTTGTAATTTTTATTTGATTTTTGTTTTAATTCTTTTTATTTATTTTATTCACAAAACATAAAAAGGGATATTTACAAAAAGGTTTGAAAATAAATTAGGGTATTTACAAGGTGAAATAAGGTAAGGGAGGTGGTCTATGTACATGGTGAAAGGTTCTTTTTGGTATTTTTTATTTTTAGATTTTTATCTTGTTTTTAATAGTTCCTAAGTATATACAAAATATATACAAGTATATTTTTGGTTGAGGAAAATATTATTTTATTGATTTACATAAATATTTACACATGAGCTCCTATCTCCCTCTACTTGTGGCTTTTATGCGGTCAGGCCCATGCTGAGCCCTCCCTTGGGTTAGGTTGCTCAATATTTATTCTAAATATTTCCCTCTTTTTCTTTTTCTTCTTTATTCTTTTATTTTTGCACAAAAACATGCTAATTATTTATATTTACAAAAATGCATGCTTTTGCTAACTTTTCCTATTTACACATATCTACATGCATTTGCATAGGTTTTTGTAGCTAAAATATAAGAATAAAGAGTGATGAATGGGTATTCATCACCCCCCTATACTATACTTTGCTAGTCCCTTAGCAAACACTTATTTGAAAAAGAAGTGAAAAAGAAAGAAAAAGAAAAAGAAAAAGAGAATGTATATGGATCAAGGTTGATTATTAAACTTGCCTTCATTAAATTGAGGTATGGAGCTTAATCAGATCTTTGGATTATTGATGTGTCGGAACCTTATTTAGACTTAAGCTTAAAACCTAACAGCCTCCAAGTTCCACTATTCTATAACCAAGACTCCTCAATGCTCCAGATCAGAACAAGTCATCAACTACAAACCCTGAAGATCATGAATCTTTTCCTGTCCTGTGAAAGTGAGGTCTAAGCTCTCCACCTCAGAAATGGCAACTTGACAACCCTCCCCAACAAGGTAACTCTATGACCTCAATCTGGCCACTCTGTCCTCGAGGAGCGGGGTATTCCCTTCTAAGTTCAAGTACAACCGGCTCAAGAAGAGGGGGAAGAAGAGAATGGGTCAAGGCCAGTGTAGCCAAGTACCCTTGGGAGCTTGACCAGTGTAGCCAAGTCTCCCTGCTGCAAGCTACAACAGGTGGATCATGAAACCAAGCTTTGCTTATTGCACTTATATACATACTCCGGTGGGATTATCATTTTCTCTCAGACCCACCACTTTTTTGGAGTTCTTTTCTTTTTCACATTTTTTTTTCGAGTGCATCTATACAACATGTACATGTGCAGCATATATACAAGGAGTTTTTCCTCTTGAGCCAGTAGACTATCCCTCTTTTGAAGCTTTATTGCAACCCACAACTCCCGTCGTTAGACTTCATGGCGACCAGACCAAGTTGAGACGCACTTCCTTCACTAAATGAAGAAGAGAGGTTCCGCCTAGAAGTACTACCCTCATATGCTACCCCAAGCCAAGGAAGACTGCCTCCTCACCACCTCATCCGTAGAGAGCTCGGTGCATAGTGCGGTTGTCCAAGTAAAGCCATAATCTATATGAGTCATGTGTTGTTGTTAAGTGCTCTACTTAGGCTCATTGAGATGACATGTGATCATAGCCCAGTGGACTCAAAGAATTAAGTCACCATGGACCTGAAAAGCCTTAAACCTAAGCCCTATAAGGTTCCTCTTAGAGTTAGGTGGATTAAGATCTTAATCAAGCTCCATTTCTCAATTTGAATTCCAGGCTAGTTTAAATGTCAACTATCATCCAAGGAAAACTATATACATATGTACAAAAAGATGCATATTTACACAAATTTTACAATCATGCAAAATTTTTGAAAAATGTTTTGAAATCATGAATGATGATGCATGAAGTGCAAGTTTTGCAAAAAGATATTTACACACATTTACACAAGATTTTTGCAAACTTTTGATTTTCAAAACATTTTGGAAAAATTTTGTACTATATACATAATTTTGATACAGAAAATATTTACACAAGCTTTACACAAAAGATTTTTTGAAATCATTTTTACAAAAATAATTTGTACACTAGCTATGTATGTGCAAATAAAAGAAGATTATGTACATGAAAATTTTTTAATTTTTGTGGTTTTTAGCCATTTTTATTTATTAACACACTCACACAAAGTACGAGTTATGGCTAAAGTATATATGAAATATATACACACCCCCCTATACTTAGCTCGAACGATGTCCTCGGAGTCAAGAGCGATGAAGAAGACATAACTCGTGCTATGTATAGGGAAGTGAAAAGGAAGGCTATACAAACGGAGAATGAAAAGTCAAAAGGTTCTCGGGTCTCCCCCCTATACTTAGGATCAAGTAATCCTAAGTATAGCAGGCTGTATACTAAGGGAGAACCGAGTGGAGAATGTACCGGGTCTACCCCCCCTATACTTAGGGTGAAATGCCCCTAAGTATAGGCAGCAAAACAGGGGTAAACAGAAACAAAAGAAATACCCAAAATGTCTCACATCCCCCCTATACTTAGGGTAAAGTACACCCTAAGTATAGTGTAATCATAAGATGCAGAAAGGGATGTGGGACTAAAGAATGTGCTGATATGGGCATCTGGATCTATGTACAGCGGAGGATCAGTAAAGCTCAGGCGTGAGATGCATTAGATGTGAGTCAAAGACCACATCTCACGCAAAATGAATAGGGGCAAGATCAACGACCCGCGGCTCATGATCTAGAAATGGCTTGAGCCGCTGGCCGTTCACTCGGAAGGTACTCTCAGAAGACAACTCAGATATGTCGATGCTACCGTTGTCGTGTACCTTCCGAACCAGATAAGGTCCTTTCCATTTGCTTTGGAGCTTCCCTGGAAATAATCTAAGCCTCGCATCAAACAGCCATACTCTCTGTCCAATCTCAAAATGTTTGTGGCTGATATGAGAATCATGCCACTCCTTGACTTTCTCCTTATAGTGTAGGCTGCTTGAGAAAGCTGCATCTCTAAGCTCTTCCAGGGCAGCTAGTTCTGCCCTCCTCTGGTCTCCTATACCATCTGGATCCATGAGAATGTCTGTAACTGCCCAGAGTGACTTGTGCCTCAGCTCAACTGGTAGGTGACAGGGCTTGCCATACACGAGGCGAAAGGGAGATGTGCCCAAAGGTGTCTTGAAAGACGTCCTATATGCCCACAAGACCGAGTCCAAAAGCTGTGACCAGTTCTTTCGGTCAGGGCGGACGACTTTCTGCAGAATCGTCTTGATCTCCCTATTCGACACTTCGGCTAGACCATTCGTCTGTGGATGGTATGGTGTAGCAACTCGATGGTCTATGCCGAACTCGCTAGCAAGTGCCTTCACCTGGTCGTTGATGAAGTGAGATCCCCCATCAGAAATAAGAACTCGTGGAACCCCGAACCGCGTGATGATATGCTTCCTCAAAAATCTGCAAACTGTCCTCGCATCAGCGGCTCGGGCGGGGATAGCCTCCACCCAACGACTCACATAATCGACGGCCAACAGAATGTACTCAAATCCCTGACTCTTAGGGAATGGACCCATGAAATCGATGCCCCATGCATCAAAAACCTCACAGAAGTGAATGGGCTGCATCGGCATCATATCACGCTGTCCACAAGTGCCCATCCTCTGACAGTCAGTACACCTCTTCACGAACTCATCTGAGTCCTTGAAGAGGGTAGGCCACCACAAGCCGGATTGGAGCACTTTCTGTGCCGTTCTCCTCCCAGAATGATGTCCTCCTGCCTCAAGCTTGTGGCAGTAAGTGAGGACGCTATGGTGTTCCTCCTGAGGAATACACCGACGCCAGACGCTATCCCCTCCCTCGTGGTAAAGGATGGGATCCTCCCAATGGTAAGACTTGGCCTTCGCAAGGAAGGTCTCAAGCCTCTGCCTGGGCCAATCTTGTGGGACTTTCCCAGCAACGAGAAAGTTCACAATATCGGCATACCATGGGAGTGAGGCGATAGCAAGGATCGCCTCATCTGGGAAGGTATCTCTGATCGGATCAATCTGCTCTGACTCCTCAGGCTGCTCTAAACGGGAAAGGTGATCCGCCACCACATTCTTGACTCCAGGCTTATCCTTGATCTCAATGTCGAACTCCTGGAGTAGAAGGATCCATCTAGTCAGTCTGTCCTTGGCATCCTTCTTTGCCATGAGGTACCTGATGGCGGTGTGATCTGTGTACAAAGTCACTCGGGATCCAATGATATACGATCTGAACTTATCCAGGGCAAACACTACTGCTAGCATCTCCTTCTCTGTGACCGTATAATTCCGCTGGGCGGAATCCAATGTGCGGCTAGCATAGTGTATCGCAAATGGCACTCCATCCCTCCTCTGTCCCAGCACTGCCCCTACGGCAAAATCGGAGGCGTCCGTCATGATCTCAAATGGAAGAGACCAATCAGGTGGCTGGAGGACAGGAGCCTCAATCACACATCTCTGGAGAGTAGCAAACGACGAAAGACACTTGTCATCGACAAGGAACTCGGTGTCTTTCGTCAAGAGGTCAGTCAACGGTCGGGCAATCCTGCTAAAATCCTGAATGAATCTCCTGTAAAATCCAACGTGCCCCAGAAATGACCGTAACTGCCTCAGATTGGACGGCGGTGTGAGTTTTCTAATGACATCGACCTTGGCCGGATCAACCTCCATGCCCCTGTTGGAGATGATGTGGCCAAGCACCGTCCCTTGAGTCACCATGAAGTGACTCTTCTCCCAAGATAGCACCAAGTGATACTCAATACATCGCTGGAGTACTCGATCTAGGCAGTCAAGACAAGAATCAAATCCGTCGCCGTAGATCGAGAAATCATCCATGAAGACCTCAAGGCACTCCCCTACCATGTCCGAAAAGATCGACAGCATGCACCTCTGGAAAGTCGCAGGGGCGTTGCATAGCCCGAATGGCATGCGTCGAAAAGCGTATGTGCCGAAGGGACAGGTAAAGGTGGTCTTCTCCTGATCCTCAGGAGCGATGACCACTTGGTTGTAGCCCGAGTACCCATCCAGGAAGCAATAATGGCTCTTCCCTGCCAGTCTCTCAATGATCTGGTCAATAAAAGGCAGGGGGAAATGGTCCTTCTTGGTGGCTTGGTTGAGTCTCCTGTAGTCAACACAAACCCTCCAAGAGGTGGGTACCCGTGTAGCAATCTCCTCCCCCGACTCACTGATCACAGTCGTGATGCCCGTCTTCTTGGGCACCACATGCAAGGGGCTGACCCACTTGGAGTCGGAAATGGGATAAATAAAACCTGCACCCCACCACTTCGATATTTCCTTCATGACAACCTCTCTCAGGTTGGGGTTCAGACGCCGCTGGAACTCACGCGACGGCTTCGCCCCATCCTCGAGATAGATGTGGTGGGAGCACACTGATGGACTAATCCCATGGAGATCTGCTACGCTCCATCCGATCGCCTTGCGGTTCTTTTCAAGAACCCCCATCAAACGGGATTCCTGCTCTCCAGTCAACTCAGCGGAGATGATGACTGTGTACATCTCAGGATCGCCCGCAAGGAATCGATACTTCAGCGAAGTAGGGAGCGGCTTCAGCTCTGGAATGCTGGGTGCCGGCAAATCTGGCTGTGGAAGAAACTGAGTGAACGCTGCAAGGTCTGCCAAATCTGCCTGGGAAAGTGAAAGTGTACTCTCGCAAACTGGGTCGGGAGAAGGCGGCTCAACTGCACTGTCTCTGCTCTGCTCTGCCTCTACCTCCTCCTCTGTAGGCTCGGGTGGACTCAGGTCTGGCATCTGATCATAACAATCGGCCCAATCAGACTCTGAATCCGAGGGATCTGTATCAGAATCGGTGGCATCAGTACCACCGGAAAACAAGGTGGCCTCAGCACCACCATCACTAATCACCGTGCTGCGATCGAGAACCGGCTCTGCTGCCGCGACTATATCCGAACCCAGGTCTGTGCTCTCCAGACTCTCCTCTGCTGTCATCCCTGCATCAGCTGTATCTGAAAGTGAGAGGGTAGTCTGTGACTCAAGGTCTGCCCAAGCTGCCTCGTCATCTGTGATCACAAAATCACAGTCCTGGTGGATGTCTGGCTCTGTGTCTGTCAGCTGCTCTGAGTCGGTGCTGGCATCTGAGCGGGATCTAGATCTGGCTCTGTAGTCCTCGACCGTCTCTATTTGTATACTCTCGCCCTGGACGCGAAAGTACACCTTCCCGCTATCATGATCAGTCACTGCCTTGGCTGTGGCCAAGAACGGACGACCAAGGATGATGGGGGTATCGGTCACTGACTCAGGGATCTCCATGTCCAACACTACGAAGTCCACGGGGAATTGCAGACCCTGAATCGTGACGATAACGTCGCGTAGCAACCCCTTCGGCCTCTTGACAGATCGATCAGCGAACTGAAGGACTGTCCTGCTCTGTCGAAGAGTGCCCAACTCGAAGCGGTCGAGAAGGGCTGCCGGAAGAAGGTTGATCGACGATCCGCTATCTAGAAGAGTACGGTCGAACCACTGCTCACTAATCTGGCATCTGACATACGGGGCCCCTGAATCTGGCCTCTTGGCTGGCAGTCGGTTCTGGATCGCGAAGCACGTGGCTTTGGTCAGCACATGGATCTCTGAAGTGTGGTTCCTCCTCCTCCTCCTGACTGTAGTCCTCTCTCTCAAAGATCTCTGGAGAAGGGGGATGTGCTGCAAAGCCTCCTGGAGGGTCAGCTGGATGTGGAAGCGATCGATCATGCTCTGGCTGAACTCCTCAAACTCTCTCTTTTTTGAATCATTTTTCTTCCCCTTCCCCATCTGAAGGGCTCTAGGGAAGGGGATCACTGGGTCCTTCTCAGATGAAGGACTAGGAAAAGATCTACGTGGTTCAAGGACCGGATCCACACATACATCATGCACCACAGTGGGACCAGAAGAAAATAAACCTTTTCCTTTATTCATAGCAGAGTTCCGAGATACATGACCATGAGGAAAAACAACATCAGATCTCTCTCTACAAACACCGGTGGCCTCAGTACCACCACGGATGGGCTGCTCTGCTGCTGCTGCTGAAGGTAAACGTCGAGCGGCATCAGTACCGCTCACTGGCTCGGCTGCTGCTGGGGTGGCGTCAGTACCACCTCCTAGATCTGGTGAAGTGGCGGCCTCAGTACCGCCGGTGGGATCCGCATCTCTGGTGGCCTCAGTACCACCGTCATCATCTGGAGCGGCCTCAGTACCGCTCTCCTCCTCCTCCTGGGGCGCCTCTGGATGGTGCTCAGCTGAGGCGCCGCCGCCGGCTGGGGTCCTACCGCTCCTAAGCGTGGCAAAATCAACATCAAACAGATCTGAAGAAGTATCATCAAATGGATCGCTAGGAGTGGCTAACTCAGTATGTACTACCTGCTCAGACTTCCGCTTCAGGTTGTTCGGATTCGGCTCTATCTGTGCAGGTATGGCGGCCTTCCCTCTCACCAAGTCCCGCATCTCCTGGCGGAACTCATCCATCTCCCGTCGAAAGGTCGCCTGCTGATCCGTGAGGAGGCGGGCGATATCATCCAAGGCAGGGCTCTCGTGGGAGCCCGACGGGTAGCCTCGCTGTGGGTGAGGCTGCTGGTACTGCTGTGGGTGAGAGGGGTAGGACGGAGGGTGCTGCTGGTGCTGGTAACTGATGAATACCCATTCATCACTCTTTATTCTTCTATTTTAGCTACAAAAACCTTTGCAAATACATGTAGATATGTGTAAATACAAATAAATACCAAAAGCATGCATTGTGTAAAAACCTATAATTAGCATGTTTTTGTGCACAAAATAAAAGAATAAAGAGCAAAAAGAAAAAGAGGGAAATATTTAGCATAAATATTGAGCAACCTAACCCAAGGGAGGGCTCAGCATGGGCCTGACCGCATAAAAGCCACAAGTAGAGGGAGATAGGAGCTCATTTGTGTATATATCTGTAAATAAATAAAACTATATATTTTCCTCACCCAAAAATATACTTGTACATATTGTGTGTATATTCTATTAAAAACAAAATAAAAAGATAAAAATCAAAAATTCAAAAATTCCCTTTTCATCATGTGTATAAACCACACCTTTGTAATTATTTAACCCTATAAATAAATTCATTTATTTTCCAAAATTTTTGTAAATATTCTATGGATTATTTTGTAAATATATTAAATAAAAAGAAACAAAACAAAAATCAAATAAAAATCACAAAATTGAAAATACAAAAATACATTGTATTTATACCATGTATATAAAGGTATTCATTTATTTATTTCACCCTTGTATATATGTGATAAAAATAAACTAAAAATATTCTTTTATTCCATATTTCATGTTGTAAATAAATAAAATACAAAATGGGCATAAAAACACAAAAAAATAACAAAAAAAAAATCAAAAATAAAAATCCAAGTAGTGTACATATACCTATATATAGAGCTAACCTATTTTTATTTCCAAAAATTAAATAAAAATCACCAAAAAATAGAAAAAAATAAAAGAAAAATATTTCATGTTTTGAGTTTTCCCTAATTCAGCCTATTTCTACCCTAAAAAAATAAAACAAAAATCAATAACACGTGGCCGCTCCTGATTGGGCCACGGGGGAATGTTGACCCCGGTCAACTCCCCCGCGACCCTTTCCTTTTCTGGAATACGCGCGCCGCGTCACCTTCTCCAATTTATGCACGCGCATCCAGCCTGTCTCGCACTCAACCCCCGCGCCCATCTTCTTCGCCGCACATCCCTCTCCCTCGCCGGATCCTCCGCCATCGAATCCACACCTTCCTTTGCTGTCGCCACTCAACCCTAGTCGCCCGGTCACGCTATATAACCATCACCTCCGCCGCCCTCGCGCCGCATCTTTGGCCCATCCCCTTCTTCCCCGTGACCTCCATCGGCATCGCCTGAGTGACAGCGAGCTTTTCCCGTGTTGCAGTGAGGCGAGAGGGCGATTCCATCGATCCGGCGTAACCTCGCCGTTCTTGCTCCGCCGCCGCGTCGAGCACCGAGCTTCAGGCGTTGACGACCTTCGAAGCTACGACCAGGAGATAGCCCATCTCCAGCACAGTCTCCAGCATCCATCAGGTAACCTTAGATCCCTCTAGCTTAGTCTAATTTTAGATTACGCCCAATTTCCATCTCCGACGCATCCTCCCGATTCCGGCCACCTCGCTTATCATCTCGACCTCCCGACCCGTCTATCACCTTCACCATCTTCCCGTGCACCTTCTACGCCCGATCATTCAACCCAGATCGCACAGGATCTGGGAGTCGAGCTCCCTCGCCGTCGCTTCGCCGGAGCTCCTCCGCCACGCCGCACCTTCCACCTTCACGCCACCTAACCGGGTCGAGGCACTTTGCCCTCGACCCGCGAAGCTCCTTGTCTACTTTGCAGGTCAAGAGGAGGCCGTCTGAGGCCCCCCGACATCTTCCCAGGAGCTTCTTCTTCGTTGACCTCGCCGGAGCCTTCCAGGGCTCGGCCGAGGCCTTGGAGACTAGCAGCAGTTGCGCAACTCCACGCCGGAGCTTCTCCGACCTTCAGGCGCAGCTGAGGAGGACCGGAGTGCACGCAGGAGGCCGGCGAAGTTCGCCGGCCATCAGTTCTTCCTCCACCTTCCAGAGCCGTCCGATGAGGCACCTGCTCCAGATCTGATCCTAGCCGTCCATCTTTGGAGGAGCAGTAGCCGTCGATCCATCTGAGGATCTCATCTCGGCCGTTGAGCAGCGAGGTTAAGCCACGACGCCTCTCAGCCGTCCGATTACACACGTGGCTGAACCTCGACCACCCGATCTGAGCTTGGTTGCCTTCGAAGAGCCACATCGCATCTGCACCGTCCGATCAACCACGTGGACGCACGCCAGCCGTCGGATCAGCCCAGCGCTTCCATAGTCAAGGGCGCGTTTATGCTCCGCCGTCCGATCATCCACGCGTCATCATCTGGGCCGTTGCTATTAATAAAGGGGTAAATTTCATAGAGCCCCCTCTGTTTGTCTTATTTCGCTTTAGTCCTGTAATTTTAAATTCTAGTTGTCTATTTTCTGGGTAATTTGCATTAAGGACCTCGAGCTTTATTTTATTTGCACTTATACCCCTGCCAGTAGAGACCCACGTGCGTCAGCACGTGTATTTTGGGTTATTTGCAATGTATGCCCTGTATGTTCTGGATGTTATCTATTGAATGAAATGTTTTGTTTAATTGCATTTATACCCCTGTGAACACTGATTTGACGCATGTGCGAATTATTTTGGGTTATTTGCATATAAGTCCCTGGACTTTTGGTACTTGTTACCAATAAGCCCTCGGAACTTATTTTTATTACATTTAGGTCCCTGTGTGCCCCAGACACGTGCTTGGCACGTGACTTCTTGGGTAAATTGCACCAGGACCCCAGAACTTTTGGGTATTTGCACTTAGGTCCCTGTGCACAGTGCCCCACCTTTATTTTTGAATAAAATATCAAACGACCTCCAAATCCAATGAAATTTTGACACATGGCTCCTGCCATGGTGTAGGAATTTCTATGATTTTTGGGGACATTTCTGATTTCATTTATTATTTTTAAAAATTCAAAAACCCTAATTTTTGCTACTGTTTGACTTTAAAAATACCAAAAAAATATAAAAACTCCACTAAAAATTCCAAAAAAATTAGGTACTGTTATTTGCTTGTTGGTTGATTTTCTAGCCAAGTTTGGCTATTTTTCATCACATAAAAACCTTAAAAATTGAAAAACCCCTAAAAACTCATAAAAATTGTAGTAAATAAATTAAAAATCCAAAAACAATAATTAGGGTGCCCAAATTTTCCTTATTCTTCATAGAATATAGGAAAATTACCTTTAGGGCTTTTTGAGATCCAAAATTATTTTATTTTGTGGTCTTAAGCCTTGCTGGACAGTACCCTACATTTCTTGCATTGTTTGATTTTTAATAATTATTTTGTCCATTAGAAAAATTCCAAAAATTCACCAAAAACAGTAAAAAACATAAAAAACATAAAAACCATTTTTCCATAATTTTTGCATCATTTGTGTGTCTTGTATAAATTGTTGAAGTCCCCTTGCATTTGCATTCCTTCATTTTCTCATCTTTTAAAAATCTAAAAAAAAAATTCCAAAACAAATAAAAACTAAAAAAAGACTCTTTGGGATACTTGACTACATCGTAGGCTATTTTAGCCAATCTGTGCTCCTTGTGTTCGACCCTGGGAGCTATACCAGGTTAAACCTAATAGCAGACCGCTCTTTCTTGTGCTTGCTTGATATATTTTGTGAGTGGTTTATTTTCTTGATTGACACATTTCGAGTGACTGAGGACAACGACATTGTGATTTATTTTCCACTTCAGTTGCTCCTTGAATTTTGTGCGGTCAGAATGGCGCCGTTGCCGGGGAGCACGGCTTTGTAGTCAGTTATTCATTCTGCTATTTTTGACTCTCTCTACATTATAACTGTTTTCTGACACTTTCTCTTTCTATTTTTTGTGCGAGGTACTACGTGGAGATTTGGAGTACATTTTTTTGAGGACCCGCACGGGAAGAAGAGCAGGAAGAGAGAGAGAGGAGAGGAAAAATTTTATTTCAGAGAGAGAGAACATTATTCTTGTTGTAATAATTTAGGACTTTCAGACTCTTGGACATTCTTGGACACTTGTAACCTATCGGGTCTGTTTCGCTGAGCACCGGTGTGCTCGGGGGACCCATCGGATTTTCGCGGCTTTTATCGTGGTTTTCATAGCTAGCTGCCTTTTCCGGTGTTTCTCGCGGTTTTAGCCCCTAGATTTAGGAATTTCTGTTGATTGTGACGTAGATATTTAAGGCCCAAACACCTAATAGAATATCTGTTCCCATAGAACGTAATTGGACCTTAATAAAATTCACTGAAAAAGTTAGTGAAATTGGATTTGAGACCACGTGCCGTGAGGAGTCACATACAGCGCTGGCAGGACCCACTGTGGTGGGCACCGAGTGACTCCCAAGATCGGACTCCGGACTCTATCCGATTAGCTAACTATTGTTCTTCACGATCAATAGAAGTTGCTCATCTAGGATTCGGTTTTTCCCGCTGCACCATTTAGGTAGTTTATTTCTGTCTTTAAATTCTGCGCGGATCACTTGCATGTAGAGTGCTGGAGACAAGGTACGCATTTCTTTCTCTGCATGCATCATTGATTTTTCCGTGCATCGGCTTTTTCGTCTTCTCCCTCTGTTTTATTGGACTTAATCATCAGGAGAATCGGAAAAACCGTTAGGCCGCTTGTATTTATTTTTGAAAAATATTTAAAAAGAAAAAAAAAATTTGGGACTGGATAACACTATTGACCCTAAAAGACACTCACAATTAAAAAATTTGTCTTGGGGAGAGCAACCCCCTCATTGTTTGGTTTGATTGTGCGAGAGAGTGACCCGAACACTAGGTAAAGCCCTCCGGTGCTCATCTCGACTGATTACCGACTTTTCTGTGCGGGACAGTCGGTTGAGAGAGTATCGGGTATCCCAACAGGTCACACGTAATCGCTCTGATATCTTGGATGTTCACCAAATAAAATTGACCAGATAAATTGACCGATCTTTCACGGTCTTCACATTGTGTTGCGTTGGTGAACCGGGGGTTTGCTTGCTATCATATTTTCTCCAGATCCCATCCGCCCAACTCGCCAAGATCAAGATGATGGGTAGACGATCTCTTAGGCAGCCTCTGGCTGCACCGCTTTCCGGCGCGTCTTCTCCATCATCTAGGTTGGCCCGTGAGAGTCGAGACCAGCTCTCCGGGCCCGAGTTCGAATCCACCCTGTTCCCCCTCGATCCCCTTTCTTCTGTTCCTGAGAGACATGAGCCCGAAGAGAGACGAATTCATTTGACTGAACCTGAGTTGGGCTCTTGTGATTTTACAGACATTCCAATGGCTGGAGCCGGTAGTTCAGACGATCGCCAGCCCGAACATTTTGTCTTAGACCAGGGGGCGATCAACTCCACCCTGATCGCGTCCTTAGAGACAGTTCAGAACCAGTTACGCGATCAGGGGGCTTTCATGATCGAGATGAGGAGGGAGTTGGAGCGACTCCGCAGAGAGCGAGACGAGCCGAGCGAGCCTGAGGACATCCCTGATGCTGATGCAGAGGCAGCAGCCGCAGCAGCAGCCGCCGCAGCAGCGGCAGCCGCCGCCGCAGCACGACCAATGCGGGAGCTTCACAACCCAGGATCTACACTGATGCACCAGTGGGTGGTGATTCCTGCTATCGTGGGGGATTTCAAGTTCCCTCCGAACACCCTGCAGATGCTTCCTCACTTTCATGGACTCGCAACTGAGGAACCACACCTCCATCTCCAGGAGTTTCTGATGATCTGCAGCACTGTCCACGACCGTCGTGTGGACCAAGATACGATTCGAATGATGGCCTTCCCTTTTTCACTGGCAGATAGAGCAGCCGCCTGGCTGAAACATCTAGGGAAGTTTGTATATACTTGGGATCAACTCCGCACCGAGTACTTGAACAAGTACTATCCACTCGGGCGGACGAATGCAGCAAGGGCCCTGATCAACAACTTCTCCATGCAACCTAACGAGCAATTTCATGAGGCATGGGAGAGGTTCAGAGAGCTTCTGGATAGATGCCCCCACCACGACATTTCGAAGCCGAATCTAGTTCAGAGCTTCTTCAGTGGGCTGACACCAGAACTTCAGGGTCTGGTGAATGCTTCTTGCGGCGGGTCCTACTTTGCCAAGGACCACAACCAAGTCTGGGCCATCTTTGAGGAGATGTCCGAGAATTACATGGTGATGTCCCAGACTCGGTTGTACACACAGAGAGTTCAGCCGCCAGGACCCGTGCAGTATCAGCGGATAGCACGGGTTGATGCAGGTCCATCCAGCTCGTCCACAGTTGCAGCCGCACAGGCAGAGTCGGCCGCTGCGGACATGGGGATTATCAGCGAGAAGTTGGACCGCATGGAAATCATTGAGAAGAAGCAGTGCCAGGGCATAACTCAGATGGAGGAAATGGCACAGACTCTGAGCGACATGAAGACCCAGCTCTTGTGTCTTCAGGAGGCACAGACGGCTCCTCAGCCCCGTCTTCTGTCGCGAGGCGATTCCGGTGGCAGCCGCAGCTCGTCTCAGCGCTCCAGCTCCTTGCAGCAGCCTAGACAAGTTCACCTTGTACAGGCGGAGCCGTACCAACAGCAGCAGCCCTCTTACCAGGCACCACCATCTCCAGACTTACAGATGGTGGTATATCAGCCGGATCAGCCTCTGGATGTACTCCCACCCACCCCATACGATGCAGAGCCGTTGATGGACGTCAACGGAATTTGGTATGACCGTCCTCAACCTGGAATCCGACGAGACCATCCCGGATTCAGGTGGGGGAATGGGGGTAACCAACCCCAGCAGCAGCCAGCCGGTCAGGGTGGGCAGTACTCCCATCAGAGGGATCACCAGCAGCACCCAGCATCCCAGCCATCATCGTTCGTATCTCGTCCCTATCAGCAGCAGGGACAGAGTTGGAGACGTGAGCAGCAGGCTCACCAGCAGCAGCATCCATCCTCTTACCCCTCTCAGCCACAGCAGCACCAGGTCCAGCAGCCTCATTACCAGAGAGGCAACCCGTCGGGCTCCCATGAGAGCCCCGCCATGGATGATCTAGCCCGCCTCTTCACTGAGCAGCAGGCTACCTTTAGACGGGAGATGGACGAGTTCCGCCAGGAGATGCGGGACCTGATGAGAGGGAAGGCCGCCAT
This sequence comes from Ottelia alismoides, assembly GCA_037367405.1. NCBI lineage: Eukaryota > Viridiplantae > Streptophyta > Magnoliopsida > Alismatales > Hydrocharitaceae > Ottelia > Ottelia alismoides. The sequence goes on along the minus strand of JAZKJV010008117.1, from coordinate 552,970 downwards.
CCCTGCACAGATCGAGCCTAATCCCAATAATCTGAAGAGGAAATCTGAGCAGGTAGTTCACACTGAGCCTACCACTTCTAGTGACTCATTTGATGTTATCTCGTCGGATTTATTTGATGCTGATTTTGTCACACTTAGGAGCGGTAGAAGACCAGCAGGAGGCGCCTCATCTGAGCGACAACATGAGGATCCATCTAGAGCGTCAGATGAGGAAGAGGAGAGCGGTACTGAGGCCGCAAATCATGATGACGGTGGTACTGAGGCCACCCGAGATGCTGATTCACCCGGCGGTACTGAGGCCGCCATTTCATCACATAGAGGAGGTGGTACTGACGCCACCAGGAGACCCGAGCTAGCCAGCGGTACTGAGGCCGCAAGACATCTGCATGTAGAGCCAGCTAGAGGTGGTACTGATGCCACCAACATTTCTTCTGATAGAACTGTTGTCTTTCCTCGCACTGATGTATCTCGGAACTCTGATTTGAATAAAGGAAAAGGTTTAGTTTACTTTGATCCCACTGTTGTGAATGATGAGGATCCAGTCATTGAATCATCTAGGCCTATTCCTAGTCCTTCATCTGAGAAGGACCCTGTGATCCCCTTTCCTAGAGCCCTTGAGTTAGGGAAAGGGAAGAAAAAAGAAAAAGACCCAAAAAAAAGAGAGCAGGAGGAGTTCAGCCAGAGCATGATAGACCGATTTCACATCCAGCTGACCCTCAATGAGGCTTTGCAGCACATTCCTCTTCTTCAGCGATCCTTGAGAGATAGGACCACAGTCAGGAGGACGAAGAGGAACAAGACCGCAGAAATTCATGTGCTAACAAAAGCCACGTGTTACGCGATCCAGAACCATCTGCCGACTAAGAGGCCAGATTTAGGGGCCCCGTATGTCAGATGTCATATCAGTGAGCAGAGGTTCGACCGTACTCTATTGGATAGCGGATCGTCGATCAACCTTCTTCCGGCAGCCCTTCTCCACCACTTAGAGTTGGGCACTCTTGTACAGAGCAGGACATACCTTCAGTTTGCTGATCGGTCTGTCAAGAGGCCAAAGGGGTTGTTACGAGACGTTGTCGTCACGATTCAGGGTTTGCAATTCCCCGTGGACTTTGTCGTACTGGACATGGAGACCCCTGACTCGTTGACCGATTCCCCCATCATCCTCGGTCGCCCGTTCTTGGCCACAGCCAAGGCAGTGACTGACCATGACAGTGGGAAGGTGTACTTTCGCGTCCAGGGCGAGAGTATACAAATAGAGACGGTTAAGGACCACAGAGCCAGATCCAGATCCCGCTCACATGGCAGTACAGATTCAGAGCAGCTGACAGACGCAGAGCCAGACATCCACCAGGACTGTGATTTTGTGATCACAGATGATGAGGCAGCTTGGGCAGATCCTGCAGCACGGACAATCCTCTCATATTCAGATACATCTGATGCAGAGATGATAGCAGAGGATAGTCTGGAGAGCACGGCCCTGGTTCAGGATACTATTGAGTCAGCAGAGTCGGATCTCGATCGCGACACGATTTTCAGTGATGGTGGTACTGAGGCCACCCTGCTCTATGGTGGTGCTGATGCCACCTTGTTCTCCAGTGGTACTGATGCCACTGAGTCTGATATAGATCCCTCGGATTCAGAGTCTGATTGGGCAGATTGTAATGATCAGATGCCAGATCTGGTTCCACCTGAGCCTATAGATGAGGAGGAGGTAGAGGCAGAACAGATCAGAGACGATGTAGAGGACCCGCCTTCTCCAGATCCAGTTTGTGAGAGTTCGCTACCATTTTCCCAGGCAAATTTGGCAGAATTGTCTGCATACACACATCTTCTTCAGAAGCCAGATTTGCCAGCACCCAGCTGTCCAGAGCTAAAGCCGCTCCCTACTTCGCTGAAGTATCGATTCCTTGCGGGAGAGTCTGAGATGTACCCAGTCATCATATCTGCAGATCTGACTGGAGAACAAGAATCCCGTCTGATGGAGGTTCTTGAAAAGAACCGCAAGGCAATTGGATGGAGCGTAGCAGATCTCCATGGGATCAGTCCCTCGTTGTGCTCCCACCATATCTATCTCGAGGAAGGGGCGAAGCCGTCGCGTGAGTTCCAGCGGCGACTGAACCCCAACCTACGAGAAGTTGTCATGAAGGAAATATCAAAATGGTGGAGTGCAGATTTTATTTATCCCATTTCCGACTCCAAGTGGGTTAGCCCCTTGCATGTGGTGCCCAAGAAGACGGGCATCACGACTGTGATCAGTGAGTCGGGAGAAGAGATTGCTACACGAGTACCCACCTCTTGGCGGGTTTGTGTTGACTACAGGAGACTCAACCAGGCCACCAAGAAGGACCATTTCCCCCTGCCTTTTATTGACCAGATCATAGAGAGACTGGCAGGGAAGAGCCATTATTGCTTCCTGGATGGGTACTCAGGCTACAACCAGGTGGCCATCGCTCCTGAGGATCAGGAGAAGACCACCTTTACCTGTCCCTTCGGTACTTACGCCTTCCGACGCATGCCATTCGGGCTATGTAACGCCCCTGCGACTTTTCAGAGATGCATGCTGTCAATCTTTTCGGACATGGTAGGGGAGTGCTTGGAGGTCTTCATGGACGACTTCTCGGTTTACGGCGACGGTTTCGATTCCTGTCTTGATTGCCTAGACCGAGTGCTCCAGCGATGCATTGCCACCCGCTTAGTTCTGTCTTGGGAGAAGAGTCACTTCATGGTGACTCAAGGGACGGTGCTTGGCCACATCATCTCCAACAGAGGCATGGAGGTTGATCCGGCCAAAGTCGATGTCATTAGGAAACTCACACCGCCGTCCAATCTGAAGCAGTTACGGTCATTTCTGGGGCATGTTGGTTTTTATAGAAGATTCATTCATGATTTTAGCAAGATTGCCCGACCGTTGACTGACCTCTTGACGAAAGACACCGAGTTCCTTGTTGATGACAAGTGTCTTTCATCCTTTGAGACTCTCCAACAGTGTGTGATTGAGGCTCCTGTCCTTCAGCCACCCGATTGGTCTCTCCCATTCGAGATCATGACGGACGCCTCCGACTTTGCCGTAGGGGCCGTGCTAGGACAGAGGAGGGATGGAGTACCATTTGCGATACACTATGCTAGCCGCACATTGGATTCCGCCCAGCGGAATTATACAGTCACAGAGAAGGAGATGCTAGCAGTAGTGTTTGCCCTAGATAAATTCAGATCATATATCATTGGATCTAGAGTGACCTTGTACACAGATCACACCGCCATCAGGTACCTCATGTCAAAGAAGGATGCCAAGGCCAGACTTACCAGATGGATCCTTCTACTCCAGGAGTTCGACATTGAGATTAAGGATAAGCCTGGAGTCAAGAATGTGGTGGCGGACCATTTATCCCGATTAGAGCAGCCTGAGGAAACAGAGCAGATTGATCCGATCAGAGATACCTTCCCAGATGAGGCGATCCTTGCTATCGCCTCACTCCCGTGGTATGCCGATATTGTGAACTTTCTCGTTGCTGGGAAAGTTCCACAAGATTGGCCCAAGCAGAAGATTGAGACCTTCCTTGCGAAGGCAAAGTACTACCACTGGGAGGATCCCATCCTTTACCACGAAGGAGGGGATAGCATCTGGCGTCGGTGTATTCCTCAGGAGGAACATCATAGCGTCCTCACTTACTGCCACAAGCTTGAGGCAGGAGGACATCATTCTGGGAGGAGAACGGCACAGAAAGTGCTCCAATCCGGTTTGTGGTGGCCTACACTCTTCAAGGACTCTGATAAATTCGTGAAGCGGTGTACTGACTGTCAGAGGATGGGCACTTGTGGACAGCGTGATATGATGCCGATGCAGCCCATTCACTTCTGTGAGGTTTTTGACGCATGGGGCATCGATTTCATGGGTCCATTCCCTAAGAGTCAGGGATTTGAGTACATTCTGTTGGCCGTAGATTACGTTAGTCGTTGGGTTGAGGCTATCCCCGCCCGAGCCGCAGATGCAAAGACAGTTTGCAAATTTTTGAAGAGACACATCATTATGCGGTTCGGGGTTCCACGAGTTCTTATTTCTGATGGGGGATCTCATTTCATCAACGACCAGGTGAAGGCACTTGCTAGAGAGTTCGGCATAGACCATCGTGTTGCTACACCGTATCATCCACAGACAAATGGTCTAGCCGAAGTGTCGAATAGGGAGATCAAGAACATTTTGCAGAAAGTCGTCCGCCCTGACCGAAAGAATTGGTCACAACTTTTGGACTCGGTCTTGTGGGCATATCGGACGTCTTTCAAGACTCCACTGGGTACATCTCCCTTTCGCCTCGTGTATGGCAAGCCCTGCCATCTACCTGTTGAGTTGAGGCACAAGTCACTCTGGGCAGTTACAGACATATTGATGGATCCAAATGGTATAGAAGACCAGAGGAGGGCAGAGTTAGCCGCCTTGGAAGAGCTTAGAGATGCAGCATTCTCAAGCAGCCTACATTATAAGGAGAAAGTCAAGGAGTGGCATGATTCTCACATCAGCCACAAGCATTTTGAGATTGGACAGAAAGTATGGCTGTTTGATGCGAGGCTCAGATTATTTCCAGGGAAGCTACAGAGCAAATGGAAAGGACCCTATTTGGTCAGAAAGGTACACGATAACGGTAGCATTGATATATCTGAGTTATCTTCTGAGAGTACCTTCCGAGTGAACGGCCAGCGGCTCAAACCATTTCTAGATCATGAGCCGCGGGACGTTATTATTGCTGCTATTCATTTTGCGTGAGATGTGGTCTTTTGACTCACATCTTTTGCATCTCACGCCTGATTTTCACTGATCCTCCGCCTGTATAGATCCAGTTGTCCATATCATTCTATTCTTTAGTCCCACATCCCATCTCTCATCTTGTGATTATGCTATACTTAGGGTGTACTTTACCCTAAGTATAGGGGGGATGTCGGACCTGTGAGTATTCTTTTTATTCTTTCTGCTCTTGTTTTTGCTGCCTATACTTAGGGATATTTTACCCTAAGTATAGGGGGGGCAGATTCTGTACATTCTTCACTCGGCTTTCCCTTCATGTACAGCTTTCTATACTTAGGATTAGTTAATCCTAAGTATAGGGGGAAACCACCGAGTTCCTCTTATTCTATTCATTTATTCGTTCCTTTTCACTTCCCTTTTACTAAGCACGAGTTATGTCTTCTTCATCGCTCTTGATCACTCTGAGGACATCGTTCGAGCTAAGTATAGGGGGGGTGTGTATATATTTCATATATACTTTAGCCATAACTCGTACTTTGTGTGAGTGTGTTAATAAATAAAATGGCTAAAAATCACAAAAATCACAAAAATTAAAAATTTTTCATGTACATAAACCTCTTTTATTCTTGCACATACATAGCTAGTGTACAAAGTATTTTTGTAAAAATGATTTCAAAAATCTTTTGTGTAAAGCTTGTGTAAAATATTTTGTATCAAAATTATGTATATAGTACAAATTTTTTTCAAAATGTTTTGAAAATCAAAAGTTTGCAAAAATCTTGTGTAAATGTGTGTAAAAATCTTTTTGCAAAACTTGCACTTCATGCATCATTCATTCATGATTTCAAAACATTTTTCAAAATTTTTGCATGATTGTAAAATATTTGTAAATAGCATCTTGTGTACATATCTGTATATAGTTTTTCCTGGATGAGAGTTGACATTTAAACTAAGCCTGGAATTAAATTGAGAAATGGAGCTTGAAAAAGATCTTAATTCACTTAACTTCAAGAGGAACCTTGTAGGACTTAGGGTTAAAGCTTTTCAGGTCCATAAGGACTTAATTCTTTGAGTCCACTAGGCTATGAGCATATGTCATCTTGATGAGCTTAAGTAGAGCACTTAACAACACACGCATGACTCTCAGAGACAATGGCTTAACTTGCACCTGCACTTTACACATGGCTCTCCATGGATGAGGTGGTGAGGAGGCAGTTTCCTTTGGCTTGGGGTAGCATATGAGGGTAGTACTTCTAGGCGGAACCTCTCTTCTTCTTATAGTGAAGGAAGTGCACCTCAACTTGGTCTAGTGGTGTTGAAAGCTAAAGACAGAAGCTGTGGGTTGCAATAAAGCTTCAAAAGAGGGATAGTCTACTGGCTCAAGGGGAAATTTCTTATATATGCTGCACCATGTAGATATGTTGTACAGAAGTTGTTGAAAAAAAAAAAAAAAAAAGAAAAAAAAATGCAAAAATGCAAAAAGAACTCCAAAAAAGTGGTGGGTCGGATTGAAAATTTAATAACCCCACCGGAGTATGAAGCAAAAGCTTATGGTATCATTTTACATCTCATGAAGCTTGCAGCGGGAGACTTAGCTACACTGGCTAGGCTTCCAAAACTCTATACTTCTACCCCCTCTTCTTGAGCCGGTTGCACTTGAACTTAGAAGGGAATACCCCGCTTCTTGAGGAAAGAGTTGCTAGACTGAGGCATTAGAGTTACCAGGTTGAGGGAGGTTGTTTCTTTGTCACTTCTGAGGTGGGGAGCCACATATCACTTACACAGCAAGAAAAGACTCATGGTCATTAGAGTTTGTGTATGTAGACTTGTTCTGATCTGGTTTATTGAGGAGTCTTGCCCATAGATTGGTGGAACTTGAAGGCTGTTGAGTTTTAAGCTTAAGTCCAAATAAGGTTCCGACACATTAATAATCCAAAGATCTGATCGAGCTCCATATTTCAAGTTAATGAAGGCAAAAAATTTAATAAGTCAACCTTGATCCATGTACATCCTCTTTTTCTTTTTCTTTTTCTTTATTTTTCACTTCTTTTTCAAATAAGTGTTTGCTAAGGGACTAGCAAAGTTAAGCATAGGGGGGTGATGAATACCCATTCATCACTCTTTATTCTTCTATTTTAGCTACAAAAACCTTTGCAAATACATGTAGATATGTGTAAATACAAATAAATACCAAAAGCATGCATTGTGTAAAAACCTATAATTAGCATGTTTTTGTGCACAAAATAAAAGAATAAAGAGCAAAAAGAAAAAGAGGGAAATATTTAGCATAAATATTGAGCAACCTAACCCAAGGGAGGGCTCAGCATGGGCCTGACCGCATAAAAGCCACAAGTAGAGGGAGATAGGAGCTCATTTGTGTATATATCTGTAAATAAATAAAACTATATATTTTCCTCACCCAAAAATATACTTGTACATATTGTGTGTATATTCTATTAAAAACAAAATAAAAAGATAAAAATCAAAAATTCAAAAATTCCCTTTTCATCATGTGTATAAACCACACCTTTGTAATTATTTAACCCTATAAATAAATTCATTTATTTTCCAAAATTTTTGTAAATATTCTATGGATTATTTTGTAAATATATTAAATAAAAAGAAACAAAACAAAAATCAAATAAAAATCACAAAATTGAAAATACAAAAATACATTGTATTTATACCATGTATATAAAGGTATTCATTTATTTATTTCACCCTTGTATATATGTGATAAAAATAAACTAAAAATATTCTTTTATTCCATATTTCATGTTGTAAATAAATAAAATACAAAATGGGCATAAAAACACAAAAAAATAACAAAAAAAAATCAAAAATAAAAATCCAAGTAGTGTACATATACCTATATATAGAGCTAACCTATTTTTATTTCCAAAAATTAAATAAAAATCACCAAAAAATAGAAAAAAATAAAAGAAAAATATTTCATGTTTTGAGTTTTCCCTAATTCAGCCTATTTCTACCCTAAAAAAATAAAACAAAAATCAATAACACGTGGCCGCTCCTGATTGGGCCACGGGGGAATGTTGACCCCGGTCAACTCCCCCGCGACCCTTTCCTTTTCTGGAATACGCGCGCCGCGTCACCTTCTCCAATTTATGCACGCGCATCCAGCCTGTCTCGCACTCAACCCCCGCGCCCATCTTCTTCGCCGCACATCCCTCTCCCTCGCCGGATCCTCCGCCATCGAATCCACACCTTCCTTTGCTGTCGCCACTCAACCCTAGTCGCCCGGTCACGCTATATAACCATCACCTCCGCCGCCCTCGCGCCGCATCTTTGGCCCATCCCCTTCTTCCCCGTGACCTCCATCGGCATCGCCTGAGTGACAGCGAGCTTTGCCCGTGTTGCAGTGAGGCGAGAGGGCGATTCCATCGATCCGGCGTAACCTCGCCGTTCTTGCTCCGCCGCCGCGTCGAGCACCGAGCTTCAGGCGTTGACGACCTTCGAAGCTACGACCAGGAGATAGCCCATCTCCAGCACAGTCTCCAGCATCCATCAGGTAACCTTAGATCCCTCTAGCTTAGTCTAATTTTAGATTACGCCCAATTTCCATCTCCGACGCATCCTCCCGATTCCGGCCACCTCGCTTATCATCTCGACCTCCCGACCCGTCTATCACCTTCACCATCTTCCCGTGCACCTTCTACGCCCGATCATTCAACCCAGATCGCACAGGATCTGGGAGTCGAGCTCCCTCGCCGTCGCTTCGCCGGAGCTCCTCCGCCACGCCGCACCTTCCACCTTCACGCCACCTAACCGGGTCGAGGCACTTTGCCCTCGACCCGCGAAGCTCCTTGTCTACTTTGCAGGTCAAGAGGAGGCCGTCTGAGGCCCCCCGACATCTTCCCAGGAGCTTCTTCTTCGTTGACCTCGCCGGAGCCTTCCAGGGCTCGGCCGAGGCCTTGGAGACCAGCAGCAGTTGCGCAACTCCACGCCGGAGCTTCTCCGACCTTCAGGCGCAGCTGAGGAGGACCGGAGTGCACGCAGGAGGCCGGCGAAGTTCGCCGGCCATCAGTTCTTCCTCCACCTTCCAGAGCCGTCCGATGAGGCACCTGCTCCAGATCTGATCCTAGCCGTCCATCTTTGGAGGAGCAGTAGCCGTCGATCCATCTGAGGATCTCATCTCGGCCGTTGAGCAGCGAGGTTAAGCCACGACGCCTCTCAGCCGTCCGATTACACACGTGGCTGAACCTCGACCACCCGATCTGAGCTTGGTTGCCTTCGAAGAGCCACATCGCATCTGCACCGTCCGATCAACCACGTGGACGCACGCCAGCCGTCGGATCAGCCCAGCGCTTCCATAGTCAAGGGCGCGTTTATGCTCCGCCGTCCGATCATCCACGCGTCATCATCTGGGCCGTTGCTATTAATAAAGGGGTAAATTTCATAGAGCCCCCTCTGTTTGTCTTATTTCGCTTTAGTCCTGTAATTTTAAATTCTAGTTGTCTATTTTCTGGGTAATTTGCATTAAGGACCTCGAGCTTTATTTTATTTGCACTTATACCCCTGCCAGTAGAGACCCACGTGCGTCAGCACGTGTATTTTGGGTTATTTGCAATGTATGCCCTGTATGTTCTGGATGTTATCTATTGAATGAAATGTTTTGTTTAATTGCATTTATACCCCTGTGAACACTGATTTGACGCATGTGCGAATTATTTTGGGTTATTTGCATATAAGTCCCTGGACTTTTGGTACTTGTTACCAATAAGCCCTCGGAACTTATTTTTATTACATTTAGGTCCCTGTGTGCCCCAGACACGTGCTTGGCACGTGACTTCTTGGGTAAATTGCACCAGGACCCCAGAACTTTTGGGTATTTGCACTTAGGTCCCTGTGCACAGTGCCCCACCTTTATTTTTGAATAAAATATCAAACGACCTCCAAATCCAATGAAATTTTGACACATGGCTCCTGCCATGGTGTAGGAATTTCTATGATTTTTGGGGACATTTCTGATTTCATTTATTATTTTTAAAAATTCAAAAACCCTAATTTTTGCTACTGTTTGACTTTAAAAATACCAAAAAAATATAAAAACTCCACTAAAAATTCCAAAAAAATTAGGTACTGTTATTTGCTTGTTGGTTGATTTTCTAGCCAAGTTTGGCTATTTTTCATCACATAAAAACCTTAAAAATTGAAAAACCCCTAAAAACTCATAAAAATTGTAGTAAATAAATTAAAAATCCAAAAACAATAATTAGGGTGCCCAAATTTTCCTTATTCTTCATAGAATATAGGAAAATTACCTTTAGGGCTTTTTGAGATCCAAAATTATTTTATTTTGTGGTCTTAAGCCTTGCTGGACAGTACCCTACATTTCTTGCATTGTTTGATTTTTAATAATTATTTTGTCCATTAGAAAAATTCCAAAAATTCACCAAAAACAGTAAAAACATAAAAAACATAAAAACCATTTTTCCATAATTTTTGCATCATTTGTGTGTCTTGTATAAATTGTTGAAGTCCCCTTGCATTTGCATTCCTTCATTTTCTCATCTTTTAAAAATCTAAAAAAAAAATTCCAAAACAAATAAAAACTAAAAAAAGACTCTTTGGGATACTTGACTACATCGTAGGCTATTTTAGCCAATCTGTGCTCCTTGTGTTCGACCCTGGGAGCTATACCAGGTTAAACCTAATAGCAGACCGCTCTTTCTTGTGCTTGCTTGATATATTTTGTGAGTGGTTTATTTTCTTGATTGACACATTTCGAGTGACTGAGGACAACGACATTGTGATTTATTTTCCACTTCAGTTGCTCCTTGAATTTTGTGCGGTCAGTAACCCGGGTGAGCCTGCTGCTCACGCCTCCAAGACTGTCCCTGCTGATAGGGACGAGGACCGTAGGACGACTGCTGCTGGTAGGCTGGAAGCTGCTGCTGCGGCTGCTGGTGATGGTCTCTCGGCTGGGAGTACTGCCCTCCCTGACCTGACGGCTGCTGCTGGGGCTGGGCACCACCACTCCCCCACCTGAATCCGGGATGATCTCGTCGGATCCCAGGCTGGGGACGGTCGTACCAGATCCCGTTGACATCCATCAACGGCTCTGCATCCAAGGGGGCTGGGGGTAGCACTGCCAACGGCTGGTCCGGCTGGTAGACCACCATCTGCATCTCTGGAGATGGTGGGGACTGGTAGGTGTGCTGCGGCTGCTGGTACGGCTCCGCCTGTACAAGGTGAACCTGTCTAGGCTGCGCTGGGACGCTGGAGCGCTGGGACGAGCTGCTGCTGCTGCCGGAGTCGCCTCGCGACTGAAGACAGGGCTGAGAAGCCGTCTGTGTCTCCTGGAGACACATGAGCTGTGTCTTCAGGTCGCTCAAGACTTGTGCCATCTGATCCATCTGTGCTATGCTCTGGCACTGCTTCTTCTCTATCAGCTCCATGCGGTCCAGCTTCTCGCTGATGATGCCCATGTCTGCAGCTGACGACTCTGCCTGTGCTGCTGCTGCTGCAGACGAACTGGCTGGACCTGCATCTACCCGTGCTATCCTCTGGTACTGCACGGGTCCTGGCTGAAGTGGCTGGGTCTTCTGCGTGTAGAGGCGGGTCTGGGACATAACCATGTAGTTCTCCGCCATCTCTTCAAAAATAGCCCAGACCTGGTCATGGTCCTTGGCGAAGTAGGACCCGCCACAAGAAGCGTTCACCAAGCCCTGTAGCTCTGGTGACAACCCACTGAAAAAACTCTGAACCAAGTTCGGCTTCGTGATATCATGGTGTGGGCATCTGTCCAGGAGCTCTCTGAACCTCTCCCAAGCCTCGTGGAACTGCTCGTTGGGGAACATGGAGAAGTTGCTGATCAGGGCCCTTGCCGCGTTCGTCCGCCCGAGTGGATAGTACTTGTTCAAGTACTCGGTGCGGAGCTGCTCCCAGGTGTAGACGAATCTCCCCAAGTGTTTCAGCCAGGTGGCTGCTCTGTCTGCTAGGGAGAATGGGAAAGCAATCATCCGTATGGTATCCTGGTCCACATGCCTGTCGTGGACAGTACTGCAAATCATCAAGAACTCCTGTAGGTGGAGGTGGGGCTCTTCTGTAGCCAGTCCGTGAAACCGCGGAAGCATCTGCAAGGTGTTCGGAGGGAACTTGAAGTCCCCCACGATAGCCGGAACCACCACCCAGTGGTGCATCAGTGTAGAGCCGGGATTGTGTAAATCCCTCATCGGTCTAGGTGGTCCTGCTCCTCCTGCGGCTGCTGCCGCTGCGGCGGCGGCCGCGGCTGCTGCTGCGGCTCGTGCCTGTGCCTCATCGGGCTCCTCGGGCTCGCTCTGTGCATCTCTCTCTGCTCTGAGCCTCTCCATCTCGCGCCTCATCTCTATCATAAAAGCTCCCTGATCGCGGAGCTGCTGCTGGACTGTCTCTAACTGTGCGATCAGGGTGGAGTTGATCGCTCCCTGGTCTAGTACAAAGTGCTCTGGTCTGCGGGAGTGATCGTCAGAACTGCCGGCCATCGCGACGTCTGCAAAATCGAAGGAGCCCAACTCAGGTGCTGTCAAATGAATAAGTCTCTCCTCGGGCTCAGGTCTCTCAGGTAAGTCAGAAAGGGGGTCGAGGGGGAACAGGGTGGAGTCATACTCGGGCTCGGAGAGCGGATCTGAGCTCTCGCGAGCCAACCTAGATGATGTGGTAGACGCGCCCGAAAGCGGTGCAGCCAGAGGCTGCCTAAGAGATCGTCTACCCATCATCTCGATCTGGCGAGTAGGGCGGATGAGATCTGGAAAAACTATGATCAAAAACAAACCCCCGGTTCACCAACGCAACGTGAGCTGAAGACCGTGAAAGTTCGGTCAAATTATCTTGTCTATTTTATTTTGGTGAACAATCAAAATAGCAGAGCGATTACGTGACCTGTTAGGATATCCGCTGCTAACCCAAGAGACTGGCCCGCACGGATGAGTCGGTAATCAGTCGGGTTTCGCAACGGGGGGCTCTACCTAGTGTTCGGGGTCACTCTCTCGCACAAGCAAACCAAACAATGAGGGGGTTGCTCTCCCCAAGACACAATTTTTAGGGTGAGCGAGTTTTAAGATCAATAATTTTAAACAGTCCCAATTTTATGGTTTTTCTTTTTAGGTATTTTTCAAGCAAACAAAATCGCCTAACGAATTTTTCGGTTCTCCTGGTTATTAAGTCCAAAAACGGGGGGAGAAGATGAAAAAGCCGATGCACGTGAAATCAATGATGCATGCTGAGTAAGAAATGCGTACCTGCCGCCAGCACTCTACATGCAAAATGATCCGCGCATAAACTAAAGACAGAAAATAAACTAAGCTATATGATGCAACGGTAAAAATCGGCCTTAGACAAGCAACTTCTATTGATCGTGAAGAACAATAGTTAGTTAACCGAATCGAGTCCGGAGTCCGATCTTGGGAGTCACTCGGTGCCCGCCACAACGGGTCCTGCCAGCGCTGTATGTGACTCCTAACGGCACGTGGTCTCAAATCCAATTAAACTAACTTTTTTAGTGAATTTTAGTAAGGTCCAATTACGTTCTATAGGAACAGATATTCTATTAAGTGTTGGGCCTTAGAAATCTTACGTCACAATCAACAAAAAAAATCCTATGTCTAGGGGCTCGAGCAAAACCGCGAAAAATCCGGAAAATGACAGTAAGAAATAAAAAGAAAACCGCGAGAAAAGCCGCGTAAAAACCGAGGGGTCCTAATGGGTCCCCCGAGCACGCCGGTGCTCGGCGAAACAGACCCGCTACGATCTAAGTCTAACAGTCCAAGTCCACAGTTAGAGGCCTGTATTGTTACAATTAATAATAAATGAATGAATGAAACTATCCTACTGCCTCACTCCACTCAACTCTCTCCTCTCGCTCTCTCCTGCGGCTTCGTAGAGAAGGAAGCCGCCTCCGAGTCTCGCGGCTGCACCGGCTCCTCGAAAGTTGCCTCCGCGGTCCTCGGGCCCTCGCAAGAAAAGAAAGAAAGTGGTCAGACCAATAAAATAATCAAATAATAAATGAAAAATAAAAATGAGGATATATGTGCAAAAATGGAAATAAAATAACCACACAAAAAATAAAACAAAAATAAAAAGAAAAGAAAATCAAAATAAAACAAAATAAAACAAAAAGAAAATAAATACAAAAGCCGCGAAAAGCCGCGAGCTCCGAAGAGCTGCGAAAAACCGCGAAAACAAAAACGAAAAATAAAAACACTACTAAGCCGTGCTCCCCGGCAACGACACCATTCTGATAACGGGCCCGATCACTAGGGTATGAGGTACAAAAATCAGGTCGTTGTGACCCAAGCAATCAGACCACGTATATCAAGAAAAATCAACCACTCAAACAGATAAAATAATCAAGCGCGAAAGAAGAGCGGTCTAGCTATAGGATTAACCTGGTATAGCTCCCAGGGTCGAACACAAGGAGCACGGGTTGGCCGTAGGCCTACGAAGTAGTAAAAAAAGAATAAAATAAAAGAAAAGTGATTTTTAGTGGTTTTTATTAATTTTTATATTTTTTTGGATTTTTAAAACGTTAAGAAAATAAGAGAAAGGAAATAAAAACACACTTAGGCAATTTATTAAACACACCAAAAAGCAAGCAAAAATTCAAGAAAAATTGTTTTTATGTTTTTTATGTTTTTAAGTGTTTTTGGTTAATTTTTGATATTTTTCTGACGGGTAAATTATTTTCTAAAAATCAAACAGTGCTAAAAATAAAAGGTACTGTCCAGCAAGGCTTAAGACCCAAAAATAAAATATTTAAGGATCTCAAAAGGCCCTGGAGGTAATTTTCCTGTAATCTAGAAAGAATAAGGAAAATTTAGGCACCCTAATTATTGTTTTTGGATTTTTAAATTATTTATTATATTTTTTATGGGTTTTTAGGGATTTTTCAATTTTTTGGGTTTTTAAGCAATGAAAAATAGCCAAAATTGGCTAGAAAATCAAACAACAAGCAAACAACAGTATCTAATTTTTTTAGAATTTTTGGTGGGGTTTTTATATTTTTTTTGGTATTTTTAAACCTAGACAGTAGCTAAAAAGGCTGTTTTTGAATTTTTAAAAATACTAAATGAAAGTAAAAATGTCCTCAAAAATCACTGAAATTCCTACACCATGGCAGGAGCCATGTGTCAAAATCTCATTGGATTTGGAGGTGGTTTGATATTTTATTCAAAAATGCAAAGTGGGCACTGTGCACAGGGACGAATGTGCAAATACCCGAAAGTCTGGGGGCCTAGGTGCAATTTTCCCAGCTAAACACGCGCGTGGCGCGTGCCTGGGGCACTCAGGGGCCTCTTGGTAATAAAAACTAAGTCTTAGGGCCTTTTGATAACTTGTATCAAAAGCCCCGGGACTCGGTTGCAATTTACCCAATAAAATCCGCACATGCACAATTAAAACACTCACAGGGGTATAACTGCAAATACCAAAAAGCTTTTCTTCATTCAACGACAACCCAGAACTACAGGTGAAAAGATGTAAAAAGCCCAACGAAGCACGTGGCGAAGCACGTGGTCACATACACACAGGGGCATACATGCAGATAAAACTAAGCACAAGGTCCATAATGTAATTTACCCTACGTAAATAAAGTTCTAAAAATATTTACAGGACTAGAAATAAAACGACAAACTAAGAGGGGGCCCTAAGCAAATTACCCCTTTATTCGTCGACGGCCAGATGCGCGCCACGTGGTGTATCCAACGGCTCGGGACGGCGGGCGCTCTTCCTCTTCTTCTCTTGGGCTCGATCGACGGTGGAGGCGAGGACACGTGGAAGATCTAACGGTGCTAGGCTCCGATGCCTCTCTCCTCTGCTGCAACGGTCCGGATGAGTCCCTCGGATCGATCAACGGCTGCTGCTCCTCGAAGAATGGACGCTCAAGATGGAAACTGGAGCAGAGGGTCTGATCGGACGGCTCTGGAGGATGGTGAAAGAACACGACGCCGGCGAGCTTCGCCGGCCTCGTGCGCCTGCAGTCGTCCTCGTCAGCTGCTGCTGGATATCGGAACAGGTTCGCGGTGAAGCCCCGCAGCTGATGGTATTGTCCGATAGCCCAGCCGAGCCCTGGAGGGGCTCCGGCGAGGCTGGCGGCGCGAAGCTCCTGGCTGGAATGTAAGGGGGCTCAGACGCCTCCCTTTGGACCTGCAAAGCAACCAGAAAGCTTCGCGGGTCGAGGGCAAAGTGCCTCGACCCAAAGAAGCGGGGTGAAGGTGGCTGGTGGATCGGTGCGAAGGAGCTCCGGCGAGCTGGGGATGGAGGAGCTCGACTCCCAGCTCCGGGGCGAGCTGTGTTGGATGGCTGGGCGAAGAACGTGCGTGGGGGAACGGCGGAGATGGTGGTGTGCTCCGATGATCGAGATAGTGTGCGTGATGGTCGGAATCAGAGGAACACGTCGGAGAACGGATTTGGGCGAAATCGGAAATTACACTAAATGGGTAAGCGAAATGGGTACCTGGATGATGCGGGAGACTGGGCTGGAGTGTGGCTAACTCCTGGTCCTTGCCTCAAGGGTCGTCAACACCCGAGGCTCGAGCTCCGGTCAGACGTCGGAGCACGGCGGCGCAAGGCAGCCGGATCGATGGTCCAAGCACCTCCTCCTCGCTGCGACACCGGTGGATGCAAGCTGTCACCTTGCTGGTTGCGATGGAGCTCACTGGAGAGAGAATGGGGAGCCAAAGATAGAATGAGGAGGCGGCTGAGCTCGGGCTTTATAGTGCTAGGGGTCCGGGAAGAAGAGGATCGGGCGAGCTCGGGAGCGCGCGGATCCCGAGGGGGCGGCTCCGGCGAGCATGCCGGATGCACAAGGAATGATCCGGACCCGGGATTTGATGGGTTGGCGATCGGATCTGGTGGGGGTAATTGGGAGAAGTCGGGTCGAAAAGCGGATCCGCGGCTCTGGTGGTCCTGGGGGAGGTGTTGACCGGGGGTCAACAGTCCCCCGTGGACCAATCAGAGCCCGCCAAGGCTGGAATTTTTATTTTATTTTTTTGGGCCTTTAAATGGCCGAATTTTCAAAAACTTAAAATACGAAATATTTTTGTTTTAATTTTTTCTATTTTTTGTGATTTTTAATTAATTTTTGGAAATTAAAAATAAGGTATATACATAGTAGCTATACATAAATATATATACACTATATTGATTTTTGATTTTTGATTTTTAATTAGTTATTTTTATACATTTTTATTCCCATTTTATATTTTATTTATTTATAAGATAAAATGAGGAATAAAAGGCTATTTTTATTTTATTTTTATTGTTTATATACATAGGGGAAATAATTATTTATGCACAATTATATACATGGTATATATATACAAGATATTTTTGTATTTTTAATTTTGTAATTTTTATTTGATTTTTGTTTTAATTCTTTTTATTTATTTTATTCACAAAACATAAAAAGGGATATTTACAAAAAGGTTTGAAAATAAATTAGGGTATTTACAAGGTGAAATAAGGTAAGGGAGGTGGTCTATGTACATGGTGAAAGGTTCTTTTTGGTATTTTTGATTTTTAGATTTTTATCTTGTTTTTAATAGTTCCTAAGTATATACAAAATATATACAAGTATATTTTTGGTTGAGGAAAATATTATTTTATTGATTTACATAAATATTTACACATGAGCTCCTATCTCCCTCTACTTGTGGCTTTTATGCGGTCAGGCCCATGCTGAGCCCTCCCTTGGGTTAGGTTGCTCAATATTTATTCTAAATATTTCCCCCTTTTTCTTTTTCTTCTTTATTCTTTTATTTTTGCACAAAAACATGCTAATTATTTATATTTACAAAAATGCATGCTTTTGCTAACTTTTCCTATTTACACATATCTACATGCATTTGCATAGGTTTTTGTAGCTAAAATATAAGAATAAAGAGTGATGAATGGGTATTCATCACCCCCCTATACTATACTTTGCTAGTCCCTTAGCAAACACTTATTTGAAAAAGAAGTGAAAAAGAAAGAAAAAGAAAAAGAAAAAGAGAATGTACATGGATCAAGGTTGATTATTAAACTTGCCTTCATTAAATTGAGGTATGGAGCTTAATCAGATCTTTGGATTATTGATGTGTCGGAACCTTATTTAGACTTAAGCTTAAAACCTAACAGCCTCCAAGTTCCACTATTCTATAACCAAGACTCCTCAATGCTCCAGATCAGAACAAGTCATCAACTACAAACCCTGAAGATCATGAATCTTTTCCTGTCCTGTGAAAGTGAGGTCTAAGCTCTCCACCTCAGAAATGGCAACTTGACAACCCTCCCCAACAAGGTAACTCTATGACCTCAATCTGGCCACTCTGTCCTCGAGGAGCGGGGTATTCCCTTCTAAGTTCAAGTACAACCGGCTCAAGAAGAGGGGGAAGAAGAGAATGGGTCAAGGCCAGTGTAGCCAAGTACCCTTGGGAGCTTGACCAGTGTAGCCAAGTCTCCCTGCTGCAAGCTACAACAGGTGGATCATGAAACCAAGCTTTGCTTATTGCACTTATATACATACTCCGGTGGGATTATCATTTTCTCTCAGACCCACCACTTTTTTGGAGTTCTTTTCTTTTTCACATTTTTTTTTTCGAGTGCATCTATACAACATGTACATGTGCAGCATATATACAAGGAGTTTTTCCTCTTGAGCCAGTAGACTATCCCTCTTTTGAAGCTTTATTGCAACCCACAACTCCCGTCGTTAGACTTCATGGCGACCAGACCAAGTTGAGACGCACTTCCTTCACTAAATGAAGAAGAGAGGTTCCGCCTAGAAGTACTACCCTCATATGCTACCCCAAGCCAAGGAAGACTGCCTCCTCACCACCTCATCCGTAGAGAGCTCGGTGCATAGTGCGGTTGTCCAAGTAAAGCCATAATCTATATGAGTCATGTGTTGTTGTTAAGTGCTCTACTTAGGCTCATTGAGATGACATGTGATCATAGCCCAGTGGACTCAAAGAATTAAGTCACCATGGACCTGAAAAGCCTTAAACCTAAGCCCTATAAGGTTCCTCTTAGAGTTAGGTGGATTAAGATCTTAATCAAGCTCCATTTCTCAATTTGAATTCCAGGCTAGTTTAAATGTCAACTATCATCCAAGGAAAACTATATACATATGTACAAAAAGATGCATATTTACACAAATTTTACAATCATGCAAAATTTTTGAAAAATGTTTTGAAATCATGAATGATGATGCATGAAGTGCAAGTTTTGCAAAAAGATATTTACACACATTTACACAAGATTTTTGCAAACTTTTGATTTTCAAAACATTTTGGAAAAATTTTGTACTATATACATAATTTTGATACAGAAAATATTTACACAAGCTTTACACAAAAGATTTTTTGAAATCATTTTTACAAAAATAATTTGTACACTAGCTATGTATGTGCAAATAAAAGAAGATTATGTACATGAAAATTTTTTAATTTTTGTGGTTTTTAGCCATTTTTATTTATTAACACACTCACACAAAGTACGAGTTATGGCTAAAGTATATATGAAATATATACACACCCCCCTATACTTAGCTCGAACGATGTCCTCGGAGTCAAGAGCGATGAAGAAGACATAACTCGTGCTATGTATAGGGAAGTGAAAAGGAAGGCTATACAAACGGAGAATGAAAAGTCAAAAGGTTCTCGGGTCTCCCCCCTATACTTAGGATCAAGTAATCCTAAGTATAGCAGGCTGTATACTAAGGGAGAACCGAGTGGAGAATGTACCGGGTCTACCCCCCCTATACTTAGGGTGAAATGCCCCTAAGTATAGGCAGCAAAACAGGGGTAAACAGAAACAAAAGAAATACCCAAAATGTCTCACATCCCCCCTATACTTAGGGTAAAGTACACCCTAAGTATAGTGTAATCATAAGATGCAGAAAGGGATGTGGGACTAAAGAATGTGCTGATATGGACATCTGGATCTATGTACAGCGGAGGATCAGTAAAGCTCAGGCGTGAGATGCATTAGATGTGAGTCAAAGACCACATCTCACGCAAAATGAATAGGGGCAAGATCAACGACCCGCGGCTCATGATCTAGAAATGGCTTGAGCCGCTGGCCGTTCACTCGGAAGGTACTCTCAAAAGACAACTCAGATATGTCGATGCTACCGTTGTCGTGTACCTTCCGAACCAGATAAGGTCCTTTCCATTTGCTTTGGAGCTTCCCTGGAAATAATCTAAGCCTCGCATCAAACAGCCATACTCTCTGTCCAATCTCAAAATGTTTGTGGCTGATATGAGAATCATGCCACTCCTTGACTTTCTCCTTATAGTGTAGGCTGCTTGAGAAAGCTGCATCTCTAAGCTCTTCCAGGGCAGCTAGTTCTGCCCTCCTCTGGTCTCCTATACCATCTGGATCCATGAGAATGTCTGTAACTGCCCAGAGTGACTTGTGCCTCAGCTCAACTGGTAGGTGACAGGGCTTGCCATACACGAGGCGAAAGGGAGATGTGCCCAAAGGTGTCTTGAAAGACGTCCTATATGCCCACAAGACCGAGTCCAAAAGCTGTGACCAGTTCTTTCGGTCAGGGCGGACGACTTTCTGCAGAATCGTCTTGATCTCCCTATTCGACACTTCGGCTAGACCATTCGTCTGTGGATGGTATGGTGTAGCAACTCGATGGTCTATGCCGAACTCGCTAGCAAGTGCCTTCACCTGGTCGTTGATGAAGTGAGATCCCCCATCAGAAATAAGAACTCGTGGAACCCCGAACCGCGTGATGATATGCTTCCTCAAAAATCTGCAAACTGTCCTCGCATCAGCGGCTCGGGCGGGGATAGCCTCCACCCAACGACTCACATAATCGACGGCCAACAGAATGTACTCAAATCCCTGACTCTTAGGGAATGGACCCATGAAATCGATGCCCCATGCATCAAAAACCTCACAGAAGTGAATGGGCTGCATCGGCATCATATCACGCTGTCCACAAGTGCCCATCCTCTGACAGTCAGTACACCTCTTCACGAACTCATCTGAGTCCTTGAAGAGGGTAGGCCACCACAAGCCGGATTGGAGCACTTTCTGTGCCGTTCTCCTCCCAGAATGATGTCCTCCTGCCTCAAGCTTGTGGCAGTAAGTGAGGACGCTATGGTGTTCCTCCTGAGGAATACACCGACGCCAGACGCTATCCCCTCCCTCGTGGTAAAGGATGGGATCCTCCCAATGGTAAGACTTGGCCTTCGCAAGGAAGGTCTCAAGCCTCTGCCTGGGCCAATCTTGTGGGACTTTCCCAGCAACGAGAAAGTTCACAATATCGGCATACCATGGGAGTGAGGCGATAGCAAGGATCGCCTCATCTGGGAAGGTATCTCTGATCGGATCAATCTGCTCTGACTCCTCAGGCTGCTCTAAACGGGAAAGGTGATCCGCCACCACATTCTTGACTCCAGGCTTATCCTTGATCTCAATGTCGAACTCCTGGAGTAGAAGGATCCATCTAGTCAGTCTGGCCTTGGCATCCTTCTTTGCCATGAGGTACCTGATGGCGGTGTGATCTGTGTACAAAGTCACTCGGGATCCAATGATATACGATCTGAACTTATCCAGGGCAAACACTACTGCTAGCATCTCCTTCTCTGTGACCGTATAATTCCGCTGGGCGGAATCCAATGTGCGGCTAGCATAGTGTATCGCAAATGGCACTCCATCCCTCCTCTGTCCCAGCACTGCCCCTACGGCAAAATCGGAGGCGTCCGTCATGATCTCAAATGGAAGAGACCAATCAGGTGGCTGGAGGACAGGAGCCTCAATCACACATCTCTGGAGAGTAGCAAACGACGAAAGACACTTGTCATCGACAAGGAACTCGGTGTCTTTCGTCAAGAGGTCAGTCAACGGTCGGGCAATCCTGCTAAAATCCTGAATGAATCTCCTGTAAAATCCAACGTGCCCCAGAAATGACCGTAACTGCCTCAGATTGGACGGCGGTGTGAGTTTTCTAATGACATCGACCTTGGCCGGATCAACCTCCATGCCCCTGTTGGAGATGATGTGGCCAAGCACCGTCCCTTGAGTCACCATGAAGTGACTCTTCTCCCAAGATAGCACCAAGTGATACTCAATACATCGCTGGAGTACTCGATCTAGGCAGTCAAGACAAGAATCAAATCCGTCGCCGTAGATCGAGAAATCATCCATGAAGACCTCAAGGCACTCCCCTACCATGTCCGAAAAGATCGACAGCATGCACCTCTGGAAAGTCGCAGGGGCGTTGCATAGCCCGAATGGCATGCGTCGAAAAGCGTATGTGCCGAAGGGACAGGTAAAGGTGGTCTTCTCCTGATCCTCAGGAGCGATGGCCACTTGGTTGTAGCCCGAGTACCCATCCAGGAAGCAATAATGGCTCTTCCCTGCCAGTCTCTCAATGATCTGGTCAATAAAAGGCAGGGGGAAATGGTCCTTCTTGGTGGCTTGGTTGAGTCTCCTGTAGTCAACACAAACCCTCCAAGAGGTGGGTACCCGTGTAGCAATCTCCTCCCCCGACTCACTGATCACAGTCGTGATGCCCGTCTTCTTGGGCACCACATGCAAGGGGCTGACCCACTTGGAGTCGGAAATGGGATAAGTAAAACCTGCACCCCACCACTTCGATATTTCCTTCATGACAACCTCTCTCAGGTTGGGGTTCAGACGCCGCTGGAACTCACGCGACGGCTTCGCCCCATCCTCGAGATAGATGTGGTGGGAGAACACTGATGGACTAATCCCATGGAGATCTGCTACGCTCCATCCGATCGCCTTGCGGTTCTTTTCAAGAACCCCCATCAAACGGGATTCCTGCTCTCCAGTCAACTCAGCGGAGATGATGACTGTGTACATCTCAGGATCGCCCGCAAGGAATCGATACTTCAGCGAAGTAGGGAGCGGCTTCAGCTCTGGAATGCTGGGTGCCGGCAAATCTGGCTGTGGAAGAAACTGAGTGAACGCTGCAAGGTCTGCCAAATCTGCCTGGGAAAGTGAAAGTGTACTCTCGCAAACTGGGTCGGGAGAAGGCGGCTCAACTGCACTGTCTCTGCTCTGCTCTGCCTCTACCTCCTCCTCTGTAGGCTCGGGTGGACTCAGGTCTGGCATCTGATCATAACAATCGGCCCAATCAGACTCTGAATTCGAGGGATCTGTATCAGAATCGGTGGCATCAGTACCACCGGAAAACAAGGTGGCCTCAGCACCACCATCACTAATCACCGTGCTGCGATCGAGAACCGGCTCTGCTGCCGCGACTATATCCGAACCCAGGTCTGTGCTCTCCAGACTCTCCTCTGCTGTCATCCCTGCATCAGCTGTATCTGAAAGTGAGAGGGTAGTCTGTGACTCAAGGTCTGCCCAAGCTGCCTCGTCATCTGTGATCACAAAATCACAGTCCTGGTGGATGTCTGGCTCTGTGTCTGTCAGCTGCTCTGAGTCGGTGCTGGCATCTGAGCGGGATCTAGATCTGGCTCTGTAGTCCTCGACCGTCTCTATTTGTATACTCTCGCCCTGGACGCGAAAGTACACCTTCCCGCTATCATGATCAGTCACTGCCTTGGCTGTGGCCAAGAACGGACGACCAAGGATGATGGGGGTATCGGTCACTGACTCAGGGATCTCCATGTCCAACACTACGAAGTCCACGGGGAATTGCAGACCCTGAATCGTGACGATAACGTCGCGTAGCAACCCCTTCGGCCTCTTGACAGATCGATCAGCGAACTGAAGGACTGTCCTGCTCTGTCGAAGAGTGCCCAACTCGAAGCGGTCGAGAAGGGCTGCCGGAAGAAGGTTGATCGACGATCCGCTATCTAGAAGAGTACGGTCGAACCACTGCTCACTAATCTGGCATCTGACATACGGGGCCCCTGAATCTGGCCTCTTGGCTGGCAGTCGGTTCTGGATCGCGAAGCACGTGGCTTTGGTCAGCACATGGATCTCTGAAGTGTGGTTCCTCCTCCTCCTCCTGACTGTAGTCCTCTCTCTCAAAGATCTCTGGAGAAGGGGGATGTGCTGCAAAGCCTCCTGGAGGGTCAGCTGGATGTGGAAGCGATCGATCATGCTCTGGCTGAACTCCTCAAACTCTCTCTTTTTTGAATCATTTTTCTTCCCCTTCCCCATCTGAAGGGCTCTAGGGAAGGGGATCACTGGGTCCTTCTCAGATGAAGGACTAGGAAAAGATCTACGCGGTTCAAGGACCGGATCCACACATACATCATGCACCACAGTGGGACCAGAAGAAAATAAACCTTTTCCTTTATTCATAGCAGAGTTCCGAGATACATGACCATGAGGAAAAACAACATCAGATCTCTCTCTACAAACACCGGTGGCCTCAGTACCACCACGGATGGGCTGCTCTGCTGCTGCTGCTGAAGGTAAACGTCGAGCGGCATCAGTACCGCTCACTGGCTCGGCTGCTGCTGGGGTGGCGTCAGTACCACCTCCTAGATCTGGTGAAGTGGCGGCCTCAGTACCGCCGGTGGGATCCGCATCTCTGGTGGCCTCAGTACCACCGTCATCATCTGGAGCGGCCTCAGTACCGCTCTCCTCCTCCTCCTGGGGCGCCTCTGGATGGTGCTCAGCTGAGGCGCCGCCGCCGGCTGGGGTCCTACCGCTCCTAAGCGTGGCAAAATCAACATCAAACAGATCTGAAGAAGTATCATCAAATGGATCGCTAGGAGTGGCTAACTCAGTATGTACTACCTGCTCAGACTTCCGCTTCAGGTTGTTCGGATTCGGCTCTATCTGTGCAGGTATGGCGGCCTTCCCTCTCACCAAGTCCCGCATCTCCTGGCGGAACTCATCCATCTCCCGTCGAAAGGTCGCCTGCTGATCCGTGAGGAGGCGGGCGATATCATCCAAGGCAGGGCTCTCGTGGGAGCCCGACGGGTAGCCTCGCTGTGGGTGAGGCTGCTGGTACTGCTGTGGGTGAGAGGGGTAGGACGGAGGGTGCTGCTGGTGCTGGTAACCCGGGTGAGCCTGCTGCTCACGCCTCCAAGACTGTCCCTGCTGATAGGGACGAGGACCGTAGGACGACTGCTGCTGGTAGGCTGGAAGCTGCTGCTGCGGCTGCTGGTGATGGTCTCTCGGCTGGGAGTACTGCCCTCCCTGACCTGACGGCTGCTGCTGGGGCTGGGCACCACCACTCCCCCACCTGAATCCGGGATGATCTCGTCGGATCCCAGGCTGGGGACGGTCGTACCAGATCCCGTTGACATCCATCAACGGCTCTGCATCCAAGGGGGCTGGGGGTAGCACTGCCAACGGCTGGTCCGGCTGGTAGACCACCATCTGCATCTCTGGAGATGGTGGGGACTGGTAGGTGTGCTGCGGCTGCTGGTACGGCTCCGCCTGTACAAGGTGAACCTGTCTAGGCTGCGCTGGGACGCTGGAGCGCTGGGACGAGCTGCTGCTGCTGCCGGAGTCGCCTCGCGACTGAAGACAGGGCTGAGAAGCCGTCTGTGTCTCCTGGAGACACATGAGCTGTGTCTTCAGGTCGCTCAAGACTTGTGCCATCTGATCCATCTGTGCTAAGCTCTGGCACTGCTTCTTCTCTATCAGCTCCATGCGGTCCAGCTTCTCGCTGATGATGCCCATGTCTGCAGCTGACGACTCTGCCTGTGCTGCTGCTGCTGCAGACGAACTGGCTGGACCTGCATCTACCCGTGCTATCCTCTGGTACTGCACGGGTCCTGGCTGAAGTGGCTGGGTCTTCTGCGTGTAGAGGCGGGTCTGGGACATAACCATGTAGTTCTCCGCCATCTCTTCAAAAATAGCCCAGACCTGGTCATGGTCCTTGGCGAAGTAGGACCCGCCACAAGAAGCGTTCACCAAGCCCTGTAGCTCTGGTGACAACCCACTGAAAAAACTCTGAACCAAGTTCGGCTTCGTGATATCATGGTGTGGGCATCTGTCCAGGAGCTCTCTGAACCTCTCCCAAGCCTCGTGGAACTGCTCGTTGGGGAACATGGAGAAGTTGCTGATCAGGGCCCTTGCCGCGTTCGTCCGCCCGAGTGGATAGTACTTGTTCAAGTACTCGGTGCGGAGCTGCTCCCAGGTGTAGACGAATCTCCCCAAGTGTTTCAGCCAGGTGGCTGCTCTGTCTGCTAGGGAGAATGGGAAAGCAATCATCCGTATGGTATCCTGGTCCACATGCCTGTCGTGGACAGTACTGCAAATCATCAAGAACTCCTGTAGGTGGAGGTGGGGCTCTTCTGTAGCCAGTCCGTGAAACCGCGGAAGCATCTGCAAGGTGTTCGGAGGGAACTTGAAGTCCCCCACGATAGCCGGAACCACCACCCAGTGGTGCATCAGTGTAGAGCCGGGATTGTGTAAATCCCTCATCGGTCTAGGTGGTCCTGCTCCTCCTGCGGCTGCTGCCGCTGCGGCGGCGGCCGCGGCTGCTGCTGCGGCTCGTGCCTGTGCCTCATCGGGCTCCTCGGGCTCGCTCTGTGCATCTCTCTCTGCTCTGAGCCTCTCCATCTCGCGCCTCATCTCTATCATAAAAGCTCCCTGATCGCGGAGCTGCTGCTGGACTGTCTCTAACTGTGCGATCAGGGTGGAGTTGATCGCTCCCTGGTCTAGTACAAAGTGCTCTGGTCTGCGGGAGTGATCGTCAGAACTGCCGGCCATCGCGACGTCTGCAAAATCGAAGGAGCCCAACTCAGGTGCTGTCAAATGAATAAGTCTCTCCTCGGGCTCAGGTCTCTCAGGTAAGTCAGAAAGGGGGTCGAGGGGGAACAGGGTGGAGTCATACTCGGGCTCGGAGAGCGGATCTGAGCTCTCGCGAGCCAACCTAGATGATGTGGTAGACGCGCCCGAAAGCGGTGCAGCCAGAGGCTGCCTAAGAGATCGTCTACCCATCATCTCGATCTGGCGAGTAGGGCGGATGAGATCTGGAAAAACTATGATAAAAAACAAACCCCCGGTTCACCAACGCAACGCGAGCTGAAGACCGTGAAAGTTCGGTCAAATTATCTTGTCTATTTTATTTTGGTGAACAATCAAAATAGCAGAGCGATTACGTGACCTGTTAGGATATCCGCTGCTAACCCAAGAGACTGGCCCGCACGGGTGAGTCGGTAATCAGTCGGGTTTCGCAACGGGGGGCTCTACCTAGTGTTCGGGGTCACTCTCTCGCACAAGCAAACCAAACAATGAGGGGGTTGCTCTCCCCAAGACACAATTTTTAGGGTGAGCGAGTTTTAAGATCAATAATTTTAAACAGTCCCAATTTTATGGTTTTTCTTTTTAGGTATTTTTCAAGCAAACAAAATCGCCTAACGAATTTTTCGGTTCTCCTGGTTATTAAGTCCAAAAACGGGGGGAGAAGATGAAAAAGCCGATGCACGTGAAATCAATGATGCATGCTGAGTAAGAAATGCGTACCTGCCGCCAGCACTCTACATGCAAAATGATCCGCGCATAAACTAAAGACAGAAAATAAACTAAGCTATATGATGCAACGGTAAAAATCGGCCTTAGACAAGCAACTTCTATTGATCGTGAAGAACAATAGTTAGTTAACCGAATCGAGTCCGGAGTCCGATCTTGGGAGTCACTCGGTGCCCGCCACAACGGGTCCTGCCAGCGCTGTATGTGACTCCTAACGGCACGTGGTCTCAAATCCAATTAAACTAACTTTTTTAGTGAATTTTAGTAAGGTCCAATTACGTTCTATAGGAACAGATATTCTATTAAGTGTTGGGCCTTAGAAATCTTACGTCACAATCAACAAAAAAAATCCTATGTCTAGGGGCTCGAGCAAAACCGCGAAAAATCCGGAAAATGACAGTAAGAAATAAAAAGAAAACCGCGAGAAAAGCCGCGTAAAAACCGAGGGGTCCTAATGGGTCCCCCGAGCACGCCGGTGCTCGGCGAAACAGACCCGCTACGATCTAAGTCTAACAGTCCAAGTCCACAGTTAGAGGCCTGTATTGTTACAATTAATAATAAATGAATGAATGAAACTATCCTACTGCCTCACTCCACTCAACTCTCTCCTCTCGCTCTCTCCTGCGGCTTCGTAGAGAAGGAAGCCGCCTCCGAGTCTCGCGGCTGCACCGGCTCCTCGAAAGTTGCCTCCGCGGTCCTCGGGCCCTCGCAAGAAAAGAAAGAAAGTGGTCAGACCAATAAAATAATCAAATAATAAATGAAAAATAAAAATGAGGATATATGTGCAAAAATGGAAATAAAATAACCACACAAAAAATAAAACAAAAATAAAAAGAAAAGAAAATCAAAATAAAACAAAATAAAACAAAAAGAAAATAAATACAAAAGCCGCGAAAAGCCGCGAGCTCCGAAGAGCTGCGAAAAACCGCGAAAACAAAAACGAAAAATAAAAACACTACTAAGCCGTGCTCCCCGGCAACGACACCATTCTGATAACGGGCCCGATCACTAGGGTATGAGGTACAAAAATCAGGTCGTTGTGACCCAAGCAATCAGACCACGTATATCAAGAAAAATCAACCACTCAAACAGATAAAATAATCAAGCGCGAAAGAAGAGCGGTCTAGCTATAGGATTAACCTGGTATAGCTCCCAGGGTCGAACACAAGGAGCACGGGTTGGCCGTAGGCCTACGAAGTAGTAAAAAAAGAATAAAATAAAAGAAAAGTGATTTTTAGTGGTTTTTATTAATTTTTATATTTTTTTGGATTTTTAAAACGTTAAGAAAATAAGAGAAAGGAAATAAAAACACACTTAGGCAATTTATTAAACACACCAAAAAGCAAGCAAAAATTCAAGAAAAAATGTTTTTATGTTTTTTATGTTTTTAAGTGTTTTTGGTTAATTTTTGATATTTTTCTGACGGGTAAATTATTTTCTAAAAATCAAACAGTGCTAAAAATAAAAGGTACTGTCCAGCAAGGCTTAAGACCCAAAAATAAAATATTTAAGGATCTCAAAAGGCCCTGGAGGTAATTTTCCTGTAATCTAGAAAGAATAAGGAAAATTTAGGCACCCTAATTATTGTTTTTGGATTTTTAAATTATTTATTATATTTTTTATGGGTTTTTAGGGATTTTTCAATTTTTTGGGTTTTTAAGCAATGAAAAATAGCCAAAATTGGCTAGAAAATCAAACAACAAGCAAACAACAGTATCTAATTTTTTTAGAATTTTTGGTGGGGTTTTTATATTTTTTTTGGTATTTTTAAACCTAGACAGTAGCTAAAAAGGCTGTTTTTGAATTTTTAAAAATACTAAATGAAAGTAAAAATGTCCTCAAAAATCACTGAAATTCCTACACCATGGCAGGAGCCATGTGTCAAAATCTCATTGGATTTGGAGGTGGTTTGATATTTTATTCAAAAATGCAAAGTGGGCACTGTGCACAGGGACGAATGTGCAAATACCCGAAAGTCTGGGGGCCTAGGTGCAATTTTCCCAGCTAAACACGCGCGTGGCGCGTGCCTGGGGCACTCAGGGGCCTCTTGGTAATAAAAACTAAGTCTTAGGGCCTTTTGATAACTTGTATCAAAAGCCCCGGGACTCGGTTGCAATTTACCCAATAAAATCCGCACATGCACAATTAAAACACTCACAGGGGTATAACTGCAAATACCAAAAAGCTTTTCTTCATTCAACGACAACCCAGAACTACAGGTGAAAAGATGTAAAAAGCCCAACGAAGCACGTGGCGAAGCACGTGGTCACATACACACAGGGGCATACATGCAGATAAAACTAAGCACAAGGTCCATAATGCAATTTACCCTACGTAAATAAAGTTCTAAAAATATTTACAGGACTAGAAATAAAACGACAAACTAAGAGGGGGCCCTAAGCAAATTACCCCTTTATTCGTCGACGGCCAGATGCACGCCACGTGGTGTATCCAACGGCTCGGGACGGCGGGCGCTCTTCCTCTTCTTCTCTTGGGCTCGATCGACGGTGGAGGCGAGGACACGTGGAAGATCTAACGGTGCTAGGCTCCGATGCCTCTCTCCTCTGCTGCAACGGTCCGGATGAGTCCCTCGGATCGATCAACGGCTGCTGCTCCTCGAAGAATGGACGCTCAAGATGGAAACTGGAGCAGAGGGTCTGATCGGACGGCTCTGGAGGATGGTGAAAGAACACGACGCCGGCGAGCTTCGCCGGCCTCGTGCGCCTGCAGTCGTCCTCGTCAGCTGCTGCTGGATATCGGAACAGGTTCGCGGTGAAGCCCCGCAGCTGATGGTATTGTCCGATAGCCCAGCCGAGCCCTAGAGGGGCTCCGGCGAGGCTGGCGGCGCGAAGCTCCTGGCTGGAATGTAAGGGGGCTCAGACGCCTCCCTTTGGACCTGCAAAGCAACCAGAAAGCTTCGCGGGTCGAGGGCAAAGTGCCTCGACCCAAAGAAGCGGGGTGAAGGTGGCTGGTGGATCGGTGCGAAGGAGCTCCGGCGAGCTGGGGATGGAGGAGCTCGACTCCCAGCTCCGGGGCGAGCTGGGTTGGATGGCTGGGCGAAGAACGTGCGTGGGGGAACGGCGGAGATGGTGGTGTGCTCCGATGATCGAGATAGTGTGCGTGATGGTCGGAATCAGAGGAACACGTCGGAGAACGGATTTGGGCGAAATCGGAAATTACACTAAATGGGTAAGCGAAATGGGTACCTGGATGATGCGGGAGACTGGGCTGGAGTGTGGCTAACTCCTGGTCCTTGCCTCAAGGGTCGTCAACACCCGAGGCTCGAGCTCCGGTCAGACGTCGGAGCACGGCGGCGCAAGGCAGCCGGATCGATGGTCCAAGCACCTCCTCCTCGCTGCGACACCGGTGGATGCAAGCTGTCACCTTGCTGGTTGCGATGGAGCTCACTGGAGAGAGAATGGGGAGCCAAAGATAGAATGAGGAGGCGGCTGAGCTCGGGCTTTATAGTGCTAGGGGTCCGGGAAGAAGAGGATCGGGCGAGCTCGGGAGCGCGCGGATCCCGAGGGGGCGGCTCCGGCGAGCATGCCGGATGCACAAGGAATGATCCGGACCCGGGATTTGATGGGTTGGCGATCGGATCTGGTGGGGGTAATTGGGAGAAGTCGGGTCGAAAAGCGGATCCGCGACTCTGGTGGTCCTGGGGGAGGTGTTGACCGGGGGTCAACAGTCCCCCGTGGACCAATCAGAGCCCGCCAAGGCTGGAATTTTTATTTTATTTTTTTGGGCCTTTAAATGGCCGAATTTTCAAAAACTTAAAATACGAAATATTTTTGTTTTAATTTTTTCTATTTTTTTGTGATTTTTAATTAATTTTTGGAAATTAAAAATAAGGTATATACATAGTAGCTATACATAGGTATATATACACTATATTGATTTTTGATTTTTGATTTTTAATTAGTTATTTTTATACATTTTTATTCCCATTTTATATTTTATTTATTTATAAGATAAAATGAGGAATAAAAGGCTATTTTTATTTTATTTTTATTGTTTATATACATAGGGGAAATAATTATTTATGCACAATTATATACATGGTATATATATACAAGATATTTTTGTATTTTTAATTTTGTAATTTTTATTTGATTTTTTGTTTTAATTCTTTTTATTTATTTTATTCACAAAACATAAAAAGGGATATTTACAAAAAGGTTTGAAAATAAATTAGGGTATTTACAAGGTGAAATAAGGTAAGGGAGGTGGTCTATGTACATGGTGAAAGGTTCTTTTTGGTATTTTTGATTTTTAGATTTTTATCTTGTTTTTAATAGTTCCTAAGTATATACAAAATATATACAAGTATATTTTTGGTTGAGGAAAATATTATTTTATTGATTTACATAAATATTTACACATGAGCTCCTATCTCCCTCTACTTGTGGCTTTTATGCGGTCAGGCCCATGCTGAGCCCTCCCTTGGGTTAGGTTGCTCAATATTTATTCTAAATATTTCCCTCTTTTTCTTTTTCTTCTTTATTCTTTTATTTTTGCTCAAAAACATGCTAATTATTTATATTTACAAAAATGCATGCTTTTGCTAACTTTTCCTATTTACACATATCTACATGCATTTGCATAGGTTTTTGTAGCTAAAATATAAGAATAAAGAGTGATGAATGGGTATTCATCAGCAGCACACCGACGAGGTGTTTTACGATGGACATCATTTAAATTTTTTAAATTTCACTGTATTGAGCAACTAGTGCGACTAGTCGCTCTTGATCGTATATGATGCGATCCTCAGGCTTCTTCGATGCTGGCAGATGGGGTTATTTTATAGGATGAGGATCGACTGGTTTCGAGACGAGGTGGCATGCATAGGAGATGGGGTAGGTGAAGGGTATGAGTCCAACGAGGGAGTCGTGTGTGCAAGGATTATAAAGGTGGAATGCTCGAGGCAGAGGGAGGTGAGGTGGTGGTGTGAAAAATCAAAGAAAAACACCACCTGCATGGGCGACGAAGGGATATGTACAGTTTACGGGATCAACATTTCCCGACCTCTGGTCGGTCCACGTGGGTCAAAAACTGTGAGAGCATGAGAGCAATGATTCTGGACCACTAGATTTTATCATCTCTCTCCTAGTTGATTGGAGGAGGAGAGAGATGAGTAGAATCTAGTGGTCCAGATTCATCGCTCTCATGTTGTCACAGTTTTCAGCTCTCACATGATCAACCCTCTATTTACATGTATATATAGGTAAATATACATGTATTTTACAAATTTTATTTTTAATTTGTATTTTCCATTTTATTATTATATAAAGGTATTTTATATATTTTTAATTTATTTATATATACATTTAGGTATTTTTACATTTTTTGGAATTTATTTACATATTAAATAATTATGTATATCTTATATGTATATTATAGTACACTTTACCTATATAATAAAGTATATTATTTATTTTTATTTTATTTTTATTTTATTTTTAATGGTTTTATTTTAATTTAGTTATGTACATGTGTTTCAAATAATATTTACAAAATTACAAAAATATAAGAAAGTGAAAAATGTAAAGAATAAATATATTGAATATTATAAATATGTATATTGCACAATGGGGACCTAAAACCTAACTTTGTATCTCAACTCCAAATTGAATGAAACTATCTTTATTAAATAGATTATTTAATTTATAAATAATAAAGGTAAGTTTGGATAATTTTGAATCTGTGTGGAGAAGATACATGCTTGCAAAGTTTTCTTTATGTCTTTTTATTTTGTGTTTCCCAAGCGTACTGTGCATTATTTTTCAGTGAAATCAATTTTGTATTTTTCTTTACATTTTTATGCACATATGCACAATAATCATATAGATGATTTTATTATTTGAGGTATAAAAATGATAAAATAAAATAGGTCCCAAAAAGTAATTATTGATGAATTAAAAATTAGGGGTTCTTCTGTGTTCATGTACAGTTTCTTTGCCCGATCTTTCACTATTTTATTCCTCACCGGCCATGTCATCATGATGACTGGGACTCGAGTCACTAAATGTCTTTGACACTTCATTCTTTTTCTTTTCTTTCCTTTATTCTTTTATTTTGGAAATAAAGACGATATTTTATATCGTTTTTATAAAGTATTTTCTCAGATTTATTGAGTGCTATTTTTCACTAATTAATGATATATACATGCATTTAGCTAGAGATTTAAAGTTAACATAAAAGAATAAAATAATTCATCACCCTTTGAGGCATGAACTGAGCAAAACTATCACACATCACTTTGATAATCACACCACCCGCATATGACATAACAACGGTTGCTTCAAGTGCCTACGCCTGGAACATATGGCGTGTCTCTACCAAAATCTCATAATGTGACCCGTTGTCCTCTCGTGACCACTCTCATCCTCCCTCCACACCTCACCCCTATGGTTCTAAATGGCCCCTTGAAAAGAATCTGCCCTGCTTCTCCTTCGGTGGAGCCTCAACTGTCCAGCTCACCACCGACTACGATGGAGGACAATTCCATTTTAGCTCAGCGCCACCCTTATTACCCAGGGTTGACTTCTTTCGATGCAGATGAGTGCCGCCCAAATACTTGAATGCAGAAAAGAGTCGTATACATTCTCGGCAAGACGACCGTGACCTTTTGGAAAGCAAACATATGAACGAAAGACAAAGCTCTTCGATCAAGGTTTAAGCTTTATCTCTTGGTTGATACATTTGGTTTTGATACATTTGGGTTCTTGGCAAGTGAAGCAGTGGGGCTCCTTAAGAGGATTCAAAAAATCATGCATAGCAATGTTATGGTTCCTAAGTCTATGAATGTTGTATTTCGAAGAATTGGATTTGCCATTTAAAAGGGATTGGCGGTGCAGCTTGTTGTCCGTCTCCCATCAATTTCTATGTAACTTTGTTTACGTTGGATTAATTAAAGTACACATTATCTTGGTTGAATTTTCGCTTGAAATCACTTTGATCTATTGATATAAGGATATTCTGTGAAATCACTAAGGGAGCAATTGGGAGATGTTGGAAGATTTCCTCCTTTTCAGAGCATTGTTGAATTAGATTCTTAGCAGAACTTTGAGGCTCTTTCCCACACTTCTATCCAAACAAAAGAAGGCTTTTGGATTTGGTTTTACAAGTGATCTCCTTCATTCAGAGAAAAGAGAGTTGAAGAAATCTCGGCTTTTTGGATGTCAGCACTAGGACTACCTCTTCATCATCGATATACCTATATCTTAGCAAGTCTGGTAAAACCCTTTGGGAAACTTCTTAACTATGAGATTCCAAACCTTGTGGTGGATTGTGAGGATGCATCTGATGTTCATTTATTGGTGGATGTAAATGACATTAAAAATTTACCTCGTGTAGTGGAAATATCCACCATTGATGGCATCTTTGATGTCACCTTGCATCCGCTAGAAGATCTTCATAAAATTTGCTTTTGGAATTATGATACTCCACTGGTCCCAAAGATGAAGCTATTCACATGTATCATATAAAATGGAGGAGGAATTTTTAGCAAAACCGAACAAGTGGACCCGTGAGATGAGTGTCAAGATGCCTATTGTTGAACTTGCTTGAGAGAAAGAAGGAAATGCCTTAAAAAAGGAATGGGAAAAGTAAACCTAAACATGATCCCATTTCCATCTCATTGTGGTGCCTCCATGGGTGTTACCTTGATTCAGAAGAACTAGGTCGATCGATCATCGCTCGGCTCTTGACAATACAATAGCCTTGGTGCATGGTCTTGGCCAAAAGATAGATGAATCCGTCTTGGAATATTTAAAAAGCATGCCACCATCATCCACCTTGATGAAGGAAACATCTCCCCCTACCTTCATGCTAAAAGGAAAGGATGATTCCTTGGAGAAGCTAGAAAGAGAACCCCAATCTCCAAAAGAGAGTCAGTGGGATAAAGGTACGCTCATAATTCAACAAAATTCTTTCAAACATGAAAAAAATTTGAATCTCTAGAATTCTTACAGCACACAAAAAAAAATATTTGATTTTTTCGACTTTGATTTTAAAACTTTGGTAGAAAAATATAATTTCATCGCGACCTGCTAAGACGAAAAGACGTCAAAAGTTTTATCAGTTTCTATACTTAGCTTATTCTTGATGATTTCAAATTATGTGGAAAAACGTCATGCGAGAGAGGGGAGCATCTGGAGAGGGAAGAGAAGGTGGAGAGGGGGGCTGGGTTGATGTCCGCAGGCGGAGTCGCTCAAGGAAGGAGGGAGGCGGGCTTCGTCCGCGAGAAGCTCCTCGGGGCGTTCATCCCGTCCCAAGGAGTAGGCTGCCTTTCGGGCGGGGATGTTATCGGTGTGGATCGTTAGGCCACTGGGCAAGGCAGTGTAGAGAACCCGTTCGTTGCTTTAGGTGCTTGGGCTTCGCACATCGCAGTAGAAACTGCAGAGGGGGAGGCCAATCGGGAAGGGAGGAATCGTTATCCGCTACTACACCGCGGGTCCTGATAGGGGAAGGAGGAGGTAGAGGAGCCCTGTTCAAGGGGACATCGGATGTGGGCTTGATTGCGGGAGGAGGCTTCAAAGGGGATGTGGCTGCCTTGTCGCCTTGGAGGGTTGTGGTCAGAGGCCTGACCGGATGCAAGATGGAAGCTCTGTTGTCGTTGACGCAAGCAAAGAGATTGCTACTCAGGTGGCGGTGCGTGCGAGAGGATGATGGTTACTTGCCACAGAGAAGTCTATATCTGGTCAGAGTGAAGGGGATCCCCCTTCTATGGCGGAACCTGCAAAAGATCAGGACGCTGCTGGGAGGGATTGCCGAGGTGAAGGGTTTGGCTACCACTGGAGTTCTGCCGGGGGAGGGAGTAGATCCGCTGATCTGGGTGCATCGGCTTCATCCGCGGAAGCTTGGCTGGTGGACGGTGTTCGTGGAGGGAAGGCGGCTGCAGCTGGAACTATCGTCAGCGGTGTCGAAGATGGGTTGGGAGGTGTCTCGGCAGCAGCACGGCGAGGCATCTCCCGGGGGGGGGGGGGGGGGTCGGGCCCGCTGGCCGGACCCCCGATAATCACGCCGGTGGTTACTCCGCGTCCCCTGGTCTCCGTGCCTGTTGGTATTCCTAATTCAAACGAGCATGATGGGGCGACTTCCAAGGAACGTCCAATACGTGCGTCAACAACGGCGGTTACAAATGGTGTAGGCACGCCCGAGATTAACTTTGGAGCAATTAATCCATTACTAATTACACGGGCTGCCAGCATTAATTTTTCTGGAAATGGCCAAATCGTGGATTTGCATGGAAATGTAGGGGACCACAAAGATGGGCAATCAATATGGAATTCCACGCAGGATGATTTTGCAACAGTGGCATTGGGTAGGGCGAGGAGCCCACCCGTTTGGTCAAAGAACCCTCAGCAAGGTACGCGGATCTCGTCGATTCCGGAATTTAGACCCATAGGCAAAGCAGACCCAAAGCTGGGAGGAGATTTGGGGCAGGACCCTTCTATACAGTTGGTTGTGGACCTCCGACAAACAGCTATGGTGGAGGACGGTCTGGAGCCGGGTTTGGAGCGTGGGTGTTGGTCGGGCCGATTCGAGGGGGGCACCTCAAAGGTCCAGGGGCTGGCGGTGGTGCTGGGCGCCAGCGCGGGAGAGGTCGAGGTGGGAGAGGCAGGGTTGGTGGACGAAGGGATGTGTGCGCTTCCTCAAGGGCCGGTAGGGGAAGGTTTAGAAGTGACAGAAGGTGGTTTAGAAGGGGAGGGCAGGGGGTCGAAGGGTTCAGAACAGGTGGAGCAGGGGGCTGGAGGTGTAGCGCTTGGTGGTGGGGGGAGCGGGTAGGGTGGTGCTTTGAGCGGAAGCCGCGGGGATGGAGGAAAAAGGAAAAGCGAAGGTTGAGGATGGAGTCGAAACGGCATCTGGAGGGTAAGGATGAGGTGTGCGGTAATGAAGTATCCGAAGGGCAGCCTTCGCCTATTGGGAAGCCAAGTTTCTTCAGCTTGCTTGATAGGCATTTCGCGGAGAGCTTGGGCGTGGTTCCGCCAAGAGGGATGACTAAAAAGGTTGCCAAATGAAGGTCCTTTCTTGGAATGTGAGGGGGTTGGGTCGTCCCGAGAAACGACTAGGGGTAAAGAATCTAATAGGAGATGCTCATGCGGATGTTGTGCTGTTGCAAGAGACGAAGATATCAAGGGCTGGGGGAGAGGCCTGGAGAGATTTGGGAGGTGGATCTTTGTTTGACTTCACAGAGGTCGAGGCTCAGGGAGCAGCTGGCGGGCTCCTGACTGGTTGGAGGAGGCATGACTTTGAGAAGGTGGCGGAGAGAAGATCTTTGTACTCGCTATCTGTGCGTCTGAAGAGGAGGAAGGATGATGTCACGTTTATTGTGACCAATGTTTATGGGCCTTCAGATTCAACGACGGTTTCCTTGGCAGCAGATATCTCCGAGGTGGGAGCGAGCAGAGAAGAGGGCATTTGGCTGATTGGTGGTGACTTAAATGTGACCTTATTGCCGGAGGACAGACCATTGAGGGGCGGTGGACGTGATGCTGGTTCAGAAGATTTCAGGAATCAGATCCACACATTGGGGCTCACAGTCATTGATGCAACAGGTTGTGCCTACACATGGCGGAATGCTAGATCAAGATCAAGGCTGGACAGATTTCTGCTTTCATCTGAGGGAGTGGAGTTTTTTCCCCTCTCTCGAGCGTGGTCGTTGCCTCGGAGTCAATCTGACCATACACCAATTCTGTGGTCTTCTGAGGAACATCAGCATCCTAAGTCTTTGTTCAGATTTGAACGAGCATGGTTGATGGAAGAGGGGTTTAGGGAGGAGGTGATCGCGAAGTGGAGAGGATGGCAGGTGGAGGGGTCGGTAGTAGGGCGGCTGGCTTCAAAATTAGTACTGTTGAAGAGATTCCTGCTCGATTTCAGACGGGGTGTCAGGACGCAACGGAGGGAGAAAAGGCGGGAAGCTCAGCAGGGGGTCGTCCGACTGGATGGGCTAGAAGACCAGAGGGGCCTGAACCATGATGAGGTAATGGAGCGGGCAAGGCTGCTGGAAGAGTTACTTTTAGAGGATAGGAAGGAAGAAGTGGAATGGAAGCAGAGATCTAGGCAGAAATGGCTGCGCGAGGGGGACGCAAACACGAGGTTTTTTCATTCGATGGCCTCAGGTAGAAGAAGGAGGAATTTTATTCATAGTCTCCAAGTTGGAGGGGAAAGGGTGGTGGGTGAGGCTTTTGTGGGAAGGGCCCTGAGGGGCCATTTTGTGGATATGTCGAGGAGAAGGAAACGTGAAGGATGGGGGTGACATGGAGCAGGTGTTGAGTCATTGACGGAGGTGCAGGCGTCTGGTCTGGAGGCGACTTTTACGGAGGAGGAAATTAAAAGCGCGGTGTGGGGGTTGAACGCAGATGGGGCGCCGGGTCCGGATGGTTTTCCGGTGTTCTTCTACAGGGAATTTTGGGACGTACTGAAAGAAGACGTTATAGCGGTGCTCAATGAGTTCAGAGATGGCAACAAAGGATTCGAGAAAGTGAACCGGGCAATGCTCTTTCTTCTTCCCAAGAAGGAGAACCCGATCAAGGTGGAGGACTATAGGCCGATTGCGTTATCCAATGCAATCTACTTGATTGTCGCCAAGGTTTTAGTAAATAGGCTCAGGCGAGTGCAGGGTGATGTAATCCTACAAAATCAGACTGCTTTTATCCCAGGCAGACAGATGGCAGACGGACTGGTTATGGCATCCGAGATTTGCCTTGCGTGGCGCCGGGAAAATGTGAAGGGTTTGGTATGGAAGATCGACTTCGAAAAGGCATACGACTGCGTAGATTGGATCTTCTTGTGGGACTCGCTTCGTCGGCGTGGCTTCACCGACCTCTGGATAGCCTGGATGAAGAGGTGCGTCACGACCTCATCTTATACAGTTTTGGTGAATGGGAGACCGGAGGGAGGTTTTTTCCAGCCGCAAAGGGGCGTGCGACAGGGATGCCCATTAGCACCAATGCTATTTGTTCTGGTGGCAGACGCTTTGGCGGTGATGTTCAGGAGAGCGGTTGACGGAGGATGGTGTGAGGGATTCCGTAAGGGAATCATCTCTATTCCACTATTACAATATGCAGATGATACAGTGATTTTCTTGGGCGGTACAGAGGAAATGCATAAAAGAACAAGGCTGTTAGTAGAGATCTTCAGCAGTATCTCTGGTCTCAGGATCAATAGAGATAAGTCTGTGGTGATTCAATTTGGGATGGATGAGGAGGAGAGTGAATCAAGGAGTACGCTTTTGGGCTGCCCCCTTGGGAAGTTACCCATTACTTACCTTGGGCTACCACTTGTGGCGGGGAGGTTAAGGAAAGCGGAGTGGGAGGTGGTCCTTAGGAGATTTGAGGAGAGACTGGCAGGTTGGAAGGCAGTCAATCTATCTAAAGGCGGGAAGTTGATACTACTTAAGCATGTGTTATCGGCTATTCCAATCTTTTTCTTTTCAACTCGGTTGATGCCGGCAGGTGTAAGGAAGAAGATAGAGATGATGATGAGAAGATTCTTTTGGTCAGATGGGAAGCAACAAAGATCAGGTATACATCTGGTTGGTTGGGAGGAGCTCACGAGGCAGAGAAGCGAAGGAGGCCTTGGAATTCGGGATATAAGTAGCATGAATAAGGCACTTCTGGCTAAGTGGGTGGTGCAAATTTGGGGTGGTACAGATAGACTGGCTATCCAGCTCGTACGAACCATCTATGACGTCAGAGGCTCAATGGAGGCAGGCAGAGTGCGTTTTGAGTCGTCACTTTGGAGCGGGGTTCGTGAGGTTTTACCACAGGTGAGGGCGAGAATGACACCAAAGTTGGGGGCTGGGGAGTTTTTTAGGTTTTGGCTGGACAACTGGACAGGGGAAGGAGCTCTATGTAATAGGTTCCCAAGATTATTTGCTTTGGCGGCAAGCAAGGGATCTTCGGTGGCTGAAGCTATTTGTTCTGGTTCGTGGAACCCGACTTTTGTGTATGAGCTTTCGGGGAGAAGAAGAGACGACTTGGACAGAATGAGGTCTGAACTACCATCTACTAGTTGCTTATCCCAGGGAAGAGATCGATTTGTATGGGAGGGGGAAAGATTCTCGGTGAAAAAGGCATACATATTGTTCAGAGGGACAACGGAGGACCTCGACCCAGACCTGAAACAAGATATGAAGATTATTTGGGCAAGCAGGATTCCTTGCAGAGTAAAGATCTTTCTTTGGTGCCTCAGAAGGGGCAGGATATGCGACAAGGAGAGAAGGAGCAGATTGTTCGGTATTCCAGATGCTCGTTGTGATAGATGTGGCGTG
Source organism: Ottelia alismoides (assembly GCA_037367405.1). NCBI lineage: Eukaryota > Viridiplantae > Streptophyta > Magnoliopsida > Alismatales > Hydrocharitaceae > Ottelia > Ottelia alismoides. Next base: position 512,588 of record JAZKJV010008117.1, on the reverse strand, counting down.
CAAGCGGAAGATGCAGAACATTTGTTTTTTGCATGCCCTTGGTCGCTGAAGGTTTGGAATGAGGTGGGACCGTCATGGGTGCAGCATGTTGGTTTCACCGATTTCTGGAAGTCGATAAGACGGATGGGGATGAACTCCACAGATGATTGTTCTTTACCGTTTGCGGTTCTTTGGACGATCTGGGGAGGAAGGAATGATGTAATTTTCAAAAATCAAAGGTTCTATCCGGAAAATGTAATAGCAAGTTGTCTCTCCCTTTATCGTTTCTGGTCCTTAAGGTAATGTATCTTCTTATCAATTATTATAATGAATAGTTTCTGGCGGTGAATCTCAAATCGGGATTTCACCCTCTTTCTTCTCAAAAAAAAATTATGTGGAAAAACTCTTTTCTTTGGTAACTCTATGATGAGCGTTTTTACTGGTTTTAGTTAAGTTAATTATGAGCTTTATATTGTCGTTGTAACCAAGTACTAGAGCTTAAGCATTCAATAATACCCGTATAGTGTTAAGTATGGGGTTGATTCCTCAGGGACACTTTTATTTAAGGAGTTCTTCTTGTGAGATATTGACAACTAACCTAGGTTAAAGTGGAGTCTTCTCTATTTGTCTTGTCCTAATGGCTGATACTTTTAATGTTGGTGATTCAATTTCTGTTGATTTCAGATATTAGAGTATCGTCTTGCCTTGCAACTCCCTCGCTTTACACAACATGCTTGAGGAACAAATACTTTATGTCCATGCGTCAAGTCTCAAAGATTTGTGATTTCAAATGCAGATAGATATTTGCTAATTTTCATGCTCAGACCAACTAATTCCCAATATTTGTCCTAGTTTGGCAAATCACGTCATTGTATGATTGTGAAGGTTGTGAGTCACAATTATTCAGACCAATAAAATCGTGCTCCACACGCATTTCTAATGTTTAGTATTCATTGAAATATCACTTATAGCTTAAAGAGAGCATAAATCATTCACCACTAGACTACTTAACTATTTTCATATGAAAATCACTCATTGTATCGAAAGCAATAGCTGCTGCTAACCATTACCTTGTCTGTATCAATGATCTTTGTAATCTTAGAACCTCAATGATTATGTAGATCATTGCGACATTCCTCCAAAGGATCAAGAAATGAACTTAATACACTACAGTACTCAAATAACATGATATTTAGGATAAAGGGACAAGGCTACAGAATCTGATATCTAAACGAAACTTACAACTTCACAAACAGACTAGATAAGAAAAGAAAGTTAAGCATACTACAAAGTTCTACTTAAGCTACTTCTATTTTATCAAAAACTTAACCACTGCAAGAGAGAGATGTAACTAAAACGGAGAGTAACAACCCATGCTCAGAGATTCTTAAGGTTGAAAATGCATCACCCTAGTTGGGTTGGTTTGAGCTCTTTTGAGCTATGAACTTCAGTAGATGGCTGGTGAAGGGAGAGTGATGCGTCCACGTTGCTCCTGGTGAGTGGTACTCTTGCAGCAAGATGAGCCTAAGCTCTCTCAAGGGCTTCATCAGGGTCCCAAGTTGGGTCTATTGGCAAGCTTCCTTCACCTATATGCGCCAAGGATCGTGTGGTAGGGAAGAGCCAGTAGAGCTTATCAGCAGAGGGTGCTTGCGTCCTTGTGATTTCTTGATCGTTGAGCGACAGTGACTCCAAGAGAGGGGGTAGGTTGCCAAGAGAGAGTGGTTCTTCGTCCCCTTCTTTAAGGTCAATGTCTTCGCATGAAGATGTGGTTAGATTTTGTTCGGTGGTTGGGAGAGAATGTGGTGGCACGTAAAGGAGGTTAAGAGGGTTGTAGATCTAGTTGGTGAGGAAGGGTGTGTATGGAGATTGTGGATCCTGAGGTAATAATGCTCGCGTGAGAGAGATGTATGGGTGTACTGAAGTAGGTAATAATAATGGTATTGGCGTGGGTACACGATGGCTAATTCCTCATACAAAAGGTGGAGATTATCGGCGAGGAAGAAGGATGGCTGTTGCGGGTAAGCACCTTCATTGATCCTTGGAATGAGCACCCTGGAGCTCGGATCTCATCCTCTTCGCCTTTGATACATTCTCACATAGCGGTGCCAAAACACGTTGCAGGATCACCTAAGAAAAGAGAGATGAAGTGAGAGATGAGATATCACAAATGATGAAGATGAACATACTTATATAGAACTGTTGAGATGGGGTGAGATGCTTGGTCGCAAGAGGGGGTGTGGGTCATTAATAAAGATTCTCAGACCAAGTGGACGTGTGGGGCTCCTGGCGAGAGGCTGAATGGTCAGAGATATGGGAGACACCCCTTGGGTCGAGCGACTTAAAAGGGATGGTGGATTGTTCATACACTGCTCCCTCCTGTTGTTGGTTGTCATTATGCTTTCAAGTAGAGAAGTGGGCACAACTTTTCTCCTTCTTCCTCTTTTGATGGGAAGGTTCTCCATATGGATAGTCGATGTGGTGCTTGTGAAGAGGAGACGATGTGCTTTCTCTCTAGGGTTCTAAGAGCAAGGTTTTACGGATGTTGATATCATCATAATATCTTCTTTTGTAGGGATTGTCATTATGCTCAAGGGAATACTAGTCTCGATGCATGTCTCTTTAGGAGTTGAGGTTACATGAGAATGTTCAGGGGTTGGTGGCACTGCATGGGCAGTTTGAGGAAGGCGACACCCTATCTCCTAAGCCCTTACTTTGGGTAATTTTTTTCTATGCCATTGGGGTTTTGCATTTTGTGTTATCCTTATGTAGGTAGGTTTGGGGAGAGGGAGAATTGGTGTATCCCCCCCCATGTCCTTTCTCTTGCTATAATCATCGAGAGGGTCCTAGGTCTCAAGTAGTTGTTTTTTGCCTTTTGCATATATACCATTGTATTTTAGTGTTCTTCTTTTATCAATATTTTGTGTATGCCTTTAATAGTTTACGAAATATGTTGTTTAATTATGCGTGAGATATAATATTGGTTATGCTTTTCGTCATTTTCCAATTCCCTTGAATCCTACCTCATTACACATGTGGTTACATAATGTTGTGATAGTACATCGAGTTGGAATTCATTGAGCCTTTTATATTTAATCTCATTTTAATTAGGCTGATTATGAGTGAATTATTTATAATTTACCAAAAAATATATACTGGAATTAAAATTTTCTGGACTAAATCGAAATACAAAAACCCGCAAGCGTATACATGCAAAATCGTCTCCTCACGTGGGACGACACATGGGGTGACATGGATTGGACCCGGTTGCAAACAGAATGAAGGCTGGGAGTTTCTTTCAAAAATTACAAAAATAATAAATGATAGATGAAAGTTTTGATATTAAATAATAACTTACAAAAACAAAGGGGCGAAGATTGTAAAATATCCCCTATATGACATGATCCAACGAGCGAGACTCACCTACTTATCCACGTGGCAGGATCGTGATGCACGATGCCCCTTCGATCTTCAACGGTATGGATTAGATATTATGGAGGAGATCAATGGCCGTGGTTCGCAAAATCTGACGGCAACTGTGTGATCTAGTAGACCGGACGATCAAATAGCTCATGGCTAGAAGAATGCAGGAAGAACTCGCCACCGACGAGCTTCAATCTAGTTCTAATCGCTCCTCCGTCCTCCTCGTATGCCCCTGCTGGCTCCCCATGCTCATGCGGCTGTAGTGCACTTGTTGGATAGCACAAAGAGCTCCGGAGCTCATCGGAGGATATTTGGAGTGCAAGGATACCTGGAGGGTCTTCCTGAAGCAAAACAATGCTCAGAAGCCCCCTTCAAGACCTGCAAAAGAGTCAAAGACATTAGCGAAGTAGAGGCGAAGGTCTTGGCTTTTATTTGATGAAGAATCGAAGCAAAATAGGCGATGGCGGTGAGGTCTCCAGCGAGGCGGCAGAGGGAGAGCTTGGTTTGCAGATCTGGAGCAGATCTGGTTGGCTAGTGAAGTGGAAAGCATGGAGAAATGGATAGGCAAGGAGATGAGGGCATTTGGGGCTTTGGAACACGATGCGGTTTTGCTCCGGCGAACTACGAAATGGTTTTTTACGATAAGGCACACAATTAAAAGCTAAACTTATATCATAACATAAAATCTACTAAAATCTAGCTAGAAAGCAAAGAAAAAGAGACTCAAATGTTTAGAGACACGAGTTGGTACCTCGACGATGGTGCTCCGATGGAGATGGCGGAGATCACCTTGAAACCACTCCCTCGACCATGCGAAGGCTAGGCAAGCAAGGTGTCACTTTGCTCGATGCATTGGGCGCATCAGAAGACGAAGAAGGTGCGACCAAAAGGGACTCAAAAATTTGAAGAATCTCGAGTAGAGGATTATGTACATGTGGTTGAACAAGGGGGAACATTGAGATGCAACACTCGTCTCAGATACCCAAGCTTCGAGGAATCGAGGACGCATGATAGAGGGATGAACGAGGAAGAAAAGTGTAGAAGAAATCATTCCATTTCGATGATCACATCGATTTGGAGAAAAAGGAGAAAATTGGGTCAAACAATAGGCTTGACAAGGGAGAAGAGTTGATCGGGGTCAACTTTTGAGTCCCCCTTGTTGGTCCATGTGGAACAAAAAAAAGGCGAGTCAAAATTATTTAAAAATCAATAATAAATAATAAATGATTTTATTAAATTAAAGTTATAATATAATTTTTTATTATTTTTTGCAGTATTTTAATATAAATTTTATTTATTTTTATGATTTTATTTATTACAAGTCACTTTTTTGGGTTTCATTTATAGGTATATTTACCTATGTTTTAAGTATTTTATTTTTATTTTATATTTTTGATTTTATCATTTTATTTTATATTTTATATATTTATAACTTATTTTAGATACATAAATATATTTATATTATATTTTTCTGATATATTATGTACACTTAAATAAATATACATATTAAATATATAGGTATAAATATAAGTATTCCATCTATGTATTTATCTTTATTATTTTATTTTTATGTTTTCTTTACAATTTTATTCTGTTCTAAATATGTAACTATACTAAATAATATTTACAAAATTATAAAAAAAATTATAAAATTATAAAAATAATATATAATAAATAAAATGAATATTTGATTCATGTATATTGTATAATAGGGGTCCAAAATCTAACTTTCACGCCTTAACTCTAATTTAAATGAAACTACTTTCATTAAATAGCTTATTAAAAGTTATATACAATTAAAGGTGATTTTGATACATTTTGAATTTTTATTGAGGAGATAAGGGTTTGGAAAGTTTGGGTTTTGGCCTTTTATTCTGAGTATAAAAAGTACACAGTATATTATTTTTGTGTAAAACTAATTTTGTATTTTTCTATAAATTATTATATACAACTTTTATGTACAAAGTTTCTTTATTTGAGATATAAAGGATTGAAATAAAATAGATCTTAAAAATACAATATTGATGAATAAAAGAATGATATTTTTACTATCTTTTTGGCCCTTATCTCCCCCTACTTTATTCCTTGCCGACCCAGTCATCAAGATGCCTAGGTCTCGGGGTGTAGGGTCATAAAATACCTTTGGTATTTTATTCTTTTTATTTTATTTTCTTTATTCTGTAATTTTGGTATTAAAATTAATATTTTATATACTATACATGGAATAAATAATGAATGTCAATTTGTAAAAAAATAATGCTCTTTACATGCATTAGCTAGGGTTTTTAAGGACAAAATGATAGAATAAAGGTGATGAAATGGAGATTCATCACCCCCTATGCCTGCCTTTGCTAGTTCCTAGAAAACACTTATGCAATAAGTGCAGAAAAATGAAAATAAAGAAAAGAAAAATGAAGAAAGTGGATTGATGTTAATTTTCAAACTTGTCTTCACAAAATCAATGTTTAGAGCTTTAATCGGACCTTTGGATTTTAGGTGTGGTCAAAACCTTATTGGGAATGGATTTGAAACACAACAATTTTCAAGAATCCTAAGACTCTGCTCAAATATCCTCAATAGCAAGGTCAGAATAGATCAACTCATTTGCAAACCCTTGTGACTCTGAATCTATCTTGGACAATATGTGAGATAGGTAGCTCTCCTCGACTGAAGCGATAAAAGTCAGTCTTATCCAACATGGTGACCCTAATTCCCCAATCCGACAACTCTTTCTCGAGAAGCAGGGTATTCCCTTCTAAGTTCAAGTATAATCAACTCAAGAAGAGGAGGTGGAGAGAAGAATGGACATCAATCAGTGTAGCAACCTATCCTATGATGCTTGGCTAGTGTAGGGAAGTCATCCAGCTGTAGGATCACAAAAAATGTGACTTTGAAGCTCAAGCTTACTTATTGACTATACAAATATATACACTCTGACATACATGTTATTTTCAATCAGGTCTGTCCAATTTTTTGAGTTATTGATTTTTTTACATTTTTGTTGAATACTATGCACAACAGCATTTACATAAGGACTTTTCTTCTTGAACCAATAGACTATCCCTATTTTGAAGTATTATTGAAACCCTACAACTTCTGTATTTAGACCTAGTCTCCATTGGATCGGGTTGGGGTACAATGACCACAAATGTGTGACTACCGATGTTTCCGTTGGCTTGTGTCTCATGCCGGTAAATCCAACCCTCAACCATTTCAACTAAGTGAGCAATGTGCAAGGCACAAATGTACAAGATTGGTCATTATTAACAAGAGTCATGTGTGCACCAAAATACTCTACTTAGGAAGACAAGATGACAACGAACCAAGTCTCGTGATCTTAAAGAATTAAGTCAACTAGACCTGAAGTACCTCAATTCCAGTTCCTATAGGCTTTCTGTGATTAAGTATATTTAAGGTCCAACAAAACTCCAATCTTTGGATTTATTTTAGACTCGTTCAATTATCAAACTCAGTCCGAAAAAATGCAAATATTATACACAATGCAAAAAATACTTTTGTGATGTGATTTTCAAAAATTGAACTTTTTATGGGTTTTTGAAAAGGCCCTGTAAATTTTTAAAAGATTTGTAAATGATTTTGCAAATTTTTATGGGTATTTGTAAACTTTTTAGGTATTTTTCAAAACAAAAGATTTTTGAAAGAAAAGATAGGTACAAATATTTACACGGGGATGCATCTTATATTTACAAGAGTTGGGTTTTTAAGCATTTACAAGTTATAAAGGATTACTATTACATACCCAATTCTCAAAAATAATTTGAAAAGATTTTTACAAATAATTTGAAAAATAACTTGACAAATAATTTTTATAAATAATTTACAAAATTTGAAAATAATTTTGCAAATATTTTTTTAATATATATATATATTTCAAACTAATTTTTGCAACTTTTTTTAAAATCATTTGCAAATAGATTTTCAAATATTTTATTTCATATAAAGAAAAGAAGTTTCTACAAACAAAAATATTTTTACAAAGGTTGAAATATTTAACAAACATTTTTCAAATATTTTTCAAAAGATTTTTCAAAAGGTTTTTCAAACTATTTTTCAAATATTTTGCAAAAAGTAATTTTAACCTGATTATTAATTAATATACACAAAGAATTTCATATTTGTGCATACTATTTTTTATTAATTAACTATATTATTAAAAATACGAAAGTACGAGTTATGGCTAAAGTATATACGAAGTATATACGAACCCCCTATACTTAGCTAGAGCTATGTCCTCATAGATCAGAGAGAAAAAGACAAAGACATAACTCGTACTGAGTATAGAAAAGCCTAAAGAATAACGGGTAAGGAATGAATGAGAAGTCAGTTGTCCTCCCTATACTTAAGATAAAGTAATCCTAAGTCTAACAGACTGTACACAAGGCATGGAGGGTCAAGGTGGGAATAAACAGATCACACTCAAACCGTCTCCCCCTATACTTAAAGTAAGACATCCCTAAGTATAGATAAGAAGAGGAGATGGTGGAGGGGACAAAAGAATGACAACTCGGGATGCACACCCACTATACTTAGGACAAAGTACGCCCTAAGTATATCCATGAAGAAGGGGTGACACCTTTGGTAGAAAAAGAAAAATGAAAATGAAAAGAAAAGAAGAAGAAAAGATTACTCAACTCATTTACCTCTCCCCTATACTAACAGAGTACGTCCTAAGCAAGGAAAAAACACATGGAATGAGGTAGATAGGCAAAAATAGAAGATAGAGGGAAGGAAAATGAAAGCGTATATACAAAGAGGTGGATGTACGGAGATCAAAAAGGCCGAAAGAGAACCTTATTGCATGATCACTGAGGAATGGATCCGACAAGGTGCATGTCGATATCGGGGTCAGCAGTAGACATAGACCGATCAGGATCGACCTCATGAAGATCCTCAGCAATCTCGAATGGGAAAGGCACGAACTGGTCATTTGAAGTAGTGTGGTTGTGTTCGACCTGAGGGGTCTCTACTAAGTCATCATCAAAAGACTTGAATTCCTTGATGAAAGCAATAAGGTCAAATTCGTCCTCTTCAGTCTCTACTATGTCTGCCTTCCGTTGAAGGGTGTCTACAGTGTAAATACCATGGATATCATCAATGCATTGCCATTCACTAGAAGAGGAAACTCCAAGGTCTATGCTTTCCGAGTCTTCCTCATCAAAAAAGAATCCTCGGATCTCAGAATCATCCATCAAAAAGAAAAACTCTATATCAACAGATATGTCATATTCCACAGGGCCGGCTAACACAGACACACACTTGTGGGGTACGGGTCTCTGGTCAACAGTGGGTGTAATGATCAACACATCTCTCCTGATATCAGAGTGGAAGTAAAACTCTCTAAATCCATAATCAATAACGTCTCTCGTAGAGGTGAGGAAAGGTTGTCCTAGGATGATTGGAGGATACACCATAGGGGTGGAGATCTCCATGGGCAATACGATAAAGTCAGCAGTGAAGCACATACCTTGAATCTGAATGACAACATTCTCTAGAATACCCCTCAGCCTCTTGACAGATCCATAAGCAAATTGGATCATCTTGATTTTCTTGAGAGGCCCTAAGTTAAGAGATTGTACCAACGAGAACGTTATTATATTAATTGAAGTAATGCCATCAAAAAGAATGTGGTCACAAGAATGGTCAGAGACGGTGCAACTTACAAGAGGTGTGATATGTTCCCATTCCTAGTGTTTGAACGTTGAGAGATGGCGTAGGCAGTGGCCATGGTCAAAACGTGTCGCTCAGATCTGCTCCTTTGCTTTCTCTTCTTGGGTTTAGGAGCAGATAATTGAGTCAAGCCCTGACGAAGTGGGGTTTCCATGATCTCATGAATAGCTGCCACCACTTCAGTTCAGTCAACATTTTTTTGAAATTTTGGACCTCCTCCATACAAGGGAGAAGATCAGAATCATCATCTATATAAGGATGATTAAGAGAAGACTGTATAGTGTCACCCTTGGGGTCGTAGGTGGGAACTAGTGTGTGTGTGTGTAAGTATAGGATCTAACATGGGTACCCTCTCCTCACACAATGACTCTACTGAATGTCTCCCGAATTCTTTTGTGTTTTTAAACTGTTCTCATTTTTTGTATTTTGGGTGATTGCAAGCTCTCATAGGCATCCTCGAATGAACCCATGCATCAAGCACCATTGTGGATCTTATTTATATTAATGAGGTCATCAATCCTATGTTTCATCTGCTCCATCATCTGGGTCAAGTGCTCAAGGGTGAACTCCATGAGAGGCAACTCCAATAGCTCAGTCCCGGGTAGGTGATGTGGATGAAAATGTGATGATAGTAATGGGTAGAAGTCCAATGCCTGAAACTGTGGCTGAGGGATATTTGTACAAAAAGAAAAGTCAGGAGCAAAGTCCTCCTGATAAAATGAAGGTGGACCAGATGGAGGGTACGAGGGATCTGTAAAATCTGGATAAAAATCGCTCCAGTCGGACATGTCTGAAACAAAAGAAAGGGATCAAGAGAGCGCTCGGGTCAAGTCAAGATATGTGATAAATCCACGATTCATCACCTTTATTCTTTTATTTTAGCTTCATTTCCTTAGTCAAGCACCTGTAGATACCCACTAATTCCATGAATTTATCATTTTGCATGCATTTGTTAAATATGCATTTTAACACTTTTTGTACATATAAAAGAATAAAGAAGAAAAGAAAAAGAAAATAAAATAAAAGATGTATTTATGCAATAAATGCATACTGACCCAAACTCCGAGAGATGGTCAAGACTTGACCTGATTGATCATGAATAAAGTAGGGGAAGATAGGGTCTGCAACTCAACAATCCAAAAATATTTTGTATATGTTTTTCCTCTATATTTGTATAAAAACTTGTACTATTTTATTTATATATAAATTGACCTCAAATTAATTATTTTAATAAACAAAAGTTGTAAATAAAAATGTGTTGTAAAAAATAAAAATAATTGTCGATTAAAATAGCGTACATATTACAATTAATCACACTCAGAAAAAGCCGCAAAGCGATAATTGAAACACCAATCTGGCTCCATACGAGCTCAAATTGAATCAAAATCACTTCCATTATACTCTAAATTAAATTATTTTTCAAATGGTTGCGGTTTCATAATTTTTGGAGTTACGGTTAAAAAGTCGGTTTTCTAGGGTGTTTTGTGTAGTTTCACCACTTACATAGTTGTATAATTATTCAATTTATTTTTAATGTACATAATTATGAATATTATTTTCATTAAAAAATGTAAATAAAAAAATTTAAAAAATGATATAAAAATTATTTCCTTATTTGTACATGTGTATATTGTATTATATGTACATAATATTTGTATACAACTACTTTCCTTATATAAAAATTATCAAAAAATTTAATTATATAAGATTAATTAATTTAATTTAATTACAAAAATTATATTTATATTTAATTATTTAATTCTTTACTTGATTCAAAACTTACCTTTTATGTAAATATTTGATTTTATCCCTTAAATAACCACCATTAAGGTGGCTAATTAATTTTTGTAAATTATTAATTATTTTATTTTAATTAAATCAAAATTTAGTTTTTAAATAATTAGTTAATTTATTTTATTATTTTATTTATTTAAATGACCACTAATTACTTTCCTTATTTGTATATACCTTCCTTTTTTATTTTTCTTCTCTTTTTAATGGGCTCCTCCTCCTTTCATTCTTTAATCAATCTTTGGTGGAGTGGAGCCCGATCTCCGAGAGAGATCTTATCGAAGAAGGGTGCCCAGCTTCCGAGCCGTCCGGTGACAGCACGTCGACCCTCGTCGAGGCCATCATGACGTTTCTGAACCTCGAGGTGAGATCCATTTTATTTCCTGTCATTTTTATTCTTAGGTAGATCGTGGATTAGATTTTTGTTCGTGATTATTTTTTAGATCTTAAAATAAAAAAAATCTCCACCAAATATTTTCTGACCCAACACTGATTTTTCATCTCATCTAGCGATCTATACATTTTTTTCTATCTCACGCAATCTTCCACCTTCGGTCACGTACGGTAACCGGAGATATGGATCTTTCTTCCATATCACAAGATCTGCCCATTCACATCCTCTATTTTGTTTATAAATAAATAAATAATTAAAAAACATATAATTATTTATCCTGTTTATCTCACATTTGTTTTTACAGGAAGAATAAAAAATTTTTATTTGATTTTACATCTAACCTTTGTGTTGCAGGAAAATTAAAAAAATAATAAAAAAATCTTTTATCATCTCTTTTTACATAAAGAAAACTAAAAAAATAAAACAAAAAACAAAAAATATACAATTTTTTCTAACATTTTCCTGCAGGTTAAATAAAAAAAAGAAAAAGAAAAAAAAGAAAACACAACAGCTGGGAGCAGCGTCGCCCGCACCCCCGCCGTCGCCGCCTTCCCAGCGGCGCCCCGACCGTCTCCAGCGGCACCTCCGCCTGCGGCGCTACCCGCGGCGCCGCCCGAAGCCCCCTGCTCGACTTCACCGTGCCCGAGACGTGGGACAGCTCCGCACTCCGTCGCGCGAGCCATCCCACCTCCAGAGCGTGGCCCGCTCCGCGCCTCCCGCGCGAGGCTGCACCACCTCCGCCCCCCTGACGCCGTGCCTCACCCTCCAGCCTTCTTCTTCGCCTTTCGCGCCTCTGTCGCGGGGAGTGTGTGTGGCAAATCCACCGACAACCTCCTGCCCCTCAGCCCGCCGACGCAAGGAAGCCACCAGCCCGCCACACACGCCTGACCGCCCCCTCGCGCCACCAGCCACGGCGGCATGCCCCCACTGCTCGCGCGCACCTCTCGGCCTCCGCCACGCCGTCCTCTGCCCGGCCACCTCCACCGACCGACCGCGCCCCTGTTCCTTTTGAGAGGCGGCGACGACCGACCCCCCATCTCCTATTGAAAAGAAACGAAAGGCTCTAAGAACCCTAGATTGGGGTTTTAAATAAAAAGGGAATTTTGGAAAATTTACAAAGAAGCACCTGGATCTTTTAGAAATTACAAAGACACCCTTGTCAACTCAAAAGCACGTGTGATATACTGGGTAAATTGCGATTCTGATTCTATATGTTGTTTTTGTTAATTTCTGAGGCAGAAATTTTAAATATTGACGTTTAGGTCCCTGTGCTTGCAGACTTGAATTTGCATGCCCTTTCTGATTAAATAAATGTTTTTATTAGTCAAACAATTTTCAAAAAATGATGTATGTTCCTGTTGTAGTTTTTATCATTGTGTAAATTTTTCATAAATTTTTATTGCCATTTGATATATTTAAAAATAAAAAACAATGTCTTTTTGCCTGCCCCAACTTTGAAAATTCATAAAAATTCGAAAATTAGTTTAAAAATTCCAAAAAAATTATTGTAGATGTGTTTCGTTGCCTTTTAATTTATGTCCAATTTGCATGCATTAACTCTTTATAAAAATCAAAAAATTATGAAAAATGAAAAATCTTAAAAAATTGCAGAAAACTTTAGAAAAATAAAAAATATGATCTTGGTCTCCATTTGTAGATATTTACATGTAGTTTAAATAAAAATAATTTCCAGGAATATTGGGCACTTTAAATATTTTTAAATTCCAAAATATTCTTGGTTGTCTACTATTTTATACTTTTTTCACTGTTTGATTTTTAAAAAATCACAAAAATATCAGAAAATTTTGAAAAAAATATCAAAAATATTTTAAACTATATAAAACACAAAAACATTTTCTTTTTAATTTTCTGAATATTTTTTATTAGTTTAAAAAATATAAAAAGAGTGCGGTGTTGTGTGTTTTTATCCTTTCTGCCTTATCCGAAAAATAAAAAAATTAAAAAATTCAAAAAATCACTAAAAAATCATTTTCGAAATTTGACTACTTAGTTTTTTTAAATCGTGCTCCTTGTGTTCGACCCTGGTCGCTATACTAGGTAAATAGAATAGCGAAACTGCTTACATTTGCTTCTTATTGATTTATCTTTTATTAAGTGGTTAAAAATATTTTTCTCGTTGATCGATTCGAGTGGTTGAGAACAACGACAAGAGTTGTCAGGCACGTCATCAGAATGACATCGTTGCCGGGGAGCACGGCTTTGTAGTCATTTTTCCTTTTTGTTCTAGTTGTCTCTATATTTTATAATTACCTTCTGACCATTCTTATTGGATTTTTATGCGAGGAACTGATTGGAGGATGACTTGGAGTTTCTTCTTGGAGGACCCGATTGATTTGAGAGAACAATTATTGTCTTGTAATAATTTAGGACTTTGAACTCTTATGGACTTGGACTCTTCTCGGGGTCTGTTTTGCCAAGTACCTGTACACTTGGGGGACCTCACCATTGTTTTTTGTGTTTTTGATTTCATCGCCATAACTCGCTATTTGATTCTCGCGTTTTTAGCCCCTAGACGTAGGATTTTTTTGTTGATTGTGACGTAAATAGCTAAGGCCCAACACCTAATAGACTATCTGTTCATATAGAACGTAATTGGACCTTGCTAAAAAATAAAAATTAAGAAGTTCTTCATGATCAATGGAAGCTGCTCGTCTAAGGCCGATTTCCTCGTGCATCATATAGTTAGTTTACTTTCTGTATTTAATTTATGCTTGGATCATATTGCATGTCGAGTGCTAGATTAAGGTACACATTTTCTATCTTTGCATGTATCATCGTATTTGACCATGCATTGGCTTTCTCGACTTCCTCCCCCTGTTTTTGGAATCAAATTAATCAAAGAGGAAATCGAAAAGTTCGTTAGGCTTTATTTTTAAAAAAATATAAAAAAATCATAAATTAAAAAAATTGGGACTGCTAATTGAACTTGACCCTTAAAATCAAACATAATTAATTCATACCACTATATTGGGAGAGCAATCCCCTCATTGTTTGCGCTTTTACTCGCTTGCACACACTAAGGAGTAGTGCCCAAATCCTATTAAAGCCTCCTAAGTATTTGTATAACTTGGTCTTGTTACTAAACTCTAAAATTGAAAAGATAAAAGACCAGATTGCTCATTCTTCACATTGCGTAGAGTTGGTGAATTGGGGGTTTGCCTTGTGTTTGAATGTCTTTGGTGTGATTGGTTACGTTTATCTTCTATCTTTAGCAGTCACCTTCTCTTTCTTTCACTCCCTTCTATCTCACCCTCCCTCCCTTCATTTTCCTCTCGTCATGATGGGTCACATTCCATTCAGCCGGATTTTGCGGCTTCTACATTTCATACCCATCATTCCCACCCACTCTCTTAGGAGGTCGGAACTCCATCTGATTTCCCATCTTCTCCCTACCCACCCTCCCATTTAGGACATGCTGTGAGTGAAGTCCGAGGATACCGGATTGTCCAAATACGAGACCTGGGCAATTACCTTACTGAGATGAGAGTGCATTCCATAAGCGATCATATTGAGAAGTTGCGAGCTTTAGATGACTTCTATCCTGACATGATGGATGAGTACACAGATCAGGAAGCACAGTCCACTTCTACTTTGAGACCCTTCATTCTAGATTTAGAGTTCATTGATCTACTGCCAAAACTTTTAGGGGAAGTGCACGAGGAACCTTATATGCATATCGTTTGAGGATATTTATGGATCACGATCATATTCTGGTATCACTTCTGAGGACATGATGTTGATTACCGTCCCATTTACACTTTAGAGTAGAGCCAAGAGTTGGCACAGATGATTGGGAAGGAAGATTGCTATGTGGGGAGATTTACGATCGTTGTTTTTGAAGAGATTTTACCCCCAGCGTAGAGCAGAGATGATGCGGTCTTGTATTCGTGATTTTTCAGTTGACCCCAAGGAGCCATTGATAGATTCTTGATTGCAGTTACGTAATCTTTTGAGGCGATTTCCAGATCATGGATTTTCAATGACTGGCCTTATCCACATCGCATTGAGGGGGAGGACCGTGGAGCAGATTACATATGTCACGACCTTGTGTGGTGGTTCATACCACAGTCCCGACCTGGATTTAGTTGAGACCATCTTGGATACACTTTCAGACATTCCATATTCACAAGATGATTTATTCGGGACAACACACGCAGGAGATATGACACCTATCGAGTGTGTGACACATTATGCCGATCTTGACAGCACACACCAATCAGAGGATATGGATGCTACTATTGTTCATATGATGGATGTGTTGAGTACCACTGTGAGTTCCCAGAGCCGGACATTGGGCGAGTTTACATTGGATTTGCAATCAGATTTTGAGCCAGTCCCGCACTTCCACATCGAGGATTCTTGGATTCTAGATCTGCTAGTATCCCAAGAAATAGAGGAGGAACCCACATCTCATCCATCCTTTGAGTCATTCCAGTATCCATGCCTAGTTGATTCAGTATCTTTTCTTCAGGAGATCTTCTCAGATTCAGAGATACATTTGGATTCATCTTAGAATAGAAAGCTTGATGAGGGACCGATTTTTGATTTGACAGATCTAGATAGTCCCATATTTGAGCCTTTTGTCCTCCCAGTTGGTGAGGTCAATATATTTCTGGAGGAACTGATATTTGACAGCATACATCCCCAATTTCCTGATGTTTCGGCATTACTCCCCGAGGGTTATCTGCGGGAGGATGTCACAGACCCTGTGTATTCGGTTTCACTTTTTGGGAGTGCATCCGATCTATCAGATCACGAGACCGAGTATTTTGATATTTCTGATCATGAGTTTGAGGTTTCTCTCCTCGACGACCCTCGCGAGGATGACCCGATCTTTGAGGTATTCAATGATTTTACTGATTTGTCTACATTATATGCATCGGGTATCAACCTTTTTAGTGAGTCTTCTGATCTTGATCTTCCTTATCTATTCGAGATGGTGATTGACGTGGAGGATTCCCTGACAGATCCTTCCTTCTCACATTCGACTTCTTCGGCTCTGCCCTTTCACTCCATTCAAACCTTGAGCCGATGATTTCTTTTGTGCTACTGGATCTCGATTTCATCTGCCCATCTCTTTACCCAGTAGCAGACACCCGCCTGATTGTTTACTTGGGTGTCATCGTTTACTCTGTTGATCTCGTCGTTGTTCTCCCACCGAAACTGCAATGACAGTACAGTATTCGCCTCACAAATACCGTCCTGAACCTTGATAAGGCAATATCCTAGCATTTGCACCCAGCTAGGTGCGTAAACTCTAGCGCTTGTTGAGAGGCACCTCAACATTGTTCCATCTGTATAGATCCATTTATCCATATCATACATTCTTTCTGTCTCACACCCCATCTCCATCTCATGATCATTCTATACTTAGGGTGTACTTTACCCTAAGTATAGGGGGTGCCATTTTTTATTATTCTTTTGATTCTTTTTACCTATGTTTTGATGCCTATACTTAGGGTTATTTTACCCTAAGTATAAGGGAGGTAGACTCTGTACATTCTACTCTTTGGTTTTCCCCTTGTATACAGTCTTTTATACATAGGATTACTTAATCCTAAGTATATAGGGATCACCGACTCCTATTGATTATATTTTTTTATTCGTCGTTGTAGTATAGTGTTCTTTTAACTTCCCAATACTTAGCACGAGTTATGTCTTCCTTTGCAGCTCTTTGATCACTATGAGGACATAGTTCGAGCTAAGTATAGGGGGTATCGTATATATTGTATATATACTTTAGCCATAACTCATACTTTCATATTTATAATATGGATAAAATAATGTGTAAATAGTAAAAAAACTTAAAAAACTAACTAATAAAAGGATGCAGATATTTCCACAAAATTCTTTTTGTATATACTGATTAATAAATCGGGTTAAAATATTTTGACAATATTTTGAAAGTAGTTTGAAAATCTATTTGAAAAATCTTTTGAAAACTATTTGAAAAATGTATGTTCAACCTTGTAAAAATATTTTGGCTTGTAAATTTTTTTTGTGTTTGAAATAAAATGATTTTGTAACAACTATTTGCAAATGTTTTGAAAATAGTTGAAAAATTATGTTGAAAATCTATATATACAGTTTGAAAAATGATTGCAAATAGTTTTCAAATGGTTGTAAAGGTTTGTAAAATTGTTTGGAAAAAATATTTTGGACTATTGTTTTCAAAACTATTTGTAAAATTATTTTCAAATAAATTTGAGGAATATATGCATCACAAAATAAAAAATCCAACTGTATATACCTATTACTCAAGTTGTAAATCCTTTCATCTAATTCTTGTAAATAATTAACTCACCCCTGTGTAAATATGTGTATCTCATCCCTAACTTAAAAAAAATTTGTTGTGTATATACTTGTATATATTACTAATCTTTTGTTTCTTTAAAAAAATGCATAAAAAATTCTTTTTGCATGTGCACCATTTTTCAAAAATCCATAAAAAGTTCAAAATTTGAAGATTGTTTCACAAAAAGATTTTGCTATCTTTTCCTTGCATGTACATATTTTCTTGCATTTGCATGAACATTTTTCAGGATAATTTTGACATTTAAACTAAGTCTAGAATAAATTTGAAGAATGGAGCTTAGTTGGACCTTATACACTTAATTTCAAAGGAACCTTATAAGAATTGGAGTTAAGACTTTTCATGTCCTAGTGACTTAATTCTTTGAGTCCATAAGACTATGTTCACATGTCATCTTGATAAGTCTAAGTAGAATATCTAACAACACACGCACGATTCTTTCAGATCATGGCTTACCTTGGACAATGCATTCTACACGTAGCTCTTCATGGAGGAGGTAGTGAGGGGGCAGAATCTTTTGCTTGGGGTAGCATACGAGGGTAGTACATCTAGGCAGAACCTCTCATCCTCCTCTAGGGAGGGAAGTGTGTCTCAACCTGGTTTGGTGATGTTGAGGTCTAAAGACAGGATGCTGTGGGGTTGCAATAATGCTTCAAAAGAGGGATAGTCTACTAGCTCAAGAAGACAAACTCCTTATGTACAAGCTGCACCTTGTATATATTATCAAAAAAGAGGGAAAAAAAGGAAAAAAATGCAAAATATCCAAAAAGTGGACATGCCTGATAGAAAAATAAAATGCCTACCGGAGTGTATATACAAGTGAAAAAAAAAGAATAACAGCTTCAAAGTCAAATGTGTGTGAGCTTGCAGCGGGTGACATGGCTACACTGGTCATGCATCCAAGGATATGTAACTACACTGGTTACCGTCCATTCTCATCTCCATCCCCTCTTCTTGAGCTGGTTGTACTTGAACTTAGAAGGGAATATCCCCGCTCCTCGAGGAAAGAGTTGCCAGACCAGGGATTAGAGTTACCTTTTTGAGAGAGGCTGTGTCTTTGCTACTTTTGAGATGAGGAGCTATATTTCACTTACACCGTACAAGTAAGAATTCATAGTCATAAGAATTTGTGTATGTAGACTTGTTCTAATCTGACTGTTGAGGAGACCTGAATAGGAGTCTTGTGGAACTTAGAGGCTATTGGGTTTTAAATCCATTTCCCATAAAGGTTTAACACACTAATAATCCAAAGGGCTGACAGAGCTCCATACTACAATTTTATGAAGATAAGTTTAAAAGTCAACATTGTTCTAACTTCTTTCCTTTTCCTTTTCTTTATTTTTGTTTTCACTTATTTTCCAAATAAGTGTTTGCTAAGGGACTAGCAAAGGTAAAGTATAGGGAAATGATGAATCCACGATATATCGCCTTTATTCTTTTATTTTAGCTTCATTTCCTTGGTCAAACACCTGTAGATACCCACTAATTCCACGAATTTATCATTTTGCATGCATTTGTTAAATATGCATTTTTAACACATTTTGTACATAAATAAAAGAATAAAGAAGAAAAGAAAAAGAAAAGAAAATAAAGGATGTATTTATGCAATAACTGCATACTGACCCGGATCCCAAGAGAAGGTCAAGACTTGACCTGATCGACCAGGAATAAAGTAGGGGGAGATAGGGTCTGCAATTCAAAAATCCAAAAATATTTTTTTAAATTTTTTTCCTTTATATTTGTATAAAAACTTGTACTATTTTATTTGTACAAAAATTGACCTCAAATAATTTATTTTTGTAAACAAAAGTTGTAAATAAAAATTTGTTGTAAATAATAAAAATAATTGCTAAATAAAATAACGTACATATTACAATTAATCACATGCAGAAAAGGCCGCAAAGCGATAACTGAAACACCAATTCCGGCACCATACAAGATCAAATTGAATCAAAATCACTTCCATTATACTCCAAATTAAATTATCTTTCAAATGGCTGTGGTTTCATAATTTTTGGAGTTACGGTTATAAAGTCTATTTTCTGGGGTGTTTTGTGCAGTTTCACCACTTACATAGTTGTATAATTATTCATATTTATTTTTAATGTACATAATTGTAAATATTATTTTCATTGTAAATGAAAATAAAAAAATTAAAAAAAGATATAAAATTATTTCCTTATTTGTACATACAATTATTGTATTATATGTACATAATATCTGTATACAACTAATTTCCTTATATAAAAATTACCAAAAAATTAATTATCTAACATTAATTAATTAATTTAATTTAATTACGAAAATTTTATTTCGATTTAATTATTTAATTCTTTAATTGATTTGAAAACTTACCTTTTATGTAAAGATTTGATTTTATGGCTTAAATAGTCACCATTAAGGTGGCTAATTAATTTTTATAAATTAATTAATTTTTTTATTTTAATTAAATCCGAATTTTGTTTTTAATTTATAAATTTATTAAATTAATTATTTTATTTATTTAAATAACCACTAATTACTTTCCTTATTTGTATATACCTTCCTTTTTTATTTTTCTTCTCTTTTTAATGGGCTCCTCCTCCTTCTTTCATTCTTTTATCAATCTTTGGTGGAGAGGAGCCCGATCTCCGAGAGCGATCTTGTCGAAGAAGGGTGCCCAGCCTCTGAGCCGTCCGGTGACAGCACGTCGGCCCTCATCGAGTCCATCACGGTATTTCCGAACCCCGAGGTGAGATCCATTTTATTTCCCGTCATTTTTATTCTTAGGTAGATCATAGATTAGATTTTTGTTCGTAATTAATTTTTTAGATCTTAAAATTAAAAAAAATCTCCACCAAATATTTTCCGACCCGACACCGATTTTTCACCTCATCTCATGATCTCTACATTTCTTTTTCTATCTCACGCAATCTTCCTCCTTAAGTCACGCACGGTGACCGGAGATACGGATCTTTCCTCCATATCACAAGATCCGCCCATTCACATCCTCTATTTTATTTATAAATAAATAATTAATTAAAAAACATATAATTATTTTTCTTGTTTATCTCACATTTATTTTTGCAGGAATAATAAAAAAAATTATTTGTTTTTGTATCTAACCTTTCTGTTGTAAGAAAATTAAAAAAAATAATAAAAAAGTTCTTTTATCATCTCTCTTTACATAAAGAAAACTAAAAAAATAAAACAAAAAAACAAAAAAAAATATACATTTTTTTCTAACATTTTCCTGTAGGTTAAAATAAAAAAAGAAAAAAAGAAAAAAAAGAAAACACAACAGCATGGGGTGGCGTCGCCTGCACCCCCGCCGTCGCCACCTTCCTAGCGGTACCCCGACCGCCTCCAGCGGCACCTCTGCCCACGATGCTACCCGCGACGCCACCCGAAGCCCCCTGCTCGACTTCACCGTGCACAAGACGTGGGACAACTCCGCACTCCGCCGCGCGAGCCGTCCCACCTCCAGAGCGCGGCCCGCTCCGCGCCTCCCATGCGAGGTCGCGCCGCCTCCGCTCCCGTGACGCCGCGCCTCACCCTCCAGCCTTCTTCTCCGCCAACCATGCCTTCACCGCAGGGAGTGTGTATGGTAGGCCCACCTACCACCTCCTGCCCCTCAGCCTGCCGATGCAAGGAAGCCACCGGCCTGCCACGCACGTCCGACCACCCCCTCGCGCCACCAACCGCAGCGATGTGCCCCCACCGCTTGCGTGCACCTCTCGGCCTTTGCTGCGTCGTCCTCAGCCCAACCACCTCCACCGACCGGTCGCGCCCCCTGTTCCTCTTGAGAGGTGGCGGCGACCGACCCCCCCCCCCCCCCCACCCCAACTCATGTTGAAAAGAAATGAAGGGATCCAAAAGCCCTAGATTCGGGTTTTTAATAAAAAGGGAATTTTGGAAAATTTACAAAGAAGCACCTGGATCTTTTAGAAATTACAAAGACATCCATGTCAACTCCAAAGCATGTGCCTTGGATGTGATATACTGGGTAAATTGTGATTCTGATTCTATATGCTGTTTTTGTTAATTTCCAAGGCAAAAACTTTAAATATTGACGTTTAGGTCCATGTCCTTGCAGACTGGAATTTGCATACCCTTTCTGATTAAATAAATATTTTTATTAGTCGAAAAATTCTCAAATAATGGTGTATGTTCCTGCTGTAGTTTTTGTCATTGTGTAAATTTTTCATAAATTTTTATTGCCAATTGATATATTTTAAAAAAATCAAAACATTGTCTTTTTACTTGCCCAAACTTCGAAAATTTATAAAAATTCGAAAATTAGTCTAAAAATTCCAAAAATTTTACTTTAGATGTGTTTTGTGGTCTTTAATTTATATCCATTTTTCATGCATTAACTCTTTATAAAAATCAAAAAAATATGAAAAATGAAAAATAATAAAAAATGTAGAAAATTGTGGAAAAATTCAAAAAAACTGATATTGGTCTCTGTTTGTAGATAGTTTAACATAAAATAATTTCTAGGAATATTGGGCACTTAAAGTATTTTTAAGTTGCAAAATATTCTTGGTTGTCCACTGTTTTATACATTTTTCACTATTCGATTTTTAGAAAATCACAAAATTATTAGAAAATTTTGAAAACATTACCAAAACATTTTAAAATATATAGAACACAAAAACATTTTCTTTTTAATTTTTTGAGTATTCTTTATTAGTCTGAAAAATACAAAAAGAGTGTGGTGTTGTGTGTTTTTATCCTTTGTGCCTTATTCGAAAAATTAAAAAAATAAAAATTCAGAAAACCACAAAAAAATCATTTTCAAAATTTGACTACTTAGTTTTTTTAAAATCGTGCTCCTTGTGTTCAACCCTGGTCGCTATACCAAGTAAATAGAATAGCGAAACCACTTATATTTGCTTTGATTGATTGAGATTTTCTTAAGTGGTTTAAAAAAATATTTTTTCTGTTGACCGTTCTTGGTGATATGGGTCACAACGACCATTGTTTATTTACATACTTAACCTGAGTTGTCAGGTGCGTCATCAATATGCAAGGGAAAAAGGCTTAAATGTGTAGATAAGATCGAGTATGCACAAACACAAACAATTATACATAAAACAAACCCCTCAATTCACCTACTCAACACTGTGATGACTATAAAAGTTTGATCTTTTTATCTTTTCTATTTTAGAGTTAGATGATAATTACAACATTGTACAAGCACGTAGGAAGGCCTGGGATTGGGGCACTACTCTTTAGTGTGTACGTATGAATAAAATGCTTAAACAATGAGGGGGTTACTCTCCCCAAGACAAGATCTTTTTTATTTTTAGGGTTGAGTAGACTTAGCAGTATCAATTTTTTTTGTTATCATTTTTTTTGTATTTTTAATGAGGCTGCACAAACTTAGCGAGGAGTCAATTTTTTTAGCTCCTACGTGATCAAATTAGAGGGAGAGTGTCGAAAAAGCAATGAAAGTGAAATTGATGATGAATGCTAAGTAGAAATGCTCACCTTGCCTCCAACTCTCTTCATGCAAGGATGCTAAGCAGAATTGAAACCTATCAATATGCAAATACAATCCAATGAAAGTGACCTAAAATACTAATTTCTATTAGCGTGAAGCACTAGATGCTAACTACTCATAACCAAAAGTCCAATCTTCAATGCCACTTGGTTCCCACCACAGTAGGTCCTGCAGATGTTGTATGCGACCTCTCTCGGCACGCAGTCTCAAGTCTAAGTAGTCAACAATTACGATTTGACTAAGTCCAAAAATGAATCTATAGGTAAATACAAATATATTAGGGTTTTGAACCTTAATATATCAAGCAAGTAAATCCTAGAACTAAGGATCAATCACACAAAAAAATAAAAATAAAATCGTGGAACAAATAGAAAGAAAAGTGAGAAAAACACGACAAAAATGGACGAGGCTCCCAAGGGAACAATCCTTTGGGCAACAGACGCATGAAGTGTGGAGAGTCCTAGAGAGTCCAATTTATTACAATCAATGTATCTCTCTCACCTAAATTACAAATAAAAACAAAATTGAATAAAATACAAAGCAAGGTCACTGTCTTCAAAAATCCTCCTATTCCGCTTCTCATGCTAGGTCAGAAAGTTGAGCCGGCTTCACGTGGGTGCTTAGGTACTCCTAGGAGAGCCTCCTTCGATCTGCATTCCTCGCAACAAAGTCAAACAAAGAGGGTGGTTAGACAACTCACAAATAATATTAAATAAAATGGAAAAGAAATAAAGTGAAAAATAAAGACAAGAAGGCACAAAAAATAAAGCCAATCTATGCATCATTGCTCACCTGCAACGACACCATTTGTTGAAGAGGTTCTTGCGAGGGTCTAAAATATCCTCACTAATAAAAATCAAGATATATTATCGCTGAGCGACCGCTCACAAATCCCTCATTCAAACAACAATTAACCCACAATATATACACACATATAAAGCAATGAAAAGCAAAATATGTGGAGTTCAAATTTATTATAACTCTACAAATGTATACAAGTGTAAGTATGTGTAGAGTGTCGAACACAGGGAGAGAACAAGATGGATCATGCAATAAATGCAGAAAATTTATGTTGCTGTTGTTTATGTATTTTTGTATGGGTCTTAAATTTTTACATATTTTTAAATTTTAATTTTTAAAATTTTTCTTTTTATATTTTCTGATTTTTAATTTCTTTTTAAATAAGTAATATAAGACTATATAATGCCTTATATAAAATATAGTCTGATATAATTATAAATCCTAATAAAACAAAATATAAGAAATAATATGTTATTGGGTTTTAAATAGTTTTTTGCTATTTTTTCAATTTTTAGATAATTTTGCTAATTTTTATATATTTTTAAAGTCAAAATATCCCAAAATAGGGATTAAATAAATAGGTCGGATTATTTTGTTTTGGAAAATTTTCAAAAATTTTTTATATTTATTGGAATTTCATAAATCAAACAAAGACAAAATGATGTACTTTTAATTTTTAGTAAATAATAAAATTACCTTAATTAAAATCCAAAAATATGGCGTGAATCTAGATGCTAGCATGCACTTAATCCTACTTTTTGATATTTTTTGGATTGTAGGTGATAATTTTAAATAAATAGAAAATAATTATAAAAATTTTTGAATTGGGATTATGTAATTAAAATTAAGCATAAGGTCCTTCCTGTAATGTACCCAAAAATATATAACTGGAATTAAAAATTTCTAGACTGAATTTAAATACAAAAACCCATGAGGGTATACATGCAAAATCACCACCTCACGTGGGACGACATGTGAGGTGATATGGAATGGACCTAGTTGCAAATAAAATAAAGGCAGGGAGTTTCTTGTAAATATTACAAAAATAATAAACAACTGCTGGAAGTTTGGATATTAAATAATAAATTGCAAAAACAAGGGGTGAAGATTGCAAAATACCCCCCTATACGGCATGATCCAAAGGGCGAGACTCGCCCATTTATCCATATGGCGGGACCACGATCCATGATGCCCCTTCGATCTCCTACGGTCTGGATTACATCTCAAGAAGGAGATCAATGGCCGTAGCTTGCAAAATCTGACGGCAACTGTGTGATCTGGCAGATGAGGAGATCGGATGGCTCACGAGATGCCTGGAAGAATGCGGGAAGAACTCACCACATGTGTGCTTCAATATGGTGCTACTCGCTCCTCCGGCCTCCTCGTACGCCCCCTACTGGCTCTCCACACTCCTACAGCTGCCATGCACCTACTGGACACCTCAAAGAGCTCCATAGCTCATGGGAGGATCTCTGGAGTGTAAGGATACCTGGAGGGTCTTCCTGGAGCAAAATTGGGCTCAGAAGCCCCCTTCAAGACCTGCAAAGGATTCAAAGACACTGGCGAAGTAGAGGCGAAGGTCTTGGATTTTATTTGGTGGAGAATAATAACAAAATTGGCGATGACGGTGAGGTCTCTGGCGAGGCGGTGGAGAGAGACCTTGGTTTGCTGATCTGGAGCAAATCTGGTTGGCTGGTGAAGTAGAAAGCGTGGAGAAATGGATAGGTAAGGAGATGAGGGTGTTTGGGGTGTTGGAAGAAGGCGGAGTTACAACAAAGCTCCAGCGAACTACAAAATGTTTTTTTACGCTAACACACACAATTAAAAGATAAACTAATTGCATAACATAAACTCTAGACCTAAAATTTAGCAAGAAAGCAAAGAAAAAGAGGCTTAAATGACTGAAGCTGCAATTTGGTACCTCGACGGCGGTGCTCCGTCGGAGATGGCGGAGATCACCTTGAAACCACTCTCTTGACCCTACGAAGGCTAGGCGAGCAAGTTGTCAACTTGTTCGAGCCATTGGACGCATCAGGAGGGTAATAAGGTGGCCAAAACGGATTCGAACAATCGAAGAAGCTCGGGCGGAGGATTATGTACAAGTGGCTGGACAAGGGGGAAGATTGAGATGCTACACTCCTCTTCGACGCCCAATCTTCGAGCAAACGATGATGTGTGATAGATGGATGAACAAGGATGAAAAGTGTAGAAGAAATCATTCCATTTTGATGATCACATCAATTTATAGAAAAAGGAGAAAATTGGGGTCAAATAATAGGCCTGACAGATCTACTCGCCTAGGGAGATGAGTTGACCAAGGTCTACTCACGTGGACCAACTAGGAAAAGGCAAGTCAAAATTATTTTAAAATCAATAATAAATAATAAATAATGTTATTAAATTAAAATTATAAAATGATACATGTTTAATATGTTATATAGTATTTTAATATGGCTTTTATTTTTTTTTACGACTTTATTTATTATAAGTCCCTTTTTAAGGTTTCAATTTATAGGTATATTTACCTATGTTTTAAGTATTTAATTTTTATTTTGCATGTTTGATTTTATTATTTTATTTTATATTTTATATATTTATAACTTATTTTAGATACGCAAATATATTTTAATTATAGGTTTTTGATATATTATGCACACTTAAAGAAATATAGATATTAAATATATATATATATATATGTATGAGTATAAGTAATTCATATATGTATTTATGTATATTATTTTATTTTTATGCTTTCTTTACGATTTTTTCTATTCTAAATATATAAATATTTTATAAATAATATTTACAAAATTATAAACATATTAAATTATAAAAATAATAAAAATAAATAAAATTAATATTATATTCAGGTATATTGTATAATAGGGGTCCAAAACCTAACTTTCATAGGTTAACTTAAAAATAAATGAAACCACTTCATTAGATAGCTTATTAAATGTTATAAACATTTAAAGATGATTTTGATATATTTTGAGTTTTTATTGAGGAGATATGGGTCTGAGAATTTTGGGTTTTGGCTTTTTATTCTGAGTATAAAAAGTACATTGTATATTATTTTTGTGTGAACTCAATTTTATATTTTTCTATATACTATTATCTATAACTTTCATCTACAAAGTTTCTTTATTTGAGGTATAAAAGATGAAAAATAAAATAGGTCCTAAAATGTAATATTTATGAATAAAAGAATGAGATTTTTAATTTCTTTTTGGTCCTTATCTCCTCCTACTTTATTCCTTGTCGATCCAGTCATCAAGATGCCTACATCTCGAGGCTTAGGTTCATAAAATACCTTTGGCCTTTTATAATTTTTCTTTTCTTTTCTTTATTCTATAATTTTGACATTAAATATAATATTTTATATACAATAAATGGAATAAATAATGGATGATAATTTGTAGAAAATAATATCTTTACATTCATTAGCTAGGGTTTTTAAGATCAAAATGGTAGAATAAAGGTGATAAAATGGAGATCAATCAGTCCTGCAATAATAACCCAATGATGAACATGTTTCACAAAAATTTAATACATTGAAATTAGAAGACTCGTTGTATGTCAGCAAACGCTAAAGAAAAAATATTTATAAACTAATTAATCTAGTGTAAAAAGTTATGAGATGCCAGTACAGGGAGGCCATATCTCCTCTAGAGGTTGAATGAAGGACTTGTGGAAGTCGGGTCCCCTACACAAACACACACAAGCAGACACACGCATTCCAATTAAAAACTAATATTCTTTTCTTTAGAAAAGAAAATCTTAAAAAGTTCTTTATGAATTGACTTAATTATTTAGTTGGAATTTCGAGTCATCAATTTTTATATTTATATCTCTCATTTTCTTCCATGAGATAAGCAGATAAAAATGATTTGCAACTGATCGCTATCAAATTTTTCAATAATCAACTTCTTGAAATTATAACATATATAAATAGCACACACCCTAGAATACAAATTGTTACATGGACACACTCAAGGATTTTTCTAATACTTTAAATTGGAGTAAACTACATAGATCAAATGCATGTGTTTTTAAGTTGATTGGTCATCATCGCTAATTCACGAATCAAATGCATGAGGTGATAATATCTAAAGTGAAGGGTAGATACATGAATATGCAAAACTAAATTCTCATATGTATAGAAAACACAATAAATATTCAAAACATGAATGAAATGCCAAATATCTATAATAACAAATTAGGTTCTATCTACAAAGTAGGAAAATAAATAAAGAGAAAAAATACTAAGAAATATCATAAAAGGCTCCAGGTGGATAAATAGTCGATTAGTAAGTGACCGGTTGACTTAATGAAGGAAGTAATGCTTTGGAGTTGGTTGATCAGGTTGTTAGGTAGCCGAGCATGAGCTCAGTCGACTACTCTAATACATTTTTCTAGGATAGTCATAGTAGCTGAACAATTGTATGACGATTTATAATAGATCTGCTTCTTTCCACGGGCATGCTCAACTAACTAAGATTAAGAGGGAGTCCATAAATTGAGCAATCAAGTAGGAGAAAGTCTTCATCGACTAATGCTACAAAATGTAGATGACTTAAGGCAATACCAACTAATTGAGCACTCAATGGTTATCATCTAGTCAACATTGGGATACCAATTAACTAGTTAAACAGTTGCGACTACACTTTAGTCTTTAGATTAGGATAACTTCAACTGGTACCTGTACTTGCAATAAAAAAGTATACTTATTGTTTAAACGTCTGAAACTTAATTTAAATAAGATATAAAAACACAAAAATAGAAAAACGATAAAAGAAAAGAAAAAGACATATGAGGGGAATATTGGGTTCAAAAGATAATGGTTCTTGAGAGAAATCTCAGTCAGCTTTTACAGGGGAATCGTGGATATGGTTTTGGTTTTTGTTAAGCATACGAGACCTATAAGTTGTCAATATTCTCTGGTTTGGCATATTAGATGTGTTCTTAATTCTACTACCCAGGAGGCGATGAATCTCATATTCATGTTCTCAGAACTTCCATAATGAGAATAATTCCTCAAGTAAATACCTAAAAAATTCCCTTAAAATCATCTTTTTGTAATATATTGGATTGTTTAACATTTGCATATTAGTACACAAATCCAATAAAAAATCGAAAAAATAGAAAACCAAACAAAGAGGAAGTATATACTTGCATATATTTGTACGAACTGACCAATAAATAATAAATAATTAGGGGTTTTATATACAATTGGGCAGAATGATTGGATCAACAAAAAAAGAGAAAAATCTAAAGAATATACTAAAAATAGAGTCTTACGCTTGTATTTTGCATCTGTATATATCCGTGCAAACTTCACTAATTTTTAATATTTTTACGTCAACTTAAAATTATGTGAAACCCCTTCATTACGCATATATTATTCACCTCAATGAATGGAAATTGTGTTAAAAATATTAACTTGTATTTACAGCCAAGATTTGCAAACCCTATTCTGAGTTTGTTGGAATTAAAAGCCACATATCTCATGCTTACAGACACATGAGAATCTACTCATCTTCGAAGTTATGTATGCTCAGTTATCTTCAAAAGAAGACTTCCTTCAAGTGAATTAGACTTCATATATGAAACTTCGATTTTTTTGGGCTATTGTGTATATTATACAACTCTACATTCGATACTCTATCATATCATGTGTATATTCTCTTCTTTTCTTTCAAATTCAGTTGCTTTTGTATCTCATTATGTAACTTAACTATTTATAAAAATCCAAAACTCAAATACATTATAAAAGCAGAGAAAACACAAAGAAGGATTCAATATATCTTACTATGTTGCTTTCTAATTATATATTACCATGTTGTACCTATAAGTATCTCTTAGGCTCATCACAATTCTAATGTACACAAGGAACATTCGACAATCCCATCATGCACCCACACATGCGTACACTATACACATACATTGTGCGTGCACGCGCACACACACACTTACTCACTCACTCACTCACTATTCATATATATATATATATATATATGGTTAAATGGGGTTATCCCATGTGTGGTAGCCAAGTTAGCAACTCTCACCCTTATTTTTGAATTTTTTGTGGAATTGTTTAATTATAGATGAGGGGGGTTAAACTAGACTAATAAGAGTAATATGTTTCAACTTTAATATAATACTGGCATTTCTAACCCACCCATCTACAAAAGTACCAAGTTTAGCAATTCTAAGATTGCTAAATTTCTATAGCCTTGATGTATGGGATAAAAGTCTCGAATTTAATTGAATTTTGAATGAGAATATAATGATACTATGTGCTCTAAACTCCCTCAAGTATCATTAAAAAATATCATAAAAAATAAAAAGAATGGGTATGTAGCGAAATTAGCTACCCCACATGGGGTAGCTCCATCCCCCCCCCCCCCCCCCCCCCGGACACACGCATACATACATACATACATACATACATACATACATACATACATACAAACATACATACATGCATACATATATGAGATACTTCAAATGTAACATGCTCCTTCCTGAGTTTAGGAAGGTCGACCTTTTTTATATAAAAAAACAATGACGATTTTTAACATAGGTAAACAATTTGTAATATAACACATAGTGTTGATGTTTATTTTAGTAGAAAATATAATGTGCAATTTTGTATTTTACGATATATATTTGTGAATTTAGGAAAGACCACGTCCTATAAAAGGGCTTATGTGTGTGTATGGTAAATTATCCAAAAGGGTATTTCAATCATTTCGTTTCAATTTAAATTTGAATTTCATTTATATTAGGTATTTCATTGGAGCCATCAACTCCTCTGATAACAAAAGTCTCGATCATAGAGTATATGGAAGATGTGGTAATAAATGAATCTTATTAATGAGTAAGAGTTAGGATTATGGTGGTAGTAGAGGTATAATGGTTAGTAGTAATAGTGATGGTGGTGTGGGAGAGTGAGGAAGGGTTAGTGGTGCTGTAGAAGGTTGAATGGTTGAGGAGGAAGAAGAGGAAGACAAAGTGGTGGAGGAGGACAAGGAGGAGGAAGTGGTGGAGAAGGAGATCAATAGTGGTAGATGATAATAAGGATCTTATGGAGGAGGAGGAGGAGGAGGCGAGTTTAGGGCAAGGAAGGAGGAGGTCAGCGACTATGGAGATGATGGGAGTGGAGGGTGTGGCCAAAGAGGAAGGATGAGGAAAAGTAGGAGAATGTATTTTTGTGTTAGGGTGGAGGAGGAGGAGTAGACATTTGGGGAATTTTGTCACGGGGGGAGGGGGGCAAGCATCTGAATATTTCAGTAGGCATTGTGACTACAAAATGCGACCACTTGTGGTCTCATATGTGCTTGCATATGGAAACACATTCAATGAGGACCACATTGCGTCCATTTGTGGTCCCAATGTGATCCTAATTTGAATTGTGACTACATTAATACCACATGTAGTCTCAATGATGTGGTGGCAGATAGACAGTTTTCTTGTAATGTCTTCAATCTTGTTTGTCGTAGTACACCTATGTGTAGAACGAGGACACACATCAGATTATGCGAGGAGGAATCATTGTATTGGGATCAAGACTTTCATCGAGTACTTGGAGTTGATTATCTACCTTTGTGTGCAGCGAGAAGGAAAATCTCCACCAAGCCATCCACTAGACATGCGAGTCAAGTCAGAAGGACCTTTGTCTAATCCCATTCTGTTGTGAACCCTACAAATTGTATCAGCAAGAGAAACCACCATTTGGGAGCATCGAGAACCAACCCTCTACCCTAAATCCATCATATTTGATCACTTGGAGTGCACCACCACCACTGCCACCGGCAATAAGAGGCCTCCTTGCTGCCATGGTCGAGAGAGAGAGGAGATAATTTATAGCATATAGTTGCCGCATTCTATATATAATGTGATGACAATATGACCAAAATGATTTTTCCTGCATTGAAATAATGTAATTAATACATCGTTAATTCCGATTATGTGATTAAAAGTAAAGGGATGAGGTTGAGGGCTCCCTATGGCGATGATGAGCCCTAATTTCATTTGAAGTTTATCACACACGCATAAACACACACATATAAACATACATACATATATACGCATACACATACATAAATTCACAAACACAGAAACATACACACACACACACACACACACACACACACAGGAATCCTCCTCTCAAGCAGAGGCAACTTTCCTCCTTCCCTACTTTAACACCATTCTATTTCATGGGAGATTGTTGAACTTGTACCCATTGGTGACCTATTAATGCAATAATAGTTATTATTTTATCATGTCCATTTGAAGTGAATGTTTGTAAATGCACTTAATATTTCTTTGTACAATTAGGGTTATGTACCGTGGCCATATTGAATACCATGCAGTTGGAATACACAATTCCTATTAAATGTGATATTCAATAATGATATATAGTTTGAGAAAGAGAAGGAAATCTTTCTTCAAAGAATGATTTCTGACCGACTTCTTGATGTAGGTTCCATGCATTGGAATAGTGATTAAGAGGTGTCTTAATATGCAAGTCAAAGAGTTGACTTGATGAGGTCGAGATAAACTAAGATCTAAATCATAACTATCACAATTAGGCCCACATATTTTGATGGAAGACAAATATACATCTATATCCTGAGTGTGATTCAACATCTTTATTCTTTTATTTTATCTTAAAATCCTTGGAAAATACCTATAAGTAACAATATTTCTCATTTTTTATCATTTATCATTCATTTGTTAATATTGTATAGATATCACTTATTTACACCAAAATAAAAGAATAAATAATAAAAGAAAGAAGAGAAGATTGTATATATGAAATAAATACAGGATGAATCTAACCCCAAGATTAGGTCAATACTTGACCTTATTGACAAGAATAAAATAGGGGGAGATAAGGCCTTCATCCAGAAAAATTCAGAAAATATTCTTTACTTATATATTCATCATTGTACATTCATCACTATATTGTATATATTTCTTATTCTATTTTATTTATCACCAAATTCATCTCAAATAAAATGTTTTATTCTTGGAACTTGTACATAAAAATAAATTTTAAATCTTAAAAATATTTGCAAGAAGAATCATTCTATAGTGTGAAAATCACAACATTGTGAAAAGCCGCAAAGCTCAAATTGTTAGATCAATATCTTCTCCATAAAAATTCAAAATAAACCAAACTCACTTTCATTGTTTTAAAAATTAAATAAGATTTAAAATAAAAGTAATTTCATTGAAATCGAAGTTAAGGTGTAAAATATGGCTTTTTGTAGTGTTATTGTATATTTGTCTGTATTGTATATTATATTGTTTTATTTTTTATTTATTTTTGTACATACTATATTTTTAAATATCTATTTATATATTGCATTTATTATATATAAAATTCAAATAAAAATCATCATAATTAAAATAAGCAAAAAATTGTATATATTGTAGATATCTTAAATCTATATTGTAAACAATCCTATTTATTTAACTTAATAAATGAATTCATAAAAATTGAATAAAAATGTCTTTAAAATCCTTAAATTATTTTGTAAATTAATAAATTAATTAATTATTTACTTATTTGTAAAAATAAATAATTAAAAATCAGCTTGTTGTATATATATGTATATTTACCTTTGAATAAAGGTAATTTTTACCTAATTATTTAAATTAGTAAAATTAATTTATTCAAATTTATTAAAATTAAAATTATTAAAACTTAATTTTTACTTAGTTATTTATTAATAATTTTATTTATAAAATTAATTTATTGAATTTTTTCTAATTTTATTTCATTTTTATCCTATTTTGTCCTTTTGTGCTTGTCTTATAGCGGGTTGCCTTCCCATTGGTGGACCCGGGTCTGTTGACCCAGGTCAACTCCTCCTTCCAGCCCACATACCCAAATAAACCACCTGACGTCCATTCCTCAATGATTTTTCAAGCTTGATCCGATCACCATCTCCACCCGATTCCTTTTTCATTTCTTGAGTCGAAATAACAAGCTCCCTCGCCCGATTAATAAATCAGTCTAAGTCCCCTCGATTCACGTGCTCTTGAAATTTTAAATTCCATTAGATTCCTGCTTATAAATATCTCCTCCAGATCATTTGGCTGATTTAATCCATCTTTGACCTAATTTTTCCACCCAAATTCATCACCTCTGCTCGTGACAGGAGCGATTCCCACTGGTTTTGATCAAGAAATATGTCTTGATTGTATGAGATCCAATGGTGACCAGAGCGCTCAGCTGCGACTGAGCCTCTTCTACCTCTCGCAGCTATATCTAAGGCGACAACCCCACCATTTCCACCGTAGGTTCATTTTATATTAGTTTAGCCTCTAATCTCATCTTTAATTTTTAGTTTGATTCGATTAATCTCAGATATGGCTCTGATTTGCTCGATCAGAGCTCCACCATTCATCGATCTTCACTTCCGACCTTTGCAACATATACATACCTTCTTCATACCTCCCCCCACCTCTCATCCCTCATATCTGTCGCAGATCTAAGCGTCGACTCCCATTCCGATCACCCATCACTGAAATCCTCGTTCACCTCAATTTCTTCTGTTTTCCAGCTAATAACTTGGTCGGAGAACCCATCTCCGAGCAATAAAACTTAATTATAGGGTCCGGGACACTTTTGGATGAGGATAAGACGTCTTGAGCAGAACTCGGCCTTCAATACACCTGGAGCTGCACATCGTCGATCGTCATTCTTTGAGCAACATCTTCACATCTGATCAACGCAGAAAGAGTAGCAGGAACCCATTACAATTGTTAGGAGGTGCTTTGGAGGAAGATCAATCGATATCCGATTGATCGAAATTCATCTGAGCCACCCTTCATCTGAGTTCTTCCAGCCCCTCTTGCAGTTGTCCGATCAAGAACAAGGTCTGCCAAATCCAATCAGAGCCATTCAATTTACCCCAAATGCCATCCACCGATCCAGATCCGAGTAGTAGCCATGAGCCATTGGATTCACTCGTGATCTACACGAGATCAATGAATAATTTCCCTTTCGCCCTTCCATTTATTTAATTTTGTAGAGAACCCCCTGATGGACTCATGTTACTCTGTGGATGTTTGAATAATTGCATAACAACCTTTATTGTTTTTATTATTTTCTATCGAGTCCTGATTGAACTGATACATGTGCTTTGCACATGACTTTATGGTGTAATTGCATTATGTGGTTTGCATATTTCTCTGTTACTATTTATCCCCCACATTTAAAATAATTCCACATGAGTCCTTGTTATTGCATCTCACGTACGTTGGCACGAGCTCTTTACAAAATATTTGCACTTTTAGCCCTCCTTTTCCTGCGTTCTTATTAGTTTAGTGCCTTAATTGAGTTTCTTTGTAATTTATTCCTTGTATTTCTAAAAAATTTAATGGCTTGTTAATTGTGATATAAACTATTAATCACATTCAAAAATTCTATAAAAATCGTTCAAGATTCTATCAAGTATATTAATATACCCTAATGTTTTTTTTGCAAAAAAATAGTTTTAATATTTTAAAAATTCAAAAATAACATAAAAACATCCTGTTTGTAGTATTAAATCAATAAAAGTCAAAAAATAGTTTGAAAATTTCTTAAAAAAATCATGTGTATTTTTTAGTTGTTTTAATTTCTTTAAATTTTTTTTGAAAATTCTTTATATAAATCAAAAATAGTAAAATACATAAAACACCAAAAAATTGATATAAAATCATCCAAAATCATAAAAATATATAATATTGCTAAATTAAAGCTTGTAAATTTGTCTTTTTGTTTGTGTATATTTCTAGTATTTTTACTTTTATTTTTTATTTTTAAAATTTAGAAACATTGTATTTATTTTTTATTGTCTTTATTTCTTGTGTTTAATTGATTTGAAAATCATAAAAAATCTAAAAAAATTCTGAAAGTCATAAAAATAATAAAAAATATCAAAAAATACACAAATATTTTTATTTGAATTTTCTAATATATTTTTACTATATTTGAAAATCCAAAAAAGAGCATTATTTTTTTCTTTTACTTTTCTTTTATATTTGTTTAGTTTTAAAAAAATATATAATTTGCATAATTAAAAATCACAAAAAATTCAAAATCAGAAAACCTTAAAAAGTGTAAATATTAAAAATCTAAAAAAATATAAAAACAGAAAAGGACATAAAAACAAGAAAAAGAGAAAATGAAGAAAATAGCCTTTGAATGATTTTTTTAATTAATAACCCTCATTTTTCATTGTTGCCTCCTTATCTTCGATCCTGTGTGCTATACCAGGTTAATAAATGACAATCCATTTCTTTTCTTTATTTGATATTAATTGTTTGATTGTTTGAGGATTTTTGTGGATCACAACGACACATTGATCATATCTCTTTATTAAATAAATTAATAATTAAAACCACATTCGATTTTTCGGACATCAAAAAGGCATTTTTGCTGGGGAGGCTTGGTGAGGGTAGTTAGATTTCCTTCTTTGCCTCTATTCTCGGTGCTTTGTATATACTTTGTTTCATTTCTTTTTATTTGTCTATTACATTTCATTGTTTTGCTTCATTTTATTTCTTTTATTTTTAATAAATTGTTTCTGACATATTCTTATGTTTCCTCTTTTCTACAAGAGCGAGGGTGGTGTTCCTAGGAGTGTCGACACACCTGAGCAAAGTGGAGGCCGATTGTTTCTTCATCGACCGCCAAGAGAGTAAAGGAGGAGCGGGAGATTTGGAAGAAGCTTTTGAGCATTTTTGTTTTCTTTTTAGTCATTTTATTTCTATTTTATTTTTGTAATTAATTTATAATATTTTCCTTAGCATTTTCCTCTTTCTATGTTTTCTAGGCCATTACATATCCTTGTGATTGCGGGGTTTGTTTCACCAAGTGCCGATGTACTTGGGGATCTCACCAATCTTTGTTATTATCATCTTTATTTTTCTTTTGTTTCTCGTGAATTTTTTGTGCTTGAGCCCATTAGTGCATATTTTTATTATATTGATTGAGCTGGGTAAATAATATGTCCAAAATCCCCTAATAAAATTTCGCTCCTATAGAGTCGATTCGTAGTTTGGACTTAGTCAAATAATCGGTTCTTTCCTCATAATTGAAGTATCTCCTAGGACATTTCTCGTGCATCTTTTAGGCTAGTTTTTATTTTTAATTTTATGCACGGATCATATTGAATGTAAAGGGTGGGCCACAGGCACGCATTTTCTATCCTTTGCATGCGTTAGTGATTTCATCGTGCATCAGCTTTTCCGACTTCTTTCCTCATTTTTCTCGCTTATTACAAAAAGGAACTTGAAAATTTCATTAGGGGCGATTTTATTTGAAAAAACATCAAAAATTGACAGCCATATAAAATTGGGGTTGCTAAAATAACTCAGCCCTAAAACTAAATGTAAATATCCATTCATTGTTTTGGAGAGAGGAACCCCCTCATTGTTGTAGGTACTTACCTCCAGACAGAGTGGTGAGAACGTTGCCATAAGGATAGAGCCCAAATACATAGTCTTGTGCCCTAAGCACATGTGTATCACTATTTGGTACATGGTCGCAGCAGCAAGCACTTGCCTCCAACCTTAGAAAATTGTTGGCGTGCTCCGCCTCTTATGTCCCTTTGGGCATGATATAACCCGATAGCTCGGCAGATGGTACCACTGTTTGGGGAGGTTTGAGGACATACACTAGGCAATAGGGCGACATCACCCTATGTGTATGTTATTAAGTATGTTCGTGTGATTCACTAAATTAAAATCGAAAATATAAAAGACCGAACTCTTACGATCCTCACATTGTGTTCAGTTGGTGAATCGGGAGTTTGTATTGTGTTTGTTTTATGATTAGTCCAGATCTCATTTTTTATCTTTCATCTATTTCCATCTCTTTCTCTTCATTCTTCCTCTCGGATCATGATGACGGGAAGGAGATCTTTTAGGCTGATACTTATGGCACTGATATTCAGCAATTCTCCCCATTCATCTAGGTCAGTTCTAGAGAGCTTAAACCCTCTCTTTGAACCCGAGTTTCCATCTTCACCTTGTGCTCTTAACCCTGAAGCCCTCTTATTGAGCAGTAGTTTTCTACACATCAGCAATTGTTCAGAGACCTGTCAGAGCCTGATACAGTCTTTCCTTCCTTTTTAGAGGCAAATACTATGGCTGGGAAAGC
This sequence comes from Ottelia alismoides, assembly GCA_037367405.1. Lineage (NCBI taxonomy): Eukaryota > Viridiplantae > Streptophyta > Magnoliopsida > Alismatales > Hydrocharitaceae > Ottelia > Ottelia alismoides. The sequence goes on along the minus strand of JAZKJV010008117.1, from coordinate 474,526 downwards.
ACCCCAATAGTCACAAACCAATTTTGTAGTAATCGACCATGCAACGATCAATAGTAGCCTACTTGCTTCCCTCAAGTCCGTGAAGAATCATACTAAGGAGCAAGGGAGGATGATGATTGAGGTTAGAGTAGAGCTAACACAAATGAGACAAAGGAGAGAAGATCAGAGAGCAGATGATATTCATGATGATGCCAATGGAGCTGATATATAGAGACCTGAGGGCCGAGGAGCTAAGATTCCACGTGTTTGAGGGGTTGATGTTCCACATAGGCCCGCTCATATGATGAAGGAGTTGTACAACCTTGGTGCAACTACTATACATCGATGGATCCATTTGTCTGCCATTCTTGGCAACTTTAAGCTTCACCCCCATATTATTAAGATGTCGCCCAAGTTTCATGGACATTCTATGGAGGAGCTGCATCTACATCTCCGGGATTTTGAGGTGATCTGCAACATTGACCATAACATGCATGTAGACAAGGACATGATTAAAATGATAGCATTCCCATTTTCCTTGGTTAATAGAGCAGCCTACTAGCTGAAGCATTTAGGGAGATATGTTACCACTTGGGAGCATTTGAGGATCGAGTACTTGAACTAGTACTATCCACTTAGTCATACCAATGCAATGAGGACCGTGATTAGCAATTTCACCATGCTTTCGAATGAGAAGTTCTACAAGGCATGAGATAGATTCAGAGAGATCATTGATGGGTGTCCCCACCATGATATCAGCAAGCCCAACCTCGTGTAGAGCTTCTTTTGTGCGCTGACACCTGAGTTACAGGGGCTAGTGAATGCTTCATGTGTAGGCTCCTATTTCCCCAAGCATGAGGATCAAGTCTGGGGCATTTACGAGGAGATGGTATATAACTACATTACTATGACCTTGAATCGATTTGACATTCATGGGAAGCCTCCTCATCATTCATAGCATTCGAGAGTGGCACATATTGAGACCGGTTCTTCTTCTACTATAGTAGCACAGTCAGAGTCCTCATCTGCTGATACGGGGATCATTTGCCAGAATTTAGACCACATAGAGGTTATAGAAAAGAAGTGATAGGGTCTAGATAAGCTTGACAAGATTGACGAGCTGACATGATGTTTGAGTGACCTGAAGACACAGATCATGTACTTCACGAGGTAGAGATGGCTTCTACACCTTCTTCACGGTCACATGGTGATTTGGGGAGCCATACTACATATACTCAGACTCAAACACATCATGTTCATCATATCCATTCCGAGCCTACACAAAATACGCCCCAGTACGTAGAAGCTACCATTTTATGATACTCAGATGGTAGTCTAACAAAGTGATCAGCATATTTCTACTTTGCCACCATATAGTACAGAGCAACATAAGCCAATGGTTGAGGTCTACGGGATTTGTACAACTAGTATCCATAATAAACAAGGATCCATCGTAACCTCCCCAATTTCTGTTGGTCTACATGAGGTGCTTCATCCCAGCAACATCCTCAGGCACATCCATGGTAGAGCAGAGAGCAACCCCACTCCAGTCCTCGTCCACCATACTAGAGAACACCATTAAGACAAGGTGCACATCCAGCTCAGCACTCTTACACTCAGCAGCAAACCCATTCCAATTCCCAGCAGTAGTAGTTTGCACAACAACCTCATTTCCAAAGAGGCAACTCATCAGAGTCTCATACTCCTCCTTATGAGAACTGAACTTTAGAGGATCTCACCCGCTTGATTTCAAAGCAGCACACAACTTTTAGGTGAGAGATTGATGGCTTCAAACAAGAGATGATAGAGATCATCAAGGGCAAGGCCACCATTCCTGCTCAGATTGAGCCCAATCCGACAATCTTGGGAGGAAGTCTACGCAGATACAGTCAACAGAGCCTACCATCCAGAGTGAGATATTTGATGATATTACTTATTTATGTGATGTTGATTTTGTGACACTTAGGAGCGGTAGAATTCCAGCTGGTGGTGCCTCATCTACGTAAGGAGAGAATGCACATGCAAATTCAAGCGATCCAAATGAGATAGAGAGCAGTGTCGATGCCTCTATACCAGATGCTGATGGCGTTGTTGATACCACCAACCCTGATGATAGAGAGGACCGTGTTGATGTCATCATACTTTCAGCTGCAGAGGGTGGTATTGATACCACCATACTTGTTGAGCCAGAGAGTGTTGTTGATGTCACTATACATGTTGTTGATGGTGGTATTGATGCCACCAAGATTACTTGTACAGATACACATATTGTTATTCCTTTACTTGTATTCAGTGATGATGATAGAAAAATAAAAAAAATGTACAAAATAGAAAATACAAAAAGAAAAATAAAAAAAGTTTCTTCTTCTACTAGTTCATGATGTGGTGATGGTGATGATCTTCTTGATATTATCATATACATGTGAGGAGACCTCTTCTTGTTTCTAACCCTCGTACTTCTGAGGAGGGTCCATCAGTTCCTTTTCCTCAAGCATTTCCGCTTAAGAAAGGGAAACAAAAAACAAAATCCCTAAAAGAGGCAACTTATTTAGTTCAGCGAGAGCATGATTGATAGATTTCAGATCCAGTTGTTTCAGAGGCCTTGGCACACATACCTCTCTTCCAGAAGAGCCTTAGAGAGAAGACCACAGTTTGTAGGAAGAAGAGGTGAAACACTGTTCAGAGATCTGTGTGCTCACCAAAGACACCTATCATGCCGTCCATAACCGTTTTCGATCCAAGAGACTAGATACATGAGATCCATATGTCATATGTTAGATGCATGAACAGAGATCTGATTGTACTCTATTAGACAATGACTCTTAGATTAACCTTCTTCCTTCTGCTTTGCTCGACAAGTTCGAGTTTGGGCCTCTTAGATCAACCAGGACAGCTCTTCAGTTTACTGATAGATCGGTCATTCTAGTCACCGGTTGATGAGAGTTCGGAGAGCACACTTGTGGAGCAAGATACATTAGAGGTTGAGGAAGAAAATGATGGTACTGATGTTGTTATTTCTTGTTCTTTAGACAGTGATACCCCCGACCTAGACATGTATTTTAATTGGCAGGAGTTTGGTGAGTATATTTTGTGTTTGATTTATGTAAAGCCTACAACTTGTATGGGGATTGGGTCAGTACAGTCTTCTCAGTCATCAGTAGGGAAGTCTCCATCAGATGATTAGAGAGCTTTCACAAACAAATTTACTTGCATTCACTCAGGACCTTAGGAAGTCATAATAACCCACTCCCACCTACCCGGAGCTGAAGCTGTTACCACAGAGCATGACTTATTGATTCCTTGCAGGAGAGCCCAACATGTTTCCAGTCATAATCTCTGATGATTTGACTGATGGCCGAGAAGCTCACCTGATGGAAGTTCTTGAAAGAAACCGTAAGGTAATCAGATGGTCAGTAGAAGATCTACATGGGATTAGTCCGGATATGTACTCCCACCACATCTTTTTATAGAATGATGTCAAACCATCTCATAAGTTTCAACGTAGGATGAACCCGGATCTTCGAGAGGTGGTTATGAAGGAAATTTCCAAGTGGCGGAGCACCAATTTTATCTATCCCATATCCAACTCTAAATGGGTCAGTCTACTTCATGTGGTACCCAAGAAGACGTGTATCACCACAATTATCAATGAGGATGAAGAGGAGATTGCTACCTGATGAATCTCCATTTCATCACCTTTATTTTATCATTTTGGCCTCAAAAACCCCAGCAAATGCATGTAAATAGCATTAATTTACCCATAAAAACATTCACCAGTTGTTGCTTTCATAAACATTAAATAAGGTTTTTAATGCCAAAATTATAGAATAAAGAGAAGAAAAGAAAAAGGAATAAAATATTGCAGATATTTTATGACCCAGACCCTGAGACCAAGGCCAGCATGGAATTGGTCAACAAGGAATAAAGTAAGGGGAGATAAGGGCCAGTGTACAATAAATACCTCATTTATTCATGCATTTATTTATGCATTTTTGACACCTATTTTGTATATAATTATTCATTCATCAAATAAAGAAACTTTGTACATGAAAGTTGTAGATAATAATGCAAATAAAAATACAAAATTGAGTTTATGTAAAAATAAGACTTAGTGTACATTTTATACCCAGAATAAAAATCCAAAATCTCAACTTCACAGACCCATATCTTGCAAATAAAAACTCAAATCACCCAAAATCACCTTTAATTGTACATAGCTTTCCAAGAACTATTTAATAAAATTGGTTTCATAATTTTTGGAGTCTATCTGTAAACATTAGGTTTTTGGTCTTCATTGTACAGTCTGCCTGATTAAAATATTCAATTTATTCATTATCCATTATTTTTATAAATTTATATTTTTAGAATTTTGTAAATAATGTATATAATACATGTACATACTAAAATTGGAATAAAACTAAAGAGGATTTATAAAATAAAATAAGTCTATGCAAGAGAGTAGGCAAGATACCTATGATCAAGCATGTACATAAATAAAAAGGGAAAACATTCTCTTCTCTCATATTTTTATAATATTGCAAATCTTACATATAATACATCAAAAATACAAATCTAAAAATAAAAACTAATAAAATACATTAAATAAATAAAGTATATAAAATATAGGTAAAAGACCTATAAGTATACCTACATATACATATACCTATTTATTTAAATATAAAAATCAACTCACAAAAATTAAATAAAAATATCCTCACACTAACAAAAATAAATTATAAATTTATAAAATAAGACCATAAAATAATAAAATAAAATAAATAAAAATAAAAATAAAATACACAAAATACATGTAAATACATGCATATACACATTATTAAAATAAAACTATAATAAAATACTTCAAACAATTAAATAAAAATCATAAACAAATACTACATGAATTGATACACGTTTTTTATTTTATAAGAAAAAAATAATAAAATCATTTACTAGATCAAATAAATCATTCTCGAGTAAAATTCCCTGTTTTGTCCTCTAGCGGCCGAGGTGGACCAAAGAGAACGCAGCCTTTGTTGACCGCCCGGTCAACTGTCCCATCCGGGACCTGGCACGCCAGAACTGTCTTTTCCCCGATTTTCTTCCCTTTTTTACGGCCATCTCATCCATCGATCGAGCTCGCGTTCTTCACAAGAAATCATCCCTGATGATCACTGATACCCGCCGATATCCTAGACCAACATGATGCTCACTGGATTAATCAATAAACGCCGGTCAATAAGGGTTCATCCCAGTATTTATAAATAAGAAGCTCCGCCCCCCTCCTCAAATTTGGCCAATTTCATCCACCCAAAAGCCTCGAATTCGATCCTGGGAGGTTCCTCGTGACAGGGGGAGCATCTCAGCGCCTCGAATCGGCCGGAGGAGGGATACATTTTGATGCGGCGGAGCTCCGACGTCCATCCTGCTCCCTGGTGGCCCCCAGGTATAAGAGCTGCCCTTTATCGCTTTTTAGGTAGATTTTAATGTTAGCTTTTCATTCCCGTGCTTAGTTTAATCTGTAGTTAAGTAGTGTAGCGTAAAATCGCCAACTCGAAGTTCGTCGGAGCTCAGCTCCGGCGACTTCTTCACGGTGACATCGACTGTCTCCAACTGCCATTCACCTCTCACCTCGTTCCCCATCGCATTCTCCATCTATCGATCATCTTTGTTCAACCAAGGACCCCCAGTCCTTGCGAATCGGAGCTCGACCTCCGCCTATCGCCGGAGCTCCTCCGCCTCATCTCATTTTACGCCAGAGCTTCAAAACCCGGGGTCGAGGAGATAGCCCTCGTTCCCCCGGTTCTTCCTATGTAGATCAAACGCAGCAGCGAGCCCTTCTGGGCTCGATTCGAACCAGGAAGAGGCTCCTGGAGGTCCCGACCTTCATCGACCTCGTCCGAGCTCCCTGGACCTCCAGGAGCCATGAGAAGACCACGAGCAGACGCGGGAGGCCTCCAGCTACGTCCAGACCATCTCAGACGCGAGGGAGAAGCCCGGAGGAGCCCAAGCTTCACGATCGAAGCTCGCCACGCGCGAGCTTCTTCCCTGTTCTTCCAGGGGCCTCCATCGCCGTCCGATCAGGAGGCGTGCCCCAGATTGCATGAGAACTGTCGGATGAAGCCCAACCATCATCGTCCGATCCGCGAGGCGGATCTAATCCGCACCCTTCATCGGCGAACCGGTACCCGCCGTCGGATGTGCGACGCGTGTCCAAGTGAAGCCTTCATCGCCGTCCATCAGCGCGCATTAAGGGGTAAATTTCTCATTTAGCCCCGGCTCTTTTGTATTTATTGCTTGACCCTGTAAATAAAAGTTGAAGTTTATTTTATCGTGTACATTTTGCATGGACCCCCTGTATCTTCATGAAATTGCTATGAGGTCCAGTCCACGTCACGTCACGTGTACCCCCACGTGAGGTGGCTAAATTGCACAAGCACCCCTGTATGTCTGTATATTTGCCTTTAGTCCATAAAATAAAAATTCAAGTGTAATATTTTTGAGAAAATTTGCATTGAGGACCCTAGAGTTTCTGAAATTGTGTTTTGGTCCCTGTGGGTGCGGATCACGTGTAGTACCACGTGATGGTCATTTTGCGCGGGGGCCCCTGGCGGGTTTTCTATTTCATTTTAGCCCTTAAATTTGCAATCCACGTGTTATATTTTTGGTGTTTTTGCATAGAAGCCACTGGCTTTATTTTTATTTGCAAAAATGCCCCTGCCAGGTTATTTATTTTTGTATGCTTTGTCCATTTATTTCATGCACCATATTAACTTGAAAAATTCCACAAAAATGAATATAAGCTCCTGTTAGCTTGCTCGTGCACGCCATGTTTTTAGTTTTTTTTTTCATTTTCGCATTTATTAAAAATTAAAAACATGCATTTTGTCTACTGTCTAGCTTAGAAAATACCAAAAAAATATTAAACCACCTCGAAAAATTCCAAAAAAATTACCTATGGTCTATTTTATCATATTTCATTGTCAGTCCAAAAATCACTAAAAATCTCAAAAAAACCTTAGAAATTCGAAAATACTCAAAAACTTCTAAAAAATATAAAAAATTATAGAAAACTCTAGAAAAATACAAACTCAACTCCTGGAGGTTCTATGATTTGTCCTCTTTATTTTAAAAATAGTTGGGAAAAAATTTGTGGCTGTTTTACATTTTTAATTCCCATTTTACCCCCAGCCAGTAGCTAAATCCCTGTTTTCCCTTATTTCGCTATTTAAAAATATCAAAAATATTTTGAAAAATACCCAAAAATCACAAAAACAGTAAAAAATCATGAAAATACCAAAAAGATTTTATTACTGTATTTTTGAGTCTTTTTATATATTTTTATAAATATTGTATCACTCCTCTCTCTAAATTATATATATATTCCCTTATTGAAAAAGAAAACTAAAAAATTATATATATATATATATACACACACACACACACACATATATTTACTAATGTATAAAAATTTGAACACTAAATTAAAAAAATATATAGATATATATATATATATGTATGTATATAATGTATGTATTATATGCTTTATGCATACCCTCCATGGGTATATATCTTTATATATTTATATTCTATAAATTATATATATATATAATACATGAATATATATAAGTATATCATATTAAAAAAATAAAAAAAATAAAAACCCACAAAAATAGGATTCATACAAGGATGACTCTGTTGTACATGGACATCTTAGGCTGCTTCATTTTTGCATTGCTCTCTGTGGTTGGACCTCTACCTACTTATTCACTGTGCATCTTGTGATAGAGTAATAAATATTAATTCACACTTTTGGGACTCAATTAATTTATTCTTTTATTGTGGGTTAATTGCTGAGTAACAGGGTTGTTCTGCGAGCGATCACCTCAGCGACACTATATATATCATTGTGACCCTCGCGGAATAGCGTGTTGTCAGATGGCACCGTTGCCGGGGAGCAATGAGCGTAGCCTATTAATTTTGTCATTCTTTTTTAAAAATTAATGAGCAACTATTTATTTTGCAATTGATCACTATGCTTTATTGATTTATTTATTTATTGTCATTGATTCTTTCCTGCTTTATTTTATTCATTGAGCTATACTAATTCAATCTCTTTGTGACTTTGATGCGAGGGCCCGCCACGTGAGGATGGTTTCTTAGGAAGCCAAGGCAGCTGAGCTTGGAGGAGGGTGGTCTTCACCTCATGACCATCTGGAGAGAGCACCAAGGACACAAAGGGATGGGGATTAGATAGGTCTAGAGCAATTAGGATTATTTTTGTAATTTATTGTGAGAGAGAGACAATATTGGCATGTGATAATTAACAGGACTCTACTCTTCACAATGAGGTCCAGTGCCCGGGTTATTGTTCACTTGGGGGCCTCATCGCGATTTTCCGAGTTTTCCATCGCTTTCTTTTCTTTGTTTCCCGAAGATTTGAGTTTTCCGCCTTTATTTTACTTTGTTTTGTGTGCTTGGAGCCCCTAGATATAGGTTACTTGATTCGGTACTTAGGTCCAAACATTAATAAGAATGCATGTTCCTATAGTCTACTTCGTATGGATCTAGTCAAACTTAAACAAGCCGTTCATTTGTCTCTTAGCCCTTGTGCCACAGCGAGCCCCATAAAGCGCTATCTCCTAAACTCAAGTGTGTTGAGCAGAGGAGGGGTGAGCCAAGACCGGGCCTTTCAGGCTTAAGACAAATAAGCGACTTATGGTTCTTCACGTTAATAGCAGCTAATGTTTAGGGCGATTTTGTGCCTTGCATATCAACATGTAGATAGGTTTAAAAATTATGTTTTGTATACCGCATGAAGAGAGCTAGGATGCACTGTAAGTCTTCTAACTCAGCATGCATCATTCAGTTCAATGGTGAGATTTCCATCATGGAACCACTTGCACGGCTTTTCCGCTATCTCCCTCTGATTTTGAGCACCTAGGACTTAAATGAGAATCTACAAAAAACGTTAGGCGCTGGTATGAAAACAGACTCAAAAAAAGTGAAAACCCAAAAAACTAAAACAAGGGGACTGCTAAATAAACTTTGAACTTAATTAAAATCTGTAATGGACTATCATTGTACCAGGTTCATAAAGCCCTCATTGTTTTCAGGTACCTTGGAGGGGGACCAAAACCCTACTCCCTTGAGCGAGTGCGTGACGAATCCGGAAATGCTGCGTTTAAGAAGTTGTTCTTATCGAGTTGTGCGTTGTAGGCGGCAATCGGAAACGATCAAGAAAATACCACAAATAAGTTATTCAATTTTTAATCTCGTGGTTTTATGTTTATTTTACTTGGGCAAGTCCCAAGGTCGATCACAAGGAGGCAAAGGAACAACCCAGAATTAAGTCTATCAAAGTTCGTGTTCGGTTTTTCGAGGCGGTCTTTTTTTTGGAATTTTAAATGCAATAAAGGATGCAAAATGCAAATTTGGCCTTATTTTTAGGGACTAAAATATAAATTACGTTCAAATGATGTCCGAAAAATACGAAACTTGGCCACAATGTAAACTACAATAAAATGGATGTACTGTAATTTTTTTGGAATTTTTGGATGCAATATGAATTTTTTATGGATTTTCAAATGCAAACAAAATGATTTTAATATTTAATTTTAATAAATATCAAACCTACTTATTTTCAAGAATCAAAATTATCTGAGATCTATCACTAGGTGACGGATCTCAGAAAAATCCTAAACGTCGAAAATGTGGGGTTTAATACCTAATAAAAATTAAATACTAAAATGTGCACAATGATTTTTACAGGACAAAATATGCATGCAAATGCAAATCTTTTTTGGGCACAATGTTAAGGATAATTAACTCTACAATATGTGATTTTTCGAGAATTTTTAGAGCAACGGTTAGTCAATTATCAATTTCAGAGCAGAAAATGAGTAAAATAAGCAAATTTTCACAAAACAATTATAACCATCAATCACAAAATTACCCACAACATGTCAAAGCGTAGAGGATCAATTAACCAACATCATGCAATTTTTGGATTAAGAAAATAATGTAGATAAGATGTTCAAAACACAATGGGAATGCAGGGGTACAGATGCAAATAATTAAATAAAATATAAAAGCTGCAGGGGGGACTTAAGAGCAATTACCAATAAAACCAGGGTCCTTCTGCAATTTTTCCAAGGGAGCACGTGCGTCGCACGTGCCCCTTGGATGGCGGGGGCTGCTGTGCGAATAGGGGATCTCCGGGGGGGGCTTCCAGCAATTTCACCCTCAGTCACGTGCGGGGAACGTGACCTGAGGTTGCGTGAGCCTGACGTTCCCCCACCCTCACGCGTGCTGCGCGTGGCGGGGGTCTCGGGCTTTGGGCCCGGCCGGCGAAGGTCGATGGGCTGGCGGAGGGGTGCGGTGGGCCAAGCGCCTGGAGGTGCTTCTGGTCGTCGGAGTCGCAGCCGCTGGAGGTTGATGAAGGCGATGAAGAGACGGCGATGGCGTGTCGGTGAAGCGTCGTTGGCGAGATGGTCGAGGGTGCTAAGCCGGAGGAGGAGCACCGGCGCTGCGCCAGCGTTGTGTACGGCGTGGTCGATGAGGCGGTGGATGCTGAAGAAGGCGTGGTGACGCCAGAGCGGAGCCGGAGTTGCTGTGGCGGCGAAGGTGCACTGAGGATGGTGGTGTTCGGAGAAGAAGAAGTCGAGGCGGACGGCGTTGTTGTCGAGGTGGAGACGGTGGTGGCGCGAAGACGAAGCGGTGGTCGATGACGGTGTAGCGAGCGGAGTTGGCGGAGAAGGTGTCGTTGGCTCGACGCAAGAGGCGGAGCAGGAGCAGCTGGCACGGGGGCGCGGTGCTGCGACGAGCCACGAAGGCTCGGATCTCGTCGGAGAAGACGAGGGCACCGGGCTGTCACCACCGGTGTCCTCGGCTCGTGCAGTCGGCGGATGTTTTGCTTTGGGGTCGGCGGAGGTTTAAATAGCAAGGGGGTTTGGCCGGCAAGGGAAGCAAATCGGGAGGGGGATTTGACGGAGATCGAAGGTGCGATTTGGGGGGATCAGAGATGGGGATGCGACGCGAGATTTGGGGGATCGGCGGCGCGAGATTTGGCCGCGAGATGCGCGACGAGAAACGCGGGGCGGCGGATCTTTGATTTGGGAAAGGGGGAGCCGGAGGAAGAAGACGAGCAGGGGCCGTCCGATCGGCCGAGATCGGGCGGCCCTGCATGCGACACGTGGCGCAGCGAGAAGGGGGAGGGGCGAGCGCACGTGCAGTGCGCGTGCGGATGCCGCACGTGCGCTACACGTGAGCTATTATTATTATTATTTTTATTATATTTTTTTAAATTAAAAACGATATAATAATGCCAAAAATGACTGACACGTGGCGGCACCAGGTGCTGCCACGTGTCAGCACCACAAAATTCAAAATTAAAAGATCTTGTAAAATCGATAAAAAATAGTAGATGACCTCGGATCGAAAAACTTTCTTCATGAAAATTGCTCGTCTCGATGAGATCTATGATAACCGTCCGAATGACTAAGGGTAAAGGTAAAGAAATGGTCGTTGCGACCTCAGTCAATCGAACTAAGTATATCAAGAAAAATTAGACCACTACGAGGTATAAAATCAATCGAAAATGCGAAAGCGGTCTCGCTATGATATTAACCTGGTATAGCTCCCAGGGTCGAACACAAGGAGCACGGATTGGCAGAAGCCTACGAAGTAGTGAAAATGAAATAAAAATAAAAGAAAATGTTTTTTAGTGGTTTTTGTTAATTTTTATATTTTTTTTGGATTTTTAAAAGATAAAGAAAATAAAGGAAAGTAAACTCAAGGCAACTTCAACAATTTATTAAACACACCAAAAACAATGCAAAAATTAAGGAAAAATGGTTTTTATGTTTTTTAGGTTTTTAAGTGTTTTTGGTTAATTTTTGATAATTTTTCTAATGGGTAAATTATTTTCTAAAAATCAAACAGTGCTAAATAAAAGAGGTACTGTCCAGCAAGGCTTGAAACTCAAAAATAAAATGTCTAAGAGTCTCACAAAGCCCTGGAGGTAATTTTCCTGTATACTAGATAGAATAAGGAAAATTTAGGCACCCTAATTATTGTTTTTGGATTTTTAATTTATTTATTATAATTTTTATGGGTTTTTAGGGGGTTTTCAATTTTTAAGGTTTTTAAGTGATGAAAAATAGCCAAAATTGGCTAGAAAATCAAACAGCAAGCAAACAACAATATCTAATTTTTTTAGAATTTTTGGTGGGGTTTTTATATTTTTTGGTATTTTTAAATCTAAACAGTAACTAAAAAGGCTGTTTTTGAATTTTTAAAAATACTAAATAAAAGTGAAAATGTTCTCAAAAATCACAGAAATTCCTACATCATGGCAGGAGCCATGTGTCGAAATTTCATTGGATTTGGAGATGATTTACTATTTTATTCAAAAATGCAACGAGGGCACAGTGCACAAGGACGAATGTGCAAATACCCGAGAATCTGGGGGCTCTGGTGCAAAATACCCAGCAAGTCACGCGCGTGGCGCGTGGCTGGGGCACACAGGGACCAAATGGTAATAAAAACCAAGTCTTAGGGCCTTTTGATAACTCGTATCAAAAGCCCAGGGACGTGGTTGCAAAAAGCCCACTAAAATTCGCACATGTGTAATAAAAAAAACACTCACAGGGGCATAACTGCAATTACTCAAAAATATTCATTCATTTCATAACAACCCAGTTCTACAGGACAAAAGATGTAAAATGCCCAACACAACACGTGACGAAGCACGTGGTCACATACACACAGGGGCATACATGCAATTAAAACTAAGCACAAGGTCCATACTGCAAATAACCCTACGTAAATAAAGTTCTAAAAATATTTACAGGACTGGAAATGAAATGACAAACTAAGAGGGGGCCCTAAGATATTTACCCCTTTATTGGTCGACGGCCAGATGCGCGCCACGTGGTGGATGGACGGTCAGGATGGGCGGCGCTCTCCTTCTCTTCTTCTCTCGGGCTCAATCGACGGCTGAGGAGAGGCCACGTGGGTGATCTAACAACTGGGGCTCAGGTGCCTCTCTCCTCGGGTACTAACGGTCCAGATGAGGTCCTCTGGATGATCAACGGTCGCGGCTCCTCGAAAGATGGACGACTGATATTAGAACTGGAGCTGAGGCTTCATCGGACGGCTCTGGAGGATGGTGAAAGAACTCGACGCCGGCGAACTTCGTCGGCCTCCTGCGTGAGCTACACTCCTCCTCAGCTGCTTCTGGATGTCGGAACAGGTTCCTGGTGAAGGCCCGCAGCTGATGGTAATGGCCGATGGCCCAGCCGAACCCTGGAGGGGCTCCGGCGAGGCTGGCGGCGCGAAGCTCCGGTCTGGGATGTAAGGGGGGCTCAGACACCTCCCTTTGGACCTGCAAAGCACACAGAAAGCTTCGCGGGTCGAGGGCAAAGTGCCTCGACCCAAAGAAGCGGGGTGAAGGTGGCTGGTGGGTCGGGGCGAAGGAGCTCCGGCGAGCGGAAAACGGTGGAGCTCGACTCCCAGCTCCGGGGCGAGCTGGGTTGAACGAGTGGGCGAAGAACGTGCGTGGAGGAACGGCGAAGGTGTGTGGGGGTTCCGATGATCGAAATAATGCACGAGATAGCCGGAATCAGGGGAACACGTCGGAGGATGGATTTGGGCGAAATCGAAAATTAGACTAAATGGCTAGGCGAAATGGATACCTGGGTGATGTTGTAGACTGGGCTGGAGCTCAGCTAGCTCCTGGTCCTCGCCTCAAGGGTCGTCAACTCCCGAGGCTCGAGCTCCGGGTGGTCGTCGGAGCACGGCTGCAAGAAGCGGCCGGATCGATGGTCGACGCACCTCCTCCTCGCTGCGACACCGGCGGGGGCAAGCTGTCACCTTGCTGGTCGCGATGGAGCTCACTGGAGAGAGAATGGGTAGCCAAAGATAGCGTGAGAGTGCGGCGGAGCTCCAACTTTATAGTGCTAGGGGTCCGGGAAGAATGGAGTCGGGCACGAAGATCGGCGCGCGGATCCCCATGCAAACCTCCGGGCGAGGATCTAGGGTGTGTGAAGGTGGATTAGGGCCCGGGGTTTGCGGATTTGGCATTCGGATCATGAGAGGAAAAGATCGAGAAATCGGGTCGAAACCCAGATCCGCGCCTCTGGTGGTCCTGGGGGAGGTGTTGACCGGGGGTCAACAATCCCCCGTGGACCAATCAGAGGCCGCCAAGGCTGAGATTTTTATTTTAATTTTTTGGGCCTTTAAATGGCCGAATTTCCAAAAACTCAAAACATGAAAAATGTTTGTTTTAATTTTTTCTATTTTTTTGTGATTTTTAATTAATTTTTGGAAATTAAAATAAGGTATATACAAATTAGCTATTCATAGGTATATATACACCATATTGATTTTTGATTTTTGATTTTTAATTAATTATTTTTGTACATTTTTATTCCTATTTTATATTTTATTTATTTATAGAATAAAATGAGGAATAAAAGGCTATTTTTACTTTATTTTTATTATTTATATACATATGGGAAATAATTATTTATTTACACTTATATACATGGTATATATACAAGATATTTTTGTATTTTTAATTTTGTAATTTTTATTTGATTTTTGTTTTGATTCTTTTTATTTATTTTATTTACAAAACATAAAAAGGAATATTTACAAAAAGTTTTGGAAATAAATAAGTGTATTTACAAGGTGAAATAAATAAGGGTGGTGGTCTATGTACATGGTGAAGGTTTATTTTTGGGTTTTTGAATTTTTAACTTTTTATTTTGTTTTTAATAGTTCCTAAATATATACAAAATATATACAAGTATATTTTTGGTTGAGGAAAATATTATTTTATTTATTTACATAATTATTTACACATGAGCCCCTATCTCCCTCTACTTGGCTTTTATGCGGTCAGGCCCATGCTGAGCCCTCCCTTGGGTTAGGTTGCTCAATATTTATTCTAAATATTTCCCTCTTTTTATTTTTCTTCTTTATTCTTTTATTTTTGCACAAAAACATGCTAATTATCTATATTTACAAAAATGCATGCTTTTGCTAACTTTTCCTATTTACACATATCTACATGCATTTGCATAGGTTTTTGTAGCTAAAATATAAGAATAAAGAGTGATGAATGGGTATTCATCACCCCCCTATACTATACTTTGCTAGTCCCTTAGCAAACACTTATTTGAAAAAGAAGTGCAAAAGAAAGAGAAAAGGAAAAAGAAAAAGAAAATGTACATGGATCAAGGTTGATTATTAAACTTGCCTTCCTTAAATTGAGGTATGGAGCTTAATCAGATCTTTGGATTATTGATGTGTCGGAACCTTATTTAGACTTAAGCTTAAAACCTAACAGCCTCCAAGTTCCACTACTCTATAACCAAGACTCCTCAATGCTCCAGATCA
Organism: Ottelia alismoides; assembly: GCA_037367405.1. Classification (NCBI taxonomy): domain Eukaryota; kingdom Viridiplantae; phylum Streptophyta; class Magnoliopsida; order Alismatales; family Hydrocharitaceae; genus Ottelia; species Ottelia alismoides. The sequence continues at coordinate 459,145 of JAZKJV010008117.1, read as the reverse complement.
GAACAAGTCATCAATCACAAACCCTGAAGACCATGAATCTTTCCTTGTCCTGTGAAAGTGAGGTCTAAGCTCTCCACCTCAGAAATGGCAACTTGACAACCCTCCCCAACAAGGTAACTCTATGACCTCAATCTGGCCACTCTTTCCTCGAGGAGCGGGGTATTCCCTTCTAAGTTCAAGTACAACCGGCTCAAGAAGAGGGGGAAGAAGAGAATGGGTCAAGGCCAGTGTAGCCAAGTACCCTTGGGAGCTTGACCAGTGTAGCCAAGTCTCCCTGCTGCAAGCTACAACAGGTGGATCATGAAACCAAGCTTTGCTTATTGCACTTATATACATACTCCGGTGGGATTATCATTTTCTCTCAGACCCACCACTTTTTTTGGAGTTCTTTTCTTTTTGCATTTTTTTTTTCGAGTGCATCTATACAGCATGTACATGTGCAGCATATATACAAGGAGTTTTTCCTCTTGAGCCAGTAGACTATCCCTCTTTTGAAGCTTTATTGCAACCCACAACTCCCGTCGTTAGACTTCATGGCAACCAGACCAAGTTGAGACGTACTTCCTTCACTAAATGAAGAAGAGAGGTTCCGCCTAGAAGTACTACCCTCATATGCTACCCCAAGCCAAGGAAGACTGCCTCCTCACCACCTCATCCGTAGAGAGCTCGGTGCATAGTGTGGTTGTCCAAGTAAAGCCATAATCTATATGAGTCATGTGTTGTTGTTAAGTGCTCTACTTAGGCTCATTGAGATGACATGTGATCATAGCCTAGTGGACTCAAAGAATTAAGTCACCATGGACCTGAAAAGCCTTAAACCTAAGCCCTATAAGGTTCCTCTTAGAAATTAGGTGGATTAAGATCTTAATCAAGCTCCATTTCTCAATTTGATTCCAGGCTTAGTTTAAATGTCAACTATTATCCAAGGAAAACTATATACATATGTACAAAAAGATGCATATTTACATACATTTTACAATCATGCAAAATTTTTGAAAAATGTTTTGAAATCATGAATGATGATGCATGAAGTGCAAGTTTTGCAAAAAGGGTATTTACACACATTTACACAAGATTTTTGCAAACTTTTGATTTTTCAAAACATTTTGGAAAAATTTTGTACCATATACATAATTTTTGATACAGAAAATATTTACACAAGCTTTACACAAAAGGTTTTTGAAATCATTTTTACAAAAATAATTTGTACCCTAGCTATGTATGTGCAAATAAAAGAAGATATGAACATGAAAATTTTTAATTTTTGTGGTTTTTAGCCATTTTTATTTATTAACACACTCACACAAAGTACGAGTTATGGCTAAAGTATATATGAAATATATACACACCCCCCTATACTTAGCTCGAACGATGTCCTCAGAGTCAAGAGCGATGAAGAAGACATAACTCGTGCTATGTATAGGGAAGTGAAAAGAAAGGCTATACAAAAGAGAATGAAAAGTCAAGAGGGACTCAGGTCTTCCCCCTATACTTAGGATCAAGTAATCCTAAGTATAGCAGGCTGTACACGAAGGGAAAACCGAGTGGAGAATGTACAGGGTCTACCCCCCCTATACTTAGGGTAAAATACCCCTAAGTATAGGCAGCAAAACAGGGGTAAACAAAAACAAAAGAAATACCCGAAATGTCTCACATCCCCCCTATACTTAGGGTAAAGTGCACCCTAAGTATAGCATAATCATAAGATGGAGAAAGGGATGTGGGACTAAAGAATGTGCTGATATGGACATCTGGATCTATGTACAGCGGAGAATCAGTAAAGCTCAGGCGTGAGATGCATTAGATGTGAATCAAAGACCACATCTCACGCAAAATGAATAGGGGCAAGATCAGCGACCCGCGGCTCATGATCTAGAAATGGCTTGAGCCGCTGGCCGTTTACTCGGAAGGTACTCTCAGAAGACAACTCGGATATATCGATGCTACCGTTGTCGTGTACCTTCCGAACCAGATAAGGTCCTTTCCATTTGCTCTGTAGCTTCCCTGGAAATAATCTAAGCCTCGCATCAAACAGCCATACTCTCTGTCCAATCTCAAAATGTTTGTGGCTGATATGGGAATCATGCCACTCCTTGACCTTCTCCTTGTAATGTAGGCTGCTCGTGAAAGCTGCATCTCTAAGCTCTTCCAGGGCAGCTAGCTCTGCCCTCCTCTGGTCTCCTATACCATCTGGATCCATGAGAATGTCTGTAACTGCCCAGAGTGACTTGTGCCTCAGCTCAACTGGTAGGTGACAAGGCTTGCCATAAACGAGGCGAAAGGGAGATGTGCCCAAAGGTGTCTTGAAAGACGTCCTATATGCCCACAAGACCGAGTCCAAAAGCTGTGACCAGTTCTTTCGGTCAGGGCGGACGACTTTCTGCAGAATAGTCTTGATCTCCCTATTCGACACTTCGGCTAGACCATTCGTCTGTGGATGGTATGGTGTAGCAACACGATGGTCTATGCCGAACTCGCTGGCAAGTGCCTTCACCTGGTCGTTGATGAAGTGAGATCCCCCATCAGAAATAAGAACTCGTGGAACCCCGAACCGCGTGATGATGTGCTTCCTCAAAAATCTGCAAACTGTCCTCGCATCAGCGGCTCGGGCGGGGATAGCCTCCACCCAACGACTCACATAATCTACGGCCAACAGAATGTACTCAAATCCCTGACTCTTAGGGAATGGGCCCATGAAATCGATGCCCCATGCGTCAAAAATCTCACAGAAATGAATAGGCTGCATCGGCATCATATCACGCTGTCCACAAGTGCCCATCCTCTGACAGTCAGTACACCTCTTCACGAACTCATCTGAGTCCTTGAAGAGGGTAGGCCACCACAAACCGGATTGGAGCACTTTCTGTGCCGTTCTCCTCCCAGAATGATGTCCCCCTGCCTCAAGCTTGTGGCAGTAAGTGAGGACGCTATGGTGTTCCTCCTGAGGAATACACCGACGCCAGACGCTATCCCCTCCCTCGTGGTAAAGGATGGGATCCTCCCAATGGTAAGACTTGGCCTTCGCAAGGAAGGTCTCAAGCCTCTGCCTGGGCCAATCTTGTGGAACTTTCCCAGCAACGAGAAAGTTCACAATATCGGCGTACCATGGGAGTGAGGCGATAGCAAGGATCGCCTCATCTGGGAAGGTATCTCTGATCGGATCAATCTGCTCTGACTCCTCAGGCTGCTCTAGTCGGGATAAATGGTCCGCCACCACATTCTTGACTCCAGGCTTATCCTTGATCTCAATGTCGAACTCCTGGAGTAGAAGGATCCATCTAGTCAGTCTAGCCTTGGCATCCTTCTTTGCCATGAGGTACCTGATGGCGGTGTGATCTGTGTACAAAGTCACTCGGGATCCAATGATATATGATCTGAACTTATCCAGGGCAAACACTACTGCTAGCATCTTCTTCTCTGTGACCGTATAATTCCGCTGGGCGGAATCCAATGTGCGGCTAGCATAGTGTATCGCAAATGGTACTCCATCCCTCCTCTGTCCCAGCACTGCCCCTACGGCAAAATCGGAGGCGTCCGTCATGATCTCAAATGGGAGAGACCAATCAGGTGGCTGGAGGACAGGAGCCTCAATCACACATCTCTGGAGAGTAGCAAACGACGAAAGACACTTGTCATCGACAAGGAACTCGGTGTCTTTCGTCAGGAGGTCAGTCAACGGTCGGGCAATCCTGCTAAAATCCTGAATGAATCTCCTGTAGAATCCAACATGCCCCAGAAATGACCGTAATTGCCTCAGATTGGACGGCGGTGTGAGTTTTCTAATGACATCAACCTTGGCCGGATCCACCTCCATGCCCCTGTTGGAGATGATGTGGCCAAGCACCGTCCCTTGAGTCACCATGAAGTGACTCTTCTCCCAAGATAGCACCAAGTTGTACTCAATACATCGCTGGAGTACTCGGTCTAGGCAGTCAAGACAGGAGTCGAATCCGTCGCCGTAGACCGAGAAATCGTCCATGAAGACCTCAAGGCACTCCCCTACCATGTCCGAAAAGATCGACAGCATGCACCTCTGAAAAGTCGCAGGGGCATTGCATAGCCCAAATGGCATGCGTCGAAAAGCATATGTGCCGAAGGGACAGGTAAAGGTGGTCTTCTCCTGATCCTCAGGAGCGATGGCCACTTGGTTGTAGCCCGAGTACCCATCCAGGAAGCAGTAATGGCTCTTCCCTGCCAGTCTCTCAATGATCTGGTCAATAAAAGGCAGGGGGAAATGGTCCTTCTTGGTGGCTTGGTTGAGTCTCCTGTAGTCAACACAAACCCTCCAAGAGGTGGGTACCCGTGTAGCAATCTCCTCTCCCGACTCACTGATCACAGTCGTGATGCCCGTCTTCTTGGGCACCACATGCAAGGGGCTGACCCACTTGGAGTCGGAAATGGGATAAATAAAACCTGCACCCCACCACTTCGATATTTCCTTCATGACAACCTCTCTCAGGTTGGGGTTCAGACGCCGCTGGAACTCACGCGACGGCTTTGCCCCATCCTCGAGATAGATGTGGTGGGCGCAAACTGATGGATCAATCCCATGGAGATCTGCTACGCTCCATCCGATCGCCTTGCGGTTCTTTTCAAGAACCCCCATCAGACGGGATTCCTGCTCTCCAGTCAACTCGGCGGAGATGATGACTGGGTACATCTCAGGATCGCCCGCAAGGAATCGATACTTCAGCGAAGTAGGGAGCGGCTTCAGCTCTGGAATGCTGGGTGCTGGCAAATCTGGCTGTGGAAGAAACTGAGTGAATGCTGCAAGGTCTGCCAACTCTGCCTGGGAAAGTGAAAGTGTACTCTCGCAAACTGGGTCGGGAGAAGGCGGCTCAACTGCACTGTCTCTGCTCTGCTCTGCCTCTGCCTCCTCCTCTGTAGGCTCAGGTGAACTCAGATCTGGCATCTGATCGTAACAATCGGCCCAATCAGACTCTGAGTCCGAGGGATCTGTATCAGACTCGGTGGCATCAGTACCACCGGAAAACAAGGTGGCCTCAGCACCACCATCACAAAACACTGTGCTGCGATCGAGAACCGGCTCTGCTGCCGCAACTGTATCCGAACCCAGGTCTGTGCTCTCCAGACTCTCCTCTGCTATCATCTCTGCATCAGCTGTGTCTGAAAGTGAGAGGGTAGTCTGTGACTCCAGGTCTGCCCAAGCTGCCTCATCATCTGTGATCACAAAATCACAGTCCTGGTGGATGTCTGCCTCTGCGTCTGTCAGCTGCTCTGAGTCGGTACTGGCATCTGAGCGGGATCTGGATCTGGCTCTGTAGTCCTCGACCGTCTCTATTTGTATACTCTCGCCCTGGACGCGAAAGTACACCTTCCCGCTATCATGATCAGTCACCGCCTTGGCTGTGGCCAAGAACGGACGACCAAGTATGATGGGGGTACCGGCCACTGATTCAGGGATCTCCATGTCCAACACTACGAAGTCCACGGGGAATTGCAGACCCTGAATAGTGACGATAACGTCTCGTAACAACCCCTTCGGCCTCTTGACAGATCGATCAGCGAACTGAAGGACTGTCCTGCTCTGTCGAAGAGTGCCCAACTCGAAGCGGTCGAGAAGGGCTGCCGGAAGTAGGTTGATCGAAGATCTGCTATCTAAAAGAGTACGGTCGAACCACTGCTCTCTGATCTGGCATCTGACATACGGGGCCCCTGCATCTGGCCTCTTGGCTGGCAGTCGGTTCTGAATCGCAAAGCACGTGGCTTTGGTCAGCACGTGAATCTCTGAAGTGTGGTTCCTCCTCCTCCTCCTAACTGTAGTCCTCTCTCTCAAAGATCTCTGGAGGAGGGGGATGTGCTGCAAAGCCTCCTGGAGGGTCAGCTGGATATGGAAGCGATCAATCATGCTCTGGCTGAACACCTCAAACTCTCTCTTTTTTGGATCAATTTTCTTCCCCTTCCCCATCTGAAGGGCTCTAGGGAAGGGGATCACTGGGTCCTTCTCAGATGAAGGACTAGGAAAAGATCTACGCGGTTCGAGGACCGGATCCACACATACATCATGCACCACAGTGGGACCAAAAGAATGTAAACCTTTTCCTTTATTCATCACAGAATCCTGAGATACATGACCATGAGGAAAAACAACATCAGATCTCTCTCTACAAACACCGGTGGTCTCAGTACCACCACGGATGGGCTGCTCTGCTGCTGGTGGTGAAGGTAGACGTCGAGCGGCATCAGTACCGCTCACTGGCTCGGCTGCTGCTGGGGTGGCATCAGTACCACCTCCTAGATCTGGTGAAGTGGCGGCCTCAGTACCGCCGGTGGGATCAGCATCCTCGGTGGCCTCAGTACCACCGTCATCGACTGGAGCGGCCTCAGTACCGCTCTCCTCCTCCTCCTGGGGCGCCTCTGGATGGTGCTCAGCTGAGGCGCCGCCGCCGGCTGGGGTCCTACCGCTCCTAAGCGTGGCAAAATCAACATCAAACAGATCTGAAGAAGTATCATCAAATGGATCGCTAGGAGTGGCGAACTCAGTATGTACTACCTGCTCAGACTTCCGCTTCAGGTTGTTCGGATTGGGCTCTATCTGTGCAGGTATGGCGGCCTTCCCTCTCACCAAGTCCCGCATCTCATGGCGGAACTCATCCATCTCCCGTCTGAAGGTCGCCTGCTGGTCTGTGAGGAGGCGGGCGATGTCATCCAAGGCAGGGCTCTCGTGGGAGCCCGACGGGTAGCCTCTCTGTGGGTGAGGCTGCTGGTACTGCTGTGGGTGAGAGGGGTAGGACGGAGGGTGCTGCTGGTGCTGGTATCCCGGGTGAGCCTGCTGCTCACGCCTCCCATACTGTCCCTGCTGCTGATAGGGACGAGGACCATAGGAAGACTGCTGCTGGTAGACTGGGGACTGCTGCTGCGGCTGGTGATGGTCTCTCGGCTGGGAGTACTGCCCTCCCTGTGCTGACGGCTGCTGCTGGGGCTGGGCACCACCACTCCCCCACCTGAATCCTGGATGATCTCGTCGGATCCCAGGCTGGGGACGGTCGTACCAGATCCCGTTGACATCCATCAACGGCTCTGCATCCAAGGGGGCTGGGGGTAGTACTGCCAACGGCTGGTCCGGCTGGTAGACCACCATCTGCATCTCTGGAGATGGTGGGGACTGGTAGGTAGGCTGCGGCTGCTGGTACGGCTCCGCCTGTACAAGGTGAACCTGTCTAGGCTGCGCTAAGGCGTTGGAGCGCTGGGACGAGCTGCTGCTGCTGCCGGAGTCGCCTCGCGACTGAAGACGGGGCTGAGAAGCCGTCTGTGTCTCCTGGAGACACATGATCTGTGTCTTCAAGTCGCTCAAGACCTGTGCCATCTGATCCATCTGTGCTATGCTCTGGCACTGCTTCTTCTCTATCAGCTCCATGCAGTCCAGCTTCTCGCTGATGATGCCCATGTCCGCAGCTGACGACTCTAACTGTGCTGCTGCTGTGGCTGCGGACGAACTGGCTGGACCTGCATCTACCCGTGCGATCCTCTGGTACTGCACGGGTCCTGGCTGAAGTGGCTGGGTCTTCTGGGTGTAGAGACGGGTCTGGGACATAACCATGTAGTTCTCCGCCATCTCCTCAAAAATTGCCCAGACCTGGTCATGGTCCTTGGCGAAGTAGGATCCGCCACAAGAAGCGTTCACCAGGCCCTGTAGCTCTGGTGACAACCCACTGAAAAAGCTCTGAACTAGGTTCGGCTTCGTGATATCATGGTGTGGGCATCTGTCTAGGAGCTCTCTGAACCTCTCCCAAGCCTCGTGGAATTGCTCGTTGGGGAACATGGAGAAGTTGCTGATCAGGGCCCTCGCTGCGTTCGTCCGCCCGAGTGGATAGTACTTATTCAAGTACTCGGTGCGGAGCTGCTCCCAGGTGTACACGAATCTCCCCAAATGCTTCAGCCAGGTGGCTGCTCTGTCTGCTAGGGAGAAGGGGAAAGCAATCATCCGTATGGTATCCTGGTCCACGTGCCTGTCGTGGACAGTACTGCAAATCATCAAGAACTCCTGTAGGTGGAGGTGGGGCTCCTCTGTAGCCAGTCCATGGAACCTCGGAAGCATCTGCAAGGTGTTCGGGGGGGAACTTGAAGTCCCCCACGATAGCCGGAACCACCACCCAGTGGTGCATCAGTGTAGAGCCGGGATTGTGTAAATCCCTCATCGGTCTAGGTGGTCCTGCTCCTCCTGCGGCTGCTGCCGCTGCGGCGGCGGCCGCGGCTGCTGCTGCTGCTGCTGCGGCTCGTGCCTGTGCCTCATCGGGCTCCTCGGGCTCGCTCTGTGCATCTCTCTCTGCTCTGAGCCTCTCCATCTCGCGCCTCATCTCTATCATAAAAGCTCCCTGATCGCGGAGCTGCTGCTGGACTGTCTCTAACTGTGCGATCAGGGTGGAGTTGATCGCTCCCTGGTCTAGTACAAAGTGCTCTGGTCTGCGGGAGTGATCGTCAGAACTGCCGGCCATCGCGACGTCAGCAAAATCGAAGGAGCCCAACTCAGGTGCTGTCAAATGAATAAGTCTCTCCTCGGGCTCAGGTCTCTCAGGTAAGTCAGAAAGGGGGTCGAGGGGGAACAGGGTGGAATCATACTCGGGCTCGGAGAGCGGGTCCGAGCTCTCGCGAGCCAACCTAGATGATGTGGTAGACGCGCCCGAAAGCGGTGCAACCAAAGGTTGCCTAAGAGACCGTCTACCCATCATCTTGATCTAGCGAGTAGGGCGGATGAGATCTGGAAAAATTACGATCAGAAAACAAACCCCCGGTTCACCAACACAACACGAGCTGAAGACCGTGAAAGTTCGGTCAAATTATCTTGTCTATTTTATTTGGTGAACAATCAAGATAGCAGAGCGATTACGTGACCTGTTGGGATATCCGCTGCTAACCCAACCGACTGGCCCGCACGGATGAGTCGGTAATCAGTCGGGTTTCGCAACGGGGGGCTCTACCTAGTGTTCGGGGTCACTCTCTCGCACAAGCAAACCAAACAATGAGGGGGTTGCTCTCCCCAAGACAAAAATTTTTTTAGGGTGAGCGAGTTTTAAGATCAATAATTTTAAACAGTCCCAATTTTATGGTTTTTCTTTTTAGGTATTTTTCAAGCAAACAAAATCGCCTAACGAATTTTTCGGTTTCTCCTGGTTATTAAGTCCAAAAACGGGGGGAGAAGTCGAAAAAGCCGATGCACGAGAAAATCAATGATGCATGCAAAGTCAGAAATGCGTACCTGCCGCCAGCACTCTACATGCAAAATGATCCGCGCATAAAATAAAAGGCAGAAAAGTAAACTAAGCTATATGATGCACGGTAAAAAGCCGAGTCCTAAACAGGCAATTTCTATTGATCGTGAAGAACAATAGTTAGTCAACCGAATCGAGTCCGGAGTCCGATCTTGGGAGTCACTCGGTGCCCGCCACAACGGGTCCTGCCAGCGCTGTATGTGACTCCTAACGGCACGTGGTCTCAAATCCAATCAAACTAACTTTTTCAGTGAATTTTAATAAGGTCCAATTACGTTCTATAGGAACAGATATTCTATTAAGTGTTGGGCCTTAGAGATCCTACGTCACAATCAACAAAAATCCTATGTCTAGGGGCTCGATCAAAAACCGCAAAAAATCCGGAAAATGACAGTAATAAAGGAAAAAGAAAACCGCGATAAAAGCCGCGAAAAAGCCGAGGGTCCTAATGGGTCCCCCGAGCACGCCGGTGCTCGGCGAAACAGACCCGCTACGGTCTAAGTCTAAAAGTGTCTGAATGTCCTGTATTATTACAACAATAATGAATAATAAATGAACTAGAAACTATCCTATCCTCTCCCACTCAACTCTCTCCTCTCGCTCTCTCCTGCGGCTTCGTCGAGAGAAAAGCCGCCTCCAAGTGCCGCGGCTGCACCGGCTCCTCGAAAGTCGCCTCCGCGGTCCTCGGGCCCTCGCAAGAAACAGAGAAAAGGGTGGTCAGACCAATAAAATAATCAAATAAGAGATGAAAATAAAAATGAGGATATATGTGCAAAAATGGAAATAAAATAACCACACAAAATAAAACAAAAATAAAAAAAAAAAGAAAATCAAAATAAAACAAAAATAAAACAAAAAGGAAACTGAATACAAAAGCCGCGAAAAGCCGCGAGCTCAGAAGAGCCGCGAAAAACCGCGAAAACAAAACGAAAATAAAAATCAAAAACAACTACTAAGCCGTGCTCCCCGGCAACGGCGCCATTCTGATAACCGTCCGAATGACTAAGGGTAAAGGTAAAGAAATGGTCGTTGCGACCTCAGTCAATCGAACTAAGTATATCAAGAAATTAGACCACTACGAGGAATAAAATCAATCGAAAATGCGAAAGCGGTCTCGCTATGATATTAACCTGGTATAGCTCCCAGGGTCGAACACAAGGAGCACGGATTGACAGAAGCCTACGAAGTAGTGAAAATGAAATAAAAATAAAAGAAAATGTTTTTTAGTGGTTTTTGTTAATTTTTATATTTTTTTTGGATTTTTAAAAGATAAAGAAAATAAAGGAAAGTAAACTCAAGGCAACTTCAACAATTTATTAAACACACCAAAAACAATGCAAAAATTAAGGAAAAATGGTTTTTATGTTTTTTAGGTTTTTAAGTGTTTTTGGTTAATTTTTGATAATTTTTCTAATGGGTAAATTATTTTCTAAAAATCAAACAGTGCTAAATAAAAGAGGTACTGTCCAGCAAGGCTTGAAACTCAAAAATAAAATGTCTAAGAGTCTCACAAAGCCCTGGAGGTAATTTTCCTGTATACTAGATAGAATAAGGAAAATTTAGGCACCCTAATTATTGTTTTTGGATTTTTAATTTATTTATTATAATTTTTATGGGTTTTTAGGGGTTTTTCAATTTTTAAGGTTTTTAAGTGATGAAAAATAGCCAAAATTGGCTAGAAAATCAAACAGCAAGCAAACAACAATATCTAAGTTTTTTAGAATTTTTGGTGGGGTTTTTATATTTTTTTGGTATTTTTAAATCTAAACAGTAACTAAAAAGGCTGTTTTTGAATTTTTAAAAATACTAAATAAAAGTGAAAATGTTCTCAAAAATCACAGAAATTCCTACATCATGGCAGGAGCCATGTGTCGAAATTTCATTGGATTTGGAGATGATTTACTATTTTATTCAAAAATGCAACGAGGGCACAGTGCACAAGGACGAATGTGCAAATACCCGAGAATCTGGGGGCTCTGGTGCAAAATACCCAGCAAGTCACGCGCGTGGCGCGTGGCTGGGGCACACAGGGACCAAATGGTAATAAAAACCAAGTCTTAGGGCCTTTTGATAACTCGTATCAAAAGCCCGGGGACGTGGTTGCAAAAAGCCCACTAAAATTCGCACATGTGTAATAAAAAAAACACTCACAGGGGCATAACTGCAATTACTCAAAAATATTCATTCATTTCATAACAACCCAGTTCTACAGGACAAAAGATGTAAAATGCCCAACACAACACGTGACGAAGCACGTGGTCACATACACACAGGGGCATACATGCAATTAAAACTAAGCACAAGGTCCATACTGCAAATAACCCTACGTAAATAAAGTTCTAAAAATATTTACAGGACTGGAAATGAAATGACAAACTAAGAGGGGGCCCTAAGATATTTACCCCTTTATTGGTCGACGGCCAGATGCGCGCCACGTGGTGGATGGACGGTCAGGATGGGCGGCGCTCTCCTTCTCTTCTTCTCTCGGGCTCAATCGACGGCTGAGGCGAGGCCACGTGGGTGATCTAACGACTGGGGCTCAGGTGCCTCTCTCCTCGGGTACTAACGGTCCAGATGAGGTCCTCTGGATGATCAACGGTCGCGGCTCCTCGAAAGATGGACGGCTGATATTAGAACTGGAGCTGAGGCTTCATCGGACGGCTCTGGAGGATGGTGAAAGAACTCGACGCCGGCGAACTTCGCCGGCCTCCTGCGTGAGCTACACTCCTCCTCAGCTGCTTCTGGATGTCGGAACAGGTTCCTGGTGAAGGCCCGCAGCTGATGGTAATGGCCGATGGCCCAGCCGAACCCTGGAGGGGCTCCGGCGAGGCTGGCGGCGCGAAGCTCCGGTCTGGGATGTAAGGGGGGCTCAGACACCTCCCTTTGGACCTGCAAAGCACACAGAAAGCTTCGCGGGTCGAGGGCAAAGTGCCTCGACCCAAAGAAGCGGGGTGAAGGTGGCTGGTGGGTCGGGGCGAAGGAGCTCCGGCGAGCGGAAAACGGTGGAGCTCGACTCCCAGCTCCGGGGCGAGCTGGGTTGAACGAGTGGGCGAAGAACGTGCGTGGAGGAACGGCGAAGGTGTGTGGGGGTTCCGATGATCGAAATAATGCACGAGATAGCCGGAATCAGGGGAACACGTCGGAGGATGGATTTGGGCGAAATCGAAAATTAGACTAAATGGCTAGGCGAAATGGATACCTGGGTGATGCTGTAGACTGGGCTGGAGCTCAGCTAGCTCCTGGTCCTCGCCTCAAGGGTCGTCAACTCCCAAGGCTCGAGCTCCGGGTGGTCGTCGGAGCACGGCTGCAAGAAGCGGCCGGATCGATGGTCGACGCACCTCCTCCTCGCTGCGACACCGGCGGGGGCAAGCTGTCACCTTGCTGGTCGCGATGGAGCTCACTGGAGAGAGAATGGGTAGCCAAAGATAGCGTGAGAGTGCGGCGGAGCTCCAACTTTATAGTGCTAGGGGTCCGGGAAGAATGGAGTCGGGCACGAAGATCGGCGCGCGGATCCCCATGCAAACCTCCGGGCGAGGATCTCGGGTGTGTGAAGGTGGATTAGGGCCCGGGGTTTGCGGATTTGGCATTCGGATCATGAGAGGAAAAGATCGAGAAATCGGGTCGAAACCCAGATCCGCGCCTCTGGTTGTCCTGGGGGAGGTGTTGACCGGGGGTCAACAATCCCCCGTGGACCAATCAGAGGCCGCCAAGGCTGAGATTTTTATTTTAATTTTTTGGGCCTTTAAATGGCCGAATTTCCAAAAACTCAAAACATGAAAAATGTTTGTTTTAATTTTTTCTATTTTTTTGTGATTTTTAATTAATTTTTGGAAATTAAAATAAGGTATATACAAATTAGCTGTTCATAGGTATATATACACCATATTGATTTTTGATTTTTGATTTTTAATTAATTATTTTTGTACATTTTTATTCCCATTTTATATTTTATTTATTTATAGAATAAAATGAGGAATAAAAGGCTATTTTTACTTTATTTTTATTATTTATATACATATGGGAAATAATTATTTATTTACACTTATATACATGGAATATATACAAGATATTTTTGTATTTTTAATTTTGTAATTTTTATTTGATTTTTGTTTTGATTCTTTTTATTTATTTTATTTACAAAACATAAAAAGGAATATTTACAAAAAGTTTTGGAAATAAATAAGTGTATTTACAAGGTGAAATAAATAAGGGTGGTGGTCTATGTACATGGTGAAGGTGTATTTTTGGGTTTTTGAATTTTTAACTTTTTATTTTGTTTTTAATAGTTCCTAAATATATACAAAATATATACAAGTATATTTTTGGTTGAGGAAAATATTATTTTATTTATTTACATAATTATTTACACATGAGCCCCTATCTCCCTCTACTTGGCTTTTATGCGGTCAGGCCCATGCTGAGCCCTCCCTTGGGTTAGGTTGCTCAATATTTATTCTAAATATTTCCCTCTTTTTCTTTTTCTTCTTTATTCTTTTATTTTTGCACAAAAACATGCTAATTATCTATATTTACAAAAATGCATGCTTTTGCTAACTTTTCCTATTTACACATATCTACATGCATTTGCATAGGTTTTTGTAGCTAAAATATAAGAATAAAGAGTGATGAATGGGTATTCATCAATCTACAACTTTCATGAAGACATCAACACCAAAATCGGTCAAATGTAAAAAGTGAATTTTTGGGGTATCCTATGTACATAAAATACCTTGATTTTTTTGGGTTTTATAATTTTTTTGTCATTTTTAAACAAGATAAAAATCCGGAAAAATATGGAAAAATCAAAGATAAATAAAAGACCCTTAATTCTAATTTTTTTGGATTTTTATTTTTTAAGAAAATATATACATAAAATACAAGGTCAAAAACCGCGAAAATATACAATGTACAAAAGAGGCCCAAAACCCAACTTTCACATATGAGCTCCGATTCACTTGAACTTGGTCTTGTTTTGAAGGTAATTGAATGCACATTAGTTCAAAAGTGAGTAGGATTAAATCGGACACTGGATGGAGAAGATATGTGGCTTTTAGTCCGAAAATCCTGAAATTAGGGTTTGGGTTTTTGGTCCACTTATTTGGGTTAGTTATTTTTTTGTATTTTTTCTTTATTCTTGTTAGTGATATGTACACAGTGGAAGTGGTTTTGAGTCATTCGGAGTTAGCATGAATGTGTTAAAAATCCGGGAAGTTAGGCTTATTTACAGGTCATTTTGGCTTGGATTTTTGGCTTCTTATTTTATGCAGATTTTTGTGCTAAAATGCCATTCTTATGGAAACATGCATGAATGCTAATTATGCAAAATAGATGCAAGAATGCTGTTGATTTTTAGGGATTTGAGCTTAATAAATTATATTTAGAGTGATGAATACGAGATTCATCATCCCCCTATACTTAAACCATGCTCGTCCTTGAGCATAAAAAGAAATGCCATGAGGTGAAATGAGATTGGGTTCCATACCAAGACCATGAGCTGAAGGTGAAAGTAAGCCTAAACTCAATCTTTGGATTATTTGTGTGTCGGAACTTCTGTGAGACTTAGAATTTTAAAATCAACAGCCCTCAAGTTCTACACATCATTGCTACAGTTTCGGCTCAGAAGTCATCTTAGATCAATCATCTTCCCAAAGTATACCCTATGAACATTGAATAACCGACTCTTGTGTGTGAAATATTTTAGCTCTTCCCACCCAGAATGCCGGACTACTGCACAAGCCTCCTCTCCAATAACTCGTCCTCGGGGAGTCAGGTATTTCCTTCTAAGGTCTGTCGCGCTGTGTTCACAATCGAATAGGGGGGAGAAGATAGAAGAATGAGAAAAGAACTGGAGGGTGGCCAGTGTAGTCACCTCTCCTTGTGAAGATGGCCAGTGTAGCCGAGTCTCCACCAAGATCTGCCGGTTTCTGGAAGCTTGGACCTTTTTGGTCAGATTTTATTTGGTAGTTGCTTCTTTGTATTTGGAATTTTTGGTGGTTCTGCTTGGATCTTGTTGTGCCCCTACGGATATAGAATCTTTTGTTTCCGTACATTTTTTGGGGTCTTAGAAAAAAATGTGCCCAGCCGTCCATCCCTTTTCCGAAGCTTTATTTCAACCCGTACTCCGGTCTTTAGATTTCCACGCTACCAGAAAAGAAACTTACACAGTCTTCCAACATCCTGTCTGAGTTGAGCTAAGTGCATAGTGCGAGAGTACAAATTAATTCCCTATTCCAGAGTTGTACCCAGAATGAAGAGACCAGGTTAGACACTAAGAGTCAAACGTTGTACATTGTCATGTGGAACTCAAAGAATTAAGTCAAAGACCTGAAGACTCTAAAATCCTATTTCTCGGTGAAGTTCCTCTGAAGATTAGGTGGATTAAGGTCAAGTCCAGACCACTCTCGGTTTCGGCTCATAACTCGGTTCAGAACCCAAAGACTTTTCACATATGCAAATGCGATGCTTGATGAGATGCGAGTGTGTGAAATGCAGACACATTTTTTATTTGTGATTTTTTATGCAAAGGATTTTTGTTGTTTGTTTGTTGTTTTTTTTTATTCAAAAAAATGAATAAGAAGCCTTTTTTTCAAAAAATTTTGGGTACAGTCGGTGTTAGTGGCAAAACATTTTTTTTTGACAAATTACCCACCCCGTAAATACATATAGACTTACGCGAAAATACGAGGTATGGCTAAAATATATACAAAGTATATATACAGACCCCCCTATACTTAGCGAGTGTTGTGTCCTCAGAGCACAAGAAGCGTAAAGAAGACATAGCTCGGGCTAAGCGTAAGAGAGTGAAAAAGAACAAGATTTACAAAATCGCCCCCCTATACTTAGACTGTGAATAGTACAAGTATAGAAGAAGAGCGGAAAAGAAAGAAAAAAAGAAAAAATGAAGCGGTCAGGTTATGTGAATGAGGAGAGTATATATAGGTGGGTGTCGGTTCCCCCTATACTTAGGCTTTGGTCAGCCTAAGTATAGAAGAAGGATGGATATGGAGTGATCTAGAGATCGGAATGAGAAATGGTATATACATATGGCATCGGTCCCCCCTATACTTAGGCCTTGGCCTAAGTAGAGGAAGAAGCTGTACAAGGAGACCGATGTGGTCGGGAGGGAGGGTGGGTAGCCGATGATTAAGGCGGTTTACGGCTGATCTTCTTGTGAGCCTGCGGTGGGAGATCGTAATGAGTTGGAGATGAGACATGTGATTCCCAACTATTATCAGTGTCATCCTCAGAAGTATCATGATGGGTAGTAGATGAAATATTTGAGTCAGATAAAAGATATCCATCATCAGAGTTATCCTCAGAGGAATAGTATTTGAAGGTGGACATACTCCAGATGTTCATGTCTTTTTGTTTCTTCAATTGTTTCCTCAAGCTTCGTTCCTTTTTAAGATCAGTCGATTTGTCCTCAGATGAATATTCAGATGCTCCGGTCTCAGTCAGCTCATAAGAAATAATTCCAGTGTACTTGTGGAAGGTAGGAGCATCAGCTTTGGATGAGTAATAATTAGGAACGGGAGTTGTCCAACGAGAATCGAATTTAGGATCCTTGCGAAGATATGGCTTTAGAGATGCCGAACAGACTTCACTCATGTAGACTACCTTTTCCGGACCTGATGAGGGATCATCAACCGATTCCTCTTCCGAAAGATCAAAGGTGACTTTTTTTTTCTTGTTTCGTGAAGATGTCGGTTCACTTGAGTACCCGGATGAATAGCCATTAAAATTCTTCTCCTTGGTCGGTGTTCGGGCTACGTGTTCGTTCTTTGTTTCCTGAATGTTGGTGCACTCTTGATTTGGGAGGATTTGGTCAAGATAATCTGAGTAGGTTGTTCCAGGGTGCGACCATGCAAATGTCTCAGGATCGTAGTAGAAGGATTTCTCTATTTTGAAATCTGCGGGAATTGAGATATCGGGGAGAGTCTCTAAACCAATAGTCTCACTAACAAACGCAATCTCAGGTGTAGCAGCGGGGTAGGGCTCTTCTACCGTTTCATGGTTGCGATTGTTGGGGACTTCATGGGTTAGCTCAGAAAATCGTGCGTCCTCAAAGACTGTATCAGATTGTAGTGATTCCAATGCCGTAAAATTTATTTCCCGAGTCTCACAATCGATACTCGCCTTGGCCAATGCCAAGAATGGTTTTCCGAGAATGATTGGAGACTGGGTGAATTCTCCTTGATGCTCAATATCAATGATCGTGAATTCTACCTTGAGTGGAGCACCTTGGAATTTCATGATGACAGAAATGGTTCCTCTCGGCCTTTTTATCGATCGGTCTGCCAATTGAACAATCTCTCGTATCTTCCGAATTGGCCCGAGTTTGAGTTCGTGAAATACAGAGGTCGGGAGGATATTGATCGGTGAATTGTCATCAATACGAGCATGTGTGAAAATTGTGTCTTTGATTTCGCAGTCAAATCTAGGTAACCGCTTCACTATGCGGCTCTTGGTTTTTCTCCTCAACACCAAGGAGGAGGCCATTGACAAGATATGTCTTTCAGTTTTTGTTCTAATCCTTCCTGACTTTTTGATGATTAAACTGTCCATTAGAAATTTCTTAAGGTCAGGGAAGTGTTCAATGGCCTTTATGATGGGAAGTTCAAAAATCAAGTATTTTTCCAGTGCTTCCCGTAAAGCAGGATCCAAATCCCTCAGATCTTCTTCAGATTCAATTTTTACGAGATTTTCTGGATTTTCAAATTTTTTTGTATTTTTTGTATGGTGTGGTGATGTGGTGGCTTCCTTAGATGAGAAGGGGCCTTGATATTCAGAGTTTGGGTCAGAGGCATAGTCATTCCTAGGGGAATAATAAGCAGAGGTGTTGATATTAGAATCATCCCTAGGTTTTTGAATATCCTCAAAATTTTCATCATGGAATCCAATTATTTCCTCATTTAGTTTTACACCCGATCCACCATAGAATGAGATTACTCGGTCGACAAATTTTTGAAATTTGTCCTCCATCAATTCGAATCTTATTTTTATCCTCGATACATTATCCTCACAATTTTGTTCATGATCAATCATGGGAGCACTCGAATTTTGTTCAATAATTCCGTCTTCCATTTTTCTGTACATGCAGAGAGGAGAATTTCTTGGAATATCCATTATATGATCATTTCTTGAAAATTTCTCCTCAAAATTTATGAAAGGAGACTGCTCATATGGTACAGGCATGTGTATTTGATCTGAGTAGAGTTCGGTCCTTTGATCATGTTTGGTCAGATCTTGATATTGTGGAGTCAGCATACAGGGTCTATATGTGTCTAGGGGGTCTGTCCAATCCTCTGTATGGGTTTCATGTCTAACGAGGGGTCTGTCGTGGTCAATCCAACGCTGATGATCATGAAGTGCATGTCCTTCCATCTGGGTTTGGTTTCCCTGCCAGTCATGGGATTTAAAGAGATTTCGATCTTGAAAGGTTTCATTGGCGAGAGATTGAGAATGAGGTGATTCAGTCCAAGATGGTAAGTGGTCATTTCTGGTTGGATGTTTTGAGTAAGGATTCAATGAGGCGGCCGAATTCATTTGCGGTTGAAAGTTTCCCACAAATGTAGGGGGATTATTGAAAGAAGAGGATGCAATTGTTTTAGGCCAAACCGAGACAGATTTGTTTTCATAGTGATGTTCGGTCATTTTTGAAGGAGTTGAGAGAAATGATGGGTTGGATCTGAAATTTGGAACAATTTCCATGATGAGATTAAAATTAAGAGATGGGAGAGATGATTGTATGGGACAGAAAATTTTATCAAATGTGCGGCTATTGATCTTCGATATCGGTTCACGCACACCAATACAAACACAAATCAAACCCCGGGTTCACCAACTCACACAGTGAAGGTCGTAAGAGATCGACCAATTTTCTTGTCAATTTTAAATTGGTGAGAATTCAAGTCTTGCAAGCCGTTTAAACGAGCTGTTAGGTTTGGAGCTGGGCTCTATCCTAGTGTGCGTCTCTCTCCTCGCTGCAAGATAAATCAAACAATGTCGGGGTTGCTCTCCCGCAGAAATTCTTGATTTTATGGGTTATTTGAGATCAGATATATTTAGCAGTCCTGATTTTAATGAGGTGATCACTGAAAGATTAGATGAGCACAAATACACGTCTACCGTCCAGTCCCAATTTCCTTTAAAGTTATGTTATAAAACAAGAGGGAGGAACTCGAGAAAAGCCGATGCACGCGGAAAACTATGATGAATGCTCAGTTTGAAGACTTACAGTGAATCCTCGCAATCTCCATGTGGGATGCTAGACAGAATTTAAAAATTATTCTATATGATGTGCAAACCGATGGAAAAACCGCACCTAAGCAGAAAGTTCTATTAGCAGGAAGAATTGGTTTAATTTTGGCTAAGTTGAACGATCTATGTGCGTCTCAATTGAAGTGCAGTGTGGCTTAAGATCCTACGAGCACAAGCAAAAATATAAATGCTCTGAGAGCCGTATGTGCAGGTCTATCCTAATCGCCACTCAAGTCGGGCCCCACCCTCTCCGGAGAGTGAAACAGGCCACGACACACCACAGAATAAAGTTAAGAGGTCTTTCTACACACGCGAGAGTCCAAACGGACACCGCTGTAAAATTGCAGAAATTAAAAGTGCAGAAATTAAAAACCTAGACTCTACGCTCTCTCACGACTCGACTCGATCTTAAATTAATTGCGGTTTTTGGTGAAGTTGCGTCGGTTATTGAAAACCGCTCCACGTACAAGGTACCTCGCAAAAAAATAAGAGAGAAAATGTAAGAGAGTGATTCAAAATAATATGAAAAATAAATGCTGAAAATAAATTGCAGAACAAAAATGGAATTTACAATGAAAAATTCGGGGGTCAGACTACCCGAATGCGGAAAACCGAAAAAAAAAATTTCAGACAAAAATCTAAGCCGTTTGCCTCCCCGGCAACGGCGCCATCTGATGAATCCGGAAATGCTGCGTTTAAGAAGTTGTTCTTATCGAGTTGTGCGTTGTAGGCGGCAATCGGAAACGATCAAGAAAATACCACAAATAAGTTATTCAATTTTTAATCTCGTGGTTTTATGTTTATTTTACTTGGGCAAGTCCCAAGGTCGATCACAAGGAGGCAAAGGAACAACCTAGAATTAAGTCTATCAAAGTTCGTGTTCGGTTTTTCGAGGCGGTCTTTTTTTTGGAATTTTAAATGCAATAAAGGATGCAAAATGCAAATTTGGCCTTATTTTTATGGACTAAAATACAAATTACGTTCAAATGATGTCCGAAAAATACGAAACTTGGCCACAATGTAAACTACAATGAAATGGATGTACTGTAATTTTTTTGGAATTTTTGGATGCAATATGAATTTTTTATGGATTTTCAAATGCAAACAAAATGATTTTTAATATTTAATGTTAATAAATATCAAACCTACTTATTTTCAAGAATCAAAATTATCTGAGATCTATTACTAGGTGACGGATCTCAGAAAAATCCTAAACGTCGAAAATGTGGGGTTTAATACCTAATAAAAATTAAATACTAAAATGTGCACAATGATTTTTACAGGACAAAATATGCATGCAAATGCAAATCTTTTTGGGCACAATGTTAAGGATAATTAACTCTACAATATGTGATTTTTTGAGAATTTTTAGAGCAACGGTTAGTCAATTATCAATTTCAGAGCATAAAATGAGTAAAATACGCAAATTTTAACAAAACAATTATTTATTAATTAACCATCAATCACAAAATTACCCACAACATGTCAAAGCGTAGAGGATCAATTAACCAACATCATGCAATTTTTGGATTAAGAAAATAATGTAGATAAGATGTTCAAAACACAATGGGAATGCAGGGGTACAGATGCAAATAATTAAATAAAATATAAAAGCTACAGGGGGGACTTAAGAGCAATTACCAATAAAACCAGGGTCCTTTTGCAATTTTTCCAAGGGAGCACGTGCGTCGCACGTGCCCCTTGGATAGCGGGGGCTGCTGTGCGAATAGGGGATCTCCGGGGGGCTTCCAGCAATTTCACCCTCAGTCACGTGCGGGGTACGTGACCTGAGGTTGCGTGAGCCTGACGTTCCCCCGCCCTCACGCGCGCTGCGCGTGGCGGGGGTCTCGGGCTTTGGGCCCGGCCGGCGAAGGTCGATGGGCTGGCGGAGGGGTGCGGTGGGCCAAGCGCCTGGAGGTGCTTCTGGTCGTCGGAGTCGCAGCCGCTGGAGGTTGATGAAGGCGACGAAGAGACGGCGATGGCGTGTCGGTGAAGCGTCGTTGGCGAGATGGTCGAGGGTGCTAAGCCGGAGGAGGAGCACCGGCGCTGCGCCGGCGTTGTGTACGGCGTGGTCGATGAGGCGGTGGATGCTGGAGAAGGCGTGGTGATGCCGGAGCGGAGCCGGAGTTGCTGTGGCGGCGAAGGTGCACTGAGGATGGTGGTGTTCGGCGAAGAAGAAGTCGAGGCGGACGGCGTTGTTGTCGAGGCGGAGACGGTGGTGGCGCGAAGACGAAGCGGTGGTCGATGACGGTGTAGCGAGCGGAGTTGGCGGAGAAGGTGTCGTTGGCTCGACGCAAGAGGCGGAGCAGGAGCAGCTGGCACGGGGGCGCGGTGCTGCGACGAGCCACGAAGGCTCGGATCTCGTCGGAGAAGACGAGGGCACCGGGCTGTCACCACCGGTGTCCTCGGCTCGTGCAGTCGGCGGATGTTTTGCTTTGGGGTCGGCGGAGGTTTAAATAGCAAGGGGGTTTGGCCGGCGAAGGAAGCAAATCGGTAGGGGGATTTGACGGAGATCGAAGGTGCGATTTGGGGGGATCGGAGATGGGGATGCGACGCGAGATTTGGGGGATCGGCGGCACGAGATTTGGTCGCGAGATGCGCGGCGAGAAACGCGGGGCGGCGGATCTTTGATTTGGGAAAGGGGAGCCGGAGGAAGAAGACGAGCAGGGGCCGTCCGATCGGCCGAGATCGGGCGGCCCTGCATGCGACACGTGGCGCAGCGAGAAGGGGGAGGGGCGAGCGCACGTGCAGTGCGCGTGCGGATGCCGCACGTGCGCTGCACGTGAGCTATTTTTATTATTTTTTTATTATATTTTTTTTAAATTAAAAACGATATAATAATGCCAAAAATGACTGACACGTGGCGGCACCAGGTGCTGCCACGTGTCAGCACCACAAAATTCGAAATTAAAAGATCTTGTAAAATCGATAAAAAATAGTAGATGACCTCGGATCGAAAAACTTTCTTCACGAAAATTGCTCGTCTCGATGAGATCTACAACTTTCATGAAGACATCAACACCAAAATCGGTCAAATGTAAAAAGTGAATTTTTGGGGTATCCTATGTACATAGAATACCTTGATTTTTTTGGGTTTTATAATTTTTTTGTCATTTTTAAACAAGATAAAAATCCGGAAAAATATGGAAAAATCAAAGATAAATAAAAGACCCTTAATTCTAATTTTTTTGGATTTTTATTGTTTAAGAAAATATATACATAAAATACAAGGTCAAAAACCGCGAAAATATACAATGTACAAAAGAGGCCCAAAACCCACATATGAGCTCCGATTCACTTGAACTTGGTCTTGTTTTGAAGGTAATTGAATGCACATTAGTTCAAAAGTGAGTAGGATTAAATCGGACACTGGATGGAGAAGATATGTGGCTTTTAGTCCGAAAATCCTGAAATTAGGGTTTGGGTTTTTGGTCCACTTATTTGGGTTAGTTATTTTTTTGTATTTTTCCTTTATTCTTGTTAGTGATATGTACACAGTGGAAGTGGTTTTGAGTCATTCGGAGTTAGCATGAATGTGTTAAAAATCCGGGAAGTTAGGCTTATTTACAGGTCATTTTGGCTTGGATTTTTGGCTTCTTATTTTATGCAGATTTTTGTGCTAAAATGCCATTCTTATGGAAACATGCATGAATGCTAATTATGCAAAATAGATGCAAGAATGCTGTTGATTTTTAGGGATTTGAGCTTAATAAATTATATTTAGAGTGATGAATACGAGATTCATCAGTGCGACCCCCTAAGATTAAAGCCAAAAACCCAGTCTGCAACTGCCTTGTGTATCGCCTGGATTCTCGAAGTAATGGCACTTCTATCATACGTAGGTGAGTAGGTCTTGGTCACCAATGATGACTCTCTGTTGTGTAGAGCATCGACCCTGTCCGAAGTATTGAGCATAGGCCACGCCTTCACGGGGTTGTCTGTCTCATTGTCATGCGTCCGAGTAGGTTCTTGCACGCTCACGGGTGATTCCGTTGCGAGCGAGAACCGAAGTATTGGTTTCGTCTATTGGCTTCCTCTCTCTATTTCTTTGGCTGAGTAGGGATCCAGGAAGGGTTACAAGGACTCCAAAAAGTACAAAATACAGGTTACACAGGAGGAGGACAAGTACGGGATACTCTTCTAGCAGTACTCTCTCTCCTATAGGGTAGCGTACTAAGGACTTGTTATAAGATATGTCTGGAATCACAACTCTAAAAATGAAAAGATAATAAATAGCCGAACCTTCACGGCTTCACTTGGCGTGAGTTGGTGAACCCGATTTTGCATTGCGTTTGAATGGATCTAGATTAAGGTTCAAAGATCGAGTCCCGCGCCTTTGCGCAAATTTTGTTATGTCATTCTCCTTTTGACCACCCCCGCTCACCTGAGCCTTTCTACTGTTTTACACTCCTTTTATTCCTCATTGACCATCATATATTTCTTCCAACATCCGATCTTCTCTTGTGCTTTGCGAAGTTGATCCATGGATGGTTTCCGTCGGGACCTTTCCAACACCCACATCGATTCCATGAAATCAACTCCGCCAATAAATTCGAGGCGATTCCCGAGAACCCGATCCGGACTTTGCGGATCGATCTCCAGACTCCTCGTTTTCTACCTTTCTCTTGGACACCTGATAAACTGGGATCACTTTTGTCCCGCCTTCGCCGTTGTGAATGGAAGACAATTACAGTCCACATCCTTTCCGTTCACAACATGCTGGGGTTGACCTAAATTCCAGCTTCATAATGACGGCTGAACAAAATTGCAAGAGGTCTGATTTGGACTATCTCATTCTGCAGATAGAAGACAGAGCGAGCCCTGGAGACTACTCCGGAGTTCATTTCGTCCGACTCAGACCTTGATATGGCTCCCGGAGGAAAGGGCAAGGGTCAGCAGCCACCCCAACCAGAAGGACAGATGCCAGACCAGAATCAAGCCAATGCACAATTGCTGGCGTCTATCCAGGCCATTCAGCAGCAGCTGACCGAGCAGGCCCTCACACAGACAGCATTCCAGGATATGTTGAACGATATGATGAACCGAGATGAGGGAGGAGGAGGCAAAGGCAGAGGAGGTGGAGGTGGAGGTGGAGGAGGCGGTGGGCCTAACAATGACGATCTAGAATTTCCACTAACCACCCAAGCCTACACTTAAAGAGACGTACAATCTGGGAGACAAGTAGATGACCGAGTGGATCCTCATTCCACCGGTACACGCTCACTTTGAGCTGAAACCCCAGTTCATTGCTCTTCTCCCTGCATTCCATGGAAATACCAGTGAAGAGCCGTACATTCACCTGCAGCAATTCTCCCGCATTTGCCGCACCACTCACTATCCCAATATCCCTCTGGACATTGTCAAGATGATGGCGTTCCCCTTCAGCCTACAAGACAAGGCCCTCTATTGGGTCAACCATCTGGGGAAGGTTGTGACGACCTGGGAGGAGCTGAAGTCAGCTTTTCTGCATAAGTATTACCCTCTCGGTCGGCTCAACCAGATGCGAGCCCGAATCAGTAATTTCTCCCAAGGACCCCATGAGTCAGTACACGAAGCATGGGAGAGATTCACCGATATGCAGGAGAAGTATCCCGATCATGAGATTCCAAAGACCAGCTTGGTCCAGCACTTCTTTTGGGGACTGAACATCGAGAGCCAAAGGCTCGTTGACGCAGCATGTGGGGGTTCACACTTCAACAAGGATGAAGACGTAGTCTGGCAGATATTCGAAGAAATGGCCGAAGGAAAGGCCGCCCTCTCTTCATCCAAGGCATATCAGAAGCAGCCCCAGATCCTCCAGAAACAAGTACACATGACAACGTCCAAAGGGGCAGAGAGAGATGAGAGCTCCAACCTCAGTATCATCAGAGGCCATCTCTCAAAAGTTGACATCATTGAGAAGCGATCACAAGACCTCGAAAAACTCGCTGTGATCGAGAAGAGGACTCAGAATTTAGACAAGCTTGATCAGATCAACAAGTACCTTGAACTGTTGGTGGGCACCATCAACTCTGTTCAGTCGGCGACGCCATCAGAAGCTCCAGCTGAGAAGAAGGACGAGCAGCAACCGCAGCATCAGCCTCAGCCGAGCCAGCAGCCACCGGCAGTCCAGCACGTGTACTACTTGCAGGCGCCCGACCAGGGCCAGCCGCAGCAGCAGATGGTTGTGTACCAGCCAGAATTTCTTTCAGGACCTGATCCAGTTTTCCCACCACCACCCCTGATTCAGGTAGTGAACGGGGTATGGACCAACGGTGCACAACCGACCAGTCCTATGGGACAACCCCAGGGTCAGCCACTTGCCAACCAGCAATACCACCAACCTCAGGGTGGTCGTTTTGGACAATCCTCTCAGCCTCATCAGCAGTATGATCAGCCTTCCCAGTATGCAAATCAATGGAGGCAGAACCCGCCATACCAGCAACTGCAATACCACCATCCACAGCCTTTTCATCAGTATGTGGCTGCCCCACCTCAGCAATATCAGCAGTATCCTCCCCCCTCTTATCAGCAACTTCAACTTCCTGCACCACCTCAGCACCACCAGCAGCAACCTCCGCACCCATCCATGCAACAGCAGCGTGTTCTGCACGCTGAAAACACCGAGGTACCCCCTGCAAACTCCATGATGGATTGTCTGGCCCAACTTGTCAAAGGGCTAGTGGAAATGACCAAGAGGCTTGACGACCTGACCGCCACCAGAACCACCATTCCAGCTCAGGTCGAAGCCAACCCCAATAATTTCACGAAGAAAGAGCAGGAGCGGTAGGGCCTTGCCTCCGCCTGCCACCAAGAATGGGGTGAATAAAGAAATAGGTGGATTGTCATCTTCCGCATCAGTCGTGCCAGCTCCAGGGGCGGGTGAGGAGGAAGAAGAAGGAGAAGCCATTCCAGTCGTCGTGCATTCCCATCAGTTCCAGCCAAAAATACAAAAAAATCAGCAAAATCAAAAACAACAAAAAGAAGCTTGCAGCCGAAGCAAAGCCGCGCCAGCCTTGGAGGAGCCGCAAGCAGCAGCCGATCCCTCACCAGCCGACGGAGCAGACGCTACACTTTTTGCTCGCCCTGCAGCACCAGCATGCCAGGATACAGTTTATACTCCTTTTTGTAGTCCGGATGTACAACATTCTATGGGCGATGATTTTGATGTAAATAAGAACTCTATTTTACCTGCTAGAGATGTACATATTCCTTTTCCTCATGTAATAGAAAAATCCAAAAAAAATGCAAAACGAAAAAAGGCATTGTCTGATCCAGGAGTTGTGGAAATATTAGATAAGTTGACTGTTGAGATTCCCTTATTGAAGGTTGTGGAGTACATGCCAGCTGTGAAGAAAGGACTAAAGGAGGCATGTACCAACAGGCGTCGCCCAGCGCAGGAGAATAGACGCAGAGATGTAGAGAAGCACGTGCTATCCATGGCTACTGTGGCAGCTATCAGTAACCTCCCACAGAAAAAGCAAGACACATGAGCACCTCTGATCAGTTGTGAGATTTTTGACCAGGTCATCGAGCGAACTCTCCTCGATAGTGGTTCTTCCATCACCCTCTTGCCATCATCCATAATGCAAGAATTTAGGCTGGGTCCGCTCAAGCAGACACGCATGATCCTTCAGTTCGCTGATCGATCCATCAAGCGGCCCCGAGGTCTTTTGGAAGATGTTGTAGTTAAAGTGCAGGAGATGCAATTTCCAGCTGACTTCGTAGTCCTTGATATGACTCACCAGCACCCCTGCTCCAGACCCCTATCATCCTTGGTCGGCCATTTCTACGTACTTCAGGTGCCGTGGTTGATTACGGGTCTGACAAGATTACTTTTAGCTCGAACACCAAGCAAATCACTATAAACATGAGCAGAGAGCCGAATGCCTCGACTGATGAGAGCCAGGCAGCATCCGAAGCAGACTGTGACTTTATTGCAGAAATCAGAAATTCATTCTTGTCATTGGACGATTCATGGACCCGAGAAATCCTCACTCTTGAGGAGGACTTGGAAAGCAGAGTTACCCTCGTCTCACATGATTCTTGGGAGACAGATTCTCAGATGCAGGCGCATCTCTTTGAGCATTCACTCCAGACCGAACACGATCAGCCTAGCGCAGAACCGTTCGACACATCCCTGGGATCTCAACAGAATGATGAGGATGGTAGCCCTTTCAAGGAAGTACATCCCACCACCAGCATAGTGTCTGAAGTGACCAACAAGTTGGACAGATCAACACCAGAACTCAAGCCACTTCCTACAGGCCTGAAGTATGCTTTCCTTGCGGGTGAAGAACAAATGTACCCGGTCATCATCAGCATCATGCTGAACCCGGATCAGGAATCTCGCCTTCTTGAGGTTCTAGAAAAGAACCGCAAGGCACTTGGTTGGTGTGTATCAGATCTCCGAGGGATAATTCCAGCTTTGTATTCACACCACATCTATCTGGAAGAAGATGCCAAGCCGTCCCGCGAATTTCAAAGAAGGTTGAATCCTAACCTCTGGGACATCGTCATGAAAGAGATAACGAAATGGTGTGATGCAGGCTTTATCTATCCCATCTCCGACTCAAAATGGGTAAGCCCACTGCATGTAGTTCCAAAGAAATCCAGGCTTACCGTGGTTACAAATGACAAAGGAGAGGAAATATCCACTCGGGTACCAACATCCTGGCGGGTGTGTATTGACTACCGCCGTCTTAATGCAGCAACTAAGAAGGACCACTTCCCCTTGCCATTCATTGATCAAGTTTTGGAAAGACTAGCAGGCAAGGAGTTCTTCTGCTTTTTGGATGGGTATTCTGGTTACAACCAAGTAGCAATCGCTCCTGAAGATCAAGAGAAGACTGCCTTCACTTGCTCGTTCGATACTTACGCCTTCAAGAGAATGCCCTTTGGATTATGCAATGCACCTGCAACCTTCCAAAGATGCATGTTAGCAGTCTTCACCGAGATGGTAGGCAGTTTTCTCGAGGTGTTCATGGACGACTTCTCTGTCTATGGTGATAGTTTTGATTCTTGCCTTGAGCACCTAGACAGAGTGCTTCAGAAGTGTCGGGAAGTCAATTTAGCGCTTTCATGTGAAAAGAGCCACTTTATGGTCACCGAAGGCATCGTGCTGGGTCACGTCGTTTCCAAACGTGGCATGGAAGTCGACCCGGCAAAGGTGGATGTTATTGCAAATCTACAGCCACCTCAGTCAGTGAAGAATGTAAGGTCATTCCTGGGGCATGTGGGATTCTGCAGACGATTCATCAAGGATTTCAGCCGCATTGCCCGACCTTTGACAGAACTTCTGTGGAAGGAAACTGAGTTCAATGTAGATCAGCAGGTTCTCCTTGCTTTCAACCAGCTGAAGGAGCTTATTACTCAGGCTCCAATCTTACAACCGCCAGACTGGTCTCTTCCTTTTGAAATCATGACCGATGCATCAGACTTTGCAGTCGGGGTTGTTCTTGGGCAGAGGAAAGAGAAAGCGCCCTATGCCATTCACTACGCCAGTAGAATATTAGATGAAGCACATAGAAATTACACAGTGACAGAGAAAGAGTTGCTGGCTGTGGTTTTCGCCCTTGAGAAATTCAGATCCTATTTGCTTGGATCAAAAGTCACAATTTTTACATACCACTCTGCTATCTGATACCTCCAGCAGAAGAAGGATGCCAAGCCGAGACTAATTCGATGGATCCTTCTCCTCTAGGAATTTGATCTGGAAATTAAGAACAAGCCTGGAGTTCAGAATGTGGTAGCAGACCATCTCTCCAGAATTGAGCAGCACGAGTGTCCTCTGAACAGTGCACCCATTACAGAAACCTTTCCTGACGAATCAATCTTAGCAGTGGATGCTCTTCCTTGGTATGCTGATATAGTCAACTACCTCGCCTTTGGGGTAACACCGTCGGATTGGACGAAGAATCAGAAGAACAAATTCATGTCGACCATCCGTTTCTACCAATGGGAGGATCCTCTTTTATTTAGGGAAGGAGCGGATTGCATTTGGCGCAGGTGCATCCCTCAGGAGGAGCAATCTAGTGTCCTCGAGCATTGTCACTCGCTCGAATCTGGTGGACATCACTCTGGAGACCGTACGGCAGCAAAAGTACTTCAGTGTGGGTTCTGGTGGCCCACATTATTCAAGGATGCAACAGAATTTGTCAAACGATGTATTGACTGTCAGAGATTGAAAGGTACACTCACTGCAAAAGATTCGATGCCCCGGAAAATCATTCAGATAGCAGATGTTTTCGATGCATGGGGCATTGACTTCATGGGACCTTTCCCTAACAGTCAAGGTTTTGAGCACATCCTTCTTGCCGTCGATTACGTGAGTCGTTGGGTTGAAGCTATCCCTGCCCGAGCTGCCGACAGCTGTACAGTCTGTCAGTTCCTGAAAAAGAACGTCATTTCATGGTTTTGGATACCGAAAATTCTCATATCAGACGGGGGTAGCCACTTTATTAACAAAGAGGTCAAGAAATTGACGAAGGAGTACGGCATCGATCACCGTGTCACATCTCCTTACCATCCTCAGACCAATGACATGGCAGAATTATCAAACAGAGAAATCAAGACGATTCTGCAGAAACTTGTCAGGCCAAACAGAAAGGACTGGTCCCAACTCTTGGACTCGGTCTTCTGGGCTTACAGAACTGCCTACAAGTCTCCCTTGGGCATGTCGCCCTATCGTCTTGTATACGGGAAGCCGTGCCATTTGCCCGTCGAATTAATTCACAAGTCTTTATGGGCAGTTAACAGTTGCAATTTGGACTCACGCAAAAGTGGTCAGAAAAGAAGAGATGATCTGAACAGACTCTTGGAATTCCGAGACTATGCATACGATAACACATTGATGTACAAAGACAAGGTGAAACGCTGGCATGACCGACACATCAGAGGAAATACCTTTGATCTTGGACAAAAGGTGTGGTTATTTGATGCAAAGTTGCGGATCTTCCCGGGCAAATTAAAGAGTAAGTGGACAGGGCCATTTCGAGTTTGTGAAGTGCGTGACAATGGAAGTATTGCTATATCAGAATTGTCTCCTGACGCACAGCCATTCGTCGTCAACGGTCAACTCCTGAAGCCTTACCTCGAACCAGATACATTCTTGGTCGTTGTTGACTCAATTCAGCTTGTACACCATGATGACATATCCACAACGGCCGCAGCATCAGAAAATTCAGACGATGTACTCCAAAACTATTTATCTGAGTTTCTTCTTTTCTTCTTTTCTTCTTTTCCTTTTCTATCTTCTTTTTGTTTCTGAAAGGTGCCGCCCTTGTAGACAGTTTTCTATACTTAAGGCGTACTTTGTCCTAAGTATAGGATGGATGTGCACCCCGAGTTTTTCATTTCATTTCGATCCTCTCCATTGTCCCCTCTTCTTGTCTATACTTAGGAGTATCTTACCCTAAGTATAGGGGGAGACAATCTGAGTACGATCTGTGTATTCCCACCCTTGACCCTCCCTGCTTTTTGTACAGTCTGCTATACTTAGGATTCTTTGGTCCTAAGTATAGGGGGAAGGTCAACTTCTCATTCATTCATTTTTCATATATTCTTTAGACCTGTCTATACTCTGTACGAGTTATGTCTTCTCTTTTCTCTTCGACCTATGAGGGCATAGCTCAAGCTAAGTATAGGGGGGTCGTATATACCATGTATATGCTATAAGCCATAACTCATACTGAAAATTAAAACATCAACTCAAAATAAAAAAGAGTAATAATTACTCTATAATAATAAAAGATGATAGTGAGCTCCTCAGACTCGTTGTACTTGTACTGATTAATAAGTCAGGAAAAGCGTTTTGTGCAAAATATTATCTTTAAAAAAACTTTTGAAAATCGCTTGCAAAATAGTGTGTACAAGTATTCAACCTTTGTAAAATCAATTTTGTGTGTAAAATTTATTTTCTTTGAGTGAAATAAAAATGTGTGAAAACTAGTGTGCAAATGATTGGAAAATTTGGTTGTCAAATTGTTTTGAAAAATCTATCTATTCTGTGTGAAAAACCTTTGTAAAATCATTTTCAAATGCAAGTACATGTTGTAAAATATTTTTTTACTATAGTTTCGCAAAAATCTTTTGAAAACGATTCTTGAATAAGTCTGAGGAGTCTGCACAAAAATCTCTCACACAAAAATAAGCAATAATCCCAAATAAAGTTTATAAGAGCCAAAACCCCGTTGTACAACAAATACAGTTTTTCTTTATATATACTGATTAATAAATCGGGTTAAATACCTATACAATGTGATTTGAAAAATAGTGTGAACTGTTTGAAAATTTTGCTGTGAAATGTTTTCAACCTGTGTAAAATTGTTTGGATTGAAAAACTTTTTCTTTGTGTGGAATAAAGGAATTGAAAAACCTATGTGCAAATGTTTTGAAAAATGTTTGTCAAAATTATTGTGGAAAATGTATACACATATCATGTGAAAAATCTTTGCAAAAATAGTTTTCTAATGTGTGTAAATGATTGCAGAAATTATCGTGTACTATAGTTTGTCAAAAATTATTTTCAAAAACTAGACCTGAGAAATAAAAGCATCATTCCAAATACTTGTAAATTTTAAATTAAAAGGCATAAAATTCTTTCTATATAACCTAAATAAACTACTTCATTAAAACCTGTAAAGTCTTTATAAATCCATATATTTTGTAAATAAGGTGGCACGCCCGTGTAAATAATTGTATGTACTTTTTGCCAAGTTTCTTATTTGCAAAAAATTCTTTGTGTAAAAAGATTTTTTGATTCTTGTAAACTTCTTGTGAAATATTGCATCATTCATTGTGCATAGCATGAGCATACCATTCATATTCTTTTTGAGTGAGCTTGATGATTGAATCAGTCCAATAAAGTCTCAAATTGGAGCTTGGTTAGACCTTACCGCACCTAACTGCACTGGAAACTTACGGGAACTAGGTTTACGGTACTTCAGGTCTATGCAGACTTAATTCTTTGAGAAATCAGGGCTGGGTTCAGGTCACCTCAACAGACTAACTAGAACTTTTCGAGACACACGCATGACTCTTGCCGACCGTGACCTAACTTGGACACTTGCACCTTTCACTTGGCTCAACTCAGTTGGACTGGTGAGGGGGTTGGATTTGCCAGTCTAGGACGCACATGGGTGGAAACATTCGTCCTCGTGTAGGGAGGGAAGTGCACCCCAACCTGGTTCAATAGCCATGAGGTCTAACGACAGGAGATTGTGGGTTGCAATAAAGCTTCAAAAGAGGGATAGTCTACTGGCTCAAGAGGGAAAACTCCTTATGTAAATGCTGCTGTGAATAGTATGTCGAAAAAAAATGGTCAGGCCTGTACAAAAATAAAATGCCTGCAAAGAATGTATATATGTTGTAAAGCCAATAAGCAAGTTTGAGTTCCAAAGTCAAACATGTGAGCCTGCAACTGGATGACTTGACTACACTGGTCTTGCATCCTAGGATAGGTAGCTACACTGGCTACCGTCCATTCTTCTCTTCACCCCCTCCTCTTGAGTTGGTTGCCACTTGAACTTAGAAGGGAATACCCTGCTCCTCGAGGAAAGAGCTGTTGGATTGGGTAATCATTGGGTTGTCATTCTGGAGAAGTCAGTTCCTTTGTCATTTCAGTTGGGGAGAGCCACCATCACTTACATTATACAAGTCAGCTTCATAGTTATAAGGGTTTGTGTATGATGTAGACCAGTTCTGACCAGGCTATTGAGGTGGGTTGAACCGAGTTCTGTGGCTCTCGAAGGCTGCTGTATTTTAAAACTGGTTCCCGACTAGGTTCCATACACATCTACACCCAAGGTCTTACAGGAGCTCCATATTCAGATTTTATAAAGACATGCATTGCACTAAAAGCACCACTATTCACTCTATCCTTCTTTAATTCTCCTTTTTCTTCTCTTTATTCTTTTTGTACTTATTGCATAAGTATTTGCTAGGGACTAGCAAAGGAAACTATAGGGGGGTGATGAATCTCCATTTCATCACCTTTATTCTATCATTTTGGCCTCAAAAACCCCAGCAAATGCATGTAAATAGCATTAATTTACCCATAAAAACATTCACCAGTTGTTGCATTAATTATACATTAAATAAGGTTTTTAATGCCAAAATTATAGAATAAAGAGAAGAAAAGAAAAAGGAATATAATATTACAGATATTTTATGACCCGGACCCCGAGACCAAGGCCAGCATGGAATTGGTCAACAAGGAATAAAATAGGGGGAGATAAGGGCCAGTGTACAATAAATACCTCATTTATTCATGCATTTATTTATGCATTTTTGACACCTATTTTGTATATAATTATTCATTCATCAAATAAATAAACTTTATACATGAAAGTTGTAGATAATAATGTAAATAAAAATACAAATTTGAGTTTATGTAAAAAGAAGACTCAGTGTACATTTTATACCTAGAATAAAAAGCCAAAATCTCAACTTCACAGACCCATATCTTGCAAATAAAAACTCAAAATCACCCAAAATCACTTTAATTGTACATAGCTTTCCAAGAACTATTTAATAAAATTGGTTTCATAATTTTTGGAGTCTATCTGTAAAAATTAGGTTTTTGGCCTTCATTGTACAGTCTGCCTGATTAAAATATTCAATTTATTCATTATCCATTATTTTTATAAATTTATATTTTTAGAATTTTGTAAATAATGTATATAATACATGTACATACTAAAATTGGAATAAAACTAAAGAGGATTTATAAAATAAAATAAGTCTATGCAAGAGAGTAGGCAAGATACCTATGATCAAGCATGTACATAAATAAAAAGGAAAAACATTCTCTTCTCTCATATTTTTATAATATTGCAAATCTTACATATAATACATCAAAAATACAAATCTAAAAATAAAAACTAATAAAATACATTAAATAAATAAAGTATATAAAATATAGGTAAAAGACCTATAAGTATACCTACATATACATATACCTATTTATTTAAATATAAAAATCAACTCATAAAAATTAAATAAAAATATACCCACACTCATAAAAATAAATTATAAATTTATAAAATAAGATCATAAACTAATAAAATAAAATAAATAAAAATAAAAATAAAAATAAAATACACAAAATACATGTAAATACATGCATATACACATTATTAAAATAAAACAATAATAAAATACTTCAAAAAATTAAATAAAAATCATAAACAAAAACTACATGAATTAATACACATTTTTCATTTTATAAGAAAAAAATAATAAAATCATTTACTAGGTCAAATAAATCATTTTCGAGTAAAATTCCCTGTTTTGTCCTCTAGCGGTCGAGGTGGACCAAGGAGAACACAACCTTTGTTGACCGCCCGGTCAACTGTCCCATCCGGGACCTGGCACGCCAGAACTGTCTTTTCCCCGACTTTCTTCCCTTTTTACGGCCATCTCGTCCATCGACCGAGCTCGCGTTATTCACAAGAAATCATCCCTGATGATCACTGATACCCGCCGATATCTTAGACCAACATGATGCTCATTGGATTAATCAATAAATGCCGGTCAATAAGGGTTCATCCCAGCGTTTATAAATATGAAGCTCCGCCCCCCTCCTCAAATTTGGCCAATTTCATCCACCCAATAACCTCGAATTTGATCCTGGGAGGTTCCTCGTGACAGGGGGAGCATCTCAATGCCTCGAATCGGCCGGAGGAGGGATACATTTCGACGCGGCGGAGCTCCGGCGTCCGTCCTGCTCCCTGGTGGTCCCCAGGTATAAGAGCTGCCCTTTATCGCTTTTTAGGTAGATTTTAATGTTAGCTTTTCATTCCCGTGCTTAGCTTAATATGTAGTTAAGTAGTGTAGCGTAAAATCGCCAACTCGAAGTTCGCCGGAGCTCAGCTCCGGCGACTTCTTCACGGTTACATCGACCGTCTCCGACCTCCATTCACCTCTCACCTCGTTCCCCATCGCATTCTCCATCTATCGATCATCTTTGTTCAACCAAGGACCCCCAGTCCTTGCGAATCGTAGCTCGACCTCTGCCTATCGCCGGAGCTCCTCTGCCTCATCTCATTTTGCGCCAGAGCTTCAAAACCCGGGGTCGAGGAGATAGCCCTCGTTCCCCCAGTTCTTCTTATACAGGTCAAACGCAGCAGCGAGCCCTTCTGGGCTCGATTCGAACTAGGAAGAGGCTCCTGGAGGTCCCGACCTTCATCGACCTCGTCCGAGCTCCCTGGACCTCCAGGAGCCATGAGAAGACCACGAGCAGACGTGAGAGGCCTCCAGCTACGTCCAGACCATCTCAGACGCGAGGGAGAAGCCCGGAGGAGCCCAAGCTTCACGATCAAAGCTCGCCGCGCGTGAGCTTCTTCCCTGTTCTTCCAGGGGCCTCCATCGCCGTCCGATCAGGAGGCGCGCCCCAGATTGCATGAGAGTCGTCGGATGAAGCCCATCCATCATCGTCCGATCCGCGAGGAGGATCTAATCCGCACCCTTCATCGGCGAACCGGTACCCGTCGTCGGATGTGCGACGCGTGTCCAAGTGAAGCCTTCATCGCCGTCCATCAGCGCACATTAAGGGGTAAATTTCTCATTTAGCCCCGGCTCTTTTGTATTTATTGTTTGACCCTGTAAATAAAAGTTGAAGTTTATTTTATCGTGTACATTTTGCATGGACCCCCTGTATCTTCATGAAATTGCTATGAGGTCCAGTCCACGTCACCTCAAGTGTACCTCCACGTGAGGTGGCTAAATTGCACAAGCACCCCTGTATGTCTTTATATTTTCCTTTAGTCCATAAAATAAAAATTTAAGTGTAATATTTTTGTGAAAATTTGCATTGAGGACCCTGGAGTTTCTGAAATTGCGTTTTGGTCCCTGTGGGTGCGGATCACATGTGGTCCCACGTGATGGTCATTTTGCGTGGGGGCCCCTGGCGGGTTTTGTATTTCATTTTAGCCCTTAAATTTGCAAACCACGTGTTATATTTTTGATGTTTTTGCACAGAAGCTCCTGGCTTTATTTTTATTTGCAAAAATGCCCCTGCCAGGTTATTTATTTTTGTATGCTTTGTCCATTTATTTCATGCACCATATTAACTCGAAAATTTCCACAAAATTGAATATAAGCTCATGTTAGCTTGCTCTTGCACGCCATGTTTTTAGTTTTTATTTTTATTGCATTTTTGCATTTATTAAAAATCAAAAACATGCATTTTGTCTACTTTCTAGCTTAGAAAATACCAAAAAATATTAAACCACCTCGAAAAATTCCAAAAAAATTACCTATGGTCTATTTTATCATATTTCAGTGTCAGTCCAAAAATCACTAAAAATCTCAAAAGAAAAACCTTAAAAATTTGAAAATACTCAAAAACTTCTAAAAAATATAAAAAATTATAGAAAACTCTAAAAAATACAAACTCAACTCCTGGAGGTTCTATATTTTGTCCTCTTTATTTTAAAAATAGTTGGGAAAAATTCTGTGGTTGTTTTACATTTTTAATTCCCATTTTATTCCCAGCCAGTAGCTAAATCCCTGTTTTCCCTTATTTCGCTATTTAAAAATACCAAAAATATTTTGAAAAATACCCAAAAATCACAAAAACAGTAAAAAATCATGAAAATACCAAAAAGATTTTATTACTGCATTTTTGAGTGTTTTTATATATTTTTGTAAATATTGTATCACTCCTCTCTCTAAATTATATATATTCCCTTATTGAAAAAGAAAATTAAAGAATTATATATATATACATATTTACTAATGTATAAAAATCTGAAAATTAAATTAAAATATATATATATATATGTATGTATATAATGTATGTATTATATGCTTTATGCATACCCTCCATGGGTATATATCTTTATATATTTATATTCTATAAATTATATATATATAATACATGAATATATATAAGTATATCATATTAAAAATAAATAAAAAAAATAAAAACCCACAAAAATAGGATTCATACAAGGATGACTCTGTTGTACATGGACATCTTAGGCTGCTTCATTTTTGCATTGCTCTTTGTGGTTCGACCTCTACATACTTATTCACTGTGCATCTTGTGGTAGAGTAATAAATATTAATTCACACTTTTGGGACTCAATTAATTTATTCTTTTATTGTGGATTAATTGCTGAGTAACAGGGTTGTTCTGTGAGCGGTCGCCTCAGCAACACTATATATATCATTGTGACCCTCGCGGAATAGCGTATTGTCACTACCTGAGTACCGACTTCTTGGAGAGTCTGCATAGACTATAAACGATTGAATCGGGTGACCAAGAGGGATCACTTCTCACTACCATTCATTGATCAGATTATTGAGAGATTAGCTGGGAAGAGTCATTATTGCTTACTTGATGGGTACTCGTGATATAATCAGGTGGCCATTGTGCCCAAAGACCAGGAAAAAATGGCATTCACCTGTCCGTTCGTAACGTATGCTTTTAGATGGATGTCATTTGGTTTATGTAATGCCTTGCTACATTACAAAGATGTATACTTTCCTTTTTATTGGACATGATGGGTGACTTTTTAGAGGTCTTCATGGATGACTACTCAGTCTATGGAAATGATTTTGATGCTTACCTTTCCAGCCTAGATCATGCGCTTCAGCGTTGTGTGGAAGGCAACCTTGTCTTATCTCGGGAGAAGAGTTATTTCATAATGACTCAAGGGACAATACTCGTCATATTATCTCCAACATGAGCATGGAGGTTTATCCGACCAAGGTGTATCAAAAAGCTCAATCTGCCATCCAATCTGAAGCAGTTGCGGTCTTTTCTGGAGCATGTCAGTTTCTACCAGCGGTTCATTCATGATTTCAATAGATTTCTCCGACCGCTTACTAATCTTCTGACAAAAGACACTAAGTTTCTAGTAGATGATAAGTGTCTTTCGTCATTTAAGACTCTCAAGAATCTGGTTGTACAGACACATGTCCTTCAGCCATCCGATTGGCCTCTCCCATTTGAGATCATGACGGATGCCTCAGATTTTGCTATCGGGTTGTTTTATGATAGAGGAGGGATGGCCTTTCGTACACCATTCACTACGCTAGCAGGATTTTGGATTCCACCCAACAGAATTAGACCGTCACAGAGAAATAAATGCTAGATGTAGTCTTTGCCTTAGATAAGTTCATGTCTTACATCATTGCATCCAAGACTACCATATACGTACCACACCACCATCAAGTACCTAATGGATAAGAAGGATGCCAAGGTATGTCTTACTAGATGGATCCTTCTACTTCAGGATTTTGATATTGAGATTAAGGACAAGCCTGGAGTCAAGAATGTGGTGGTGGATCACCTCTCCATATTAAAGCTTCATGAGACTTCTAAGTTTACTACAACCATCACTGAGACATTTCAAGCAAGGTGATTCTTGTTGTCACCTTGCTTCCATGTTAGGCTGACATTGTGAACTATCTTGTTACCAAGAAAGTTCCACAAGGTTGGACCATACAGTGGCTTGTGTCCTTCCTTGTGAAGGCTACGTCGTACCATTGGGAGGATCTCACCCTTTACCATGAAGGGGAATAGTGTCTGGCTATGGTGTATTCCTCAAGAGGAACACCACAATGTCCTCATTTATTGTCACAAGCTGGAGGTAGGAAGACATCATTCTGGGAGGAGGAGGAGGAGGATGTAGAAGGTGCTTCAATCATGCATTTGGTGGCCTACGCTCTTCAAGGATGGCGATGCATTTGTGAAGATGTGTATTGACTGTAAGAGGATGGGTACTTGTGGACATAGAGATATGATGTCGATGCAGCGCATTCACTTCTGTGAGGTTTTTGACGTATGAGGCATCATTTTTATGGGTCAATTCCCTAAGAGTCAGGGATTCGAGTTCATTCTGTCGGTCATGGATTATGTGAGTCATTGGGTTGAGGCTATCCCCGCTTGAGCCATTAATGCGAAGGTTGTTTGCAAATTTTCGAGGAAGAATATCATTTCATGGTTTGGGGTACCTAGAGTTCTGATTTCAGACTGGGGAACTCATTTCATCAATGACAAGGTCAGGACCCTTGTTAACAAGTTCAGCATTGGCCATCAGGTAGCTATTCCATATCATACATAGAGGAATGGTCTTGCTAATGTTTCAAATGTGGAGATCAAGACGATATTGCAGAAGGTTGTCCGCCTGGACCGAAAGGATTGGTCACAGCTTTTGGACTCGGTTATGTGGGCTTACCAACCATCCTTCAAGACTCCTTTGGGTACATCTCCCTTTCGACTCGTTTATGATAAGCACTCCATTTACCTGTTGAGATCAAGCACAAGTCGTTATGGGCAATTATAAAGATTTTTCTTGGATCCAGAGAGCGCAGGAGATCAGAGGAGAGCAGAGTTGGTAGACCTGGAGGAATTACGTAATATAACTTTCTCGAGTAGAATACATTATAAGGATAGAGTGAAAGAATGGCATGATTCACATATCATACATAAGCAGTTTGAGGACAATCAGAGAGTATGGCTATTGGATGCGAGACTGAAGTTATTTCCAAGAAATTCACAGAGCAAGTGGAAAGTCCTGTTCATAGTCAGAAAGGTGTATGCCAACGTTAGCGTTGATATATACGAGTTGTCTTCTGAGTCCATATTTTGGGTCAACGGCCAACGACTGAAGCCTTTTCTTGATCATGACCCATTGAACGTTGATGTTTCCTCGATCCATTATGTATGAAATGTTTTATGTGATTCTCTTATTTTGCATATCATGCCTAATTTACTCATCCGTTCACCTCTTTGTATATATGTGTTTACTTTTATTTTCTTTCTTTCTTCTGTTTAGTGTATAACACCCAAGTCTCGCTTAGGATTTTTGCTATACTTAGGATGCACTTTATCCTAAGTATAGGGGGTGTTGAACATGTGTTGTTCATGTTTCTATTTGTTCTATTACCTCTATTTGTTGCTTATACTTAGGGACATCCGACCCTAACTATAGGGGAGGTAATATATTTTTCTCATTTCTTTGAGTGTTCCCTTGCTTTTCCCTGGACTATTGATATTCTCTTTTATTCTTATGGATCTTTTACCCTACATGTATGGGGGGACAAGTCGAGTCATTGATTTCGTGTACATTCTCTTCCTCGATTTTCCCCGCTTGTACAGTCTTCTATATTTAGGATTATTTGATCCTAAGTATATGGGGATCACCGACTTCTATTCATTTTATTCATTATTCATTGAGTTGTTGTAGATGATGAAGCTCAATTTCATCACCTTTATTCTATCATTTTGGCCTCAAAAACCCCAGCAAATGCAGGTAAATAGCATCAAATTGTACATAATAGCATTCATGATTCATTGTAATAATTATACATTAAATATTGTGTTTAGTGCCAAAATTATAGAATAAAGAGAAGAAAAGAAAAAGGAATAAAATATTGAAGATATTTTATGACCCAAACCCCGAGACCAAGACCAGCATGGAATTGGTCGACAAGGAATAAAGTAAGGGGAGATAAGGGCCAGTGTACAATAAATACCTCATTTATTTCTTCATTTATTTATGCATTTTTTACACCTGTTTTGTACATAATTATTTATTCATCAAATAAAGAAACTTTGTTCATAAAAGTTGTAGATAATAATGTAAATAAAATTACAAATTTGAGTTTGTGTAAAAATAATACTCAGTGTACATTCTATACACAGAATAAAAAGCCAAAATCTCAACTTCACAGACCCATATCTTGCAAATAAAAACTCCAAATCACCCAAACTCACCTTTAATTGTATATAGCTTTCCGTGAACTATTTAATAAAATTGGTTTCATAACTTTTGGAGTCCATATGCAAAAGTTAGGTTTTTGTCCCTCCTTGTACATAATACCTGAATAAAGTATTACATTTATTCATTATTCATTATTATAACAAAATTATATTTTTAGAACTTTGTAAATAATGTGTATAATGCATACACATATTAAAAGTAAAGGAAAACCCAAAAATAATTTGTAAAATAAAATAAGTCTACCAAATTCATAGACAAAATACCTATACTATATATCTTTATATAAAATAAAAAGGATTTTATTCCTTGGTTCTTTTATTCTTTTATATTTTTATAATAATGTATACATTATACATAACTCATTAAAAATGTAAATCAAAAATAAAAATCAAGAAAATACATTAAATAAATTAAGTATACAAAATACATAGGTAAAATACCTATAAGTATACTTACATATGCATGTACCTATTTATTTAAAAATGTAAATAAACTCCTAAAAATTAAATAAAAATACCTTTATACTCACAAAAATAAATTATAAATTTATAAAAAAAGCCAATAAAATAATAAAATCAAATAAACAAATAAAAAAATTAAAAGATACAAAATACATGTAAATACATACATATACACATCATTAAATTAAAACTATAATAAAACGCTTTGAAAAATTCAATAAAAATCGTAAATAAATACTAGATGAAATAATACACATTTTTTATTTTTTGAGAAAAAAATAATAAAATCGTTTACTATGTCAAATAAATCAATTTCTAATAAGATGCCTTATTTTGGCGTTTAGCGGCCGACGTGGACCAATGGGGCGCCAGCCCTCGTTGACCGCCTGGTCAACTGTCCCATCCAAGCTCTGGCGCGTCTGAACCGTCTTTTCCCCGATTTCGATCCCTTTTTTATGGCCATCTCATCCATCGATCGAGCTCGCTTCCTTCACAAGAATTGGTCTCTGATCATCCATGATGCCCGCCAAACTCTTAGATCAATCAGATACTCATTGGATTAAGAAATAATCGCCGGTCAATAAGGCCTCCTGTCAATGTTTATAAATAAGTAGCTACGCCTCCTTCTTCGAATTTGGCCAATTTCATTCCAACCTAAAGCCTTGATCTTGTTCCTGGACCGTTCCTCGTGACAGGGGGAGTGCTCCAGCGCCTTGACTCGGCCGGAGGAAGGAGAAGTTTATCGCGACGGAGCTCCGACGTCCGCCCTACTCCCTGGTGGCCCCCAGGTATAAGAGCTGTCCTTTTCATGCTTTTTAGTTAGGTTTTAATGTTAGCTTTTAATTCCCGTTGTTAGATTAGTCTTTAGTTAATCCCTGTAGCTTAAAATCCCAAATTCGAAGTTCGCCGGAGCTCCGCTCCGGCGACTTCTTCACTGTGAAATCTACTGTCTCCGACCGCCACGTACACCCCATTTCAATTCCCATCGCATTCTCCATCTATCCAACGCCTTTGACCAACCGAGCACCTCTGGTCTTCGCGAATCGGGGCTCCACCTCCGCCGTTCATCGGAGCCCCTCCGCCCCACTCCATTTTGCAGCGAAGCTTCAAAACCCCGGGTCGAGGAGGTAGCCCTCTCACCCCCGGTTCTTCCTGTGCAGGTACAACGCGGAATGGAGCCCATCTGGGCTCGCATCGAACCAGGAAGAGGTTACTGGAGGCCCTGTGCTTCATCGACCTCATCCGAACGACTCGGACCTCCAGGAGCCATGAAAGGACCTTCACGAGATGCGGAAGGTCGCCAGCTACGATCAGAGCACGTCAGAGGCGAGGAAGGTGCCCGGAGGAGCCCGAGCTGCTCGATCGAAGCTCGCCGGGGGCGAGCTTCTTCCCTGTTCTTCCAAGCATCTTCAGCACCGTCAGATCAAAGGAGTCGGCCCAGATTGAACCAGCACCGTCAGATGAAGTGCCGCATCGACCGTCCGATCAGCGAGGCTGATCTAATCTCCGCCGTCATCTGCAAATCGTCATCGGCCGATAGGAGCACGACGCGTGGCAAGTGGAAGCGGTCCAACCGTCGGATCGCACGCTTATTAGGGGTAAATTTCACACCTAACCCCCCGCTTTTTGTATTTATAGTTTAATACCCAAAATAAAAGGTTAAGTTGTAAATAAGTTGTATAAATTGCAGAAGGACCCTTAATGTTTTTATATTTGTGTTTTAGTCCCTCCGCGCCTCACGTGCAGCACCCACGTGAGGTGCGCGATATTTGCATTTAAACCCCGTCGGGTTTTTGTAATTG
Organism: Ottelia alismoides; assembly: GCA_037367405.1. Taxonomy (NCBI): domain Eukaryota; kingdom Viridiplantae; phylum Streptophyta; class Magnoliopsida; order Alismatales; family Hydrocharitaceae; genus Ottelia; species Ottelia alismoides. The sequence continues at coordinate 415,676 of JAZKJV010008117.1, read as the reverse complement.
TAAAATGGCCCTGATAATAAAAGTATACGTTCATTTTTATTGTGATTTTTGCATGTATGCCCTCTCAATTATTTTATTTGCAAAAATACCCCTGCTAGGCCATTTATTTTTGAATGCTTTGTCTATTTATTTTGTGCTTCATATTTCTTCGAAAAATTTTGCAAAAATAGACATAAGCTCCTGTTAGTGTACCATTGCACGCTATATTTTTAGTTTTTAATTTTGTTGCATTTTTGCATTTATTAAAAATCAAAAACTTGTCTTTTATTCACTGTCTAAATTATAAAATACCATAAAAATATTAAAAGACCTCCAAAAATTCCAAAAAAAATTCTCTAGTGTGTATTTTGACCTCTTTTAGTGTCACTCCAAAATCCCTAAAAATCTCAAAAGGAAAATCTTAAAAATTGAAAAATACATAAAAACTTCAAAAAAATATATAAATCTAAACAAAAATCAGAAAAATATGAACTCAACCCCTGCTTATGCTAAATTTTATTATCTTTATTAGAAAAATAGTGTGGCAAATTGTTGAGGCTGTTTGCTATTTTTAACTCCTATTTTTCTTACAGCCAGCCCCTAATTCCTTGTTTGCCCTTATTTGGATATTTAAAAATACTAAAAATATTCTGAAAAATTCCCAAAAATCACAAAAACAGTAAAAAATCATGAAAATCCCAAAAAGATTTTATTCCCATATGTTTGAGTATTTTTATATATTTTTATAAATATTTGAGCATTCCCTTCTCCCCTTGGAATATCCATATTCCTCGATTAAAAAAAAAGAAAAAAAAATATATATCTATGTATCCTTATATATATTAATGTATAAAATCAAAAAAAAGTTATTACTTATATCTATACATATCTATATCTCATGAATGTATGATATCCTGTATACTTACCCTCTATGGGTATATATGTACATATATATAGTTATATGTTATTAATTATATAAATATATACATATATTACTTAATTATATTAAAAAATAAAAATAAAATAAAAATAAAAAATAAAAAATTCAAAAACCCACAAAAATAGGCTGCACACTTGGATGACTCTGTGATAGATGCACATTGTAGGCTTATGCATTTTTGTATTGCTCTCTGTGGTTCGACCTCTATATACTTAGACACTATACATATTGTGGTAGAGTAATAAATATTAATTCACATTTTGGGACTCGATTGTTTTATTCTTTTGTTGTGGGTTAATTGCTGATTAACCGAGAGTTTTGTGAGAGGTCGCCTCAGCGACACTTTAGACATATTATTTATGGTGACCCTTGCAAAATTCTTGGTTATCAGTAGCATAGGATTATTTTCACTTTTCTATACTTAGCATGAGAATGTATTCCTTTGTCGCTTCTTGGTCACTATGAGGATATAGTTCGAGCTAAGTATAGGGGGTATCGCATATATTGTATATATACTTAAGCCATAACTCATACTTGTGTTTGTTTAATAATATGGCTAATAAAATGGGAATGAAAATGTTTTGTGAAATGATTTGTAAAGTGTTTGTAAAAAATGTTTGTAAATTCTTTTATGAATTATATTGTAAAATTGTTTGTAAATAATTTTCATAAAATGCTTTGTAAACTGTTTGTAAATTAATTGTCATAAAATTGTTATTTTTTTGTAAAATCATTTTCTTTGTAAAGTGTTTGTAAATGATTTCGTATCTAAATTATTTATATTGTAAAAATATTTGTAAAATGTTTGAAAATAAAATTCTTCCTAAAATTGATTTGTAAAAGTTTGTAAATCATTTTTGAAAACCTTTTGTGAAATGTTTGTAAAAATTGTTTTGTAAAATTTTGTAAAATATTTTATAATTTTTTTGTAAAATGGTTATAATTATTTTTGTAAATTAGTTTGTAAAATTATTTTCTCACCTTGTATATAAATAACTTGTTTCTAAATATATGTATATACTTGTTGTAAAATTATTGTGTAAAAGTTGTAATTATTTCTAATTTATGTAAATTAAATTCTGTTGTAAATAAATCCTTGTATAAAAAAATTTATATAAAAGTCTTTTGTTGATAAAATCCTTGTTGTAAAATTTATAGCTAAAACTTGTAAATAAAAATCTTATCTAAAACTTGCACTAAACATGTATTATTTTTGTATAAATGTTTTTTTTGGAAAATATGTATAAAACTCTTGTAAATACTTATAATCCTCTAACTCTACTAAAATACATAAAAATTGGAAAAGATAAAATCCACAAAAAATTGCAAAAGTTCTCTAAAAACTTGTGAAAAATAAAAATGTCTCTTTCTTGCATTTTCATTTTTCTGAATAAAATTGATGCTTAAACAAGTCTGGAATAAAATCAAAGAATGGAGCTTGGTTAAGACATTAATCCCCTTAATTTTAGAAGAACCTTATAGGAACTGGAGTTGAGATTTTCAGGTGGAGCGACTTAACTCTTCGAGTCCACAAGACTATGTTAACATCTCACCTTGATTGGTCTAAGTAGAATATTCCATATGCACACATAATTCTTTTAGACAATGAACTAACTTGGACAAGCACCTCGCACGTGGGTCTTCATAGATAAGGTGGTGAGGGGTAGAATACTCTGGCAAGAGATGCACGTGAATGGAAATATACGCAGTCACTTTGAGTGGCCAATGCACCCCAACCTAGTCTAGTGGCATGGATGGTCTAAAGACGGGAGTTGTAGGTTGAAATAAAACTTCGGATGAGGAATGGTATGCTGGCATAATTTTTTCTAGGATCTCACAACATGGGCGGAAAGAAAGATTCTATATTCGGCAGGGGAAAGATCAATGCAATGCAACAATTCTGTCAACCAAATAGAAGATCTGGGCACTGTCTCGGAGAGAGGCTCAATGAAATAGACATCTCTGTGAAGATGCGAACTACCTGCACCTGGACAGAAAGACCCTATGAAGCTTTACTGTTCCCTGGGATTGGCTTTGGGCCTTTCCTGCGCAGCTTAGGTGGAAGGCGAAGAAGGCCTCCTTCCAGGGGGCCGAGTGATGAATCAACATTTCATCATCTTTATTCTATCATTTTGGCCTCAAAAACCCTAACAAATGTGGGTAAATACTCCTAATTCCAGCATCTTAGCATTCATGCATGTGCACATAAATAGTGTATAAATATTGTAATTAAAGTCAAAATTATAGAATAAATAAAAGAAGAAAAAGAATAAAAATTTTGTAAATATTTTATGACCCGAAACTCCGAGACCTAGACATCTCGATGACCAGGAATAAAGTTGGGGGAGATAAGAGCCAGAATACCAAGCAAATACCTTTCTTTTTATTCATCCTTTATTCATTTTGGGACCTATTTTTGGTTCCACTTTTTATACCTCAAATAAAGAAACTTCGTACATAAACGTTGTAGATAATCAAATATAGAAAATCACAAAATTGATTTCATTCAAAAATAATGTACAGATAAAAAGTTATGGTCTGAATAAAATTCAGAATCCCAACTTCCCAGACCTATATCTCTCAAATAAAAATTCCAAATGCATCAAACTCACCTTTAATTGTATATAATTTAAAATAAGCTATTTAATGGCAGTGAATTCGCATTTGGCAGAGCTACAGTTTGAAAGTTGAGTTTTGGACCCCTATTGTATACTTGTACATATTAAAATAATCATTTTATTATTTATTCATTATTTTTATAATTTCATATTTTTATAATTTTGTAAATATTACTCATAATATATTTGTACATTAAAATCAGAATAAAAACATAAAATAAACACAAAATAAAATACATGTATATCTATAATACATAGGTATAAGACCTATAAGTATACATGCATAATTCACACTGTTATTTTATTAAGTATACACATTACATCAGAAAAATAAAATAAAAATATAATTAAGTGTATAAAAGTATTCTATAAATTTATAAAATAATAAACAAAAATAAATAAAATTAAATTCACAAAATAAAAATAAAATAATAAAATATATAGATATATATACCTATATAGCCTAAACGAGTAACTTAAAAAATTATACCTCATAAAAATAATTAAAAATCACCATAAAATAATTCAAAAAATAACAAACATTTTTCATTTTATAACATAGAAATAATAAAATCATTTTCTATTTTTAAATGATTTAATAAATCTTTTTCGAGGGATTTTTCCTGGTTGGTCCACGTGGACCAACCAGGTGCCAGCCCTAGTTGACCTCGGTCAACTAGTCGTCCTTCACCTCTGCCATTGTCAGACCTCATTGCGCCCCCTATTTCTCGATTTTTCAAGGTCAGCGCATGCCTCTATTCGTGTCAAGCCCTAAAGGACTTTTGTTCCTCGGTGAACCCTCTTTCACGCCCTAGGCTCTCCTAGGACCGAGGAGCGGTGATTCGAGCCATCGTCCTCGACCTTTGGAGCGTCTGAGCCATATCGTCAAACCCTACTTAAGAGACCTCTGACTTTCGAGCCCATTTTGAACCCCTCTTCCGCAAGCCAAGCTCCCCCCTCGTGCCCAATCGAAAGAAGAAGGTGACAGCTTCTTCCTCCGACCTTCGGGTGGGTCGAGCGACGCCTGAGGCAGCTCCAAGCACCTCCGCCCTTCGCCGGTGTTGAGGTACCCCCTCCCTCTGGCTCCGGCCATCGAGGCAGCCCTCTATCTCTTTTATTTTCGTTGCATTTTCTTCTCCTTAGCGTTAGGATCATTTCCCTTCTCGAACCTTCACGTTTCATCCATTCAATCACTCCATCGGTCACCTCGCCGTAGTGCTCCTCCGATCGAGCCCCTTCAAGCCGTTTCACGCTGCCATTTCGCATCCGCGGGGTCCAGGCACTTTACCCTGGACCCTCTCACCCTTTCTTGCAGGTACTTGGTCCTTAACGAGCGCATGGGGGTCATTTTGACCTTCACCGGAGACCCCCGAAGCCCCACCAGCTCCGCCGTCGTCTCCAGTGAACCTCGGCCATCGACGAGGAATTTTGGACCCGTCAACACCTAGAGGAAGCTCCCAGGAGCTTGCGGCCCCATTTTGAGCCTTCCAGAATGCCGGAGGACGGAGTTGGAGCTCGGGGAAGTTCGCCTCGCCAGCGCTCCTCCCCTGTTCTTGCTCCGCCCCTCAACACCGTCGGATCGGGCCGCACCTCCAGTTCACACAGCCACCGTCGGATCTTCAGCGCTCTCCACCGTCGGATCTCGATCTGAGATCTAATCTCGGACGTCGGCCATGAAGCGTCATCCGTTGTCCAGCGTCTGCCACATGTTCAAGTGAATCATCCCCGGTCGTTGGATCGCGTGCATAAGTGGTATTTTGCATCTGAGCCCCGTGCCTTTTTTGTATTTCTATTTAGTCCTAAGCTTTTATCTGCAGTTTAAATATTTTTGTAATTTTTGCATCTAGACCCCTGAACTTTGGTTATTTACATTTAAGTCTAGTCCACGTCACCTCATGTGATCTGTGCACGTGGAGTGGTGGTGATTTTGCACTGGACCCCCGCAACTTTGTCTATTTCGTTTTAGTCCAAGAATCATTTTGGAACATATATTATTTTTAGGTAATTTGCATGTAAGCCCTTGGGATTTTTGTATATTGTAGTTGGGTCCCTCCCAGGCGCGTGCCAGTCACGCGCTGGGGTGGGTATTTTGCAGGTGTGCCCTTACGGCTTAGGTTATTTGTATTCAGTCCTGGAACTTGTTTAATTAGTTATATATTTTGTGAGAAAATTGCACTTAGGCCCCTGACTTTCTGGCTATTTACATTTATGCCCTTACCAGTGTATATTTTTGCTTGAATGTTTGCATTTATTTCACGCATCATTTTAACTCAAAAAATTATCAAAAAAATACCATAAGCTCATGTTTGCATTTCTTATTCACGTCATATTTTTGTATTGCATTTTTATTGCATTTTCATAATTATTAAAAATAAAAAACATGCATTTTCAGCATTGTTTGCATTAGAAAATCAATAAAATTTAGTAAAAGTTTTTGAAAAATTCCAAAATAAATATATTTTGCGTGTCTTATCATATTTTAGTGTCAGTCCAAAAATCATTAAAAATTTCAAAACAAAAACTCATAAAAATTAGAAAACCCCTAAAAACTTCATAAAAATTCTAGAAAAATCCTAAAAATACAAACTCGGTTTCTGTACCTTATTTTATTACCTTTATTTTAAAATTAATTTGAGGAATTTTGGATACTGTTTGTTATTTTTAATCCTCATTTTACTTTCGGCCAGTAGTCTAGTTCACTGTTTTCTTGCATTTTGACTTTTAAAAATATCAAAAACATTCATAAAAAATCCCAAAAATCACAAAAACATCATAAAATTATAAAAAACCAAAAACATTTTATTTTCTGAATTTGGCTATTTTCTCGATTTTTATAAATACCATACTATCCTCTTTTATTAGTTTGTGTATATTCTATTTAAAAAACAAAAAAAATATAAAATTTAAAAAGAAAATATAAAATCAAAAAATTAAAAATCAAAATAAAAATTTAAAAATTAATTAAAAATATAAAAATAAAAAACCCACAAAATTTGCATACTTGTAGACAATTGCTCACATCACATTTTTAGCACTTTGCTTGATCTATCTTGTTTGCTCCCTGAGTTCGACACTCTACATACTTGCACTATACACATTTTTGTAGAGTTAAAATAATTTTGACGCCACATTTGTTTCTCATTTCTTGATTTATATTTTGGGTTCATTGTTGATTGTACCCGAATTTCTGAGTGGTCGGTTCAACGACTAAGTTCCCGCCTTGTGTGGAACTTAAGACCGCATGATTTTTGGGTTTATCACCGAGCCATCAGTGAGATACCACTATGGAAGAGATAGAATTATAACCTTGTGCCAGGATCTACGGGCCAAGGGACAGTCTCAGGTAGACAGTTTCTATGGGGTGTATGCCTCACAAAAGGTAACGAAGGCATGCAAAGGTTTCCTCGGGCCGAACAGAGATTGTCCCTCGAGTGCAAAGGTAGGGAGCTTGACTGCAAGACCCACCCGTCGAGCAGGTACGAAAGTCAGCGTTAGTGATCCGACGGTGCCGAATGGAAGGGTCGTCTCTCAACAGATAAAAGTTACTCTAGGGATAACAGGCTGATCGTCCCCAAGAGTTCACATTGACAGGAAGGTTTGGCACCTCGATGTTGGCTCTTCGCTACCTGGGGCTATAGTATGTTCCAAGGGTTGGGTTGTTCGCCCATTAAAGCGGTACGCGAGCTGGGTTCAGAACGTCGTGAGACAGTTCAGTCCATATATTTCTATTTTTCATGGTCCAATCATTGATCCCGGAATTTCTACAATAAATTGGGTAGGTAGCTAGTATAGTTCCCTATCCACGAGTTTGCCATTATAATGGAATAATTTGAAATATGGTAGAATAATTTGAAGAGGTAGAAGTAGAAAGAGTAAGTAAGATTAAAATACTTTATTTATTTATGTAATGTATGCACAAAGAAAGATTTTAGCTGATTAATATCTGGAGATCAAATGAGTTATTCATTCATTGAACGATAAATAACTACAAGTGAAGGAGATACACGATTTAAATAATGAAAAATCCAATATTTCACACTCATCAAAGTTGAAATTTTATAGGGTAAGGTTCCATTCAATTAGTACAAAAATGCTTTGCAGAATATCTAATCTGTAAAAATTTATATAATATTGGATTGTCTATGGGTACATCAATGGATTCAATTCCTCAAAAGCAATGAGCATTAGAAACAAAGGAATGGAGTAGTTTCAAACATCAGATTGGACCAAAGGATTTCCTTTTCATTTTTTTTGTTATGAGATAGATGAATGTCTCGTCCTATAAGAACTCAGTGGGCCTTACCCCTTTAGTATCATTCAAGGGGTAAGGCCCACTGAGTTCTTACTTTTTCATGTCTACAGGTTCATCCGATCATTACAGGAATGAGCCCAATCTGGAATATGAACCGTAAAAGAAAACACCTATTGAATCGATCACAAGAATACTAGTTATAGTACCTATCAGCCAAATAGGAATCCTTCCAGTAGTATCGGCCATTTACCTTGCTTTACTCCACATTTCATCAAGTGGTCATGCTAGAGACAAAAACAGTCATAGATAGTTATAAGGATGGTACCCTTCCAATATGTATGGTCCATGAATAATCTCGGAAAAAGCAATGTGATAAAGCATCAATATTTCTAATAAAACAAAGTAAAGAGCCCGAGTTAATGGAAACTAAGGGATTGACTCAGAAATAAATTTAGTTGGGGGCTCCATTGTAGAATTCATGCCTAACCATTAATGAAGAAGCTATAGGAATGGCAGAACCCATGACTACATAAGATTCTATTGAAAACGAATCCTAATAATTCATTGGCAAGGATGGCAGAATGAACCAAGAACCAATTTATTCTGAGTGGTCATAGTATGAGTTGACCTCTACGAATTAAGTAGAAAAGAGTCAATATCTCTTAGTTATTTAGTAGATTACAAAATTTTACATGATTCAATAATAAATAAAGAAAAAAATGAAATAAAGAAAAAATAATTACAATAAAAAATTATAAATAGACATCTAACTATAGTCTAACTAGTTTTTATATATATACAATACAGATATTACTTCTTCTTATAAATCCCATTATTTTAATATTTTTCCATTATTTTTATTTATTAAAATTAAAAATATATTCAAAATATATTAAATAGTTAAAGATAATCAGTTAATTAAGTGAATGATAATTATAACAGTTATGAATGTTTATTAATTACAACTTCTATAAAATGATTTATATAAGTTATATACTAAATGTTATTTACTAATGTTATTAATTAATATATATTCTAAATAGACTGTACTGATTAGTACCAATATATAATTATTAGTTTATAATTCTAATTAGTACTATATTGTTAACAAACATATTATTAATATATAATGAGAAGTAAGATAAGAAATAATAAGTGGTTTATTAGTCTTATTTCATTTTAATGTTTTTATATGGTATTATTACGTCCTTAATTGACAAAAGGCCCATAATTACTAAAATTAGATTAGTGTTTATTTACTCAATTTTTAATATAAATGGGGCGTGGACAAGCGGTAAGGCGACGGGTTTCGGTCCTGTTATTTGGAGGTTCGAATCCTTCCATCCCAGATCGATTCTAATGAAATCAAAAGGTTGGGTCACATTGTATCCAACATGAAAATAAAAGAAAATCTTAAAGAAAAATCCGTAAATATTCCAATCCAAAAAAATAGAAAGTTCGAAACAATTGGGACTTTTTCGGAGATTGGATGCAGTTACTAATTCATGATCTGACATGTACAGGATGAAAACTTCATTCTCGATTCTACGAGAATTTTTATGAAAGTGTTTCATTTGCTTCTCTTCCATGGAAGTTTCATTTTCCTAGAATGTATCCTAATTTTTGGCCTAATTCTTCTTCTGATGATCGATTCAACCTCTGATAAAAAAGATAGACCTTGGTTCTATTTCATCTATTCAACAGGTTTAATAGCATTTGCTGCTGCAGAATAAATCAATTTTAAAATTTGATAAGAGGCTCGATAAGGCATGAGTTCCAGTATCATAAGTGTTTCTTCATAGGAACGCATGCGGATTTGATCAATTGCTCTTTCAGCTTTGAAAACAGACATATGTATATGTTGAGCTCAAACTTTGACTTCTGTGCCCGATCTATTTGAGTTCTTGTTTATCATAAGGTTAGTTACCCCCACCAATGGATGATGAGAAATTATTCTATTATTTTTGTTCTATAATTACTCTATATAAATTACCATTGTTCCACTTAATATAAATTGTTAATACTTAACTTCCTAACTTTGTTAATACTTGACTTCTTAACTTAATATATATATATATTCCGTATATTATTTAATTATATAATTTTATTAATTATTAATATATTATTAATATTAATTTACAATTTTTCTTTTTTAGTACTTTAGAACTTTTGATTAGATTTACTTATTTGTTTATATTTATTACGGTTCTAAGGAAAGGGATTTACTTACCTATTCCGATCGAGGAGAACATGCCATTCGACAGAGTGATTCTAAAATTGCGGAAGCTTGGTTCGATCAAGCTGCTGAGTATTGGAAATAAGCTATAGCGCTTACTACAGGTAATTATATTGAAGCACACAATTTGTTGAAGATAACAGGGAAAGAAAAGAATTGGTGATACATTTTTACTTAGGTATACCCAATCCCAGTCAATTTTTGAAGTGAAAATTATAACACAATTCTAACTAAAAATTACAACTTAATTCGAATCGTAAGTCGCATGGATCTAGTACCTATTCGGGGTCTTGTAATTTTTATTTTTGGAAATAGCCTGAACGATTGCCTTTTTCCATTTTTATGAGTTGAAACCATTTTATATATTTTATTTAGTCTGTCGAATCTTTCGAATTTGATAATACATGCATTACCCTTTAATACGTTATCCTTTATTGTTATTATTTCTGAAGAGACCCGCGGGGATCAGTTATAGTAGAGGTTCAAAGTTTCCAATCTTGGAGATATTTTATTATCATAAACTTGATATTGAATCTTTCAATAAGAAAAAAGAAATCCTTTGTTACCTCTTTCATGATACGTAGGAATTATGAATCTAGATCCTTAGAAAGATAAGAATGAATGGGAAAAGATGGGATAGAAAAAAATGACATTTTATTATTCTAGATGATATTCTATATCAGAGGACAAATTGGTTATATCATACTCATGGAGTAGTGAATTATTGGGCCGAGCTGGATTTGAACCAGCGTAGACATATCGCCAACAAATTTACAGTTCGTCACCATTAACTGCTCGGGCATCGACCCCGGAATAATCAATTCTAGGATTATTGATAATTGATTATTCATGATCAGTTTCCTTTCGTAGTACCCTACCCCCAGGGGAAGTCGAATCCCCGCTGCCTCCTTGAAAGAGAGATGTCCTAAACTGCTACACGATGGGGGCATACTTGCCCGACCTCGCAAGGCTCATAACCTTGAGGTCACGAGTTTAAATCCTATCTCCGCAACATTTTTTTGAAATATATTTGTATGATTATCTTACTTAGTAATTTAACCATTTTGATTTTGGTTTGGGATAGAAAAATGGAAGGAAAAAACCACGATACTATCGTAGTCAAGTATACCGAATTATTTATCATATTATATTCCATGGGCGGATAGCGGGAATCTAACCAGTGTCTTCTCCTTGGTAAAGAGAAATCTTACCATTCGACTATATCCGCATTTTCTTTGTTTCTGATACGTATGCATATGTCCATACATATATGACATATATGATATAACATATATGCGTCTGGATCATATTTGTGCATGGCCGAGAACTATGTTAAGTTTCAGGGGGATTATTAATATCACTAGTCTTACTTATTATAACCAATTAATAACAGTGAAATTATTTAATATTTCGTTTATATCAAATGATTCTACTTCATCTTAATCTTATTAAAAATTTCAAAAAAATATATAAATTTATTTAAATATTTTAATAAATCAAAATAGATTTCGATTTATTTTATCTTATTTCTTTATTAATATTTTATTTATTCATTAATGAATAAGTAATATTAATATCTCTTATTTATTAATAGAATAATGTAAAATGGAAATTGAAAATCAATTTCGATTTCACTGAAATTTCATTATTATTTATTATTATCATAAATGGGAAATAATTCAGATTTCATTTAAATTTACCTATAATCCAAATTTGTTAAAAGGAAAGTCCCATTTTGATTTGGTACCAAAAAGATTCAAGAGATGAGAGAATTAAGGAATTACGTATTAATCGGGTCTTTCTTCTTTTGAATATAAGCTGAATATCTTTCCACGATTTAGATTTTTTAGCATTAAAATTTATCTTCTTAGGACTAATAATATTTATATCAGGAATTGGAATTATTGTTTTGTCCTTTTTGATCTATTTTATTTGATTCCTGATCGTGATTGTCCTATCAATAAGATCTTTCATTTTTTCTACAAGTGAATAATTTGTCCAATTTATTGATTGAATTGGAATGATCAATTCCTGGCTATTCTTATTTTATTATTACTAATTATGTATTTTTTTTCACTTTCAACCGGCTCATTTTTATTTAATTCAAATAATAGAATTGGGTTTCTTTTTTCAAATTCTTTTATTATTCCTTTTATAATTAGAACTATTTTTTGAATTCATTTTGTTTTTCTTTTAAGGCTCTTATAGACCATTTTATTTTTTTAACTTTTAGAACTAGAAAAATTTATCTTTTTCACTTATATGTATATATTGAATTCATTTAAAATGTGTTCAAAAAAAGAAGGTTGTTTTCGTGGAGAACCAAATGGCACTTCTACTTCTGTTCCCCAAATTGTTAAAAAACAAAAATTATCTTTTTCCTCATTTTTAAACCTATCACTAAAATACCCCTAGAAGGGGATAGATCTAAGCAGAGTAAAAAGGGTTTTCCATGAGATGGGAAATGAAAACGATTAGCTCCACACGAGGTTTGTGAATAAGTAATTGTCTGATAATGAGCAAGAAATATCCGTTCTTTCTGCTAAACAAGACCTATTGAACTCATAATTTATTAGATACTTTTTATGAGTGTCAACTGCGTATTGTAAGTAGATTGATCATGGTTATTCAATCATTTGATAACCAGAGTCATTCTTTGATAAATGATCACTATGAATCAAACTCAATAGAATTTGATCCAGCTTTTGTAACTAATCGGGTAGGGGACTTTGGTTTATTTTTAGGAATTCTGGGTTTTTATTGGATGACAGGTAGTTTTGAATTTTGAGATTTGTTTGAAACATTTAATAAGTTAATACATAATAATGGGATAAATTCCTTATTTGCTACTTTATGTGCTTTCCTGTTGTTCGTCGGTGCAATTGCTAAATCTGCGCAATTCCCCCTTCATGTATGGTTACCTGATGCTATGGATGGGCCCACTCCTATTTCAACTCTTATACGTAGTGGATTCACAATCCACCGCCTTAATCCACTTGGCTACATCCGTCCTTTAGACCAAATCATAATCATAATTAAGTTGATTACGTTAAAGAATCTTTTTTGTACACCTATCATTATTTGATTTAGTCTTTTTCCTTTATATCTGAATGGAGATATTGGACATCATATACCAGCCTTAAAAATGTAAAAAAGATACAAAATTGAATCAAATAAAAGTAGAAAACTAAACCTATTTAAAAAAGGTTTAGTATTTCTATTCTACTTCAACAATTCGTATACACTAAAAAGAAATCTTATCCGTTTGTAGATGGAGCTTCAACAGCAGCTAAGTCTAGATACCACAATGATCAAGCTTCAGAGAACCTGCAGGTCTTAGTGGAGACTTGGCTACACTTACCGGCTTCTCAAGGATATGTGACTACACTGGCCACACTCCAATTCTCTTCTTATTCTTCTATCTTCTCCCCCTACGATTGTGGACACAACACTTACCTGATCTTAGAAGTAAATACCCTCCTCCTCGAGGAAAGAGTAGCTAGACTGAGGAATTAGGGTCACCATACTAAGAGAAGGTTGGTCTAAGTCATTTCAGATGTGGGGAGGTATATTTCGCTTACAGTACAATTAAGATTCATAGTCATCATAATTTGCTTATGAGGACTTGTTCTGACCTGACTATCAAGGAGAACTGAATAGAGACTTATGGAACTTAAAGGCTATTGAGTCTTAAATCATATTCCCAATAATGTTCCGCCAAACTAATATTCCAAAGGTCAGACCTAGCTCCATACTTTGATTTTATTAAGATAAGTTTAGAAATCATAATTGTTCTAAGTTCTTTTCTTATTTTTGTTTTTAACTTATTTTTAGAATAAATGCTTGCTAAAGGACTAGCAAAGGTAAAGTATCATGGAATGATGAATCCATGATTCAACATCTTTATTCTTTTATTTTAGCTTAAAATACTTAGTAAAACATCTGTAAATAATTATAATTCTCATCTCTTATCATTTATCATCCATTTTTTAATAGTGTATATTTATCACTTATTTACACCAAAATAAAAGAATAATGAAGAACAGAAAAAGAAAAAGAAAAGAAGGTTGTATATATGAAATAGATACATGATGAATCTAACCTCGAGATTAGGTCAAGACTTGACCTGATCGATAAGGAATAAAGTAGGGGGAGATAAGGCCTTCATCTAGAAACAACTTGTACATAAAAATACGTTTTAAATATTAAAATAATTACAAGAAGAATAATTGTACAGTGTGAAAACAACAACACTTTGAAAAAGCCGTAGAGATCAACTTGTCAGATCAATATCTTCTCCATGAAAATTCAAATTAAATGAAACCTAATTTCATTGTATTGAAAATTAAATAAGATTTAAATTGAAAGTGGTTTCATTAAAATTGGAGTTGAGATGTGAAAAGTGGCTTTTTGGAGTGTTATTGTATATTTGTCTGTATTGTATACTGTATTATTTTATTAATTTCTTTTTTATTGTATTTTTAAATATTTGTATATTTTGTATTGTTGTTTATAAACTGAAAATAAAAATCATCAAAATTAAAAATAAACAAAAATAAAATATTATGTATATTGTACTGGTATCACAAACCTATATTATAAATAATCATATTTATATAACTTAATAAATGAATTCATAAAATCCACTAAAACATCTTTAAAATCCTTAAAATATTTTGAAAATTAATAAATTATATTTTTTGTAACAAGAAATTATTAAAATTAAACTTATTGTATATATATGTATATTTACATATGAATAGAGTAATGTTTATTTTATTTAAATTATTAACAATCACCATAAATAAGCTTAATTATTTATAAACATTTTTTATTTATAAACTTATTTTATTTATATTCATTTCTTAATTAATTTCCAATTTTATTTCATTTTTTATCTTATTTTATCCTTTTGCGCTTGTCTTCTTGTGAGCTACCTTCTCCTCAGTCTAGCCCATCCACCCAAATAAACCACCCGATGTTCGTTCTTCTGTGATTTTTCCAGCTCGATCTGATCACCATCTCTACTCGATTCCTCTTTCATTTCTTTAGTCTGAATAACAAGCTCCCTCACCCGATTAATAAATTATCTAAGTGGCCTCCATTCGTGCACTCTTGAAAATTCAAATTCCGTTGGACTTCTACTTATAAATATCTCCTCCAGATCATTTGGCAGATTTGATTTATCTTCGACCTAATTTTTCCACTCTAATTCATCACCTGAAGGATTCTGCTCGTGACAGGAGCGATTCCCACTGGTTTTGATCAAGAAATTGGTCTTGATTGGACGAGATCCGATGTTCACCATAGCACTTCACCGTGCTCGAGCCTCTCCAGCTTCTTGCAACTAGATCTGAGGCGACGACCACGTCGTTTCCACTGTAGGTTCATTTTAAACAAATTTATCCTTTAATCTCATCTATAGTTTCTGCATTTGATTTTATTTCTAGTTTAATTCGATTCCTCTCAAATCCAGCTCTGATCTGCTCAATTAGAGCCCCTCTGTTCATGCATCTTCACTTCCGACTTTCGCAACACATCCGACATACCTTCTTCATACCTCCCCAACCTTTGATCCCTCAGATCTACCGCATATCTGAGCATCGATTCCCATTCCGATCACCCATCGCTGGAGTCCTCATTCACACCATTTATTCTATTTTCCAAATGATAACTCAGCTAGAGAACTCATCTCCGAGTAATAAAATTTAATTGCGGGGTCCATGATGCTTCTGGACGAGGATAGGACATCTAGAGCAGAACTCGACCTTCCATACACCTAGGGTTGCAGATCATCAATCGTCGTTCTTTGAGTCCCATCTTTACATCCGGTCAATGCGGAGGAGTAGTAGGAATCCATTTCAACTATCATGAGTCACTTTGGAGGAAGATTGGTCAAGATCCAGCTGATCGAACTTCATCTGAGCCACCCTTCACTAGAGTTCTTCCAACCCCTCTTGCAGTCATCAGATCAAGAATAAGGTCTTCTAGATCCAATCAGAGCCATTCAGTTTGCCCCAATTACCATGTGTCGATCCAGATCAGAGCAGTAGCCAAGAGCTGTTGGATCTGCATGTGACCTACATGAGATCAGTGAATAATTTCCCTTTCACACTTGCATTCGTTTAATTTTGTAAAGAAGCCCCTTGTGGACACGTGTCACTCTATGGATATTTGAATAGCATAACAACCCTTATTGTTTTTATTATTTTCTATTGAGTCCTGCTTGAACTGATACATGTGCTTTGCTCATGACTTTATGGCGTAATTGCATTATCTGGTTTTCATTTCTCTATTATTGTTTACCCCTCACAATTAAAATAATTACACCTAAGTCCTTGCAAGCACATCTCACGTGCGCTGGCACAAGCTCTTTGTGGAACATTTACACTTTTCAACCCTCCTTTTCCTGCTTTATTATTAGTCCAGTGCCTTAATAAAGTTTCTTTGCATTTTTGTCCTTGTGTTTCCAAAATAATTAGAGGCATGCTAGTTGTGATTAATAAATTGTTAATCGCATTCGAAAATTAATAAAATTTCACTTAAGATCTTGTTAAGTAGATTAATAAGCCATAATTTTTGTTTGCAAAAATAACTAATTTTATTATTTTTAAAAATTCAAAAACCATCTAAAAATGTATTATTTGTTGTATTAAATCAATAAAATTAAAAAATAGTTTGAAAATTTCCAAAAAAAATATGTGTGTGTTTTGATTCTTTTTAAATTTATGTACAAAATGTGATTGAAAATTCTTCATAAAGACCAAAAAATTACATAATACAAAAAACACTGAAAATATGATATAAAATCATTCAAAATCAGAAAAATATATAATATAGCTTGAATTAAGGTCTGTAAATTTGTCTTCATGTTTGTGTATATTTACAGTATTTTTACTTTTATTTCTATTTTTACAAATTCAAAATCTTTGTCTTTATTTTCTATTTATTTCCTATTTTTAATTGATTTGAAAATCTTAAAATATCTAAAAATATTTGAAAAATAAAAAATAGTAAAAAGTTATCAAAAATAAATAAATATTTTTATTTGAATTTTCTATATATTTTTACTATATTTGAAAATTCCAAAAAAGAGCATTGTTTTCTTTCTTTTACTTTTCAATTTGTTTTTTAATTTAAAAATATAAAAATTTGCAAAATTAAAAATCACTAAAAATTAAAAATAATAAAACCATAAAAAATATAAATATTAAAAATCCATAAAAATATATAAATAAAAAAGATATAAAAACAAGAAAAAGAGAACAAGAAGAAGAAGAACTTTTGATTGATTTCTTTTTATTAATGACCCTTGTTTATCATTGTTACCTTCTTGTGTTCGACTCTGGGAGCTATACCAGATTAATAAATAGCAATCTACTTCTTTTCTTTATTTGGTTAGTAATTATTTGATTGTTTGGGTATTTTGTAGGTCACATCGATACCTTGATAATATCTCTTTATTATTTCAATTAATAATTAAACTTGCATTCGATCTTTCGGACATCAGTTCACATTTAACAAACCATTAGGTTGGTGTCCTAACCAATATCCATATACCGACAAGTTGTTGTGCATATATACACTAATGAGAAGTGTGATATCTTATAGGAATCATACCAGTTCATACTTGATGAACCAGGATATAGAGCTCACTGATGAGATATTTTGGGGTCAAAATGAATTACATGCATGGTCATCTTATTTATGAAATAATACGTGAATTCGATATATTAGTATATTCCTCTAGAAAGTATATAATTAATATTGCCACTCAATTATCAAATGATAAATCTATTGATATGTTCTGAAGAAGACAATCAAACTAGGGTTTGAACTTCGGATATATCAAAATCTTTCAATGTGAAGGATGAATAGGTATTGGGAATAATCAGGGTTAAATCTATCTTGATAGATCATCTACCATGATACTTCCATTTTGAGGGAATGATGAAATCATATGGATTTTAGTGAGTCCACTTCTTAGCTTAATGATCTGAGAATTAATTGGATTAAAGTCTCATCTCATTTGAATCCAATGTCCAATTCCAATGCCAATTTCAATGTCCAAATATTGGAAAGAAAAGGGTGATGGAAATAGAAATAAATACACTCCTTGAGCTCATTCATAAACTCCAAATGGTTTGGACTATGATTCGAAATAGTCAAGGAAACTGGGTTTAGCTCACTGAGCATTCTCCATCTCATGGAGAGTGTGGTGTCTTTCGTTGAGCTTACTTATAGCGTGAATTATTTCACTCGAGATCAACATTCGTAAGTGATAGATTTTTTTTCTAAAAATGGTATAAACCCTGAAATTGGATAGTTATCCAAATTTCAATTCACTATACATGGATAGTATGATCTTCCTAATATTATCTCCAAGTATCTGCATTTGTATCTTACGAGTCTTAATTGGATTAGGACTCGCACTATGTTATGTGAATATTGAGACAATAATTGTTATTGTCATATTCAATTTTCTATAAAGGTGATTTGTGAATATGATTTACACATATTATTCATTAATTAATGTGAATAATGATTCATAAAAATTTATTTTTTATATAAATGTGATTCATATAATTATTGCAAGGCACATGCGTGAATATGATTCAAGTTCACTTTTAAATGTAAATTGGACGTATGTTTTTTGTTTGGATTTATGAATGAGATCCATATGCTATGAGAGTTTTCTCAAAAAAAAAAACCAATTACGATAATTAGATTATCATGAGGATAAATAAGCAACAAACTCATTAACCATCTTTTAGGACAAGGTGGACATCCATGTTTGGAGAAGCATGAACATGTGGATGTGATTCACATTCGATTTTAAGTGTAAATTGGATTTACATTTTTTTATTTATATTTATGAATCAGATTAATATGCTATGAGGGTTTTCTCATACAAAAATACCAATTATGATAATTAGATTTTCATGAGGATAACTAGCAACAAACTCATCAACCACCTTTTAAGACAAGGTGGGCATCCGTGCTTGGAGATGCAATGACATCCACCACGCTTCTAAACTGGTGGGTTGATTGATTGATATGTTACTCTATTTGTTGCTTGATTTAATTGGAATTAAAAAGAGAAAATTAAAGTCATATTTCTTGTTAAAAAAGAATTAAATCATATCCTTTAATCCACAATCCAAGGAATGTCATGGTGGACGTCTATCATGAGGAGAAGGCTCAATGCCTCTCTTTCAAAGAATGATTGTCCCTCCTAATTATTCTCTTACCTTTAAAATTGAAGAAGAGAAGAGTCTTGATAAATTATTTCTCATACACATCTAATCTTCACGACCCTACATGACCGCCTTTATCAAGCCTCATCTATTCCCTCCATTGGTGTGGCCTTGTGTAGAAGAAGATCGTATCCTTCTCTGTGCCCCATGTGTGTGAAGAATGATAGATTTCGTATGAAGAAATCCAGAGTTTGATCATCCTCGTGTGGATGATTTCAGGAATTCGACATCCAAGTTTGTGGTAAGCTACATCACTCATCATCCTGCCCACGAGAGAAGAAAGCGCATATCAGACTCGATTCGAGAGGTTTACTCATTTAGAAAATCATGATTAAAGAGGTACCCTGATTTCATCCTAGTATTTATTAGTATATTAGAAACCACATTAGCAAAAATATTTCCCTAGATTAATGAATGTATAAAGTTGGTGTGCTGGAATTGCATGTTCATACAATGATCATACATTTTTTTGCAAATTGTTTGTTATTTACCACATTTTCATGATACGAAGTTCATAAAGTTGTATTTGCTTCCTTCAAAGGAATAGTGAATAATGTCCATCCTCCATGTTTACCTTCATATGTATAAAGTGGGCATTCAAAAAAATAGGTCAAGGGCATTATTGGAATACAATCATTGGTCGTTGAATAGTATCGTCTCCATGGGGCTTTATTGACCATTTGCATTTTTTCGATGATTGCTCGAGAACAGATGCTGATGAGGGAGGGGACGGACACACTTCGAGATGAGGAAGAGTGGGAGTTAAGAAACCTAAGAGGTGAAAATGATTTTAATACATGAATGTTGATCTTCTACTATTCTTTTAGATCTAATGATGTTAATTTTAGGCAAAAGTCAACTAGATGATTATGTTGTAATAATTAATAAATTGATAGGGATTGTAATGAAAATATAAAGTTTGTAGTAGTTTGCTTGTTAATACATTTTTTGCTTTATCGTGTAAACATCCCTTGAATTTGTTAAAGCTAATCTATTTTGGAAATCCGTCTACATACTTTTTTATGTAAAGTTGTGCTTGCAATATTTTTTACAGTATAGTTGTGAATATTGCCTAATCGAAGTAAGATATCAAACAAGTGTAAGTGGTAGTTGGTCGTGCTCTATAAAGGAGCCTGTCGAGTCTGTGTTTATTTGATTAGGAAAACAAATCTCTAGAAGAGGGATAGTGTACACATCTCTCTATATTGTACTCACCCAATAGTGGAGAGTTTCTAATCCCTTATGAGGGAGATTAAGATTATGTGTGCCCTCATGGTTTTTCCTCTGCATAGGGTTTTCCGTATGAATCTATTCCTCCTTATGTTGATTCTTGGGTTATTTCAACATGGTATCATGGTCTCATCGGGTCCATGATCAGTATTTTTTCCATTGTTATGAAAGTCTATATTCTTCACAGAATTTTGCACTTAGTTGTTGTTGGCCTCTCAAATCTTCGATTTTCTCTAACCTCTTAAGCGCACAGTGGGTACATGAACACATGCCCTTTGACCTCTGGTGTTGTCTTATCCCACCTTATGGAATGCCACTATCACAAGATATTAGAAGCGCATTTGGAACATGGAGTATCTCCCTTCTCGCAAGAAGCATTATCTACAGGAGGAACACATCGATCTCGCTTTAGGAATAATGCCTCCCTCCTCCTCGTGGAGTGATGCCTCATGATACTAGAAAATCCTCGAGTGATAAGAATAAGTTCTTATCTAGTTAGTGTAGTAAGATGATCTCTCGTTCAAAACAAAGAAAAAGTATGGTTTGTGGATTCTAACTAGGCAAGCTCCAAGATCGAACTGAAGGATGCAAACTTGTGAAGTGCTACCTAAGTGTGTAGGAAGAGTGATTAAGGAATCAAGGGATGTGTGCAACATGTAACTTAAAGAGGTATTTTTTGGCTTTTTGAAATATTTGAGTTTTTTTGTCATTTTCTATGTTTAAATTTTACTTTGTATTGTTTTTTATTTTGAGATTTTTTCCAATTTTAGAAAACAAATTATATTTTTAAGGAAGTTTTTTGTCTTTTGATGTTTAGGTGATCATATATAGAATAATAATAGGGATATATAGTATAAAAAATAAATGAATATATTTTTGGATTTTTATTTTGTAAATAAAATAGAAAATAAGATGAGATATAGACAACTAAATAGCTAATGGAAATGAATGAAGGGGAAAATAGGAATCTGTCCTAAAAACTCCCAAGAGTGTTTTTCAATGATATATAATATTTTGTAACACAAAATAGACATTTATTTTTCTTATTTTGACTTTTTTGGATTTTATAGAAAATATAAGATTTTAACAATGTTTGTTTTTTGCTTTTTGAGAAAAATATAAGGTATTTTGCAAATTCTTGTTGGAGAGTTTATGTATCTACAAGAGATATATACACACCTTATGTTTTTAAGAATTTTTGGGTAATAATAAAAATAAAAATGTTTTTTGACTGAAAAATAGATGTTTTTTAGATGTAATATTTTTGTAAACTAAAATTTGGGATGATAGAGTGTATATAGGTGGATCATGGGCTTAATGAGATTTGCCAGATAAACCTAAGGATATTTTCGGAATACATTGTTGGGGAGAGGATTTTATTCACTAAGTGATGGGGTCTTGTTGTGAATCTTTCTAACCCAAGATATTAAACCTATAAGTCTAAAATATTCTTGGTTGAAAGATATTGAATTCCTAAAAAATAGATGCAATAAGTAGTTGTATTGTTGGAAGAAAAATATAAATTCAATCATAAAATCCTTTTAAAATTTGAATCACATAAACATACCAAGCAATGAAATAGTAATAAAGTTTCAATATTTAAGATTAAAATACGAATTAAAACTATTTTTTATCTCAAATGAGCCCCACCAGGGGCCTACTATACATATCAATAAGTTATTTGTACTTTACTGATGACCCGTTGGTAGGGACTTGAGGCTAATATCAAAAACCTACAGGGGTTTCTTGAAAATTTCCCTTATGTGTCAAATGCACATGAGTACGACTTAAATTCAACGGCTTGGGTGTGCCCATGTGGTTTTCCCTTGTGCTTCCTCCCCCCCATGTGGCAGCGGGTAGTGACTATGGACAAAGCTCCAATCTCCGACGTCTCCCTCTATTGGTCATTATAGTTATCTTCTTGATTCAACGAATGGCTTAATCGACTCACTATGAGCTGGCCTCAAGTTTGGGGGAAAACTCAAGGGCCCTCCAATACTCCTGTGACCTAGAGGTGAAGGTGAATGGAGACTTGAGAGTGTCTCTGACCAATCGAATTGGCATGCAACACATGATTATGCTCTTCTTCTTCCTCTACACTTCTGAATGATCACCACGAAAGTAACATCATTTTCAACTAGAAACGGTGTTGGTGACAGTTGGAATAGAGATTCATGGAAGGGTCTCAGTAGCGGTCGATGATGGTTCGACTATATTGGTGATTATCGCCAACCTATATGGGGATGGAAACGGTGGAGGATGAAGTCGTGGACCTCCCAATGAGGTTATTGGAGGATGAAGTCATGGACCTCCCAGTGAGGTTAGTGTAGGACATGGTGGTTGGACGAATACGTATTTGGTTGACAACAGGGAGGAATAAAAGAATGGATAGATTTGTGTGTAAGCTCAAATCGAGGGGGTTATAATGATCGAATGAAAAAATTATAGAGGGAAGCGATGAACAAGACCTAATGTAGAATGGTGAAGAGACTAACCATAGATTGGAGCTAATACGATCCCCAATGATGGCTCCTCCTTTGATCGTGGAATTTTGAGCTCTATCCACTACTACATTGGGTTGCCGACCTCGAGGGTGAGACATGGACCTTGCCCTTGCCTCGTTGCATCCTCCTCTTCCTTTAGGTCATGGTCACCTCGATGAAGCTCATAATTGGCTTGACGGAGGTGATTAGGGTTTTAGGTAGTAGAGGGAAGATGAGTTGATAGCTGATGAATCTGTGATTCAATAACTCAATATATGGATTTTAGCTTGAACTCCCGAACAAAACACCAAAGTAAGCCTCAAAATAGCACTTCTGCCACTGCACTGATAGTAAACCTTTACGATAGCACATGAAGATATTATAAGTATTGTAGCTGCAATGTCTACAACATTGCATATTCCACAAGGCTTAATATATATTACATGAAGATGTGAAAAATAGAGTTAGTTACTAAATACTTATTAAACTTAAATATATGATCAATCTAAGTACATAGAAATTCTTAATTTTTTAAAATGATATATTTCACATAAATTAATTCCTTAAATTTTCAGTAGAAAATATTTTTACTTGTAGAAAATATTTTTACTTGAAGCTAGTTTATATTTAAAAGATACACTATGAAACTAAACAACTATAATTCATAAAAATCACATCTATATCACATAATATATAACAATATGAATCAAAAGATATTTTTATCATTCACATAATAGAAAAATAATATAAAATGTTAATAACTCATCACATAACATAGAAAATTATTAATTAAAATTGGATTAATTATAATTCATATATAGAAATATGAATTAAATGATTTATTATCCCAAGAAAATCTTGCATACATACATATATACATACATATATATATGAGGTTGGGGAGCTCGCACCATGGTGTATGTAACTTTACATGCACCGGTGCCATAAACGCTCAACTTGTGATATTTTTTTTGAAATGAAATCATGTGGGAATTAGATCACTATATATCACCATGACGTCATTTAAAAATCAACTTAATTCAAGACTTCTAACCCATCCATCAAGACTACTACATTTTAACGATCGCAGAATTACTGATATTTTGCCCTTGCAGATGGACAAGTTAGGAATGATTGTTTTATATGAAATTTGAAACACATATTCCACTAATCGGTCTAAGTAAATCTCCTTAGGTTTCATTTTAAAAAAAAATAGCCGTTTGTGGCATCGATCCATGTAAAGTTGCATGTACCATGGTTCAAGCTACCCAACCCCTCTATATATATATATATATATAGTGTGTGTGTGTGTGTGTGTGTGTGTGTGTGTGTGTGTGTGTGTGTGTGTGTGTGTGTGTGTGTGTGTGTGTGTGTGTGTGTGTGTGTGTGTGTGTGTGTGTGTGTGTGTGTGTGTGTGTGTGTGTGTGTGTGTGTGTGTGTGTGTGTGTGTGTGTGTGTGTACATCTATACATACATGGGTTCTATGAGGTTGCATCACGGGGGCAACCAACATGGCTGCACCCAACCCAATTTTTACGCAAATTTTTTATTTTTAAAAAATATCACCATGTATATTCACCTATATATTCCTCTTATATGTCATTCTAATTTCATCAGAAACAGAGACTCTTATGTCCTCCATCCAGAACATGTACGATTATAGCGATTCTAAAACCGTTAAAATTACATGTTCTAGATTGAGGGCATAGGAGTCTTTGTTTCTGATGAAATTCGAATGGCATATGGGAGGGATATATAGATGAATATACATGGTGATATTTTTCAAAAAAAAAAATTTACGCAAAATAGGGGTGGGTGTAGCCATGTTGGGTGCAACCCCATTTTTTCATATATATATAGAGAGAGGGGGGGGTTGATCTTGTGAGAGCCAAAAACCGTGAGAGCATGAGAGCAGTGAATCTGGACCACTAGATTCTGTTCTTCGCTCTCCTTCCACTCAATCAATATGTGATAAGCAGAATCTAATGATCTAGACTCACTGCTCTCATGCTCTTACAGTTTTTGACTCCCAGAGGATCAATATATATATATACATATATATATAGGATTTTTATCCAGAGAGCCATGTGTCCATTTGGTACTAAATGAGACTCTAATTCCAGCCGTAAGATTTGTATCTCTCAATCCCTAAAAAATAGGAACCGTAATCAAAATGGAAAGAAATCTAATTGGAAATATTAAGCAATTCTGTAATTAGTATACGTTTATGGAAACGTGTATTGAGAGTTCAACGAGAGGAGATTGATCTGACATTTTTTGATCTAGCGATTTGCAAAGTGAGGCGATAAATCGTGGAAACAGAGGCGAACGTTTTTATCTATTGCAAGGTATTGTATTTCGATTAGATTTTTATTTTCGTATTTTTATTTGAATCTGATAGTATGTAGAAAGAATTAATTTTTTTTGACATTTTGATTTGAATCTGACTGATTATAGACCATATTTTGATTTTTTGTTATGTTTCTGGATCATGAGAAAGTGGGATTTGCAAATATGAATTGCGATGTATGATTTCTCTTTCGATTTCAATTTCAAATGAGATGGATGACTTGCGATTGGGTTTGTATCATGAAATCTCAGAAGGAATGATGATCAATGATTTGTGTTTGGATATTGAGTTTTAATTTGAGAACGTTTTAAAAAATCGTAAGGATATTGATATTGTATCAAAAGTTACTGGAGTAACTCATCAAATTACTTATGCTTTGCACCGAGTTACTTTTATAAATATAATTCTTACTTTTCGTGGACATATATTTATCTTTCATGATTAATGGTTCATATTAGGGACATTACTGACAATTCATTAGATGTTACTTGTGTATGAATTTATTCTTACTGAAATAAATAAAGATATTACTGAAATAAATGTATCATCTTCCAACATAATATGTTACTGATGTAATTCTCAATTTTCATGTATATATATTTCTCTTACATAGTTATTGATTCATCTTACAAATGCTACTGACAATTTATTATTTCAGGTATGCCAGATGTCTGGACACTTATGTTTCGTTGAAGAAAAAAACAAGAAGTGTTGATGATCGTTGCATACTTATTGACTAAAGAAGCGAGAAGAACATATTTGACAATAATATTAAGAATAAATCATTCTGTAACTAATAAAAGAGGTCATTAACAAATACATTTACTGAATACATAATTGACGTGTAACTATAATTTCAGTAACTAATAACAATGAGTAAGTAACATGGACATGAATCTTCAGTAATTGTGCGTATAACTTCAGTAATATTACAACTCAATTATCTAACAATTATTCAGAAGTACTAAGTAACTATTTCTTCGGTAACAATCAGAACGATTTCAGTAATATGAACATTTGTAATTAGTAATTGTTGCATAGATATTAGTAATTTATCTATTCATTAATTATTGTATGGACAATAGTTACTACAACTTCAGTTATAATTTCATTGAGTTCAGTAATGTGGACAATTGTAATCAGTAATTGATGTATTGACATTAGTAACTTTGTACAAGTGTTATTAGTAAGAATGATTGAAAGACAAGTAACACCCAACAAATAGCAAGTAACTTATACAAACGTTATCAGTAATTTTTTACGAATAAAAAACATACATGAAAAGTAGCATTGTACTAAGTAACTATATCATCAGTAACAATCAGAATGAGTTCAGTAATATGAACATTTATAAGTAGTAATTGTTGTATGGACATTAGTAATTTATCTATTCAGTAATTATTGTATGGACAATAATTACTACAACTTCAGTAATAATTTCGTTGAGTTCAGTAATGTGGACATTTGTAATCAGAAATTGATGTATTGACATTAGTAACTTTGTACAAGTGTTATTAGTAAGAATGAATGAAAGGGAAGTAACACCCAACAAATAGCAAGTAACTTATACAAACGTTATCAGTATTTTTTTACGAATAAAAAACATATATGATAAGTAACATTGTACTAAGTAACTATATCATCAATAACAATCAGAATGAGTTCAGTAATATGAACATTTGTAATTAGTAATTGTCGTATGGACATTAGTAATTTATCTATTTAGTAATTATTGTATGGACAATAGTTACTACGAATAGCAAGTAACTTATACAAACGTAACAGTATTTTTTTAAGAATAAAAAACATACATAAAAAGTAACATTGTATTTATTTCAGTAATGGTTGCAATGGCATCAGTAACTTTGTATTACGAAAAATAACTTTGTATTTATTTCAGCAACTCAACGTGAATCGTATTTTGATTGTCATCGGAGGAAAGAGGAGATTCTCATGGTTATTTTTGGAAAAAACAATGCGGCAATTAATGAGTACACATTTATAACTCAAAAAAGGAATTAAATTGCGAGTTATATGCGGTGGGTGGTTATGGCAATTAATTCTTAGCGCTAAATTTAGAAACTAATCAATTTTACGCAGAACCACAGGATCATCATCACACGGATGATCACGCGTGCCTAAAAATTCTCAAATGGGCACAGGGCTCTCTGGATAAGCCCTATATATATACATATATATATGGGGAAAGGGATCCTACTCCATGGAGTAGGTAACTTACCTACTCCATCCTCATTTTTTCCACCTTTTCTTTATTTTTTTTGAAAAATTCTTCCATGGATTTTCATAACTTTATCCTTCTAATATGTCATTCAAATTTCGTATGAAACACAGACTCCTACGGCTTCCATCCAAGACAGGTAAAATTCAGTAAATCTGTGATCGTTAAAAATTGATTGTCTGGTTGGAGGTCGTAGGAGTCTCTGTTTCTGACAAAATATGAATGACATATTAGAGGGATACAATTATGGAAATCCATGAAAGCATTTTTTTCAAAAAAAATAAAAAAAATTGAAAAAAAAATAAAAGTGGAGTAGATAATTACCTACTCCATGGAGTAAGATCCTCTCCCTCTCTCTCTCTCTCTCTCTCTCTCTATATATATATATATATATATATATATATATGGGAAAAGGGAGTATGCTCCGTGGTTGTAGCCAACTTACATGCTCCCATCCCTTTTCCCCTGTATTTTTTTATTTTTCTAAAATGAAACCTATTGGAATTTAGATCATAATATGTCACCATGGTGTCATTCAACATTAACTTAATTCAAGACTTCTATCCCCTCCATCAAGACTGTCAAATTTTAACGGTCTCAGAATTGCTGAAATTGACCGCCATTAGATGGATGGCATAAGAGTCTTTGTTTCTGACGAAATTGGAATGGCATGTTAAGGAAATATAGTGATGAATATACATATTTTTTATTTTAAAAATAATAAAAAATGGAGGAAAAATAGGGGTGGGAGTAAAAATAATAAAAATAATAAAAGAAGCGAGAAGAACATATTTGACAATAATATTAAGAACAAATCATTCTGTAACTAATAAAAGAGGTCATTAACAAATACATTTATTGAATACATAATTGACGTGTAACTATAATTTCAGTAACTAATAACAATGAGTAAGTAACATGGACATGAATCTTCAGTAATTGTGCGTATAACTTCAGTAATATTACAACTCAATTATCTAACAATTATTCAGAAGTACTAAGTAACTATTTCTTCGGTAACAATCAGAACGATTTCAGTAATATGAACATTTGTAATTAGTAATTGTTGTATAGATATTAGTAATTTATCTATTCATTAATTATTGTATGGACAATAGTTACTACAACTTCAGTTATAATTTCATTGAGTTCAGTAATGTAGACAATTGTAATCAGTAATTGATGTATTGACATTAGTACCTTTGTACAAGTGTTATTAGTAAGAATGATTGAAAGACAAGTAACACCCAACAAATAGCAAGTAACTTATACAAACGTTATCCGTAATTTTTTACGAATAAAAAACATACATGAAAAGTAGCATTGTACTAAGTAACTATATCATCAGTAACAATCAGAATGAGTTCAGTAATATGAACATTTATAAGTAGTAATTGTTGTATGGACATTAGTAATTTATCTATTCAGTAATTATTGTATGGACTATAGTTACTACAACTTCAGTAATAATTTCGTTGAGTTCAGTAATGTGGACATTTGTAATCAGTAATTGATGTATTGACATTAGTAACTTTGTACAAGTGTTATTAGTAAGAATGAATGAAAGGCAAGTAATACCCAACAAATAGCAAGTAACTTATACAAACGTTATCAGTAATTTTTTACGAATAGAAAACATACATGATAAGTAACATTGTACTAAGTAACTATATCATCAATAACAATCAGAATGAGTTCAGTAATATGAACATTTGTAATTAGTAATTATTGTATGGACATTAGTAATTTATCTATTTAGTAATTATTGTATGGACAATAGTTACTACGAATAGCAAATAACTTATACAAATGTAACAGTAATTTTTTAAGAAAAAAACATACATAAAAAGTAACATTGTATTTATTTCAGTAATGGTTGCAATCATGGAAGGCCGTATCCCGATATATCGGCGATATATCGCCGATATATCGATATCGACATGGGACCGATATCGAAATCGATATATCGATATATCCGATTTCAGGCATTTTCTTCAGAAAGAATCCTAGATATAGCGATATATCATCGATATATCGGCGATATATCGCTATATGTCCTTCCATGGTTGCAATGTCATCAGTAACTTTGTATTACGAAAAATAACTTTGTATTTATTTCAGCAACTCAACATGAGTCGTATTTTGATTGTCATCGGAGGAAAGAGGAGATTCTCATGGTTATTTTTGGAAAAAACAATGCAGCAATTAATAAGTACACAATTATAACTCAAAAAAGGGAATTAAATTGCGAGTTATATGCGGTGGGTGGTTATGGCAATTCATACGCTAAATTTAGAAACTAATCAATTTTACGCAGAACCACAGGATCATCATCACACGGATGATCACGCGTGCCTAAAAATTCTAAAATGGGCACATGGCTCTCTGGATAAGCCCTATATATATATACATATATATATATATATGAGGAAAGGGATCCTACTCCATGGAGCAGGTAACTTACCTACTCCATCCTCATTTTTTCCACCTTTTTTTATTTTTTTTGAAAAATTCTTCCATGAATTTTCATAACTTTATCCTTCTAATATGTCATTCAAATTTCGTATGAAACACAGACTCCTACGGCTTCCATCCAAGACAGGTAAAATACAGTAAATCTGTGATCGTTAAAAATTGATTGTCTGGTTGGAGGCCGTAGGAGTCTCTGTTTCTGACAAAATATGAATGACATATTAGAGGGATATAATTATGGAAATCCATGAAAGCATTTTTCAAAAAAAAAAATTGAAAAAAATAAAAGTGGAGTAGGTAATTACCTACTCCATGGAGTAAGATCCTTCCCTCTCTCTCTCTCTCTCTATATATATATATATGGGAAAAGGGAGTATGCTCCCTGGTTGTAGCCAACTTAAATGCTCTCACCCCTTTTCCCCGGTATTTTTTTTATTTTTCTGAAATGAAACCTATTGGAATTTAGATCATAATATGTCACCATGGTGTCATTCAACATTAACTTAATTCAAGACTTCTATCCCCTCCATCAAGACTGTCAAATTTTAACGGTCTCAGAATTGCTGAAATTGACCCCCATTAGATGGAGGGCATAAGAGTCTCTGTTTCTGACGAAATTGGAATGGCATGTTAAGGAAATATAGTGATGAATATACAAATTTGTTATTTTAAAAAATAATAAAAAATGGAGGGAAAATAGGGGTGGGAGTAGCCAATTGGCTACACCCAAGGAGTAGCCTCATTTAACCCTATACATGTATGAGTGATCCTATGAGAGCAAAAAATATGAGAGCATGAGAGCATGCATTGTGGACCACATGATTCTGTTTTCTTTCTCCTAGTCTTCTCTCTCCTGGTTGGATCATGTGGTCCAGAATGCATGCTCTCATGTTGTCACAGGTTTTAGCTCTCATAGGATCACTCCTCTCTCTCTCTTTCTCTCTCTCTCTCTCTATATATATATATAGGAGTGATCATATGAGAGCAAAAACATGTGAAAGCATGAGAGAATGCATTGTGGACCACATGATTCTGTTTTCTCTCTCCTTATCTTCTCTCTCCTAGTTGGATCATGTGGTCCAGAATGCATGCATATATATATATATATATATATATATATATATATATATATATAGGGATTGGGGAGCCTACACCCATGTGTAGGTAACTTACCTACACCCACCTCTTGTTTCTTAATTTTTTTGATTTTTTTTGAAATGGATCTTTAGGGGATTTACTTAGAATATTAAATGGAATATGTGTTTCAAATTTCATGTAAAACAGACATTCCTAACAGCTCCATCGGAAGGAGCCGATTTCAGCAAATCTCAGACCGTTAAAATTTGACTGTCATGATGGATAAGTTAGAAGTCTCAAAATAAGTTGAAATTTGATTGACGATATGGTGATATATTGTGATCTAAATTCCCCAAGGAATTAATTCAAAAAAATAAAAAAAATTGATGGAAAAAGAGTTGGGTGTAGGTAAGTTACCTACACATGGGTTTAGGCTCCCTTTTCCCATATATATATATATATATATATATATATATATATATATATATATATATATATATATGTAGACATATTACATGACATAGTTCTTCCTATGCCGGTCACATCCAAGTACGGGCAAAAAAAAATATCTCAACAAAGTAGTCCTTTACGTTCCATATATTGTTAACTCAAGGCTAGGGTACATAATTGGCGCATTGCAAACAAGTTCAACATGGCAGAAGCAGCAACTTATTTATTAAGGAGAAGCTGTGTTGAGGTCGATTCCTCCTCGGACGTTTGTGCTCTTCTACGGACCTGGCGGTCCACCTCTGCAGTAGATTAATCTGTTGCAACGAGGGTTGTACGGTCGGCCACGCGGAACGGGGATTACCGGTCTATAAGGACGGGGTATGATTTGACGACTCCCGCTTCCGTCTTCTGCATCACAGGCAGTTGACCATGACGATCAGATAATATATACATACAGGAACAAGGTATATATTTTTCAAGAACAACGATAGATATGCTACAAGTTCGAAAACAAGGAGCAAGGCATTGCACGTACGAGTTGAAGGTGTGGATTCAGATAGCTTTCTCGCGGCCATCACAGAGTAGGCAAAGACGTTAACCGCCAAGAGAACTATGAGGATCAGAGCTTTCTGAGAAGCCATTGAATTGTGGGTGTTTGTTATTAGCCTGCTTCCTCTGAAGCCCCTTTTATAGATAGTGCTGGAGGGAAGGACGCCCCCCTCGCCACTCCCCCCTGTCCCATCTGCTTTGGAAAAAATTGTGCCCAATTATTTTGATGCTGAAGTAATGCCTTTGTGGAAATTCGAGTCCACCACCGTAGTCTTCTTCTTCCACATGACGGAGACATTTCATTTAAAGAATCATGATTATTTTAGGAGGAGGATGGACTATGTCTTTGCCTGTTATTGTCATAGTAATTGACATTTTTTCTATTACTATAACAAAGCAAATGACATTTCTTTTGGGATTTTCACACTCATATCCTTCTATACTTCCACAACTATATGTTGACTCTTCGAAATTTCTGAATTACACTCAGACCATTATATAGTGCCAACTATTTACGTGGCTTACCCTTCCAATAAACTCCATTGGGAATTTTATACCCATAATTTTGAATATTTTCATATTTACCTACGGAATCTTTGAATAACCATAAATTACACCCACAACTTTGAATAGTGCTTAACTCTTACATGACATATCCCTGTGTTCACTATCTTCTATTTTCTTCATTAACTTCGATGGAAAATGTTAAATGTTGACAATCTTACCCCTCAAAATTTATTTTTATTACAAGAAATACCCCTTACCAACTCTAATAAGCAGGGATTGACGGCGCAGCTTGTTGCCCGTCTCCCGTCAATTTCTATGTAATACGCTCTAAAGCTATATAAATAATTAATCCTCCAAGAATGGAAACAAAAAAAGCAGTTTATCGAACACCTGCCATGCTTGAGAAATACTCAATTCTTCCTCGAGAAGTTTCTTTGGCATATCAACGAGAAAGTGATGGGCACTACTTCCCATCCATCATCTACTTCTCAACTCCACAAAAAACCAATCGCAATATCTTTTCTTTAAAGAACAAAGGAGAGAAAGTTGAACCAGCGATGAGGATAGTAGATTATTCTGACAATGACAATCAAGTGGGGAGCCTTCCTGGCAACACGAGGGAGGTGCTGACCTTCGATGAGGGGCAGTAGGATGCAACTTCTCGGAGGAGAAGCAAAGGCTGGACCCCCTTTTCCTTCTATTAAAGTAGGGTATGGATAAGTTTTTACAATCATAGAATGAATTGTTATCCTAAAATGAAAAAAGGGATTAAGAGAAGAAAATCATTAGCATTTGCCTTGATGTGGTAGCCCTAAGCGAGCGAGTCCATATCGGAGGGGATCTAGGTGGCCATAAGCGCATTGCATCTGCTCCGTGGAACCCAATCACACGAGGATCCTACCAAAACTTGCGATATTCGGCCTCAACAGTGAAGTCAATAGAGGACGCGTACGGGTGAAAGGTCTAGAGGGTACCAAGGTCGCAGTTGCATCGAAATATCGATGGCAATCCGTAGGGTTGAAGGATGAAGGAGGCGATGAGGGAGATGAGAAGGGAGAGGGTGAGTATCAATAAAAGTTATTGATTTTTCACTCTCTTTCTGAGTTTATAATATACATACCTTTATCAGATCTTTTTGTACAAATATTTTGAGGTCATACAACTGTTGATCTAATTGTGAGACTGGCAATACTGCAAAGGTTGTTGATGGTAACTCTGAGAATGGTACTCATAAGGATGCTACTGATAATGTTGAGGAGGGGGGAGATACTACCGATGTTGAGCAGTCGCATAATTGTTATACGACTGATAATGATGGTACACCGGTTACTAGTATTGCGAATTCTGTATCCAAGTGCTCTGATATGGTGGAGACTTATGCTGAGGCTTCTGATGGACAAACTTCCTACCGTTTGATTGGTGGTACGACCAAATAGTAGAGGAATGGCCCTGCTGATGTCTATCTGGATAAGCCAGTTGTGCATCATTGTTCCAGATGCCATTGTCCTCCTGATTTTGGGGTGGGGTGGGAAATACATATCTACATAAAATGGTTGTGCCTCAGGCTGGTATATGACCAACTGTTGATGCAACTGCTGAGGTGGTGCCTGATAAGGGGCTTGCACGTAGTATACGTGTTGGACTGATGGCTACACTGGACTTGGCCGAGATTGCTGTGGTGATGAAGGATCCTTCGTCTCGGTTGGAGTGCTAGCGGATTAGCTCGCAGACTGGCATGAATTGATGGTGCTAACCAACAGCTCCTGTTGCTTGGTAATTTGATCAAGTTTGTCAAGGTTTTGAGTTCTCTATTCAATCACAGATAATTCCTCTAACTCTTGTGATCTCTTTTCAATTATGTCTACTTTGGATAGGTGGTTCTCAATAATCCTAAGGTTCGAGCTCACATCCATGTCCGCTTCATGGGATGCCGCCATATTGGCGGGCTTGTGGTGGATCTGGGGTTGTCTCTGAAAAGCACGTGATGAAGACACGACAGCCTCTCTTTTGGCCATTTCTTCAAATATCTACCATATAACATCTTCTTTCTTGTTGAAGTGAGAACCACCGCATGTTGTATCAACAAGCCTCTGACTCTCCAGTCATGCCTCCAAAAAAGTGTTGGACCAGACTGATCCAAGGAATTTCGTGGTGGGGGCACTTCTCTTGGATTTCGTGGTGGTTCTCAATAATCCTAAGGTTCGAGCTCAATCCATGTCCGCTTCATGGGATGCCGCCATATTGGCGGGCTTGTGGTGGATCTGGGGTTGTCTCTGATAAGCACGTGATGAAGACACGGCAGCCTCTCTTTTGGCCATTTCTTCAAATATCTACCATATAACATCTTCTTTCTTGTTGAAGTGAGAACCACCACATGTTGTATCAACAAGCCTCTGACTCTCCAGTCATGCCTCCAAAAAAGTGTTGGACCAGACTGATCCAAGGAATTTCGTGGTGGGGGCACTTCTCTTGGATATCTTTGAACCTCTCCCAAACATCATGTATGGACTCGTGTTTTCTCAGGAGAATTTGCTAATGTGGGCCCACATCTGGTTCAGACAACCAAGTGGATAGAATTTCAGGAGGAATCCAGGCTTCAATTCCTCCAAGGTCATCACGAATTTCCCCAAATGATGAATCCAATATAATGCCTTATCTTGAAGGCTGAATGGGAAGACAACCATTTTAACTATGCCTAACGGGATGTTAAGCTAGTGAGTTGTTCTGTAGATGCTTGAAAAAATGTTGTAGATGGATATACAATTCCTCATTAGTGCTCCCATGGAATGTAGGAAGAAGAGATAAGAACTACGGCTTGAGCTCAAAGGTCCGTGGACCTGAGGAATCTGGTCCAATCTGTCATCTAGCCATCGCCAGGATTGTATGTTTCCTTGAGTGTAGGCTTGGGAGCCTCTATTTGTGATTCATCTTCCCCTCCACGAGGTCCATATGGTTGTTCATCTTCTCCTCCTTCTTGGTCCTCTCTTTCTCTCCTCGGATCATTAAGCATGTCGGTGAAGGCGACTTGGGCAAGAGCATGATCTATGAGTTGTTGCTGAATGGACTGAATGGACGCAAGCAATTGGCCACAATCTGCATTGTGATCTGCCCAGGGGTATTGATTTTGCTATTGCAGTCCCTTCCCTTTTCCCTAAGGAGGAATATCTGAATCAGACATAAAGGAAATGAAATCTAGATTAGCGTCCAGGTTCATCTCTTGATCTGCACAATGAGATACATCCCGATCTGACTGATAATCTTCAGCACTAGAAGTATAGATGAGTATGGAATTAAGGTCAATTCCATATGGATGTGAATCGAGTACTTGATATGAAGATAAATCAATATCCATCCACAAGGGGCGGATTTCAAGACAAGAATGATGCTTGTTTCTTAGGGAACGTGAAGACGATGAATTTGGAGAGTGGTTTGCAAAGTCTGAATCGGGCTCTCGAAATCGCTTCGAATTATCAAAGATATCGACATCATGAATCGATGTGGGTGTCAGCGAAGTCCCGACTAAGCCATGCATGAGTCGACATCTTGAGATAGAAGAGGAATAGATGAGGAGTATGGAATACAGTGATCAACAAAGAGATGAAATGAAGAGCATATGAGAAGAAGGCTTAAAGTGAGCAAAGTGAAGAGAAATAAAAATAGAAGAAAAGAAAATTGGTGCAAGTGTGCAGGATTGATCTTTGACCTAAAACTAGATCCAAACAAACCTCAAAATAATAGGTTAACCAACGCAACACCTGTAAAGCTGTAAGAGTTCGTCTATTTTTATATTTTCAGTTTTTATTTTATTCAAACAATCTTGTAGCTTGTCCTTAGAGGCTAGACCTATAGGAGAGTGATTACTACTAGAAAAGTATCATGTACTTCCTATTTCTTTTGTAACATGTAGTCTGCACTTTTTGAGGTCCTTGATATCGGTCCTGGCTCGACTACTCAATCAAGGAGTAAGAGAGAGGAAGTCGATAGTAACGAATCAGGTGCTTCAAAACCTAGTCTGCAAGATAAGACCCTACTCAGATGCGGAACGATAAGATAGTCACCCCCATGAGGGGATGACATGTACTTATTACTTCAGACAGACAAATCCCTATTTACCTACGTACGATAGAAGTGACGATACTTCACCACACCTAGATGATAACCAAGGCAGCCACAAACTAGATTGTTGGCTCTAATCCTTAGAGGTCGTGCCTCGCTCTGTCTAGAGTGTACTTGAAAATAATGGAGGATTTTATGAACCCAATATAATGAAGTCCTTTACGAATTTTATTTAAGGTCAAAGTGTTATTAGTATTCTCCTTGTTTTAGTTGTTGGGTTTTCACCTTTTCAGGGTATTTTTCAAAAAAATGCCTAATAATTTTTTTGGATTTTCTTTAAGTCCTAAGCCAAAATTGAGGGAGATAACGAAAAAGTAGTATAAGACGACACTATGATGGAAAGTGACTATTATGTCAGAATGATGGATGTTCACTTAGAAGACTTGCATAGCTTTCCAACTCTCTCTCCATGCGGGATGCAAGATAAGAATTTGAATTTATACTACATGAGATATGTATTTCGATGAAATCGCCATAAGTAGGAATTGTTATTAGTGTGATGAACCGATCCAATTTGACTAAGTCTAAGCGTAAGAGACTATAGGCACATAAATAGAACTAGGGCTTTGGACCTAGTTACCAAGACAAGCACTCCTAGATCTATGGGCTCAATCAACGAAGATGTAATATAGAAAAAAGAAAAAACACGCAAATCACGAAAAACAAATAGAAACAAGTAGAAAAATAAGGAGAATCAAAGTGAGAAAACAATGAAAACAACAACGAAAACCAACCACGCCCCTAGGTGAACAAACACCTCGTAAAATAAGCTTGAGAGTTTGAGTGTCTAGAGCCTGTCCAACCTGTATTGTTACAATTAAATGGAGTCTCTCTCTCTCTCACACGCACAAAAATAAGCTAAAATAAAAGGTAAAACTACTCTAATTAGTTCCTCAATCGGCATGTTGCTCTCTTATGCCAGCTCAACAATGAAAGCCGGTCTCGGCTCTAGTTGGCTGCCTCGATCTCCTAGAAAACGATCCTCATCTGAAAAACATCACATAATCACTTCTTTATTCCTGCAAAAGAGACAAAAAATGTATCGTGGTCGTTTTATCGACTAGGTGAGTTTTACCAGAAAAGATTAATTTCAAATTAATCCTCTTTTATTTTATTTATACTCCTAAACTTAAGTGTATAGTTAAGCACGAGAGTGTCGAACTTATGAAGGCAAATTATTGGAAACTAGTGTTAATCGGTAAAGAACTAAGGTAAAAGAGTCTTCTATTTTTTTTTATTTTTAGTATTTTCAAGATTTTTATTTAATTTTTATGGATTTTATATTGTTTTGGAAAATTTTAAGTATTTTGTGATCATTTATTATTTTAGAAATTAGTTATGAATTTTCATTTGATTTTGTTTTATGATTTTTGTGGTTTAATTTCTATTTTCTGTTTG
This sequence comes from Ottelia alismoides, assembly GCA_037367405.1. NCBI lineage: Eukaryota > Viridiplantae > Streptophyta > Magnoliopsida > Alismatales > Hydrocharitaceae > Ottelia > Ottelia alismoides. The sequence continues at coordinate 377,523 of JAZKJV010008117.1, read as the reverse complement.
TATGTATTCTTAAGGGGTTTTTAGCATTTTTATGGATTTTGAATTATTTTTAAGGTGAGAACTTATTTTTTTATGGGAAACTATGTGGTATTTTGAATTTTTAAGATTGAAAATAATGTGAAAATATTTTTATTTTATTTTTATTTCAAATTTGGTGAACTTATCTTTAAAATGATATGTTGTGCATTTTTAGGAGATTTTTATTTATTCAGTTATGATTTTTACAAGTTCTTATGTATTTTATATTTTTTATTGGTTTTAATATTTGCTTTTTGTTTTGTTCTTTTATTATGTAAAATATCAGTAAAATATACTTATAGGTAATTTTTATTAGATATTTAAAATAATTTTTCTATTTTTGTGACTTTTTAGAAGTTTGTTATATGTTTTTCTATTTTTAATGATTTATTAAAAATAAAAAATATTTTTATTTTCAAAATATGATTTTCTACTGTATATAGTATAGTATACAGTATTTTTATGTTTTTATATTTTGGGTTTTTATTTATTATGTATTATAAGATATTATAATTATATACAGTACATGGGCACGATTGTAATAATCTGGAAATTGAGGACGTACATGTAAATCTCAATTTTAATAACAAATTTTACAGGTTTTTACTCAGTTCGCTAGTTTACCAAAACCCAGCCCAAAAATTAAATTTAAAAACTTTTAAAAACACGAGCTAAGGCTAAAGTAAATAAACAGTAATATACGGTATACCCCCCTCTACTTAAATTTTGCTATGTCATCATAGCACAAGTGCCATGAAGCCACGGCTCTGTTCAAATATAGGGTGATATAGCAGAACTGAGGAGGAGGTTCCCCCTATATTTAGGCCAAAATTGACCTAAGTACAAGAAGACCGAACGAGGGAGGGATGAGCAGGCAAGTCCCCCCTATACTTAGGCTACAAATAGCCGAAGTAAGGCATGCGTTAGGGAGGAGGGTGTTCTATGATACAAGGGTGCGGGGGAGGGGTTCGTGAAATATACATACCGAGAGAGATATAGAGAAAGAGGGAGAGAAAGAGAGAGAGGGAGAGAGTGAAATATATAGGGGGAATGGTGGAAGTGAGTGTGCATGTGCAGTGTAGGTGTGTGTGTGAGGGGGGGGGGATTTTTTTGTTTACAAAATGCAATGCAATTTTGACTGCTAAAATTCCTCCAATTCCTCCACAGGTTCTTTTGCGGCCTCTTCAGCGAAAGTTTCCAACTTCATGCCTCTGTGAGGATCAAGCGTCCTCGATCACCATGGGCCCTGACACAAAAGATAAACGTTTAGAATACTCCGAAAATTTAAATCAGCAAATATGTTGTAAAGAGATGATGCATGAAACGAGGACCTAAAATTTGAAATTATTCAACAAAAGATCAAAATTCAAAAATTAAGAAAAGTCGTATCCCCGGCAACGGCGCCATTTGATGAACGCCAAATTCACCTCTATAAGAATGTGGAATTATGTCGTAGTACAGGAGGAGAATTCGGTTCAGCAAAACCACAGACTTTGAATGTTGTGGAATATTTTAACTTGGCAAGTCTACCAAGGTCGAACACAGGGACACGGCTGCCTAATATATTTATCGAATTTTGATTCATGAAGCTCAATGTGATTTAATTCCAATTTCATGTTCTCATGCAAATTATGATATTTACAAGGCTATGCCATGATGCATGTAATTTTTTATCGGGTTGTTATGCAATTATAAAGTGATGCATGAATAAATATGCACGATTATGTATATACAGGTAAAAGCCTACAATTATACTCTAAAAATGCGAGCAATAAAATATAAATTGAAATCAGTCGATTGAATCCATCATTTAAAACAGTCAACCAATCAGAGCAAGCATGAGTAGCACATGGTCTCAATTACCACATAAAAATTTACTTTAATTAAAACAGGAGCAAATAAGACAAATAAGCATGCTAAAATGTAGAGGACAAAACAATGATCAAAATGACACTAAAATCATGCAATTTGACCTACGATGCTCAAGTTATGCTAAAAACAGTGCAAGGGCATAATTGTAATAAAAATACAATAAAAATAAAGGATAAATATTGCATTTAGGTCCCTGGAAGGACCTAAATGCAATTAATGAAAACCGCCTGGGCCCATTTGCAATTTTTCCATTTGCGTGGGGACCTTTTTGTAATTTCCAAAAACTCTGAGGGGCTCCCTGTAAAATACCCAGGTACGCACGTGAGGCACGTGCCTGGGGACCAAAATGCAAATATAAATTCTTCCGGGGTCTTTCCTACAATTTACCCAAGCCTCACGTGCAGTGCACGTGAGGACCCAGGCTCGGGAGCAGGCCTCAGCTTCGGGCCACGTGTCAGTATGTCGAGGATCGGGTTGAGGTTTGGATGACCCGAGCCTGTAGGTTGGGCTGGAGGCTCGGGCCAACACGTGGCATCATCGTGACCGTCCGATCCTGAAGATCGGACGGTGCCTGCAGCTTGTCCTCCTCCGCATGTCACCGGAGGAGGCGGGGCTCCGGCAACCTGCTGCTGGCTCCGCCTCGCCTCGTGAGGTCGTTGGATGGTCGAGGAAGCTATCTGGATGTCCGACGAAGGTCCTGGATCAGAGACGAGGCTCCATGGTGGATCAAAAGTGCTGCTCGGTGAAGCCTCGCCGGAGGCGAGGAGCTCGAAGAAGATTAGATCTGAACTCCGGCTATTGTCGATGGAAGCACCTGCAGACATTAGAGTAGCCGAAGCGTGGTGTGTGCGAGTGATTGTGAGGTGAGTGCTCGGCCGTGGAGGCGGCAAGAAGTGATGGCCGGAGGGTTCTTCACCGGCGGAGCAGGTGAAGAGGGAAGTCGGTGCGGAGGTGGTTCTAGAGAAGGGAAAGGGGGTCGGCGAAGATGACTGGTGGTAGATGAAGCTCGGAGGGTGATCGGATGGAAGTGAGGATGGATGTAGCGGCCAGGAAAATTAGGAGAAAAAGAAGAATAAAAATATCCTCGCCGGAGCGAGGAGTTGGCGGGGGAATTGGCTTGGGATTGAGCTCTGATGAGCTCAAGGTCGTCGCCCTGGCCTGCCCGGCCTTGGCAGGGGGCTCAGCAGTGACCGGAGGTCACCGATACGCGGTGGAGGCGCCGCGGGTTGACACCAGACCCAGTCCATGATCGCCTCGACGTTCCGCCCCTCCGCTGTCACCGGAGGGGCGGAGGAAGCTAGGAGAAGGCCTAATAGTGGTGGACAGGGCTGTCGGTGGATGAGGAAGGGGCTTTATAGGTGGAGACGTCCGGCGGTTACAGTGGTAGAGGGGCGTTTTGGAGAGGCGGTCTAATGGCGATGGGGTAATGGCTGGGAGTTATGGAGCTCGCGCGAGGATGACGGGGGAACGGGCTATGCGAGGCGGCCGTTAGGAGCGGGAGAGATGGCCGGAGGTGCTGGGCAAAAATGGAAGGGGGAGGTGTGTGCGTGAATCGTAACGTCTGGCGGAGGAGGTGCTCGAGGTTGACGAAGGATGGAGTACTGTTGGATCGTATGATCCAATGGTCAGGAGGGTCGCGCTGATGGAGAGATGCGATCAGATCAGAGGATCTGATCGCGTAGCTGATATTAGAGCGCTAGGGAACGGTCGAGATTAAAAGTTGGGTGCGATCCAACGGTGAGGATGAAAGGACGACGTGGACACTCAGGAGGCGTTGGATGATGAAAAGATCGGGTGGCTATGGAGATGGGGTAACGTGGCGCGATGAGGGATGTTGGATGAGCAGGAGATCAGACGGCCGGTGTGAAGGCGGGAAGGGGCGGTCGAGATCAGATCTGGGGATCTGATGTGATGGCTGAGAAGGGCGCCGGTGATGGAGGGCTCAGATACGGCGAGAAGAAGAGGATCCAATGGCCCAGATTGGGCGCTAGGTGGTGCGAGAAGAAGCGGGCCGCGTGGCGGCTCCAGAGAGCGCCACGTGGCCCAATCAGAATAATTCAAATATAAATACAAAGAAAAATAGAAAAGAAATAGTTAGAGGCCGAATTTGGAAAAAGTCAAAACATGAAAGTTGCTCGTCTCGACGAGATCTACAACATTCATGTTGGTCAAAATGCCAAAAGTGGTCATATATACAAAACGTAATTTTGGGGGTATTTTTAAGGGGATAAAAATACTGATTTTGTGGTTTTGTGATATTTTTGTATTTTTTAGTGGTTTTAATGGTCAGTGATTTAAAGACAATTATCCTATCTAATTTTTAGGAGTTTTTGAGGGTAAAATAAATACAAGGAAATAAAAGGGAATTAAATACAATAAATTAATAGTAATTTATACACAGGATAAAAATATGGATTTAAGGGTGATTTTTATTGGATTGATTAAGCAGGGGGGTTTAATTTGCGGCTTTTAGCATGATGAATACGAGATTCATCACTGTCACGATCTGATTCTCCATCTTTTACCGACGAGCCTACATTACTCGCCGAGGGTTATCTGCGAGAGGATGCATTACATTCATCGTACTCGGTTTCGCTACCTAGACATGATTTCGATCTGTCGGATCAAGAGACCGAGCCGTCGGTTAGTTCTAATTTCCCTGAGTTCGATTTTTCTCTCCTCGACAACCCTCGCGAGGATGACCTGATCTTCGAGTTATTCGATGTTCATTCTAATTTCTCTACACTATATACATCTCCTGATCTTGATCTTCCTTATCTGTTTGAGACGGTGATTGATGTGGAGGAATCCCTGGCAGATCCTTTCTTCTCCACGTTTGATTTCTTCGGCTCCATCCAGTCACTCCATTCAGACCATGAGCCGATGATTTCTTTTGTGCTACCGGATCCTAATTTCATTCTCCCATATCTTTACCGGTAGCAGACACCTGCATGATTGTTTACTTGGGTGTCATAGTTTACATTGTTGACCTCGTTGTTGTTCCCTTACCGAGACTACGACGATAGTATGGTATTCGCCTCACAGATGTCATCCTGAACCTTGATACATCGTTATCCTAGCCTTTGCGCCCAGCTAGGGCGTAAACTCTAGCGCTTGTTGAGAGGCACCTCAACAATGTCTTTCTCGAAGTTTTATAGATCCAGTTGTCCATATCGCGCATTCTTTTGTCTAACACCCCATCTCCATATTGTGATTATGTTATACTTAGGGTGTACTTTACCATAAGTTTAGGGGGTGTCAGACTTTTGATTATTCTTTTGATTCTTTCTACCTCTGTTCTGTTGCCTATACTTAGGGATATTTTACCCTAAGTGTAGGGGAGGTAGACCCTGTACATTCTAACCCTCGATTTCCCCCTTGTGTACAATCTTCTATACTTAAGATTACTTAATCCTAATTATAGGGGGATCACCGACTCCTATTGATTCTTCTTTCATTCATCGTGTAGCATGGTATTCTTTTCACTTCCCAATACTCAGCACGAGTTATGTCTTCCTTTGCAGCTCTTTGATCACTATGAGGACATAGTTCGAGCTAAGTATAGGGGGTGTCGTATATATTGTATATATACTTTATCCATAACTCGTACTTTCGTATTTTTAATATGGCTAAAATATTGTATAAATACATGTAAAATTCAGTAAAGTCAACTAATAAAGAGATGCAGATATTTCCTCAAATTCTTTTTGTATATACTGATTAATAAGTCATGTTAAAATATTTTGAAAAATATTTTGAAAAATATTTTGAAAGTAGTTTGAAAATCTATTTGAATTTTTTTTGAAAACTATTTGAAAAATGTTTGAAAAATATTTTCAACCTTTGTAAAAGTATTTTGGCTTGTAAAATATTTCTTTTCTTCGTGTGAAAATTTGTAAAACTATTTGCAAATGTTTTGAAAATGGTTGAAAATTATTTTGAAAAAAATCTATATATGTTGTTTGAAAAATGTTTGCGAAAATTATTTTCAAATATTTGTAAATGTTTGTAAAATTGTTTGAAAAAAATATTTTGAACTATAGTTTTCAAAATTATTTATAAAAGTAATTTCAAATAAGTTTGAAGAATATATGCATCACAAAAAAATCAACTGTATGTATATACCTGTATAAATTACTCAAACTGTAAATCTTTTCACCTGATTCTTGTAAATAATTGACTCACTCCTATGTAAATATGTGTATCTCATCCTTAATCCTTATAAAAAAACTACAAAACCCAAAAGTCTATAAAAAATTTTAAAAAAAACTCTTTTTGCATATGCATCATTTTCCAAAAATCCATAAAAATTCAAAATTAGAAAAATGTTTCACAAAAAGATTTTACTTTCTTGCAATGTATATATTTCTTGCATTAGCATGTGCATTTTTCAGGATAATATTGACATTTAAACTAAGTCTGGAATAAAATTGAAGAATGGAGCTTAGTTGGACCTTAATCCACTTAATTTCAGAGGAACCTTATAAGAACTGGAGTTAAGACTTTTCAGGTTCTAGTGACTTAACTCTTTGAGTCCATAAGACTATATTCACATGTCATCTTGATTAGTCTAAGTAGAATATTTAACAACACACGCATGATTCTTTTAGACTATGGCGTACTTTGGTCAAGCACTCTACATGTAGCTCTTCATGGAGAAGGTAGTGAGGGGGCAGAATCTTTTGGCTTGGGGTAACATATGAGGGTAGTACATCAGGCAAAACCTCTCATCCTCCTCTAGCAAGGGAAGTACATCTCAACCTGGTCTGGCGATGTTGAGGTCTAAATACAAGATGCTTTGGGGTCGTAATAATGCTTCAAAAGAGGGATAGTCTACTGGCTCAAGAGGAAAAACTCCTTATGTACATGCTGCACCTTGTATATATTTAAAAAAAAAAGAAAAAAGAAAAAAATGCAGAATCTCCAAAAGTGGACAGGCCTGACTGAAAAGTAAAATGCATGCCGGAATGTATATACAAGTGAAAATAATAATAATAATAAGAGCTTCAAAGTCAAATGTTTGTAAGCTTGCAATGACTTGGCTACACTGGTCATGGATCCAAGGATAGGTACCTACACTGGTTACGTCCATTCTCTTCTCCATCCCCTCTTCTTGAGTTGGTTGTACTTGAACTTAGAAGGGAATATCCTCACTCCTCGAGCAAAGAGTTGCTAGACCAAGGGACTAGAGTTACCTTGTTGAGAGAGGTTGTTCTCTGCTATTTTTGAGATGAGTAGCTATATTTCACTTACACCGTACAAGTAATGATTCATAGTCATAAGAATTTGTGTATGCAGACTTGTTCTGACCTGACTGTTGAGGAGACCTGAATAAGAGTCTTTTAGAGCTTAGAGGTTGTTAGGTTTTTAATCCATTTCCCATTAAGGTTCCGCCACACTAATAATCCAAAGGTCCGACAGAGCTCCATACTACAATTTTACGAAGATAAGTTTAAAAGTCAACATTGTTCTAAGTTCTTTCCTTTTTCTTTTCTTTATTTTTGTTTTCACTTATTTTCCAAATAAGTGTTTGCTAAAAGACTAGCAAAGGTAAAGTACAGGAGAATGATGAATCCATGATTCATCACCTTTATTCTTTTATTTTAGCTTTAGTTCCTTAGTCAAATACTTGTAAATACCACTAATTTCATGAAATTACCATTTTTCATGCATTTGTTAAATATGCATTTTTACCACTTTTTATACTCAAATAAAAGAATAAAGAAGAAAAGAAAAAAAATAAAGGATGAAATTATGAAATAAATGCAGACTAACTCGAACCCCGAGAGAAGGTCAAGACTTGACCTGATTGACCAGGAATAAAGTAGGGGGAGATAGGGTCTTTAATCCAAAAATCAAAAAAATCATTTATAAATAGTTTTCCCTGTATATTTGTACAAAACTTACACTATTTTATTTGCATACAACTTGACCTCAAATTAAAATTTTTTTAAACAAAAATTGTAAATAAAAATGTTTTGTAAATATCAAAAATAATTGCAAAGTAAAACCATGTACAGATTAAAAGTATCCACACTCAGAAAAAGCCGTAAAGTAATAATTGAAAGACCAGTTTCGGCTCCATACATACTCAAATTGAATCGAACTTACTTCCATTGTACTCTAAATTCAATTATCTTTCAAATGGCTATGGTTTCATAATTTTCGGAGTTACGGTTGAAAAGTCGGTTTTCTGAGGTAGTTTATGTAATTTTACCACTTACTTATTGTATATATTTATTCACAATTATTTTTTATACATAATATATATAATTGTAAATATTCTCTTCATTAAAAATAAAAATAAAATTTAAAATTAAAAAAAATATTTAATGTTAATTTCCTTATTTGCGCATGTGTATAATATACTATATGTATATAATACTTGTATACAACTAATTTCCTTACATAAAAATCAGCAAAAAATTAATATCTAATACAAATCAATTAATTAATATACTTATAAAATTTGGATTTAATTATATAATTTATTCATTTATTTTATTTGAAAACCTACCTTGTATATAAAGATTTGATTTTATGCCTTAAATAGCCATCATTAAGGTGGCTAATTAATTTTTCTAAATTAATTATTTTAATTATCTTATTTAATTCCGAATTTCATTTTTAATGAATTACTTATTTTATTTATTTAATTAATCACTAAATGCATTCATTATTTGTACATATTTTCCTTTTTTTATTTTCCTTCTCTTTTTATTGGGCTCCTCCTCCCTCATTTGTTTTGGATCAATCTTTGGTGGAGAGGAGCCCGATCTCCGAGAGCAATCTTGTCGAAGAAGGATGCCCACCCTCCGAGCCGTCCCGTGATAGCAAGTCGGTCCTTGTCGAGGCCATCACGGCGTATCCGATCCCGAGATGAGATCCAATTTTTTTCCGTCATTTTTCCTAGATAAATATTAAACTTAATTTGTGCTTCGATTTCTTGATTAAAATTTAGATCTTAAATTCCTAAAAACTTTCCACCCCGATTTATTTCGCCCCCGAATCCAATTTTCATCTCATCTTCTCGATCCACACACGTTCTCATTCTACCTCACATAATCTATCAACTCCGATAACGCACGGTGACCGGAGATTGGGATCCATCTTCCATATCGTAGGATCTGCACCCGTTCACGCATCATATGTTATTTATAAATAAAAAATAAAAAAAACAAACAAACAAATTATATATTTCTTTTTCTTAACATCTATTTTACAGGAAAGTAAAAAAATAAAAAAAAATATATTTTTTATTTACTTACATCTCCTATAGTTTCTAAAAAAAATAAATTAAAAATACATTTTTTTCTAACATTTGTTGCATGCCTGAAAAATTTAAAAAAAATAATAACAAAATAGAGGAGGAGGCACGATCGTAGCCGTACCTATCCTCGAGCCGCTCACGGGCGGCGCTCCCCGCCGCCATCTCCGACCTCCATCTGCTCACGGACACCCAGCGCGACCGCCGCCACCACCAACTCTGCCCATCGACCGCATCACCCAGTGCCGCCGCCCAGCGCAGCCGCGTACAACCCACCACAGTCCTTCCCAGCAGTGCCTGCCTCTGCCGTCTGCGGCGCGACAACCGTCGATCCTTCCTCCGACACCACCTACCGCGCCCGATCACCGCCAGGCGGCACACCCCCTCTGCGTGCCGCCGCCTGTCGACGAAGCGCCTCCCCGCACCAACGCCGCCCGCCGTCGTCGTTTGGGATAGAAGGAGGGGTGCCCCCTGGTACTTTTGGAGAATGAAAAGAAAAGGGAGCACAATAACCCTAGAGGAATAATATTAAAAAAATGGAAAATTTACAAAGAAGCTCCTAGAAGTTCTGAAAATTACAAAGAAGTCCCCGCCAGCCATCAAATCACATGTGTTGCATGCACCATCTGGGTAAATTGCAATAGTTCCCTGTATTTTATTATTTATTCCATTTTAATACAAGAATAGTAAATAATTTCATTTCAGTCCTGCAATTCCAAACACTTATTTTGCTTGTTGTTATCATTGAAATAAATCTTTTTGAGGCTCTATAAATTATGTAAAAATTGTGTTATATTCCTTTCACTTGTATCTTCATTGTATAAAAATTTCATCTCATTTTGTTTTTATTTGATATTTTAAAAATTTAAAAATAGTATCATTTTCTCTGCTTGGAAATTGAAAAATCATGAAAATTCAAATATTACTCTAAAAATTCCAAAAAAATAGATTAGTTGTATTTTACTGTCTTTTATTTTCTATCCAATTTTTGTGCATTAATTATTTATAAAACCCAAAAAATGCAAAATACTATAAATCTTAGAAAAATTGCTGAAAATTGTAGGAAAATCAAAAAATTGTTTTTCAGTTTCTCTGTGTAGATATTTGTTTATACTTTAGCATAAAAATAATCTCCAGGAGTTTTTGACATTAAAATATTTTTAAGTTGCAAATTACTTCAGGCTATGCATTATTTTATATTTTGAACATTGTTTTAATTTTAGAAAAATGCAAAAAACATCTAAAAATTCTATAAAAATTACCAAAAACATTTTGAAACATATAAAACACAAAAATATTTTCTCTAAATTTTTTGAGTATTTTATTGATATAATTGAAAAATACAAAAAGAGTGTGCATATTATGACTTATGTGTTTATTCAAAATAAATAAATAAATAACCACTAAAAAATCCTTTATTTTAGAAATTTGACTACTCAGTTTTTCAATCGTGCTCCTTGTGTTTGACCCTGGTCGCTATACCAAGTAAATTAAATAGCGAAGACCGCTTACATTGTTTTTCATGGATTGATTTTTTTAAGTAGTTATACACTCGTTGACCAAATCGATTGGCTGAGAACAACGAACTGTGATAATTTATTCCATCTTAACCGCATCGATTTCTGGGTCATCACTTGGGGAGCTAGAATGAATCAGAACAATCAAAATCACTTTTAAAACAACAACTCTCTCAATGTTGTGAACAATGAAGAATATATATATATAATATATAGAGAGAGAGAGAGAGAGAGAGACTCTTGGAGGGCTTTGCATTGGGATGTGATGGGATGTGTGTCTTTGAACCAAGGTCTAGGATCTTATTTATAGTGTTATAGATGTGCCTTTAAAAGGTATAACTATAGGAATAAATCTTGAGTTAAATCAACAAGATAATGCAGAGTTGATTGACTAGGTTATTCATGTTGATCAATCAAAAGTGAAGTTCGCTGATCACATCATCTTAGTTGATCAATAAAAAGTATACTTATACAGAAGTTTGAGTTGAATTTGAACCTTGATCGATCACAACTGAAAGTTGATCGATAAGGAAGTGATCGATCAATTTGAAATTGATGGTCGATCATGAAGTTGTCGATTAGAACTATAAGCTGAACGATCAAGCATTGGTGGATCATGAGTGGCAAGTTGGTCAATCAGATGCTGGTCGATCAGAGTCTAAAAGTGATAGACCAAGAACTTCTTTTGAAACAGAAAGTCCTGCAGATACAATCACATAAATATGATATTCAAGCATACATATTTCTGTGTTGATATTTACAATTCAAGGTACAACAATATGAACACAAACATCTTGAACCAAAATTTGATATTTTGATGCCTTCGTGTTCTTGAAACAACCTATAATCACGCATGTCAAATGTGAATGTTATTCAAGCGACTTTTGATAAGTGCGTGTCATTATCAAAATAAGATCAAGACAAGAAACTTAACAAGGTCTAGAGGATTCAAAGAACTAATAAACCCTTCTATCTCAATATGCAATATCTCAATAGATCTTCCAAGTATGGTTCTTCGTCTCACTTTTCCTATTACTATAGGTGGTAGGTTGTACGAGTACTCAACATTGTGCCCAAACCTTAGTGTAATATTCTAAAACTCGCAGGTAAACTTTGTTTTTTTATTGAGCAATGTATCTCATGGCACTCCATAAAAACATACAATCTCCCTCAAGTAGATGTCTGCAAGAAAAGACATGATAAACTAAATTTTTACTAGAAAAAAATACGAAGACTTGATTAGAAAGTCTACGATTACCCAGTTGGAATCATAAGCAGCTGACATCCTTGCTAGACCTACAATGGAAATCCATGGCTATTCTCTCTTATTTCAACTCAAAAATGGGCAACAACCTTAGTAAGCATACGTGACACTTGTGCTTAGCCATAACCTATTGACACAAAAAGGCTCTGTTGCACAAATCAGGAAACATCTTCCTCTGTCTCAAGATACTCATGTATTCCATGAAAGAACTACATTGTTGGTGGATATAACCTTATAGTTGATTGGAAAATGAAGAAAATTTTTAATACCATGTGGATGGAAGTTCCCAATAAAGTGTAGTTATGCACATGTTATCATGTTTCTCATTCCATATCGTGACATAAGTTATCATCTTTAGCAGTTATGCACATATCATGGTAGGATGTATGTAATGTATAAGGAGCTTTACAAACATCGATCACATCTTCAACCATATGTTATACGTAAATTTGAAATATTGAAAACATGTTTTTGCCCCTTCTATCATTGATACTATATATACCCTAAACAAGTTCTCATACTCCATGTATATTGTATCATGCACAACTTCATAAGATATAACGAAGGATGTGATCTTTGTTAAATAAATGAACTAGAGGAACAGAAGGAAGATGATTTAGAAGGGGATGATGATGATGCCTTCGATAACAAGAATAGTGAAGATGGTGTTGTGGTTCGTGAGGAGGATATTAGGCAAGCAGACGAATTTCAAGATCATCTATCACATTAAATTCTGCGGTTGGGATTTTGATTTTAAATTCTATTTTTTTTTGTCGATGTAAGAATACTCTTGAATTTCTTTGCTTTCCTTTTTACATTCTTGAAGTATGAAGCAGTAATGTTTGCATTATTTACAAAAAAATGGAGTTTTTTTCATTTGGCAAATATGATTTCTATTTTAAATTAAACATACATAAAAATTAATGGTAAATATGCAAAGACTATTGGGAGATGAGGTAAAACAAGTATTCTTTTTTCTACATGCCTATAATTAATGCTAAAGATGATCAGTCATGTGGTGGTTATTATGTGTGCATACAATTTAGGTTAACTCCCAAACTATATTGATTTAGGCATTGAGTTAATTAGCGCAAAACTTGATATCCATAATTTACACATTCCTTTTTCTACAGTAGATATACAGTGTGGCCACGATTGAGATTGGGAACATAAATATCATTAATGCAACATCCAAGCCATTTTTGTATTTTGACGTGAAATGAATATTTTAAGGACCCCTTTGACCTAATGAAATAAGTAAAGAAGTACGAACACATTTTTACACCTAAAGTCTTCATGTTGCCTTGATAACCATTGAATTAATAAGTCATTGCAATATGATGGGAGATTCAATATTAGAGCAAAAGCACGTGCCTTTACTTTTCAAGGTATTCACATGGAGAGCGATGGAGGTGTTGCGAGCAAGCGACAATGGTGGTGGTGGCACGAGGCGGCGGTGATGCACAATAGTGTGGTGGTAGTGACAAAGCAGTGATGACATTACAATGGTGGCAGTATGGTGCATTGTTGGTGGTGGTGTGACGGCAGTGGCGCGATTATGGTGCGATTGTAATAAGTGGTGGTGGTAGCACCAGCCGTAATGTCATGATGGTGGCGATGACAATAGGTGGATGAGGAGAAGATAGTGATGGCAGTGACAGGTTGGTTCCGAAAATTTTCCATCAAAACAAAAAATATTACAGTAGATCCTCCGAAGATACATCTTAAAAATAACCTAAAAATCTGTGATGTCTCTAATTAAGCCAAGTTAATATGAAGACCTTCAACAAGTTTGAATGGAATATAACATATCCCTGAATTAATACTGGTTGATCTGAATATTTGTCATGAGCATAATGAAATCGAATCCAAGATACGATATGGTAGATTTTAAAGGCTACCGCATCACTTACATAGATGCAACAAGAAACAATTCATGGTGATCCTATGTGACCATCAAGGTGGTCCTAGGTGATTGATGGGACAGTACTATGTACATATATTTTATATATGAAATCAGGGATGTTTATATGGATACGAGGATAAGTTTCCATATAACAAGGCAGCAATCTCATATTCTCAAGCATAGGCATGCTTATTGGATGGGACTCCTTATCACTGCATGGGGAGAATAGATCATCTCTGCGGTAACGGTCGGAGCTGTTCGATCTTGATCAAACGGTTCGCACGAAATCACACGGTACAACCCACAAAAAATACGATTTTATGCGAACCGTTCAATCTCGATCCCCTAGTGCAGAGGGTGCTGCAGCAACGGCTAGAGCAGAGGATCATCTCCCTGGATGGGACTCCTTATCGTGTGCTCATGCGGTAACGAAGTCCACGTATCCCCCGATCCAAGTGGGATGGGCAGACAGAGCCAGAAGGCGATCTAGACGATACCACATCTCCCCCAACTGGAACTCCTCTCCAAACATCGTCAACAAAAGTAGATTTCGTCTCACACCATTTCTGAGGTGGACTGGACAGCAACTCCTGCGAGCACCTCGTCTAATCTCATTCACATGGACTTCTGCACCCCATCACCCCCACCAACCCTTCTCAATCCCCGCCTCCCCGTCTCCGCCTCCCCTCCCCCACCAATGGCGGAAGACCCCTCCTCCTCTCCCTTCAAGCTGGTGGGCCACTCCCGCTTCGTCCGCAGCAACCCCAAGTCCGACCTCTTCCCCGTCCTCTCCTTCCACCACGTCGAGCTCTGGTGCTCCGACGCCACCACCGCCTCCCGCCGCTTCTCCTTCTCCCTCGGCCTGCCCCTCTCCTCCATCTCCGACCTCACCACCGCCAACTCCACCCACTCCTCCTATCTCCTCCGCTCCCACCGCCTCAACCTCCTCTTCACGGCACCCCTCCCTCCCTCCCCTTCCCCTTCCACCCCCACCATCCCCTCCTTCTCCGCCGCCGCCTGCCACCGCTTCACCCAAACCCACAGCCTCGCCGTCCGCGCCGTCGCGCTCCTAGTCCACGACGCCGCTGAAGCCTTCCGCGTCAGCGTCGCCCACGGCGCCCGCCCATCCCACCCCCCCTCCGACCTAGGCTCCGGCACCACCCTCTCTGAAGTCGAACTCTACGGCGACGTCGTCCTCCGCTACATTAGCCTCCCGGAGAACCCTTCCTTCTCCTTCCTCCCCGGCTTCGTCGACCTCCCCATCCAACACCCTTCCCCGTGGGACATCGGCATCCGTCGCCTCGATCACGCCGTCGGCAACGTCCCTGCCATAGCCCCGGTTATCGACTACATAAGGAAGTTCACCGGTTTCCATGAATTCGCGGAGTTCACCGCCGAAGACGTCGGCACCACGGAGAGCGGACTGAACTCCGTGGTCCTCGCGAACAATTCCGAGGACGTTCTCATGCCGCTGAACGAGCCCGTCGAAGGGAAGAGACGCAGCCAGATTCAGACGTACCTCGATTACAATTTGGGCCCAGGACTTCAGCATCTTGCATTGGCAACAGACGATGCCTTGCGGACGGTGCGGGAGATGCGGAGAAGATCAGGTGCGGGGGGATTCGAGTTCATGCCGTCTCCTCCACCCACGTATTACCAGAACCTGAGGGCGAGGGCCGGCGACGTGCTGACGGAGGAGCAGATGAGGGACTGCGAGGAGCTTGGTGTTCTCGTGGATAGAGATGATCAGGGAGTGCTGCTTCAGATCTTTACTAAGCCTGTTGGGGACAGGTGAGTAAGATTCACATTCTAACGACTACCGATTGTTGGTATCTCACATTCAGCTCATGCTCTAGTTATTTGTTTAGCTTCATAGCTTATATAAGGTGGTGATTACAGACAAAAGCAGTAGGTTTGCAAAATAAAGCAGCCCCGTAAAGGTGGTATAGATTCCCAAATTTGATTTAGAAGTGTTTATTATAATTGCAAGGTTGTACTTGTGCACATTGGCCCCCTACTGCCGAAAACTCTGGAAAGTTGTGGATTTGAGAAGGGAGAGTGACCCATGATTGGTGATGTGCCGATGATTGGTGATGCGAGATAGAATAGGAATGCTATTAGAAGAGATGAGCCTGCATTCATAGCTGGTGTTTGGAACAACTTACTGTAATTAAGTAGGGGCATGCTCCTGATTCGAACCGCCTTTCTACTGTTAAAGTTATGCTCAGAAGCTTAATTGAACTGCGTCTACTTAATTGACCTGATTTTAGTTGAGATATGAAACTGTATAATCTTGTTTCTGCTACCTTTAAAGGGGTATGTTCTTAGTCGATTGGATGCATCTTTGATGACCTGTGCTAAATTTTGCCATTTCTGATTGATGTTTCCTATTATATCTTATTGTGCAAATCATGAAAATGGATGACTTTATTTTTTTGATGTTCTTTGACAGGCCAACATTATTCCTGGAAATCATTCAGAGAATTGGTTGCATGCATCGGGACGAGAAAGGAAATGTTCACCAGAAAGGGGGTTGTGGTGGCTTCGGGAAGGGCAATTTCTCCGAGTTATTCAAGTCGATCGAGGAGTTCGAGAAGTCGTTAGAGGTGAACCAACAGAGTTCTCAGGCTTCAGCTTGAAATCCGGCATGCCTACATGGAACAGCATATTATTCTTTTTGGTTGTCACGATGTTTTATTTAGGAATGTAGGAACGACAAAAATGGATGTAATGTATCATTTGTAAGGCCCTGTTCGTTTGGGTCATAAGGAGGAATGGAATAAGGGGAATAAGCCCCCAACACGCTTCCCCGTGGTACGACTATTCTCCATTATTTCATCTTATTTCACTCTTATTCCTATCTTTATCCCACCTTACCTACCTTTATTTCACCTTATTCTTCTTATTCTTATCCTCCAGCCGAACGGAGAATAGACCCTTATTCCCCTTATTCCCCATCCTTATTCCTGCTTATTCTCCTACCAAACGGGCCCTATAATGGGATTTGTACTAAACTGTAATTGCAGGAGCGTATAAGAGAACGGTAATTGCAGGAGCGTATAATGGGATTTGTACTAAACTGTAATTTTTTATCGTGGCTTTTCTAGCAGCTGGAAGCATGCATGAATTAAACAGAAGAGTTCTAGTTGGCTCCTCTCCGTTTATATGCAACTTGATCTTGAAAGATAGACTGTTGGCTAACATTCATGGAAGGTGATAAGATTTCATTGGAATAATGGAGCTTAGTTGCCTGCAGTTACAGGTGTTAGTACGCCCAAGGTATGTGTAAACTGTAGTCTGTTAATTAGCACATAGGATAGTGCATTTATTTATTTATTTAAGATGGAATAACGATATCATACTCTGATGGCCATATCTGCAGGTATCTTGTGGCTCCATCTTCCTCTCTTAGCTAAGTTGGATACTTGTGGCCAGAGGGGGGCATCTGTCTCTCTTCGATTACAGAGTTGATTATCATGCCATCGTTGTAATGCCAATGTAAGAGTGTATTTGGTCTAGCAATGACCATTTTTATATATTAAAAGATAAGGGACACAAAGATATGACTCGAGGATCCCTTTCTACTTTTTCTTTTGTTTATGTAAACACCGAGCATTGAGGCATAAGTTTGTCCCGGTGTTCTGAAAAGGGATTTTATCACTTGTGCCCCTCCGAGATATCGCAATATCAGTTATGCCCCTATCTTTTTGGTAATATCAGTTGTGCCTCTCATTTCTTGCTATTTTATCACTTGTACCCCTCGGGTTAGTGACCGTCCATCCATAGTGCAAACGGACGTTAATTTTGAGGACATAAGTGGAATTAATTTTTTAAAAAAGGTTATGTGGTCATTTTACACGCTCTTCCTCATCTTCTTCTTCTTCCTCCTCTTCCCCATCTTCTTCCTCCTTCTCCAACCTCCTCCCTCTCTGCCTCCGCCCCTGCCCCGAGCTCCCCGCACCTCCTCCCAGCCCACCGCCCTCACCCTTGCCCCGCGCTGCCCAGCCCCGCACCCCCCCTCCCCGGCGCCGCACCCCCCCCCCCCCCCCCGCACCTCCTCCCAACCCACCGAGAAGTACTTCCACCAGCTGCTCAAGTCCACCCTCCCCGTCCTCACCCCCGGCGCCCAGACCTTCAACGAGTCATGCTTCAACTCTTGTGCCCATTTACTCGCATCTGCATCAAATATAAACAGTTGATGAACATTTCAAAATCATGTGCAAAGTAAAAGATATATAGTCTCCAAAAAGAAACCCAGTCATTGCTGCTGAGACCTCCCTTAATCCATAAGGTACGTCTACATTCAACAAACCATCATTTGCTTGATTTTTTTTCATATGGTGATGTTCAGATTGATTGAGCTGAACTTGACAGGAACTGAGCTGTTCTTCTTCCTCTCTTCCTTATTGCACTGAAATCCGCCACACAAAAAATCCATCCACTTTGTATCTTTAATCTTTAGATGGGAAAGACCCAAATAAGATTCTCATGTTTCCTGCTTCATGCAAAGAGAAAGAACTATCCTTTCCCCCCACTTTCACCTCTGAGAGCTGAAACAAGAAAGGGGCTTTTTCTGTTTTTGATAAAAATAGGATTATTTTCAGGGGAGATGTTGCTGCCATATTTCCGGCGAGGGCTACTCGTGTTCCTCCTCATCCTCTCGATCTGGACCATCGGATCGGATCCCCACGTGATAACGCAGACCGATCACGGTGTCGCCGACGAGCTGCCGGTCGCGACAGTGTCCCCGGCGATGAGGGCCTTCTTCCTGAATAGCTCTGATGGATCGTTGCCGGAGGCAGCAAAAAAGAACAACACGGGAGACCCCCTGTGGGACTCGGATGGCGGAAGGGACGCGGTTAGGCGATGGCGCACGGCGTTGCTTGCGGCGGGGGTTGCCTGCAGGGTCGTCGGTGCGGGGTTGCTCGTAGCGGCGGTGGCGGTGTACGTAGCGCAGAGGAGGAGGGCGGAGAGGGAGGCGGCGGCGGAGAGCAAGGTCACTGGACTCTATGAACATTAACCGGCAGGAGATGCGCAGGGTGGAGGGAGGGCGGAGGGGGAGGGCGGTGGTGTGCGTTCTCCAAGAACGGTGGCCGTAGGGGAAGGTCAAAACCATGAGGAGCAGCTGGGAGCAGGGGGAGGTTGGGGCGGAGCAACTGGGGCAGGGCGATGCTAGGGCGGAGCAGCTGGGCGGGGGGAGGAGGGGATGCTAGTGCTGGTGCTAGGGGAGGAGCGGGGATGGCAGAGGAGGAGCTGGAGGTTGGGGAGGAGGAAGAGAATAGGGAGGAGGAAGAGGATGGAGAAGGTTTCTAGTTTTACCCCTTCTACCCAAACTATGGTTTGATTAAATCATGGTTAAGTTCAACTCATAGACGGTCAATCTGACGGAAGGGCACAACTGATGACGGAGCAAGAAGTGAGGGGCACAACTGATATTACCATAAAGATAGGGGCATAACTGATATTGCGATATCTCGGAGGGGCACAAGTGATAAAATCCCTTTTGAAAACTGGTCGGACCAGGTCCAGTTAACTGGTTTGGACCGACTCGGTCTGACTATCCAGTTTTCAATCTAATCATCAGTTTAATTGGTATTTTTGAATCTCATTTAACATGGTTCAACCAAAATTGAACCGTAATTAAATTTGAATTTATTCAAAATAAAAAACACTATTGAGAGTTGAACTCATGATCTTTAACAACCTAAAACAAACCACTAACAAACTACTCTACCACAAGCTCTTGAATTAATTGGATATTAAATCTAACTTAAAACATTGTTTTTAGTTTGTATATTGTTTAAATATTATATAAATCCATAAGTATAACATTTAGTGTTCCATAGTAAAAATATATTTTATCTATACTAAAAATTATACATATTAGCTGTGTAATTCATATCTATTCAATTATGTTTGATTGTGTATTGTGTGTGGTGTGTGTGTATATATATATATATTAATCCATTCAGGCTTGATTAGCTGGTTTACTTTTAAGAATGATGATGTCGTTATCCGGTTGAATTGGTTCAATTCCATGGTTCAACCTAATTCGACCTTTTCAATAAGGTTTTCGATTCAATCTCCAGTTTAGTTTCAAAAACATTGGTTTGTCTCCTTATAGCACATTAATATCGGTGTTGAGCTCATTTATTTCTTTTATCGTGGAAACACGATAGTAATAGTGGCAAGGACTACTAAAGAGCTTCCAAAGTTACAAAAAGTATCATTCAAAGTATAATCTTTTTTGTAGAACTTCAATTCTGCATTTAAATATGGTATGTATGTACCTACGTATTACATATATGTATGATATGTATGTACATGTGTGTATCTATATATGTTTATACACATACTGGCAAAATATATTTTTGGAATTAATAGAGATCTCATGTGTACCTTTTTTTGACACATAGCGTTGATGTAACATATAAACATTTTTAGGAACTAAGCATGGTTTAGGATATGCACTCCAAGCAACTGTCTTCCATAAGACACAAATATCGATAGGTATGTATATTTATTAGGGATGAAAACGAATGTAAATATATTCATATCCGATCCGCTATCGTATTCGCTTTATACATATTTTGACATTCGTATTCGTTTTAAAGTGGATGCATATTCGTCTTAAAGTGGATGCAGATATGGATATCATTTTGACAGTCGTTAATATTTGTATTCGTATGTTCGTTTTTATACATAAATATAATAATAGATTTATACTAAAACTGTGTTACAATATTTTATAATCGCATTCACCATTGTTGATATAATTATTATGAAATTGTTATATATGGTATATCCATTTTATGTATAAACCAACCTAAACATATATATTTTGATTAATCTATTTAATATTCATATTATTATTCGTATCCGATTCGTATTTATTTTTAAGGATATGGTAAAATATTTTTCGCATCGGTCAATATTCGCATCCGTATTCGTATTTATATTTTAAAATAGATAGGATATATTTATAGCTATATTCGTAATCGACCGTTTTAATCCCTAATATTTATTCATGTTTACAATGACATGATGATAAAGTCCGATAACGACACAATGATAAAAATCATGCACATGTCACTTGTGCACCTATATATTAGGCAGATGTACTAGTACACCATTCAACCCGGGAAATGAACTCTGATGCTGGAGCATTTGTGCACATGTACACCATACGCATGTACTTGTGTTCCCTAATGAGTGCACCGGAGAGAGATTTCTCATATGTCATGGGGCCAAAATAATACCGGAAATGGGTATGGATGAAAAAATATGCCCAGAATAGGTATTAATCGGCAAATGATTTGCCGTAGGGCTTGCATGCACGTACAGCAAACTTGCATCTTGTGCCTCGCCGACTTGCCGGTCCTTCTTCCCCTACAACCTTGACGACTCCCCCCGCTCTCACCACCGTCGAGGACTCCTTCTAACTCCGCAAAGGGAAACCCCCGTCCCAAGTTCGTCCCTCATGGCGGGTGCGGACCTTGTCATCCTTGACGACTCCTCGCAGCGGGTACGATCATTGTCAGCCTCGTTGCGGCAGACCTCGAGCTTCTCGTCACGCCACTAGGGCCGGGGGCTTCCCTTCGCGGAGGTAGAAGGTGGACTCCTAGGCGGCGACAAGTCGGCAGACCTGCGAGGCACGAGATGCAAACGGCAAATGGTTTACCGTGCATGCCCCACGGCAAACCATTTGCCGATTAATACCTATTCTGGGTATATTTTTTCATCCACACCCATTTCGGGTATTATTTTGGCCCCCATGGCCTATATGAGAAATCTCTCTGCACCAGAAGGAGTAATGAATAGACTGCATTTTAAACTGTTGTTTTCACCATCCTTTGACCCAAGTTTGACTAGGTCATGTTTTAAAACAATTTCATGATATACATTCATAAATACATAAATACATAGGCCCTTCAAATGAGGTGGGTTGTTTCCTTATTAAGGAAAGCCACCCAGGCCAAAAAAATTGTAAATTATAAACTTTACATTGCAAAAAAAATTGATATACTGATTGTAAAAAATGTGTTTTCATCCAATATATTAATGTTTCAATTCTATCTTAATGCACATATGATGTTGATTCATATTATTAAATCTATGACATTAAAAAATGTAAAATGTAAGAGGAAATGCCTAAATTGAGGTT
The DNA here is from genome assembly GCA_037367405.1 of Ottelia alismoides. Lineage (NCBI taxonomy): Eukaryota > Viridiplantae > Streptophyta > Magnoliopsida > Alismatales > Hydrocharitaceae > Ottelia > Ottelia alismoides. Next base: position 355,515 of record JAZKJV010008117.1, on the reverse strand, counting down.
GACTTTTTACTATGGAAAGACCTCGTCTCATTTGAAGTTTCTTGTGTGCGTGCATGCATGTGTTGTATGTATGTATGTACATATGTATACGTGTGTGTGTACGTACGTATGTAGGTAAATATGTATGTTGGTATGCATGTTGGTATGCATGTACGTATGTATGTAGGTACATATGTATGTAGGCATGTACATATGTAGGTAGGTATGTATGTAGGTTTGTATGTATGTATCTACGTACGTATGTAGATATGCATGTTGGTTCGTATGTATGTATGTAGGTACGTACGTATTAGTTATGTATGTAGGTTCATACGTATGTAGGTACGTACATACGTACTTATTGTGTACATATGTACGAATGTACATACATATGTATGTAGGTAAGTATGTACATACGTACGCATACATACTTATTTAGGTAGGTACGTACATATGTATGTATGTACGTATGTATGTAGAAATGTACCAACATATGTCTGTACATAAGTATACGTAGGTATCTAGGTACGTGCTGAAAAACGAAAAAGCGAGAGCCGCTAAATAGTGGTCTGACAAATCAGACTCACTGTCGCTGATGCGACTACTCAAGCCTCCTCGTTTGTCAACAATTAACCCACACAATCAATCAAGCAATCAAGAGCAAGGATTAAAATTTATTATACCCTACTAAAAATGTACAGTGGCAAGCAAGTAGGGGTCGAACACAGGAAACAAGGGTGTAGAGTATAGACAAAAATCCAAATCTAGGTCTAATGAACCACTTAGCCAATCTAAATTTCTTTTTTGTGGGTTTTAATTTTTAATTTTATTTATTTATTTTTTATTTAATTTTTAATTTTGTATTTTGATTTTTAATTTTCTGATTTTCATAAATTTATATTTTATATTTTTTTGTATTGGAATATATAAGCTATATAGTAAAAGGGGTGACAAAATATTTATAAAAATAGGCAAAAATAGGCAAAAATTCAAAAATAAGATCTTTTTGGTATTTTTATAATTTTTTACTATTTTTGTGATTTTTGGGTATTTTTCAAACTATTTTTGATATTTTTAAACACTGAAATAAACCAAAACAGTGAAGAGGCTACTGGCTGGGGGTAAAATGAGAACTAAAAATATCAGACAACCACCAAAATTTTTCAAACTAATTTTAAAATAAAGATAATAAAAACATGAAGCCACAGAACTTGAGTTTACAATTTTTGGAGTTTTTTACTATTTTTTAGATTTTTTTGAAGTTTTTAAGTATTTTTGAATTTTTAAGGTTTTTCTTTTGAGATTTTTAGTGATTTTTGGATTGAAGATAAAGTAAGTCAAAACACACAACAGAGAATTTTTTTTGGAATTTTTAAGGGTATTTTTATATTTTTTTGGTATTTTCTAAGCTAGACAGTACTGAGGTAGGATGTTTTTTATTTTTAATAAATATAAAAATGCGATAAAATCAAAAACTAAAAATATAGCGTGAAAGTATAAGCAAACAGGGGCTTAAGTCTATTTTTTGAGAATTTTTGGCATTTAAATGATGCGTGAAATAAATAGATTAAGCACACAAAATCCCTAAGCCTGGCAAGGGCATAAATGCAATTATATAAACATCCAGGAGCTTAGGTGCAAGTTTCGCCAAAAAGACACGTGCAAAACACGTGATATATCATTCATAGGGGCATATTTGTAAATATCAAAAGTCGGCAGGGCATACATGCAATTTTTCCAAAAACATATTTAAATATCTATGCACATGGGTATAACTGCAAATACCATAAAGTTTAGGATAAAAAGTGCAAAATGCCCAAAAGGCACGCGCCACAGTCACGTGAGGTGACGTGGCGTGGACCAACGTGCAAATATCAAAACGTGCGAGGACCTAAGTGCAATTATTACAAAAGTTTTTAAACGGGAAATAAAAGTTGTAGGTCTAAATAGTAAATACAAAAAGGCGTGGGTTGAAAATGCAAAATACCCACGGAGAGTGATCGTGCGGCCGATGGCGCTTCACTTGGACACGTGGCGAGCATCGAACGGCTGGTACCCCTTCGTCCTGGATGGCTGAGATTAGATCGTGGGCGGCTGATCCAACGGCGAGGAGCACTGGGCGATCGGACGGATGACGTGCACCTGGAGGCGGGCTCCTGATCCAACGGCGGGGAGAGGGTCACGAAGAACACCTCCCCCGGTGAGGTTTGGCTGGCGATTGCGGTCGACACACGGCCGCTCCGGCCCCCGGATCAAGGGCAAAAGGATCCTGGGGCCCTTCCGCGTCTGATGATAGCCTCAGGAGACGCTGCGACAGCGTGGAGAGCTCGGACGGCGGAGGCGACCTGGGCGGTTGGTCCTGGAGTCATCGAAGGTCGAGGGAGCCTTCTCTTGGGCTCGGACCTGCAAGGTTAGATGCGCAAAACCCAGGCGAACAAAAAGGGTGGTTCTGATGGCTCGGTGGAGGCGAACGGTGGGTCGGGCGAAGAGCTCCAGCGAGCGGCGGAGAGGGGAGCTCGATAGCTCGATCTAAGCGAGATCGAGGGAACTGGAGGGGTGCTGCGTGATGACGGAGCGAAGTGGGAGAGAATGGAGGTGGTTTTGGCGGCGGTCGACAACGGGAGTGGCCGGAAACGATGGGCGGAGCTCAGCTCCGACGTGGCTTCGATCGAAGATTCACGGCGAATAATGCGAAGGGAATCTAAACTACTCCTAGTCTACGCTATCCTACGCTTAAGCTACAAGAAAATGGAAAGAAAAGAGGAGGAAGCTCACCAGAGACAACGGGCTGGAAGGCGCGGCGGAGCTCCGGCGAGGGGACGAATCTCTTCGATTCGACGCCAAACGCTTCAAACCCAGGCTCGATTCAATGCATGCTGTCACCAGGAACACGAAGGGATAGGGGTTTGAGGGTGGAAATGGCGGAAGAAGGATTAAAATTTGAATTGAAGTCGGGGGTGCTCTTTTGTAGGGTTGACGGGCGGCGAGGAAGACGAGGGTCTAGCGCCTCGGTCAGTGATCCACAGCCCAAGGAATCACTTGGGCGTGAATCACCATTGACCGAGGAAGAGATTCCAAGAAGGAGCCATCACCAAATGGTGATCGAGGCATCCTCGAAAAAAGGGTGAAATCAGGGTCAACTCCTCTTCTGACAACGCTCAGGTGTTTGGCAGAGAGTTGACCCAAGTCAACTTTCCAGCCCTCCTGGTTGGTCCACGTGGACCAACCAGGAAAAAACTTGAGAAAAATATTTCAAAAATCAAAATAAAATAGTAAACTATTTTATTTATTTATGGTTAAAACATAAAAAATGCTTATATTTTTCTAAATTATTTTATGGTAATTTTTATTTATTTTTATTAGATATATTTTCGCGAGTTTACTTTTAGCCCTTTATAGGTACTTATACCTATGTATTTTATCACTTTATTTTTATTTTGTGTATTTTCATTTTATTATTTTTATTTCTTATTTTTAAAATTACAAAATACTTTTATATACACAAATATATTTTTATTCCATTTTATTGATATGTTTTGTATATTTAATAAAATATAAGTAGATCTTATATAGGTATGTACATAGGTATAATACATGTGTATTTTATATGTATTTATTTTTATTTTGAGTTTTCTATGCATTTTTATTCTGATTTTAATGACTTAATTATTATACATATTAATTACAAAATTATAAAAATATAAAATTATAAAAATAATGAATAAATAATAAATTAAATATTTTATTCTGTACAGGTATACAATGTGGGTCCAAAACTCAACTTTTTAACCATAGCTCCGCCAAATGCGAAACCACCACCAATAAATAGATTGTTTTATTCTATATACAATTAAAGGTGAGTTTGTTGCATTTGGAGTTTTCAGTTGTGAGATACGGGTATGGGAAGTCGGGATTCTGGATTTTTATTTAGACCATAACTTTTTATCTGTGTATTATTTTGCAGTGAAATCAATTTTGTATTTTTCTTTATTTAATTATCTACAACTTTCATGTACAAAGTTTCTTTATTTGATGCACAAAAAGTGGAACCAAAAATAGGTCCCAAAATAAATAAAGAATGAATTAATAATTATAGGTATTTGGCCCTTATCTCCCCCTACTTTATTCCTTGTCGACATATTCATCAAGATGCCTAGGTCTCGGGGTTTCGGGTCATAAAATATTTACAATATTTTATTCTTTTTATTTTCTTTCCTTTATTCTATAATTTTGGCATTAAAAACAATATTTTACACATTTTTTACATACATATGCATGAATGCTAAATTACTCTATTTAATGCTATTTTCAGGCATTTGCTAGGGTTTTTGAGGCCAAAATAATAGAATAAAGATGATGAAATGTGGATTCATCACATGCGCACGTAGGTATATACATTATTTAACATAAATATATCGGTATGTATGTATGTGGTATGTACATACGCATGTATGTATGTGCGTACCTACGTACGTAGGTAGGTGTGTGTGTGTGTGTGTACGTATGTATGTATGTATGCATGTATGTATGTATGTATGTATGTATGTATGTATGTATGTATGTATGTATGTATGTATGTGTGTGTGTATGTGTATGTATGTATGTACATGAGGCCCTTCAAAGGTGGATCTTACCATTTCCATGGTGAGCCATCAATGAGATCCGTTAGATCTCGATCAAATACTTCCAAAACATTATTGAAAGGCTATCATGTCATCATGATTCATTAAATTCAAATTTTTTATAGAGACTAAAGGATTTCGTATAAGTAGGACTAAGACTGAATATTTGGAGTGTACTTTTGATGGAAGCAATGGTGAAGGAATCAAGGTGAAGATTTGTGATGATAAAATTCAGAAGAAGGATTCTTTTAGATACTTGGGATCTATTTTGTAACATGACGGGATAATTGATGGAGATGTTACTCATAGAATAAATGCAGGTTGGCTAAAGTGGAGAGGAGCATCTACCGTTCTATGTGGTAGAAAAATTCCTTTGAAAATCATAGGAAAGTTTTACAAAGCAGTCGTGAGATCTGCTATATTCTATGGATCTGAATGTGGGACTATGAACCATAGACGTGTGCAAAGAATAGTAGTACTAAAAATGAAAATACTAAGGTGGATGTATGGACATACATGTCAAGATCGGATTCGAAATGATGCAATCTGAAGGAAAGTTTGTGTAGCTCAGATCGAGAATAAGATGAGAGGAAATCATTTAAGGTGATTTGGCCATTTGCAAAGGAGGTCGACCGATGCATCAATTAAGAGATGCAACTTTTGGGATGTTGAGTCGGTTAAGAGAGGACGGGGAAGGCTCAAAAAGTGTTGGAATTAGACTATCCGAATAGATCTTCGTTTTTTGGATCTAAGCCTGAGAATGACCCAAAAATAGATATGAATGGTGGTAAATAATTCACGTAGCTGACCCTACTTAATGTGGGAAAGGCTTTGTTATTGTTGAAATCCAGTTTACTATTTTAGGGTTATCTAACTTGTTGTTTTTTGTTAGTGTGTTTGTAAAGTCTAATGAGAAGATGTAGAATTCATATTCAATTTTATAAATTCGTTAATTTTTTTATGTTCTCAACCGATGATTTGTTTCTAAAGTTCAACATGTTCATTGTAACATGAATTGTATAATTGCAGTACATTCATAATCTTATGTGATTGTAAATTCTAGTGATTTTATGTATAACTTGCTATATCTAAATTTTACCGGATTATTCACAATATAATAAGTAGATTGATAATATATCGTTTATCTTTTGTATTTCAACCAACAATATTAAGCAAACACATATGCAAACTCCAATGATTTATGTAAAATCCATGCTCTTTTTAAATATTATATAGTGCTTTGCAAAATCAAAAGCTAATTAGTAATGTACAAATTAATTTCAGAAAAAAAAACATGTAAAAAATATATGCAAGTTTGTATATTAGTAACATTGTTTAAAATACATGCTTGATTATGTAAATTAGGTACTCCATTATGTAAATTTTGATCGTCATCTTTTACATCGACGGTGGAAAATATGTCAACAGAGGCACACGAGGTTGCCCCTTCGTTGCCACCCTCTTTCGCGCCCACCTCGTGCTCCTCAAAACAATGATAGCAACACATGGTGCGCCAATTGATGTAAAATCTACTTCCAGAAATAGCAATAACAACCACCATTCTTCATCTTCTGCCCATTCAAAAAACTCACCTTCAGGATCATGTAACCACTGTTTTGCTTGGTACATGATTGGATTACAAAAAAGCAACTGCAAAATTACATTCTACAACTTCTTTTCTACCCAGCTTGTAATTTGAATTCCTAAGCCAATGGTCCCAAATTACATGGCAAATGATTCAAATATAATAACATCTCGATGTGTTCAGACTACTTGAAGTCATTACCGTTATATTATAATCATACAAAAATCCAATAGACAAATTAGGGGAACAAAAAAACTCATCCTTACATAGGTCAGATACTCCAAACTACCAAAGACGGGCTATGCTTGCTTAATCTAAAAGAATGACAAAAAGGTTGTCTAGACTAAAACATATTATTATATAATCCAAAATTATGGAGCTAAATTAACAAAAAACACTACCACAATCTCTAGAATGAATGGCCTAGAACAAAATCAATATTTCATGGCCTAGAACAAAGTCAATATTTCATTAATAGCGAAGAAGTTACAAGGTATCATCTATCAGCTCACAATGCAGCAAGATTTGGCATTAATTTCTTCTTGATACTGAAATGAGCTAAGAATAATGATCTAATAGTGATGTTATATTAAACATGCTCAAAATATTATCTCTGCACATTAATTTCCATTAAAAAATAGTCAAGCCGAGAAGATGCAACCTAAAAATCAATGAATATGTGTAGATATCCAATGAGAATGGAACCAAACATCCGCTTTTTGTATGACATTATCACCAAGATACTAATACAATGTACCTAAAAATCTATTCTTGTACCCCCTCCTCCTATGTGGCCAAGGCCAAATGGAACCCCGACTGAAGATATCCCCTTCCGCCACCCTATCTTGCACCCATCGCATGCTCCTCCTCAAGTGCTCCAGCTCCCCTTACTCCAACCCAAACACCACCCACATCTCCCCTTTCCTTGCTGCCCTCTCCAACCCCTCTGTCACTCAACCCTTCATATTTGATCATGGTGTCTTCAACGCTTGTGCTTGCATCCTTTCATTGATGTGGATAAGGCGTGAGAGGATGGTGATGGAGTCCTCGCATCCTACGAGAGGCTGGTGGTGGAGTACGGAATAGGGTAAGGCATAAAGCGAAGGAGCATAGGTACAGAAAGGGCAGGCTCCTCGTGATAGGTCTCCTCATCTCTTGAGGATGATAGTTGGTACTCCTCACAGTAGAGTCTAGCGTGAGGGAGGTCAAGAGGTAGAGAATTGGAGGAATCAATTGATTTAGTGCAAATGAGTTTTCTACCATTCATGTGTGTAAGGTTGCCGACTTATATATTTAAAATGTAAGAAAATGATCAAAATAGATTTTTCAAATATTAAAATAATAAAATTTAATATACTATTAATTCCAACCAAATGATTAAAAATAGAAGGATGAGAGGAGGGCTTACAATGGAAATAATAAGACCCTGCCTCATTTGAAGTTTATCCTTTGTGTGTGTGCACATGCAAGTGTGTGTATGAAATTATTTTATGGATCCTAATGGATTAAAATGAACTTGCATAATGAAACAAGTATGACAAGTGTGGATTCTATGAGTATCATGTTGTGTGGCGTACGAGTATGCTTAATAATTCAAATTTCTTAACATATTTCAAGTTATATTTCTATGTTCGTAGTTATGATTACTATCATTTGTCTCATGAGTGCCTAAAACAAATAAGATTAAGGAATTTGTGAAGAAAATTAAGGAGTACTCAAAATCTGATATAATTGTTGTCCATTGTAGGGACGTTAACGAGCGAGTTGACCGCGAAGAAATTCAACTGATTCAACTCCACGATACTTCAGGCAATAAAAATATCTGATCTCGCATCAAAATTAGAAGACATGGGGATGAATGTCAAAAAGAAGTTTCTACTACAGTTTATCATAAACTCCATCCTATTGAATTTGGCAAGCTCTACGTAAGGTACAATGCATTAAAATATGAGTGGATTTTATGGAATTGAAGGCTATACTCATTCGAGATGAATGGAAATAAAAGAAGATTTAAGGAACATTCAGTCAATCTCATGACTACTGCATGGCTACCAGCAACAAAAGCATTCCAAGCAAATATTATAAATATTTCTAATGATATTTGTAGTTAGATTCTAGTGTAACTACTCATGTATCTTGCATACTATAGAGATTCCATACAATACTAAACGTAATGAAAGTGAGTAGTATATACTCATGGGAACATGATAAAAGGCACGAATAGAAGGAATTGGGACTTATAGATTAATCATGGACACTTAAAATCAAGTTGAATCGAAGGATGTCTCCACATTCCTGAATGTACTAGAATCTTGTTTCCGTTTGCAGGCTGGATAATTTAGGATTTTTACAAGCTTTCTGATGAATCATTCTATATGTTTTAGAATAAGTACTCTTATGGTTCTTATACTTTGAAGAATTCCTTTATCGCTTTAATCTTATTAATAAATTTATGGATTCCTTATTCCATGTTGAATACGATGTGAGTGTTAAAAGAAATGCATTGAATGAATATTCTCCTCTTTTATGACATCAAAAACTATGTCATATATCTAAGGATAAAATGTTGAGGCTTATTAGGAATGAAATGTTGCCTCAATTAGATTTCACTAACCTAGATTTCTGCATAAATTACATTAAAGTCAAGCAATCCAAACACACATTGAGCAGCCATCTACGAGGGCTACCCATCTCCTAGAATTTATATATATTGATATTTATGATTCTTTTGATGTCTCACACCATGGGGAGGGTAAAGATACTTTATCACCTTTGTAGATGATTTCTCACGTGAATATATATCTCTTACATAAAAGGACTCATGCAGTAAATGTCACTGAGATAGTTTTTAATGAGGTGAACAGATAATTAGATAGAAAGGTAAATGTATTGAGATCTTATCATGGTGATAGATATTTTAAAAGGCATGATGAGACAAGACATTATCTTGGTCCATTTGAAAAATTCCTTAAAAGTAACAGTATTTGTGTGCCACGTAGGAATGCCAGTGGTAAGTAGATTGCTTCGTCTGAATGTAGAATCGAGCCTAGGACATCGTGGTGTAATTCTCAGTCATCTCCTCGTAGATGACCCAGACTTGGTCCTCATGCTTGGAGAAATAAGAACCACTGCCAGAGGCATTCACCAGGCCCTACAACTCAGGTGTCAGCCCACAAAAGAGGCTTTGAACTAGGTTTGGCTTTGAGATCTCATGGTGGGGACACCTATCAATGAGCTCTCTAAATCTATCCCATGCCTCATGGAACTGCCCGTTCCTGAACATGTGAAGTTGCTTATCATAGATCATGCAGCATTCGTACGACCGAGTGTGTAATACTTGTTTAGATATTCAGCCCTCAACTGCTCCCACGTTGACACGTATCTCCCTAAATGCTTCAGCCAATAGGCTTCTCTATCCATGAGGGAGAATGGAAATGCAATCAATTTAATCGTGTCCTCGTTCACATGTAGATCGTGCACCGTACTACTGTTGATCGGAATCTCGAGGATCGAAAATTAATGATAAATAAAGTCGTTGTTATCCCCAAAAATCCTGTGACAAACAAATAATTTTTTTTATTTTTGCTACTTATTAACCTGTATAGCGGACAGGGTCGAACTCAGGGAGGCTACAACTCCTGAGGGTTATTCAATTAATCAAGAATAAATTAAGAGAAAACGGGAATCTCAAAGGATATCTATCCTTGGTTTTTTGATTTTCTATATTTTTTTGATTTTTTTAATTTTTTTGTATTTTCTGATTTTCAATTTTTAGTAATTTTGATTTTGCAATTTTTTATTTTCAAAAATAATACAGAGCAATATTCACAAGATCAAAAATACGCACACCAACTCTTTTTGTAATTTTTCAATTTATCAAAAATGCTCAGAAAAATTCAGAGAAAATATTTTTGGGTTTTAAAAGTCTTAAATATTTTTAGGAGATTTTTTGGAATTTTCAGATTTTTTTTATTTTTTAAAAAATTCAAATAGTGGGAAAATGTGAAATTGTGCACAGCCTGGAGTAATTTACAGCTTATTAATATTTTAAATGTTTAAAACTCATGGAAATTATTTTTAATATAAACTACAAAGAAATATCTACAATCAGAGACTGAAATCAAGATTTTTGGATTTTTGTAGAATTTTTTATGATTTTTATAAGATTTTTGGTATTTTTCAATTTTTTGGGTTTTAAAAATGATTTAAGAACAAAAATTGGAAAGAAATTAAAAGACACAAAAACACAACTACAATATTTTTGGATTTTTAGGTAAATTTTCGAATTTTATGAATTTTCTAATTTTGGGCAAGCAAAAAGACATTGTTTTTTTATTTTTTAAAGATATCAAAATTCAACAAAATGCTATGAAAAATATAGACAACATTTAGGCACATAGCAGGATCATACACAAATTTTCTTAGATTTTTTGGAACCAAAAAATATTTATTTTAATAGAGAAATCATGCAAATTAAAGTCTGTAAATGAAGGATTGAGGTACAAATATTTATTATTTTATCATTAAATAAATAACAGAAATAAATCGAGGGAAGAAGTTCTAAATTACCCAAGTTATACGTGTGTCGCGTGTGCTAACCTCTAAGTGCAAGGGCGCATTTGTAATTTTAAAAACCTCTGTGGGCTTATGTGTAATTTCACCCCAAATAAAATGTACTTGATTCTGGCAAGGGCTCTTCTGCAAATTTGAAGTCTCTAGGGGCTCAGATGCAATTTCCTCAATTTTTTATTCAAAGCTCTAATTCCTTTTATTCTCTTTTGTTCTTCGTTCACTAGGGCACAAGGGGCAAGGGGCCGCCGCCGCAAGGGGTCGGTGGTGCGGTGGTGTGTGTGGGCTGATGAAGGAGGTTGCACGAGGTGGAGGCGTGCTTCGCGCGCAAGTGTCTTTGATGGTGGTACATCGGCGGCTGCAGCGTGCGCCGATGAGGTCGACAACGAGCGGTGATGATCTGGGCGTCGGGGGTGCTCCTGGCATGGAGGAACATGCGGGGGAGGGTCTGGCGATGAAGGATGTTGATGGAGTTGGGGCACCGCCGATGGAGAAGGATGGAGGTGCGGCCTGCGGTGGCGGAGAATGCAGGTTGGCGGCGGTTGTGGAGCACGCCCAAGCGGTGAAGGGCGATGGCCATGGGAAGGGGGCGGTGGCGCCTGGAGGGCGGCCGCCCGCTTCTCTATTTTTTGTTTTATTTTTTATTATTTTTTTGTAAATTTTATTTTTTGTAAATCAGAAATAGAAACAGAAAAGATAATTTTTTATTCTTTTTTTTTGTAAATCCGAAAAATTAAAAACAGAAAATGATACATTTTTTATTTTTATTTTTATTGTTTTTTTATTTTTTAAGATTATTCATCAAAACCAATGTTAGAGAGAACAAGAAAACAAATAATTTTTTTATTATTTTTTTATTTATTTACAAATAGAAAAATGAACGAGGATCCGACGGAATTGAAAGGAATCGAATCTGATTCTCTGACCACCGTGCGTGGTCGGAGTTGATAGATCGTGAAAGATAGAAATTGAATGCGGAGAGATCAAGAACGTGAGATGAAAAATCGAGTCGAAGCGGATCAAATCGTAATGGATTTTTTTTAAGATCTAGAAAAACAAAATGATGATGGAATTAAAATACGACAAATGAAACTAAGATTAACCTAAGATAAAAAAATGATGGATCTCACCTTAGGAGCAAAAATGACCGTGATCGCCTCGATGAGGCCGACGCGCTGTCATCGGATGGCTCGGAGGCTAGGCACCTTTATTGACATAAATTTCTCTTGGAGATCGAGCTCTTCTCCCAAAAATTGATCCAGTTGGAATGAGGGAGAAGAAGCCATATAAATAGAAAATATGGAGAATGAAATTTGATTTTTTGAATTTTTGGTTGAAGAGATAAGAGAGATGAAAATTGAAATGAGATAAAGATAAAGAGAGATAAAGCTATTTACAAAATTAATTAATTTTTTTAAATTTTTGTCACTTTATTCATTTGAATTAAAAATGTTATTTTTTTATTTTTATGGTGGTTAATTGAGAATAACAACTATTTACATATACTATATACATATATAACAATATATACAAGGGAAAATGAGGAAATTAGCTTTTTGTTTTAAAATTTATTTTTTTTATTTTTATTTTTATTTTAAATAATTATTAAAAAATATTTACAAATATATACAAATACAATATGTACAAAATACATGGGAAAATTGCACAAACCACCCCGGAAAACCAACTTTTAATTCGTAATTCCAAAAATTATGAAAATATAGCCATTTTAAAGATAATTTAATTTAATTTTAAAGAACCTTCTCTCGGGGTTCGGGTCATCTTATATCTATTACATATATACAGTCTTTCTTTTTTTATTTTCTTTTCTTTATTTTTCCTTTCTTTCTTTCTTTATTTATTTTAGGTTAAAATAATATACGAATATATAATATTTACACACAGATGCAAGTTAGTAAGAATATGGAGTTAGTGTTATATATAGGTGTTTTATAAGGGATTTTAAGCTCAAATAAATGAATAGAGATGACGAATCGCAGATTCATCATCCCCCTATTCTTTACCTTTGCTAGTCCCTTAGCAAACACTTATTTGAAAGAATAAGTGAAGAAAAAAGAAAGGGAAAATAAAGAAAGTAGGATAATATTGAGTATTAAACTTATCTTCATAAAATTGTAGTTTGGAGCTTTATCGGACCTTTGGATTATTAGTGTGTCGGAACCTTAACGGGAGATGGATTTAAGACCTAACAGCCTCTAAGTTCCATAGGACTCCTATTCAGGTTTCCTCAACAGTCGGGTCAGAACAAGTCTACATACACCAATTCTTATGACTATGAATCTTTACTTGTACTGTGTAAGTGAGGTATAGCTCCCCATCTCAGAAGTAGCAAAGAAACGGCCTCCCTCAACAAGGTAACTCTAGTTCCCCAGTCTAGCAACTCTTTCCTCGAGGAGCGGAGATATTCCCTTCTAAGTTCAAGTACAACCAGCTCAAGAAGAGGGGATGGAGAAAAGAATGGACAGTAACCAATGTAGCTACCTATCCTTGGATGCATGACCAGTGTATCCAATTCATCTGCTGCAAGCTTAAAAATTTATCTTTGAAGCTCTTATTGATTATTTTTTTATATATCCTTGTATATGCACTCCGACAAGCATTTTATTTTTCAATCAGGCCTATCCACTTTTGGAGATTCTGCATTTTTTCATACTTTTTTAAAAGCATATACAAGATGCAGCATGTACATAAGGAATTTTTCCTCTTGAGCCAATAGACTATCCCTCTTTTGAAGCATTATTGCAACCCCATAGCATCATGTCTTTAGACTTCAACATCGCTAGATCTAGTTGAGACGCACTTCCTTCCCTAGAGGAAGACGAGAGGTTACACCTAAATGTACTACACTCGTATGCTACCCCAAACCAAAAGATTCCGCCTCCTCACTACCTCATCCATGAAGAGCTACGTGTAGAGTGCTTGTCCAAGGTAAGCCACGGTCTGAAGGAATCATGTGTGTGTTGTTAAATTTTCTACTTAGACTAATCAAGATGACATGTGAACATAGTCTTATGGACTCAAAGAATTAAGTCACTAGGACCTGAAAAGCCTTAATTCCATTTCTTATAAGGTTCCTCTGGAATTAAGTGGATTAAGGCCCAACTAAGCTCCATTCTTCAATTTTATTCCAGACATAGTTTAAATGTCAATACTACCCTGAAAAATGCACATGCAAATGCAAGAAAATATGAACAATGCAAAGAAAGTTTTTTTTTTGAAAAAATGATGCACATGTGAAAAGGACACTTTTTTTTGAAATGATTTTCTAATTTTTGAACTTTTTATGGATTTTTTTGAGAAAAATGCAGATGTAAAAGAAAGTTTTTTTTTGAATTATGCAAGTTTTTATTGATTTTTGGTTTTGTAGTTTTTTTAAGGAAAATGGTTAGTAAATATGTATAAGTATATACAAGATTTTTTTTGTTTTTTTTATGTTTTTTGTTTGTTTATTATTTTTTGTTGTTTTTTTGTTTTGTTTTGTTTTTTTTGTGTTTTTGCTTGTTGTTGTTTTTTACACACGTGGATTTTACAAAATTATATTCATAACCTCCTAAATAAACATATTTAAAAGTACGAGTTATGTCTAAAGTATATATACAATATATACGACACCCCCCTATACTTAGCTCAAACTATGTCCTCATAGTGATCAGATAGCAAAAAAGGAAGGCATAACTCATGTTGAGTATAGAAAAGTGAAAAGACTCCTATGATACAACGACTCAAAGAAAAGATAAAAAGAAGAGAAGTTGGTGACCCCCCCGTACTTAGGATCAAGTAATCCTAAGTATAGTAGAGTGTACAAAAGGGGAAAACCGATGAAGAGAATGTACAGACTCAAAAATAAAAAGACACGATATGAACAACATCACCCCCTATACTTAGGGTGGAGTATCCCTAAGTATGGGAAACAACAAGAGTGATGAACAGGACGAATATGAACAACACAAATCATTCACCCCCTTTATACTTAGGATAAAGCACATCCTAAGTATAGCATATATACACACACGGAAAAGGGGTGAATGATAAAACGGGAGAAGAAAGAGTGAAACGAAAGGATATACAAGAGGAGTAGATGTACAAAGGTCAAGAAGGTTGAAAGCGAACCTTCTTGCGGGACCGCTGAGGTATGGATTTGACAAGGTGTAGGTCGATATTGGGATCATCATTAGACATAAATTGAGTAGGATCGACGAAGAATGTATCCTCAGCGGTTTCAGATTGTCCAGGCCTAAACCGATTATTGGAAGTAGTGTGATCATGTTCTGCCTGGGAAGTCTCGCAAACATCAAAGTAAAATGGCTCGAAATCATTATAAGAAAAAGTAGGATCCATTTCATCCTGGTGAGCCTCTACCGGATCATCATCTTTATCAAAAGGTCCAAATTACTTTATAAAAGCAATCAAATCAAATTTGGCCTGATCGATCTCATCTGAATCAGGGTGAATAGGAACGGACTCATCAGTGAAAGTAGTCGAGTCATGTCTGTCCTGTCTAGTCTCAGATTCTGCCTTTCGCTTTAGGGTGTCTATCGTGTAAATTCCGCGGATGTCATCAATGCATCGCCACATACTAGAAGGGGGAACTCCAAGGTCTATGCTTTCCGAGTCTTCCTCCTTGAAGAGGAATTCCTAGATTTCATTATCATCCAACATATAACAAGAATATCTGATATTATCATCGAGGTCAAATTCCTTGGGGTTGTCTAACACGGGCGTGATCTCATGGGATACAGGTCTCTGGTCAGTAGTGGGTGTAGTGATCAACACATCGCTCTCTACATCAGAACGGAAGCGAATCTCTCCTGAACCATAATCAATAATGGCTCCCGCAGAGGCGAGGAAAGGCTGTCCCAGGATGATTGGAGGGTGCTCCACAGGGGTAAAGGCCTCCATGGGCATTACAACAAAATCAGAAGTGAAATTCATGCATGAATAAGAATGACAGTGTTTTCTAGAATGCCCTTCAGCCTCTTGATAGATCCATCAGCAAATTGAACTATCATCCTGGTTATCTTGAGAGGCCCAAGATGAAGAGATTGTACCATAGAGAAGGGTATTATATTGATTGAAGAACCGACATCAAGGAGAGTATTATCACAAGAATAGTCAGATATGGAGCAACTCACAAGAGGTATGGTAGTGTTCCCTTTCTTAAAATGTGGACGGTGAGAGATGGCGTAGGTAGTGGCCATGGTCAATATGTGACGCTCAGATCTTCTCCTCCGCTTTCTCTTCTTGTGTTGAGGAGTAGATAAATCTGTCATGGCCTGTTGAAGTGGGGATTTAATGATCTCATGAAGGGTGGCTACCACTTCAGCTTCAGTCAACATTTTTTTGAATTTTTGGACCTCCTCCATACAAGGGAGGAGATCAGAATCAACATATACACGAAGATTACCGAGAGCAATCTTTATAGTGGCATCCTCGGAGTCAAGGTTGGGACATGTGGTGGATGATAGTGTGGGAAATTGGTTTGGCATGGGTGCCCTCTCCTCCCAAAATGAAACAATAATGTGTCTCCCGGAATCTTTTTGGATTTTTAAATTTTTCTCATTTTTTGTATTTTGGGCGATTATAAGCTCTCATGATTATCCTCTAGTGTATCCATATACTCAAACAATGGAGCAGTGTTCTGTCTCTCATTTATGATAAATAGATTGCTAATCCTCTAATTCATATGCTCCATCATCTGGTTCAGTGTCTCAAGTGTGGAAATCATGAAAGGTGACTCCAAAATCCCGAGGTCAGGTGGGTTGAATGAGGGTGGGTAAAAATCAAAAGTCATCCAATTCCTGAAATAATGGGTGAGGCAGATATGCACAAAAATCAGGAGGAAAGTCCTCCTGGAAAAAAGAAGGTGGATCGTTTGGAGAGTACGAGGTATCCGTGAAGATCGGATTGAAATAACTCCAGTCGACCATCTCTGAAACAAAAGACGTGGATCGGGAGAACACGAGGGTCAAGTCAAAAGCTATGGAGAAAAAGGCATAAATGCACAGAAGGATCGAGTATGCACACAAGAAATCAAATACAATACAAACCCCCAGTTCACCAACTCAACTCAAAGTGAAGACCGTAAAGGTTTGGTCAATTATCTTGTTAATTTTAGAGTTTGGTGAGAATACAATCTATCAGAGCGGTTAGAGCGAGCTGTTAGGAACCCAATGCTCTCAGGAGATTGGTCCGATCCTAAAGTTAGATCTTTCCCATCCAGTATGAATTGAGGACTGTTTACTGGCTACCCAATCAATTCAATCTATTATGGACGTCACAGGCCGCTTTACTGGCTACCGGAGAGATCCTCGCTAGATAACGACTAACCCAAGATAGTAGTCAGAAAAGAGTTCGGGCGTGGTTCTATCCTAGTGTGTGGGTCGCTCTCTTGCTACATACAAACGAAACAATGAGGGGGTTACTCTCCCCAAAACAATGATTTTTCCTTATATTTTTTAGGATCGAGTTTTCTTTAGCAGTCCCGTATTTTAGGCAGTTGTCATTTGGTTAAAATATTTTCAAAGAATCACCTACCGATTGTCCAATTTCCTTTTTAACTTATGTGAGTAAAAATAAGGAAGGAGATCGGAAATGCCAATGCACGATTAAAAACAATGATGCATGCAGGGGCTAGAGATGTGTACCTTGTCGCCAGCACTCTACATGCAAGTGATCCATGTAGAATTGAAATAAACTATCATATATGCAAATGCAAGTGAACCATCCTAGATGATAGCTTCTATTAACGGGCAAGAACAAGTTAATTTGACTAAGTTCAAATTACGCTCTACTCTATAGGTACAGAAATTCTTATTTAGGGTGTTTGGACCTAATTATTTACATGGCTCAAGCAAACTAATTAAAGAAATCAAGAGGAAGATCACGAAATCCACAGGAAATAAAGAAAAACAAAGGCAATGAAAATAAAACCGGTGAGGTCCCCCAAGTACACCGGCACTTGGTGAAACAGACCCCGCAACAAATGAATGTTCGTTTACAAGAGTTCAAACGCTAGAAAAGAAACTCTCTCTCTCTCTTTTTAATTTTTTTCTATTCTTCTTCTCCTCTTCTCACGCTATTATGTGACTTGGTGAAGAATCAAACTGCCTCCACGTCGCTTGGGTGCTTCGGCTCTCCTAGGATCGCCTCCTTCACTCCGCGGGCCCTCGCAAGAAAAAAGAGAATGTGTAAGAAATACAATTATCAAATATGAGAAAGAAAAATGAAACAAATGCAGTGGATATAAACAATGAAGTGAATGGAAAAATGTAAGCAGATATTTACAACCAAGAATAGCAGGTCAAAAGAGAAACCTAACTACCCTTGTCGTGTCTCCCCGGCAACGGCGTCATTTTACTGATCGGAATCTCAAGGATCGGAAATTAATGATAAATAAAGTCATTGTTATCCCCAAAAATCCCGTGACAAACAAACAATATTTTTCTACTTATTAACCTGTATAGCGGACATGGTCGAACTCAGGGATGCTACAAATACCGAGGGTTATTCAATTAATCAAGAATAAATTTAGAGAAAATGGGAATCTCAAAGTATATCTATCCTTGGTTTTTGTGATTTTCTATTTTTTGATTTTTTTGATTTTTTTTATTTCTATTTTTTTATTTTTTGATTTTCAATTTTTTTTTCAAAAATAATACGGAGCAATATTCACAAGATCAAAAACACGCACACCAACTCTTTTTGTAATTTTTCAATTATCAAAATGCTCAGAAAAATTCAGAGAAGATATTTTTGGGTTTTAAAAGTTTTAAAAAGTTTTTGGTAATTTTTGTGGAATTTTTAGATGTTTATGTATTTTTAAAAAAGTTCAAACAGTGAGAAAATATGAAATTGTGCACAACCTGGAGTAATTTGCAACTTAAAAATATTTTAAATGCCTAAAACTCCTGGAAATTATTTTTAGTATAAACTACAAATAAATATCTACAATCAGAGACTCAAATCAAGATTTTTGGATTTTTGTAGAATTCTTTATGATTTTTATAAGATTTTTAATATTTTCATTTTTTTGGATTTTATAAAAAATTTTAAGCATAAAAATTAGATAGAAATTAAAAGACACAAAAACACACCTATAGTATTTTTTTTGGATTTTTTAGACAAATTTTCGAATTTTTATGAATTTTCTAATTTTGGGAAAGCAAAAAGACACTATTTTTTAAAGATATCAAAATTCAACAAAATGCTATGAAAAATTTAGACAATATTTAGGCACATAGTAGGATCATACACAAATTTTCTCAGAATTTTTGGAACCATAAAAACATTTATTTTAATAGAGAAATCATGCAAATTAAAGTCTGTAAATGAAGGACTGAAGTGTAAATATTTATTATTTTATCATTAAATAAATAACAGAAGTAAATAGAGGGAAGAAGTTGTAAATTACCCAAGCTACACGTGTGTCGAGCGTGCTAACCTCTAAGTGCAGGGGCGTATTTGTAATTTTAAAAACCTCCGAGGGCTTGGGTATAATTTTGCCCAAATAAAATTTACTTGATTCTAGAAAGGGCTCTTCTGTAAATTTGAAGTCTCTAGGGGCTTAGATGTAATTTCCTCAATTTTTTATTCAAAGCCATAATTCCTTCTCTTCTCTTTCGTTCTTCGTTCACAACCACTGGGGCGCAAGGGGCAAGGGGCCGTCGCCGCATGGGGTCGGTGGCGCGACGTTATGGAGGGCTGATGAAGGAGGTTGTGTGAGATGGAGGCACGCTTCGCGCGCAGGTGGCTTCAGTGGTGGTACGTCGGCGGCTGTGGCGTGCGCCGATGAGGTCAACGGCGAGCAGTGATGATCTGGGGCGTCGGGGGTGCTCCTAGCGTGGAGGAGCAGGCGGTGGAGCGTCTGACGATAGAGGATGTTGATGGAGTTGGGGCGTCGCTGATGGAGAAGGATGGAGGTGCGGCCTGCGGTGAAAAGGAGCGGCGGAGAACGCAGGTTGGTGGCGTTTGTGGAGCGTGCCCAGGCGGTGAAAGGCGATGGCTGTGGGGAGGGGGAGGGGGTTGCCCGCTTCTCTCTTTTTTATTTTATTTTTTATTACTTTTTTTGTAAATTTTATTTTTTTTGTAAATCATAAATAGAAATAGAAAAGATAGTTTTTATTCTTTTTTAATAAGAAAAATTAAAAATAGAAAATGAAAAAAAATATATTTTTATTGTTTTTTTATTTTTTAAGATTATCCTGCAAAATCAATGTTAGAGAGAACAAGAAAAAAAAATAAATTTTTTATTATTTTTTTATTTATTTACAAATAGAAAAATGAACGAGTATCCGACGAAATTGAAAGGATTCGAATCTGATTCTCCGACCACCATGTGTGGTCGAAGTTGACAGATCGTGAAAGATAGAAATTGAATGCGGAGAGATCAAGAACGTGGGATGAAAAATCCAGTCGAAGCGAATTAAATCATGATAGAATTTTTTTAAGATCTAGAAAAATAAAATGATGTTGGAATTAAAATGCGACAAATGAAACTAAGATTAACCTAAGATAAAAAAACGATGGATCTCACCTTAGGAGCGAAAATGATCGTGATCGCCTCGACGAGGCGGATGCGCTGTCACCGGACGGCTCGAAGGCTTGGCTCCTTTCTCGAAGAAAATTTCTCTCGGAGATCAGGCTCCTCTCCTAAAGATTGATCCTGTTGGAATGAGGGAGAAGGATCCATATAAATAGAAAAGAAGGAGAATGAAATTTGAATTTTTGAATTTTTGGTTGAAGAGATAAGAGAGATGAAAACTGAAATGAGATAAAGATAAAGAGAGATAAAGCTATTTACAAAATTAATTAATTTTTTTAAATTTTTGTCGCTTTATTCATTTGAATTAAAAATGTTATTTTTTTATTTTTATGGTGGTTAATTGAGAATAGCAACTATTTACATATAATATATACTTACATAACAATATATACAAGGGTAAATGAGGAAATTAGCTTTTTATTTAAAAAAAAATAATTTTTTTATCTTTTGTTTTATTTTAAATAATTAGTAAAAGATATTTACAAATATGTACAATTATAATATGTACAAAATACATAGGAAAATTGCACAAACCACCCCAGAAAACCAACTTTTTATTCGTAACTCCAAAAATTATAAAAATACAACCATTTTAAAGATAATTTAATTTAGAACATAATGAAATTGAGTTTGATTCAATTTGAATTCATATGGAGCGAAATTGATCTTTCAATTAGTGCTTAGTGGCTTTTTCCAAGTGTGGTTGCTTTTATTGTGTACATGATTTAATTGTGTAATTATTTTTATTAATTAGAACACATTTTTATTTACAACTTTGGTTTTAAAGTTATTTGATTTGAGGTCAATTAATGTACAAATAAATTAGTGTCAGTTTTATACAGATATACACAAAATAAGTGAGAAGTATTTACAACAACACACACACACACATTTTTTGGATTTTCTAATTGAGGGCCCTATCTCCCCCTACTTTATTCCTGGTCGATCAGATCAAGTCTTGACCTTCTCGGGGTTCGGGTCAGCCTGTATCTATTACATATATACAGTTTTTCTTTTTTTTATTTTCTTTAGTTTATTTTTCCTTTCTTTCTTTCTTTATTTATTTTAGGTTAAAATAATATACAAATATACAATATTTACACACAGATGCAAGTTAGTAAGAATATGGAGTTAGTGTTATATACATGTGTTTTATAAGGGATTTTAAGCTAAAATAAATGAATAAAGATGACGAATCGTAGATTCATCAACTATAGATAAGCTCAAACTCTTTTAGGTGCAGATGCGGCTCCTCCATAGATAGCCCATGAAACTTGGGCAGCAAATGGATTCTCTGTGGTCGGAGCTCAAATTTTCCATGTATGACAGGGAGACGAATCCATCGATGTGTATTTGTAGCTCCAAGGTTGTAGAGCTGCTTCATCGTGCGGTTCGGATCTAGTGGAGGTCTCTCTGCTCCATTTTGTTCACCAGCCTCAGCTCCTGGGATCTCAACATCAGGGGTCTCTCTCTGGGCTCTCAGTTGTATCAGCTCTGCCCGGACGTCGTTCATCAGTCTCCCATGTTCTCTTATCTAACTCTGCATCTGCTCAAGGGATGTTAGAAGACCATTGTTGATCATTTCCATATCTATTACTACCGAAGTAGTTTTTGGTTGTAGCGGTCCTTCCCGGCCATGTCTTCTGGAAAGGGGAAAGAATCTAGATTAGGTTCTGCCAGGTTGATGTGCAAATGTAGTTGAAAAGAGGGTTCTCTCAAACCGAGGGTGATGATGATAAAGACTGACATGAAGAAGGCGAGGGAAGATATATTCCAGGGTTGGAGTCACGCCTAGAGGAAGAAATGCGATGAGACTTCAGTTTGGGAAGAGAGACATCCCGAACCGACCTAGATGGTTGGGCAGGTACTCGAGAGAGCGGATTGATCAGATTCGACCAAAGTGATCTCCTACTCATCATCTTGATAAGACAGATGATCTGATTGATTAGAGATCTGAAAGATACAGAACTTACACTGCAAAAATCAAACGCAAAGCAAACCTAGATTTCACCAACTCAACCCGGTGATGATCGTAATAGTTTGGTCGTTAGTCTTTTTGATTTTAGGGTTAATTGGCAAAGCAAGTCTTCTTACAGATTACGCGAGCTGATAGGTGCCCGAACTTCCAGGAAGACTGCCCCGGGTTCTTATAAAGAATCACATATTCTCATCCAGTATGGGAGTAAGTAACAGCTATTTTCTGGCAACCCATTTGCTTGAGGACGAAGCCTTACACAGTGTCCTCTAAACCTCCCACTCTGCTAAGAAAACTCGAACCATTTCTGACTGAAGAGTAGAGTAATTACATGTATGAAATTAGTAGTATTCCAAAAAAAATCAAGCTTTGGCTCTAGCCTTGTATGTCATCTCTCACTCACAAATCTGGAGAGTACCTATCAAACATTCACTGGGGATTGCTCTCCCGAAAGATGTGAAGTCCATTACATTTATTTTAGGGTCAGATAAAATTGGCAGTCCCTGTTTTATTTTTTAGGTGATCACTTTTTTGAATCTTTTCAATAAAACGTCTAATGATTTTCTTTTTATTTTCGACCTAGGTGACAAGCATACAACTAGGTTGTACATCCTAATCTACCTACGGAGGCGTAGACAAAGAAAATCAAACAATCCTAAACAAGCACCTAGCCTCGGAAAAGCCACAGAAAATGTCGGTAAATCACAATGAGAAAGCCACGATGGGTGCCTACTCCCCCAAGTGCAGACAGTCAGTGAAACAGACCTCGAGAAGAAGAGAGGGAGGCACAAGTCGGGATGCCCTTACGGGGCCCCTTCTAAAAAATAGAAAAACAAGCAAGTGCCTTTAATTTTATTTTTACAAAGGTTAATACAAAAGTAAAATTGTGTTGGCTTTCTGGTTCTCAATTGTGCAACTCGAAATCTGTGCTGCACAAATCAGAAATAAAAGGCCATGAAGTGAGAAAAATAAGATGGCAAAAAAGGAAAAATGAGAAAACCTTAAACCTAAGGTCTCTACAGTTTACCCTAGCGTTGCCTCCCCGGTAACGGCGCCTTCGGAAAAACACACATGATCTAGAAATTAACAAGATCGGTGTATCAACTAGGTGGATTTTACCAGAAATTTTTTTATATATATAGACTCCTAAACTTAGTTGTATAGTGAAAGTACGGGAGTGTCGAACTCAGGGAGGCAAACTATTGAAAAGTATGGTAAAACTATAGAAAATTAAGGTTTTATGGTCTTCCTAATTTTTATTTGTTTTAAGTAATTTTCTGGATTTTTATTTGATTTTTGTGAATTTCATATTATTTTTATTATTTTAATATACCTATGAAAGATTATAGGGACAAATTTTATAATTTTTATTTCGTTTTTATTTTATATATGTTTTTAAGAATTTTCTTATTATTTTTTTATTTAATTTTTGAAAAAGGTTTTATTATTTTTATTTGGTTTAATGTTGAAGACTATATTTGTATTGAAAATAGATTTTTGTTTTTGAATTTTAGGATGAAAGTATTTTTATTTTATTTTTATTGAAAAGTGAATGAAATTATCTTTAAAATGATAGGTTGTGCGTATTTTTGTGATTTTTATTTATTTATTTATGATTATTACAAGTTTTTTATGTATTTGGATTTTTAATTGTTTTAAATATGCCATTTTTTATTTTTGGGTTTGTGTGAAAAATACAGTAAAATATAATAGAAGTAATTTTTATTAGATTTTAGTGGTGTCTTTATATTTTTTATGTATTTTGAAAGTGAGTTATATATTGTTTTAGCATTTAAAAGATTTATTAAAAATATAAAATATTTTTTATTATTCAAAACTTATTTAATATTTTATATAGTATAGGGTATTTTTATGTATTTTTATTATATTTTATATGTCGTATTTTATGGATTATGTATTATAAAAGTATATGATTTATATACAATGTAAGGGGTATGGGTGTAATAATCTGGAAATATTAGGTACGCGTGCGAAGAATGCAGAAATGGATGGCTTTCATGCAAAATTTCCAGTGCACATGAGTTGTCCACGTGATTCCTTCAGCACCAAGATCTGTTCGTGGATTCAGGAAAGGTGGAGGGCTTCCATGCAAAAATTATGCGGACACACGTGTCAAGCACGTGACTGCAGCTTGACCTAGATCTGTGCGCAAATAGCAAAATCTTTGGGGGTTAGTATGCAAAAAAGCACAAAAATATATGTTTCTCACATGTCGTGCATGTGAGGTGCTAAGCGGTGGGGCAATGTCGCTTTAAAGGCTGACGCGTGGCATGTTATCGCCCCTTAAATTGGTTTCGATCCTGCAGTTGAGGATTGATCTGAAATGGACGTGTGGCTGGCTTAGGAGTGTCAGATCCAAGTCCAATCATGTGGCTGTAAATGGATCTGGAGATGGAAAGTGTTCTTCCCCTTTGCGAAAAAGGTGACGATTCTTCGATGCGCGGTAGAGATGCTCCAATGGCTCGAGGCAGACGATGTGATTCGCATGAATAGTTCTAGATGATTTACAGGTGTTCTCCAATGACAGTCAGAGGTGCAGTGGCGACGGTGGTTGCTTTGATCGGTGTATCAACATTGAAGCTTCGTGTGGTGTTCCTTGAAACGATTTAGATCCGATGGTTCACCTCCAGATGAGGCTTGTTCTTTGAGGTCCTGCAAGGATTTCAGATGACTCGAGCACAATGCTCATTCCAAATTGCAAACAGAAAAAGCATGAGTGGACGGGTGATCCAGAAAGGGATCGGATCTCATATCTGAAGGGTTTGAGATGGTCAGCAGTGGACGAAGATGGAGAATCAGAGATGATCAGAATGGAATGATCGAAGGCAGATGGGTTGGACTCAAATCAGAAGTAAACGAGAGGGAGTGAGAGGAGAAGAGAAGCGAGGTGTCTAACCTGGATAGAAGTGGAACACGTAGGATGAAAGTTGCATATGGTCGATCACCTGGGACAGGGGTTATAGCCTCAACACACGACGAGGGCGGAGGCTTATGCAAGATGGACCGGGGATACGACATCAGCGCGGATCGTGCCGCTCCTCCTCCCTCGCTTGCTGCTTGACCGCACAACAGCCAGATGACGGTCACTCCTTTCTCTTATGCATAGGAACTCTGGAACAAAGGGATGGTAATGGTGGATGCGGAGGCTGAAGGGGGTCCTAGGGTTTATATATAATAGGTGGAGTGGAGAGTACGCAAACCGGTGCAGTCATCAGCGTCGGATGACGGCACCACGATAGTTGGGCCAACGGCCGGCTGTTGAGGCGTTGGCAGCGAGGAGAGGAGGGGCGACAGGCACAAGAAGAAGGGAGAAGACGATGGGGGAAGAAGAAAAGGGAGGAGAAAGAAAAGAAGTGGAAGAAAAAAATAAATGATTAATTAATAATTAAATTAATTAAGAAATAAATATTTATATAATTAGATAAATAATTAAATTATTAAATAGTTAAATATAATTGAATATATAATTAATTAAATAACTTAATAAATAATAAATAGTAATTAAATATATAAATATATGAATAAATAAATAATTAGGCATATCTAAAAAAATAAATAAATTTTATTTAATTTATTATTATAATATTAATAAAGTATATAAATATAAGGGACGATATATTAAATAGTCCAATATGCTTCAAAATCCACATTTTGTATATTAACTCTGAATTTAGCAAAATCAGTGTCATTTGGTAGATAAATAAATAAAACGAAATTTAAACTGACTTTGCCCAATTTAGAGTCCACATGGCCGAGTTATGAGGTCCGGAAAATTTAGGTCACGGCTTCGTGGCTTCAGGATTTATCAGTATTTTGACTTAAATTATATTTTTATATTTTTCTAATGATTTTTAGAAGCATTTTGGAAAAGAAATTAAGTTATACAGAGTTACGGATAATTTAGAAAATCGGGAAGTTTTTTTTACATATAGTACATATAGACAATGGGTCCAAACGTCAAAACTCACGCATTTTTTGTAATATATTTTTTAATATTTTTAATAAATAGTATTATTTATAAAACAAAGTTTAAAAGTGAGTTTGGTCAATTTGGAGTTTTATATAAATAGTTATGAACCTCGTAAGTCGGCTTTTGCGGTTCATCGTAATTAATTATTTTTATATTGAATATTTTTTCTGATATTTTTATAAATAATTTATATTTTTATAAAAAACTTTTGTAAAGAAAGTATTTTAATTTGAACTTTTCTTGATGATAAATAAATTAGGTGAAATATTTACAATGTGAAAATGTGTTTACGTATAATTATGGTCTCGATTTTCTGACATTTTTATATATTATGATCCTTATCCCCTCCTACTTATTTATTTTGTCGACCAAGTCAATATTGACCCGGTCTCAGGGTTAGGATCGGTCTGTATATTTTACATACATCCTTCTTTTTCTTTTATTTTTCATTTTTCTCTTTAGTATTTTATTTTGAATAAAATAAGTGTTAAATATATAATATTAATAAATATGGTTAGATTGTTAATTAGTGAGTATTTACATGCATTTTACCATGGATTTTAATCAAAATGAAAGAATAAAAGCAATGGATCATAGATTCATCATTGCCAAGGTGCTAAGACTTTACTGTGATAATGTCAAAATTATATTCTTATTAAGTACTCTAAGGGCGCAAAGCATATTGAGTTTAACTACTTGTCGGAAAGGAGGAAGCTCATAAACAAAGTGTGTCAATAGAGCACATCAGTAATAATTTAAAAATAACATGGTTTAGAACCTGAAAATTTTGTTGACGATGTGATGAATTCTCATTCATCACTCTTTATTCTTTTATTTTAGCAAAAAACCTGTGCAAAACACCATGTATATATGTGTAAATAGAATAAATTACCAAAATGCATGCATTGTGTAAATAGCAATAATTAGCATGTTTTTGTGCATACATAAAAGAATAAAGAAATAAAATAAAAAGAGGGAAATATTTAGAATAAATATTGAGTGATCTAATCCCAAGGGAGGGCTCAGCATTGGCCTGACCACAAAAGAATCCAAGTAGAGAGAGATAAGGTCAATCATACTTGTACATAACCCTATGTATATAAATAATTTTATTTTCCTCTAAATAAAAATAAAAATGTGTTTTTGTTAATTTGTACATATTTATAAAAATAAAATAAAAATCATAAAAATAAAAATAATAATAGTAATAATCATTTTCCACCTTGTATATATACCATGTACATATGTATATAAACCTATTTATTTAACTCATGTAAATAAATCATAAAAATAAAAAAATACATTTTTATTCCAAATTTTATGTTGTAAATAAAAAAACTATAAAATTGGAATATTTGTACAAAAATAAACAATTAAAAATAAAAATAAAAAATCCATTTGTAAATATACCTATATATAATAATAATATAATGTAAATACCTAATTTATTTTTTAAAAAAATTAATTAAAAATCACTAAAAATACATTGAAAATAAAAAAACATTTTCCATTTTGAAAACTTTTCAAAATAAAACCATTTACTAATTTTAATTGAATTTTCAAATATTTAATAAATGGAGGCTTCTGATTGGTCCACGGGGGATGTTGACCCCCGGTCAACTCCCCGCCCCCCCCCCAACCACTCGACGCGGATCCCTTCTCCCCGACCCGATTTCTCATAATTTTTGCGAGCTGATCCCCCTCCCATTTCCTGAAACCCCATGCTCCATTTCTAGCATGGCGATCCGAGACCCTCGCCCACTGATCATCTTAGGGATCCGTGCTTCGCCGAACCCTGCCCGACTCCATTTAGCCGGACCCTTTCCACTATTTAGCTGAGCTCCGGCCGCAATTTCAATCCATCTTTGGCCTCCGTCTTCCATCCCAGGACCTCCATTACCCTCCTTAGAGTGACAGCTATTCGAGGGAAGTGTCGCGGCGAGGAGGAGGCGGTCCCAGCCATTGATCCGGTGACTTGCGCTGCCTGCTCCACCACCGAGCGAGCCCAGCCTCTAACCCGACGAGCCATCGAGGCGACGACCCCAGGAGCTTCCATAGCCCCAGCCCAGTCGATTGCATCCACCAGGTACCTTCGATTTCCCCTAGGTTAGGTTAATTTCCATCTTCGCCCAAATCGCGCCGCCAGCTTCGCCGGTAGATTCAAGCTGATCTGGTCACCCTTCCGATCATCCGAATCGACCATCGCCTTCACGATACTACTCTCCCCCTTCTACGTCCCTCCGATCACCTTGGTTCGCCCTGGAACCAAGGCTCGGGCCTCCATCGTCGTCGCCTCGCCGGAGTCCTCCGTTCCGACCCATCTGACCACCCATTTCACCCACTGACGGGTTGAGGTACCTTGCCCTCGACCCAGGAGCCTTTCTGTGCAATTTACAGGTTGAAAGGGGCCCATCTGGAGGTCCGAACATCTAGGCACAGGAGCTTCGCACCTCCTTCGTCGCCGGAGCTCTCCGGAGCTTCCCGGCTTCATTGGAGGTACCCACCAGTTGCAGAAGAGTCCGAGCATCCTTCTACACATCTCAGCAGCCCAGGAGGAGGTCCAGCACGCACGGATTGAGCCGGCAAACTTCACCGGAGTCGAGTTCTTCCAGGACCTCCAGCTACCGTCCGATTAGCCATTCCCTCCAATTTTGATCCGGACCGTTCATCCTCGAGAGACATCCACCGTCCGATCCATCAGGGCTTTGATCCGGACCGATCATCGACGAAGCGGTATCCACGCACATCAGCCGTTGGATCTCCATGTGGCGCGCCTCGTTCGTCTGATCTTAATAAGAGGGTAATTTGCACTTAGGCCCCTCCTCTTTTAACATTTACTATTTAGTCTTGTAAATATTTGTCGTAGTTGTTTTTATTTTGGATATTTTGCACATTGGTCCTCGATGTTTATGTTATTTGCATTTTAATCCCTGCCTATGTGAGACACGTGCTTCGTCACGTGCTATTTTGGATATTTTGCATGTATGGGCTTGGGGTTTGTTTCTGTTATGGAATGAAATTTAGTTTCTGAAAATTGCATTTATATCCTTGTGCGTGGTTTTTATTAAACATGTGCGGATTGTTTGGGAATTTTGCATTTTGAACACCAAGGTTTTTGCACGTGTTACAATTAGGCCCCTGGAACTATGTTTTCTTACATTTAGGTCCCTGTGTGATGTAGCACTTTTATTTGTTGGATAAAATAGAAAATAAACTCCAAATTAGCTGAAAATTGGATACGTGGCTCCTACCACTATGTAAAAATTTTCCTGATTTTTTGGGACATTTTTTAGGCTTTTTGGTGTTTTAAAAAATCAAAAACACGTATTTTTGTTAATGTCTGAAAAAGAAAATCAAAGAAAAATATAAAAAACTTTTCTAAAAATTCTAAAAAAATGAGGGATTGTTATTTTAATGGTTTTCTAGCTTCTGTCCAATTTTGGTGTTATTCGGATTTATAAAACCCATAACATTGAAAACCCCTAAAAATCTTACAAAAATCATTAAAAATTATATAAAATTCAAAAAAATGCAAACTTTTTTCTTTTTTGTATTTATAATTCATAAAAATTATCTTCAAATTTTTATAGACCAATTATATATTTTTATTAGTGTTTCAAGTCTGGCTGCATAGTGACCCCATGTTTTCCTTCTTTTTGATTTTTATAAAATCGTACAAAAAATAAAAAAACTGAAAAATTCACCAAAAACATTAAAAACATAAAAAGCACAAAAATAATTTTATTTGAATTTTCTGTGCATTTTTGAGTGCTTAAATAAATTGTTGTTGTTGCTTGTTTATACCTTTTCTTATCTTTTTCCTTATAATTAAAAACACAAAAAATTAAAAATAACTAAAATCCACCAAAAATATTTTCTCTTTATTTTATTCTTTTTGACTACTTCGTAGGCCGTCTCGGCCAACTCGTGCTCCCTGAGTCCGACCTTGGTCGCTATACCAGGTTAATAAACTAGCGAGGACCGTTTTTTGATTTTCTTGTTTTATCTTCTGCTTTGGTGGTTCTACATTTTTCTTGTTGATCGATTCTCTCGATCCGGGTCGCAACGACCCGAGAGTGACCTCTACCTTACCCGGATCTTAGTTTCACGAATTTTCGATTAGCCAGAATGGCGCCGTTGCTGGGGAGCACGGCTTAGTAGTCTTCATTTTTTATTTTTTATTTTTATTCGGTTTTGTTTTCGCGGCTTTGTCCACGGCTTTTCGGTTTATCCGCAGCTTTTCGCGGCTTTTTGTTTTTCTCTGTTTACTTTTATTTCCTTTTATTTTTATTTTTGTTTTTGTTTGTTTGTTTGTCTTTATTTTCACTTATGCATATAGTGTTATTTTATTTTTATTGCTTGTCTTTTATTTTTATAATAATTGTTTCTGATACACCTCTGTTTGACTTTTTGCGAGGGCCCGAGGACCTAGACGGCTCTTCTCGAAGAGCCGACGCAACCACGGGAGTTGGAGGTGGCTCTCTTCTCTACGGAGCCGCAGGAGGATGCAAAAAGCCGAGTAGGAGTGCGGGAGCCGCGGAATAGCCGCGGAGATAGTTTAGATTAGCTTAGTTTTCTTTTCAGCATATATTCTATTATTGTAATAATACACGACTAGACACTTGGGTGATATCGGGGTCTGTTTCGCCGAGCACCTGTGTGCTCGGGGGACCTCACCACGGTTTTCGCCGGTTTTGTTTTCTAACTGTTTATTTACTGCTTATTTGATTTTCGCGGTTTTTGGCCTTAGCTTAGGATTTTCTGTGATTGCGCCGTAATAATTAGGGTCCACACACTTAATTATCTGCCTGTACCTATTAGATCGTAATTGGAGCTAAATAAAATTAATAAAGAAAAGGCTAATCTGGTCACTTGAGGGGACCCGAGCCGCTAAAGGTCATATACAGCGCTGGCAGGACCTGTTGTGGCGGGCACTGATCGGCATCCGAGACTGGACACCGACCCCTCCTGTTGACCAATTAGTCATCGGTTCTTTACGTGTAGAAATTGCTTCTTCTAAGGCCGATTCTCGTGCATCATATAGGTAGTTTATTTTGCATGTAGACTGCTGGAGTCAGGTACGCATTTCTTACTCTACATGCATCATTTATTTCTCGCACATCGGCTTTTTCGTCTTCTCCCCCCTGTTTTTGGACTTTAAATAATCAAGAGAATCGAAAAATTCATTAGGCATTATTTGCTTGAAAAATACCTAAAAAAACTAAAACTATAAAATTTAGGACTGTTAAACAAACTCGACCCTAAAAGACACCTCACCTAAAAATCTGTCTTGGGGAGAGCAACCCCCTCATTGTCTGGTTTGGATGCGCGAGAGAGTGACCCGCACACTAGGCTAGAGCCATATCCGAGCCTCGATCAGACTACCGACCTTTTATATGGGACAGTCTGGTAGGCGGATTGGATTCCTATCAAGTCACTTAACCGCTCTGATATCCTGACATGATCAACTAAATAAAATTGACAAGATAATTGACCGAGCTCTTACTGTCTTCAGCTTAACGTGGAGTAGGTGAACCCGGGGTTTATTTGCTCATCTTATTTGTTTTCCAGATCTCATCCGCCCGACTCGCCGGATCAAGATGATGGGCAGGAGATCTCTTAGGCAGCCTCTGGCTGCATCGCTTTTTAGCACTCCAGCCCGTTCATCTAGGTTGGTTCGTGAGAGCCGAGACCCACTCTCCGAACCCGAGTTTGATTCCACCTTGTTCCCCCTTGACCACCCTTCTACCTATCCCGAGATGCCAGTGCCAGATGCGAGACAGCAGACAGATTTATTGGCACCTGATTTGGGTTTTTTGCCTTTGCAAAGACCATGGCCGGCAGCAGCGATGACCGCACTGGAGGTCCCCGAGCAGAGCAGACCTACATCCTGGACCAGGATGCGATCAACACCACTCTAATAGCCTCCCTTGAGACGATGCAGCAGCAGATCATGGATCAGGGGGCTTTCATGATCAAGATGAGGAGAGAGATGGTGTAAATGAGAGCCGACCGCGAGCAGCAGAGAGCCGGAGGAGGCGGGCCAGAGATACCCGATCGACTCGATGAGCCAGCCCAGCAGGCAGCAGCAGCCGCACTAGGAGCCAGACCGATGCGGGAGTTGCACAACCCCGGATCGACACTGATGCACCGGTGGGTGGTTCTTCCGGCTATCATGGGGGACTTCAAGTTCCCCTCAAACACACTTCATCTCCTACCCTGCTTCCACAGGCTCGCCACTGAGGAGCCCCATCTACATCTTCGGGAGTTTGAGATGATCTGTAGTACAGTCCACAATTATTAGGTGGACGAGGACACCATCAGGATGATTGCTTTTCCTTTCTCCCTGGCAGACAGAGCAGCCAACTGGTTGAAGCACTTAGGAAGATTCGTATACACCTGGGAGCAGCTCCGCATCGAGTACTTGAACAAGTACTATCCACTCGGGCGGACCAATGCAGCGAGCGCCCTGATCAGCAACTTCTCCATGCTCCCCAACGAGCAGTTTCACGAGGCATGGGAGAGGTTCCGAGAGCTCACCAACAAATGCTCGCACCACGACATCACGAAGCCAAACCTAGTTCAGAGCTTCTTTTGCGGGTTGACACTAGAGCTGCATGGCCTAGTGAACACTTCTTGTGGTGGTTCCTACTTCGCCAAGGATGAGGATCAGGTCTGGGCCATCTACAAGGAGATGGCCGAGAACTATACAGTTATGTCCCAGACCCGAATCTACACTCAGGGACGCCCACAGCCACAGACCATGCAGTACCAGAGGTAGCACAGGTCGATGCCAGTCCTTCCACTTCGTCCGCGGCAGCTGCACAGGACGAGTCCACAGCCGCAGACATAGGCATCATCAGCGAGAAGTTGGACCGGATCGAGTTGATAGAGAAGAAGCAGTGCAAGAGCATATCTCAGATGGATCAGATGGCACATATGCTGAGTGACTTGAAGACACAGCTCATGTGTCTCCAGGAGGCACAGACGGCTTCTCGGTCCCGTCTTCAGTCACGAGGAGATCCAAGCAGCAGTGGTAGCTCGTCTCAGCGCTCCAATCAGTCTAGACAGGTTCACCTTGTACAGGCGGAGCCGTACCAGCAGCCACAGTCGTACTACCAGTCACCACCATCCCCAGACACTCAGATGGTGGTCTACCAGCCGGATCAGCCCTTGGCAGTACTCCCGCCACCTCCCTACGAGCCGGAGCCGTTGATGGATGTCAACGGGATTTGGTACGACCGACCCCAGCCCGGTGTCCGATGAGACCATCCCGGATTCCGCTGGTCGGTCGGAGGCACCAGCTCCCAACAGCAGCCTCCAGTTCAGGTTGGCCAGTACGGCCATCAGCGAGAGCAGCACCAGCAGCCCCAGCCCCCAGTTCACCACCAGCAGCAGTCACCCCAGCACCACCAGCAGTATGGTCCTCATCCCTATAAGCAGGGACAGTCTTGGAGGCGAGAGCAGCCTCAGCAGTATCATCCACAATAATACCCCTCTCACCCGCACCAGCAGCAGCAGCCTCACTACCAGCAAGGGCACCCGTCAGGTTCTCATGGGCCAGCCTATGAGAAACCTGCCTTAGATGACCTAGCCCGCCTCATGATAGAGCAGCAGGCTACCTTTAGACGGGAGATGGATGAGTTCCGCCAGGAGATGCGGGAGATTGTGAGAGGGAAGGTCGCCATCCCTGCCCAGATTGAGCCGAACCCGAACACTCTGAAGAGGAAGTCTGAGCAGGTAGAGTTCACTGAGATTACCACTCCTAGTGCTTCACTTGGTGATATGTTTGCATACATGTTTGATGTTGATTTTATTACACTTAGGAGCGGTAGGATGCCAGCAGGCGGCGCCTCATCTGAGCGACGATCCCATACCACTTCCAGAGCGCCAGGCAAGGAGGAGCGCAGTACTGATGTCGCGAGAGATGATGACGGTGGTGTTGATGCCACCATGGATGTTGATCTAGCCGACAGTACTGAGGCCGTCACTTCACTAGTTGGAGGAGGTGGTACTTACGCCACCACAGTTGCCGAGTCAGAGCGCGGTATTGATGCCGTGAGTCCACATGCCGAGGGTGGTACTGAGGCCACTATTCCCAGTTCTTCTAGTCATGTTTTCTTTCCGTCTGTACATGTATCGCAGGATGTTTCTGGAAATAAAGGAAAGGGTTTGTTATTTTCGGATCCACATGTGTTGATTGATGATGTTTGTGTGGATTCTGCTATTCATGAGCATGCCAGACCCTCTCCTAGTCCTTCATCTGAGAAGGACCATGTGATCCGCTTTCCACGAGCACTCCATATGGCAAAGGGGAAGAAAACATAAAATCAGAAAAAGAATCACCACATAGAGTTCAGCCAGCATATGATCGATAGATTCCATATCCAGCTGACTCTTCAGGAGGCCTTGGAGCACATCCCTCTACTCCAGAGATCACTTAGAGACAGGACCACAGTTAGGAGGAAGAGGAGGAACCATCAGTCTGAGATCCATGTGCATACTCGAGCCACTTGTTTCGCGATACAGAACCGTCTGCCAGCCAAGAGGCCAGATGCAGGAGCCCCATATGTCAGATGCCACATCCATGAGTAGAGGTTCGACGGCACTCTATTAGACAGTGGTTCTTCGATCAACCTACTTCCGGTAGCCCTTCTCGACCGCTTCGAGTTGGGCACTCTACGACAGAGCAGGACGGTCCTTCAGTTTGCTGATCGACCTGTCAAGAGGCCGAAGGGGTTGCTGAAGGACGTTGTCGTCACGATTCAAGGCCTAAAATTCCCCGTGGACTTCATCGTGTTGGACATGGAGATCCCTGAGTCTGTGACCGATACCCCCATCATTTTAGGACGCCCGTTCTTGGCCACAGCCAAGGCAGTGTCCGACCATGATAGCGGGAAGGTGTACTTTCGCGTCGAGGGTGAGAGTATACAAATAGAGACGGTCGAGGAAACTAGAGCCAGAGATTCAGCTTGCTCAGAGCCGACTTCCGATTCAGAGCAGATGACAGAGGCAGGGCGAGACATCCACTAGGACTGCGATTTTCTGATTACAGATGATGAGGCAGTGATGAATCTCAAATTCACCACTCTTAGTCTCATTAATTAAGATCAAATCCCTCAAAATCAACTGCATTTCTTCATTTATTTCGCATAATTAGCATTTATGCATGATTTCATAAGAATTGCATTTTAGCATTAATTTCTGCATAAAAAAAGAAGCCAAAAATCCAAGCCAAAAATAACCTGTAAATAGCCTAACTTCCCCTATTTTTAACTCCTCCATGCTGACACCGCATAACCCAAAACCACCTCCACTGTGTACACATCACTAACAATAATAAATGAAAAATACAAAAAAATCACTAACCCTGTTGAGTGGACCAAAAACCCAAACCCTAGTTTCAGGATTTTTGGACTAAAAGCCCTATATCTTCCCCACCAATGTCCGATTTGATCCTACTCACTTTTGAACTAATACACATTCAATTACCTTCAAAACAAGACCATGTTCAAGTGAATCGGAGCTCGTATGTGAAAGTTGGGTTTTGGGCCTCTTTTGTACATTGTATATTTTCGCGGTTTTCTGACCTTGTATTACATGCATAAATTTTCTTAATTTATAAAAATCCAAAAAAAATAGATTTAGATGTATTTTATTTATCTTTTATTTTCCATATTTTTATGTATTTTTATCTTGTTTAAAAATGACAAAAAAAATAGAAAACCCAAAAATCAAGGTATTCTATGTACATGGGATACCCCAAAAATTCACATTTTACATTTGACCGATTTTGGCTTTGATGTCTTCATGAAAGTTGTAGATCTCGTCGAGACGAGCATTTTTTGTGAAGGAACTTTTTCAATCCGAGGTCATTTGCTATTTCTTTCTGATTTTACAAGAGAATTTTTCTTCGATTTTTCTGGTGCTGACACGTGGCAGCCCCAGAGGCCGCCACGTGTCAGTTATTTTTGGGGTTTTTAGTATTCGATTTTTCCTAAAAAAAATTAAATTAATAAAAACCACGCATGTGCGTGGCTCGTGCCACCCAGGCACGTGCTCTGCACGTGCGGTGTCCCAACTCCTCCCACGCCAGCGCCACGTGGCCCATCCACGGCCGTTCGATCAGCGGCCGATCGAACGGCCGCTGGACATCGTCTCCAACCGCATCCCCCGATTTCTCCGCACCGGCCCTCCATTATCCCTCCGCCATAACCTCCGCGCCGCCGCCTCGAAACCACCGCACCTCTAACGCCCTTATCCTGTCAACCCTGCCAACAACCAACGGACCCCGCTATCTTCGCAACCACCAGCTGCCTGCCTCTCTCTATAAAAGAACCCCGGCGACCCCCCCAGACCTACATCGGCCGACCTCCGCCCTAAAGGTCCCTTCGAGGTGGTGACAACCCTCTAACCCGGCAAGATCCGAGCTCCTTGAGCTCGTCGCAGCGCTTCTCCGAGCCTACCCTCGCTCCGGCCCCCCGTCGTCGTCGAGCCCCTTAACCCTTTCCAGGTAATCTCTCTCTCCCACTCTCTCTATCCCTCTCTCCGCCTCATAGCTCTGTCCTCCGCTCGGAGCTGGGCCTCACACCTCCGCTCCTACTCCATCGCCATCTCCGCCTCATCTTCGTCATCAACGCCCCGCTTCTTCGCCCCTAGCCCCCGATTCTGACAGACTCCACCTCTTCATCGACGCTCCGTCCATCTTCCATCGCCTTCGAGGTCCCCCGACGACCACCAGAGCCCTGCCACTATGTCACCGTCTTCATCGACTTCCAGCTTTGCCTCCGTCGATCACCCTCTCCAGTCAACGCTCCATCGACTCCAACGTCGGTGACATCAACCTCCATCGCCACGATGCCTCTTCACCGCCAACGACACTTCGCCGCTTCATCGATCGTCATCAACATCGCCTACTCCAGGGACCTCCAGCCTCTTCACCAACGACTGCCGGTCGTGTGTCGACCAACGCTTCGTCTTCTCCGACAACCCACCTTCGCACCGCCAGGAGAGGCTGAGCTTCACCAACCCTAGGAGTTGCTCCAGCCGATCAGCATCGACCTTCTTCACCGCCATCGTCCACAACACGGTCATCCCAGACACCAGGCTCCTCCGCAGGCTCGCCTTGGCCGACTCGCCGACCACCGGCTCCGACGCATTGCACCACCAGGCTCCGCCAGGAGAGGCCGAGATCTCTCCCGCCGCTCCGTAGATCTCCAGCAGCCGGGCTCGCAGCCCGAGACCCCCCACGTGCGAGGCGCGTGCGGGGGGACGTCAGCCTTGCGTCAGCACCTCAGTCACGTGCGCCACACGTGACCTAGGGGCCAATTACACAGCAGCCCCGGAGGATCTTCCATATCACGCATCGGCCCCACCGACCAAAGTCACGTGCTGGGCACGTGACTATTGGTCATTTTGCAGAATTCATCCCCAGACTACTGGTAATTGCTTTTAGGTCCACCACTGTTCTGCATTTTTATTTTTATTTATTTATTTAAATTGCATATGTACCCCTGTGTTCCCCCGTAACTTTGGACCTTTTTATTGCATTATTTTATTTATTTAAAAATTGCATAATGTTCCTCACATGACTCTCTACATTTTGACATGTCGTGGATATTTTTATGGTCAGTGGTTAATTATTAATTAATTATTTTGTGGAAAACTACGTATTTTGCCCATCTTATGCTATGGAATTTATTGTTGATTAACCATTGCTCTAAAAATCCCCGAAAAATCACATATTGTAGAGATTATTTTGCTTGACATTGTGCCCAAAAATCTTTGTATTTGCATACATAATTTGCTCTATAAAAATCATTTTGCATATTTCATTATTTAATTTTTAATAGGTATTAGACCCCACATTTTCGAGGTCTAGGATTTTTCTGAGATCCATCACCTAGTGATAGATCTTAGATAATTTTATATCTTGAAAATAAGTAGGTTTAATATTTATTACAATTAAATATTGAAAATCAATCTGTTTGCATTTAAAAATTCATAAAAAATTCACTTTACCTCCAAAAATTCCAAAAATATTACAGTGCATTTATTTTGTCAAATATATCATCTGGGCCAAGTTTCGTATTTTTCGGACATCGTTTGATTGAAATTTACATTTTAGTCCCTAAAATAGGCCGAAATTGCATTTTACATCCCTCATTTGCATTAAAAATTCCAAAAAAGACCGCCTTGAAAACCAAACACGAAATTGGATAGACATATCTCTAGGTTGTTCCTTTACCTCCTTGTGATCGACCTTGGGACTTGCCCAAGTAAAATAAACAAAAAAACCACTTGCTTGAAATTGATTAAAAATTTGTGGTTATTCCTTGATTCTTTCCGATCGCCGCCTACAACGAACGACACATTTATTTTCACACTCGAAGATAAAAAACAACTCTTTTAAAGCGGCATTAACGGACTCATCAGATGGCGCTGTTGCCGGGGAGGCAAACGGCTTAGTTTTGTGTTTTGAAAATTTTTGTTCGGTTTTTCTGAATTCGGGTAGTCTGACCCCCGAATTTTTCATTTTAATCTCATAATTTTTTTCCAGCATTTATTTTCTTATTTTATTATTTTTTGGAGTCACTCTCTAACATTCTCTCTCTTATTTTTCTTGAGAGGTACTCGGCGCACGTGGAGCGGTGTTTTTTTCAAGAAACCGACGCATCTTCACCGACATCCGAAGAAACCGCAATAAAATTAAGATCGAGTCGAGTCGTGAGAGAGCGTAGAGTCTAGGTTTTAAATTTCTACAAATTTTATTTTCTGCTCATTTATAGCGGTGTCCGTTTGGACTCTCGCGTGTGTAAAAAGACTCTGAACTTTATTTGTGGTGTGTCGTGGCCTGTTTCACTCTCCGGTGAGGGTGGGGCCTGACTTGAGTGGCGATAAGGATAGACCTGCACATACGGCTCTCGGAGCATTTTTTATTTTTGATTGTGCTCGTAGGATCTTAAGCCAAACTGCACTTTAACTGAGACGCACATTAGATCGTTCAACTTAGCCAAATTCAACTCAATTCTTCCCGCTAATAGAACTTTCTGCTTAGGTGCGGTTTTCATCGGCTTGCACGCATTTAGTATAAATTTTTCAATTCTGTATTGCATCCCACATGGAGATTGCGAGGAGGCACTGTAAGTCTTCTAACTGAGCATTCATCATAGTTTTCCGCATGCATCGGCTTTTCCCGAATTCCTCCCTCTTATTTTATCACATAAATCTAAAGGAAATTGGGACTGGACGGTAGACGTGTATTTGTGTTCATCTAAATTCTTCAGTGACCGCCTCATTAAAATTGGGACTGCTAAATATAGCCGATCTTAAAAAACCATAAAATCAAGAATTTCTGCGGGAGAGCAACCCCGACATTGTTTGATTTTATCTTGCAGCGAGGAGAGAGACGCACACTAGGATAGAGCCCAGCTCCAAAACCTAACAGCTCATTTAAACGGCTTGCAAGACTTGAATTCTCACCAATTAAAACTGACAAGATAATTGGCCGGACTCTTACGACCTTCATTGAGTGAGTTGGTGAAAGAAATCTTTGTATTGTGTTTGGTTTGTGCGTAGAAAGTAAGTCATCAGCGAATACTGCACATTTGTGCCTACATCATAAACCGCAAACCTCTTGTTGACCTCGAGAATGGAAGATTGTGGTAATTCTTATTCGGACTCTACGAACCCTTCTTCCTCTACCACAAACTCTCCAATCTCAAAAGCCCAGAGAGACTCTTACTCTGGACCTGCTTGGCCTCCGAGAAACCATTCCCAAGAACCCTATTCCTACGATTCCTTCTTCTTCCTAGAAGGAGGACAGACTCACGATGTCTCTTTCTCACCAAAAAAGATTAAGGATCATTGTTACATCAATTCTTTCCAATCTATTAACTCAAACCCTTTATATTCTGAAGGTGAAGAAAAAGAGATGCCACCCAAGATGTCTTCCAAGAAAGACCCTGAAGATGAACATAATGAAGATCCAATGAAGATGATTCTTGCAAGACTGGCTGCATCTGAGCAGCAACAGCAGTTACTGAGGGAGCAGCTCGAACAAATGAATGCTGGGGAAGAACTGCCCATGGAAGCCGCATACAACCCTGGATAGTACAGAGTGTGGAATTATTTGCAGCCACCACAGCCAGAGATCCACTATGAACTAAAGCCACATTTTGTCAGTCAGTTACCTCAATTCCATGGTAATACGACTGAGGAGCCATATGAATTCTTGAGGGACCTGGAGCTGATATGTTCTAATCTGAGGCACCCACAAGTCAGCCAAGACTACATTCGTCTCACTGCACTACCTTTCGCCTTGAAAGGGAAAGCAGACTACTGGGTGAAAAACTTGGGGGTGACTGTGACGACTTATGAGAGGTTCAAAAACCTCTTTCTGAAGAAATTCTACCCCTTGAGCCGGACCAATCAAATGAGGACCCGCATCACCAGTTTCTCTCAGATGTCCAATGAACCACTCTGTGAGGCGTGGGATAGGTTTAAGGACCTACTACAAAAATGTCCCTACCATGATCTGGACAACAACATCCTAGTCCAATCACTCTACTCTGGCCTCAACCACGAGACTCAAGGGTTAGTTAGTGCTGCCTGCGGAGGGAATTACACATCACGTGGAGCTGAGACCGTCTGGAAAATACTGGAGCAGATGGCAGAAACAAGCAGGTCTCAAATTGCCAGTAGAGCATACACTGATTCCCTGAACACCCTTCATGCCAAAGGCGGGAAGCAGACGGTTGCAGAAATAGCTGAGGACTTTATTCCAAATATGCACTTTATTGCTGATAAATTGACAATAGTGGACAAGAGAATGAACGATATCGACAGTAGGATTTCCCAATTCCCAAGGCAGATGGAGGAGCTCACCGAGAAGGTGTCCAAGATGGGGATGCCTAGTGCACCTACTGTCTCGATCTATCATGTGCATCATGTCCAGGAGCAGCCAGGAGCAGAGCAACAGCAACCATGGGCTCAGGATCAATCCTACGCCCAATTTTCCCAACAGTCGCCCCCACCGACTGAGACAGTCCAGGAAGCTCCGCCTCTGACATTTGAAGTAAACGGCATCTGGTACACCCAGGACACTACCCGACAGGGTAATATGGGGGACCATCAGACTTATCAGCATCCACCCACCTTCTATAATGCCGCATTTCCTCCACAGCATACTACATCTTTCCAGCAGCCGAAGCAGCAACAACCCTACAATCGCCAGAACCAACCTCAGCAATACCGTCAGCAATCTCAAGCCCCCAGCCAGTCAGCTCAGTCGTCCACACCTCCATAAGAACCGATCGACATCCAAAGACAAATACTTGAAGAGTTTCACCACTTCCGAAATGAGCTGCAAGATCTACGGGTTGATGTCAACCGCTTGTCCCGTTGGAAGGATGAGCAGACAGCTCCAGCCACAACCATTCCCGCCCAAGTTCAAGCTAACCCCAATAGCTTGAACAAATTCCACTCATCTCAACACAATAACCAGGTATACTATTCAGATTTTTCCACATCTGAACATGAGATCCTTTCGTTTGACAAAATCAATGCCATGTCACTCAGGAGTGGAAGGACCGTGGTCGTA
Source organism: Ottelia alismoides (assembly GCA_037367405.1). Classification (NCBI taxonomy): domain Eukaryota; kingdom Viridiplantae; phylum Streptophyta; class Magnoliopsida; order Alismatales; family Hydrocharitaceae; genus Ottelia; species Ottelia alismoides. The sequence goes on along the minus strand of JAZKJV010008117.1, from coordinate 313,631 downwards.
CCTGACCGGGCAAGGGAATCGAACCATGAAGACTCGGAAGATCAACCGGAGTATGTTTCCGAGGAGGAAGATGAAGGACGCCCGAAGATCCCAGCAGTAGATAAAGGGAAAGCATCTATGGAGTCTGCAGAGGACCTTGAACCTCTAGTTGCTGCAAAAATACCTTTGTCATATTTTCAGCAACCTGCTTTTGATTATTATGATTGTAATAAAAACTCCAAGTCGAATAAAGATGCTCTTATTTATGATTCTGGCCCTCTATCTCCTGTCTCAAATGCTTCCATTCCTTTCCCCCATGCCCTAAAGAAAGGGAAACAAAAGAAAAACATCAAAGATGACCCAGTAATGGAAAAATTCTGCCAACAAAACATCACAGTCAAAGTACCCTTTGATCAGTACGTGGCCGGTAATCCAGCCTTTCAGAAATACTTGAAGGCAAAATGCACCCCCACCAGGACTCGTACAAAAAGAACAAGTCAATTTGTAGAGACTCATATCTTGACAGTTGCCACCACCAAATGCGTCAAAAACCAGCATCTGCCAAGAAAGAAAAGGGAACTGGGCGCCCATTATGTGGAGAGTCGCATTGGCGGCATAACGTTCACACGTATACTTCTCGACAATGGATCTTCCATAAATCTTCTACCCTTAGCCTTATATTATCGATTGGAGTTGGGCCCTCTAAGGAAATCATCATCTTTACTCTAATTTGCTGATAAATCCACTAAAAGACCTAAGGGAGAAGTGAAGAATGTCATCATCATTATCGAGGGTACAGAATACAAGGTAGACTTCACTGTCCTGGACATGGAGACCCCGAACCATTGGAAGGAATCACAAATCATTCTTGGAAGACCATTCCTAAGAACCACCAAGGCTGTATTCGATTACGATTCTGGCATGATGAAATTCCGTTCTCCAGGCGGAGAAGTAGACTTGGAGATGAAACAAACAAAGTGGCAAAGGCCAGACTCTGAATCCTCTACTGAAGATGCTGAAACATCATAATGCAATCATCTCAGAACCACTGGGCCATGGGACCAACTGCCAGACATACAGATAGAAAGCACATCCTCAAAAGAAGAAATAATACATGATGCAGTCTCCGAGATTTCTAGACCCCCAGATTATTACACTCTTGATGATACAGAAATCCTCTCGAATTTGTCAGTCCCATCATCTTTGGGACAGTCAAGAAATATCGATGATGAGTCGGACGCGGCTCTGGCCGAATTACCATTCTACTCTAGCAATCCGACTCACTTTCTTCGGAATTGGTGGCCAACATCTCACACAGTGATTCACCGCCAACCGATACTGAGCCAGAAGCAAAAGTCATTCAGCCAGACTTGATCGACGATTCAGAATTGCTAGAGCTGAAGCCACTACCTCCCACGCTGAAATATGCATTCCTCAATGGACCCAAAGAAAAATTCCCTGTGATCATTAGCTCATCATTAACCGTGGACCAAGAATCCAGACTACTCGAAGTCCTTGAGCGAAATCAAAAAGCCATAGGTTGGACTATGTCAGATATTGTAGGAATAGACCCCGCTCTCTGCTCGCACCAAATTTATGTTGAGGATAATGCAAGGCCTTCCCATGAATTTCAGAGAAGATTAAACCCCAATCTTCGGGAAGTGGTGAAGAAAGAAATAGAGAAATGGTGCAAGGTAGGATTTATTTACCCCATTTCTGACTCCAAGTGGGTAGCCCCCCTTCATGTCGTCTCGAAGAAGTCGGGAATCCAGATGGTCACCAACGAGGAGGGGGTAGAGATCGCGACCCGAGTACCCACGTCGTGGCGCGTCTGTGTCGATTACCGGCGCCTGAATGCTGCGACCAAGAAAGACTACTTTCCCCTTCCATTCATTGATCAAATATTGGAGAGACTTGCAGGGAAAGCATTCTTCTGTTTTCTTGATGGGTACTCCGGCTACAATCAAGTAGCTATCACTCCCGAGGACCAGGAAAAGACCACGTGCACATGTCCCTTCGGTACTTACGCATTCAAGCGCATGCCATTCTGGCTTTGCAATGCCCCAGGCACTATTTGTCGAAATGGTTGGTGATTTCCTGGAAGTCTTCATGGACGACTTCTCGATTCATGTTGATTCATTTGATACATGTTTAGCACACTTGGACCGAGTCCTTCAGAGATGCAGGGAGGTTAATTTGGTACTCTCGTGGGAGAAGAGTCACTTTATGGTGATTGAGGGTATCGTGTTGGGGCACGTCATCTCCAAAAAGGGAATGGAGGTAGACCCTGCCAAGGTGGATGTGATTAAGAAACTTGAGCCACCAACCAACGTCAAGTCAGTGAGGTCATTCTTAGGGCATGTTGGATTTTATCGAAGGTTTATCCCAGATTTTTCAAAGATCGCCCGCCCACTGACTGAGCTCTTAGGAAAAGACATCGAGTTTATTGTGAATCACAGATGTCTAGAGGCCTTCGAGCTCCTGAAAAAGAAAATATGTGAATCGCCGATATTACAAGCTCCCGACTGGTCTCTTCCCTTCGAGATCATGACTGATGCATCGGATTTTGCTGTCGGAGCGGTACTCGGACAAAGAAGAGATGGAATCCCTTATGCGATTCACTACGCGAGCAAAGTGTTGGATCCTGCACAAAGAAACTATACAGTGACTGAAAAGGAAATACTCGCGGTTGTTTGGGCCCTGGAAAAATTCAGATCTTACATATTGGGCTCCAAAGTGATAATTTTCACAGATCACACAGCAATCAGATATCTCATGGATAAGAAGGATGCCAAGGCACGACTTTTGAGATGGATCTTGTTAATCCAGGGGTCTAATTTGGAGATCAAGGATAAGCCTGGAATAAAGAATGTTGTTGCTGATCACCTTTCCCGAATCGAGCAAAACGATCATCCTGATATCGGACCAATCAAGGAGACTTTTCCAGACGAATCGGTTTGCGTCATTGATTCAACCACATGGTATTCCGACATAGTGAACTATCTTGTCTCCAAGAAGGTTCCCTATGGTTGTACCAAAAAAATGATTGATCGATTAAAGTCAGATTCGAGAAAATACCATTGGGACGATCCTTTCCTTTTCTATGAAGGATCGGATTGTGTCTGGAGAAGATGTATTCCTCAGGAGGAATACTAGAGTGTCCTCACACACTGTCATTCTCTTGAGACGGGAGGACACCATTCGGGAAAGAGAACCGCGCACAAGGTACTCCAATGTGGATTTTACTGGCGGACCTTATTTCAGGATGCTAATGAATTTGTACGGTCATGCCCGATTTGTCAAAGAATGGGAGGGACTATGGGATATAGAGATGAAATGCCCATGCAACCAATGATTTTCTGTGATATTTTCGATGCATGGGGGATTGATTTTATGGGTCCCTTTCCCAACAGCAATGGATTTGAGTACATCTTGTTAGCGGTTGACTATCTATCAAGATGGGTAGAGGCTATTCCAACCCGAACCGTAGATAGCAAAGTCGTTTGTAAGTTTATCAAAGATAACATCATTGCAAGGTTCGGGATACCAAAAGTTTTGATCTCTGATGGAGGTAGCGACTTTGTGAACAAAGAAATGAGATCTTTGGCTAAGGAGTACAAATTTGAGCATAGAATAGCCAACCCATATCATCCACAATCTAATGGCATGGCAGAGGTTTCTAATAGAGAGGTGAAGGGCATTCTTCAGAACTTGGTTCGTCCTGATAGGAAGAATTGGTCGAAACTATTGGACCAAGTTCTATGGGCCTATAGGACAGCCTATAAGACTCCACTTGATACTTCACCTTTTAGGATGATCTATGGCAAGCCATGTCATCTTCCTGCAGAATTGATTCACAAATCTGAATGGGCGATCAAAAAGTTGAATTGGAGTTGTCACCTTGGGAAACTATGTCGAGACTTAAATCTGAATGAGCTAATTGAAATCCGAAATCGGGCATATGATAATAGTGTGATTTATAAGGACAAGGTCAAGAGATGGCATGATAGACACATTCGAGATAAAACTTTTGTCCCTGGACAGAAAGTGTGGTTGTTTAATGCTCGGTTGAAGATTTTTCATGGGAAACTAAAATCAAAATGGACGGGTCCCTACATTGTCATCGATGTGCATACCAATGGAAACGTGGATATTGCCGAACTCAAAGATAACGCACAACCTTTCTCAGTAAATGGACAAATGCTGAAGCCATATATTGAATCACCCAAAGAGCAGACAGTTCAAGTTGAGGTCATCTATTTCACGCAGAGCGAGGACATTGAAGATTTATCTGATCATTCCCACCCTCCCTCCCGACCACATCGGTCTCCTTGTACAGCTTCTTCCTCTACTTAGGCCAAGGCCTAAGTATAGGGGGGGGCCGATGCCATCTGTATATATCATTTTCCCGGATCACAATCTTCCTCACGATCACTCCATCTCCACCCTTCTTCCATACTTAGGTGGACCAAAGCCTAAGTATAGGGGGAATCGGCATGCACCTGTTTATACTCTCCTCATTCACATATCCCGACCGCTTCATTTTTCTTTGTATTTTCACTCCCTTACGCTTAGCTCGAGCTATGTCTTCGTTCCGCTTCTTGTGCTCTGAGGACATAGCACTCGCTAAGTATAGGGGGGTCTGTTTATACTTTGTATATAGTTTATCCATATCTCGTACTTTCGCGTAAGTCTATATGTATTTACGGGGTGGGTACTAACTTGAAAAAAAAAAGAAAAGAAAAAAAAGAAAAAGAAAGAGAGTTTTATACTAACCTTATGATGAATCCACATTTCATCATCTTTATTCTATCATTTTGGCCTCAAAAACCCTGGCAAATGCCCATAAATAGCCTTAATTCCTGCATTTTAGCATTCATGCACATAGGTGTAAATAGTGTATAAAATGTGGTTTTTAAAAGCCAAAATTATAGAATAAATAAAAGAAAAGAAAAAGAATAAAATATTGTAAATATTTTATGACCCGAAACCCCGAGACCTAGGCATCTTGATGAATAGGTCGACCAGGAATAAAGTAGGGGGAGATAAGGGCCAAATACCTATACTTTCTATTCATTCTTTATTTATTTTGGGACCTATTTTTGATTCCACTTTTTACACATCAAATAAATAAACTTTGTACATGAAAGTTGTAGATAATTTCATAGAGAAAAATACAAAATTGATTTCACAGAAAAATAATGTACAGATAAAATGTTATGGTCTGAATAAGAATCCAGAATCCCAACTTCCCAGACCCGTATCTCATAACTGACAACTCCAAATGCAGCATACTCACCTTTAATTGTATATAGAATAAAATAATCTATCCAATGGTGGTGGTTTTGCATTTGGCGGAGCTACGGTTTGAAAGTTGAGTTTTGGACCCTCATTGTATAAGTATACAGAATAAAATATTCAATTTATTCTTTATTAATTATTTATTCATTTTTATATTTTTATAATGTTGTAAATATTACTTATAATAATTATGTGCATTAAAATTAGAATAAAAATGCAAAGAAAATATAAAATAAAAATACTTGTATATATCATAACATAGATACTATACCTGTACTTATACCTATACAACACATATTTATATTTTATTAAACATGCAAAACATCTCAGAAAAATAAAATAAAAATATATTTAAGTGTATAAAAATACTTTGTAATTATATAAATTAATAAACAAAATTAAAGAAATTAAAAATACAAAATAAAAAATAAGAGAATACAATATATAGAATAATATACCTACATATGGGTATGAATGCAAACTTGTAAAAATACACCCAATAAAAATAAATAAAAATTACCAAAAAATAATTTATTAAATTACAAGCATTTTTTATTTTATAACCATAATTAAATAAAATAAGTTACTATTTTATTTCGAATTTTGAAATCATTTTGTAAGGATTTTTCCTGGTTGGTCCACATGGACCAACCAGGTTGGTCTGACAGTTGACCTAGGTCAACTGTCTGACCTTATCCTTCAGACTTGTCAGAGTCTCCTTTGTCTCTTCTTCTCGCATTTTCCTAGGCTCTACCTTGCACCAATCCATGACGATGCCTCCTGCATTTTTGCTCCTCGATCAATGGTGATTCATGCCCTAGTGAAATCTGGGGCTGAAGACCACTGATCGAGGCATTTCAACCCTCGTCTTCCACGCCACCCGTCAACCCTACAAAAGAGAGCCCCCGACTTCAATTTGAATTTTAATCCTTCTTCCGCCATTTTCAACCGAAAACCTCTACCTCTTCGTGCTCCTAGTGACAGTGGGAGTCGAATCGACCCGGGGTTTGCATTGTTTGGTGTTGAATCGAAGTGATTCGACCCCTCGTCGGAGCTCCGTCGTGCCTCACAGCCCGTCGCCTCTGGTGAGTTTCCTCCCCTTTTCTCTTCGTTTTCTTGTAGCTGTAGCGTAGATTAGGTTAGATAAGTAGCAGTTTTGCTTGTCGTTCACCCAATTGCCGTGAATCGTTGATCAAACCCATGGCAGAGCTGAGCTCCGCCCATCATTTCCGATCACTCAACGCCTCGACTCGACCTCAGACCCCCTCCTTTCTCTTCCCCGTCGCTCAGTCATCACGCAGCACCCCTCCATTCACCTCGATCTCGCCCAGATCGAGTCGACCGAGCTTCCTTCTCCGCCGCTCGCCGGAGCTCTTCGCCCGCACCACCTGTCGCCTCATTTGAACCATCAGATCCCCACCATTTTGTTCGCCTGGGTTTTGTGCACTTAACATTTCAGGTCCGAGCCCCAGAGAAGGCTCCCTCAACCATCGAAGCTCCAGAACAACCGTTCAGGTCGCCTTCCTCGTCCGGACACTCCACGCCGCCTCCGCTTCGCTGGAGGCCACCATCTGACGCAGAAGGGCCCCAGGATCCTTTTGCCCTTGATCCGGGGGCCGGAGCGGCCGTGTGTCGGCCGCAATCGCCGATCGAAGCTCGCCGGGGAGGTGTTCTTCGTGAACCTCCCCCTGCCGTTGGATCAGAGGCCACCTCCAGACGCCATCTACGACGTCCGATCGGTCCTTGAAGATCTAATCTCAACCGCCTAGGACGAAGGGGTACGCACCGTCAGATGCGCACCACGTGGATTAGTGGGACGCCATCGGCTACACGATCGAGCCCGTGGGTATTTTGCACCTTTCACCCACGATTTTTTGTATTTAATTTTAGTCTAAAAACTTTCGTCTGGAGTTTAAAAAGTTTTGTAATATTTGCACTCCGACCCTCATAGTTTCATTATTTGCACTTTAGTCCACGCCACGTCACCTCACGTGATTGGGACGCGTGACTTCTGGGTATTTTGCATGTTTGGCCCCGAACTTTTAGTTATCTGCAATTACATCCCTGTGCGTAGTTAATTAAATATCTTTTTGGAGAAATTGCATGTATGCCCAGCCGGTTTTCAGTAATTACAATTATGCCCCTGTGAATGACATATCACGTGTTCTGTGCGTGCCTTTTTGGTGAAATGTGCATCTGAGCCCCTGGATGTTTATATAATTACATTTATACCCCTGCTAGGCTTAGAATTTTTGTATGCTTGATCTATTTATTTCACGCCTCATTTAATTGCTAAAAATTCTCAAAAAATAGGTTTAAGCTCCTGTTTGCTTCTACTTTCACGCCATCTTGTTAGTTTTTAATTTTATTGTATTTTTATCTTTATTAAAAATCAAAAACATGTTGTTTCAGCATTGTCTAGCTTAGAAAATACCAAAAAATACTAAAAGGTCTTAAAAAATTCCAAAAATATTCTCTGTTGTGTGTTTTGACCTGCTTTATTTTCAGTCCAAAATTCACTAAAAATCTCAAAAGAAAAACCTTAAAAATTCAAAAACACTTAAAAACTTCAAAATATTATAGAAAATAGTAGAAAACTCTAAAAACTGTAAACTCAGGTTCTGTGGTTTCCTGTTTCTATTGTCTTTATTTTAAAATTAGCTTGCAAAAATTTTGTGATTGTTTGCTATTTTTAATTTTCATTTTTCTCACAGCCAGCCTTTTATTCACTGTTTTGCTTCATCTTATTATTTAAAAATACCAAAAACAATCTGAAAATTACCCAAAAATCACAAAAACAGTAGAAAAAAAAATACCAAAAAGATTTTATTTCTAAATTTTTGACTATTTTTGCATACTTTTAGAAATATTTTATCACCTCGTTTACTACATTGTCGTTATTTCCCAATATTGAAAAAGAAAATAAAAAAATATAAAATATAAAATTATAAAAATCAGAAAATTAAAAATCAAAATACAAAATTAAAAATTAGATTAAAATAAAAAAATTAAAAATTAAAAACCCACAAAAAGAATTAGATTGGCTAAGTTGTTTATTAGACCTAGGATTGGATTTTTATCTATGCTCTACACCCTTGCTTCCTGAGTTCGACCCCTACTTGCTTGCCATTGTACATTATTAGTAGGGTATAATAAATTTTAATCCTTGCTATTCATTCCTTGATTGATTGTGTGGGTTAATTGTTGAAGAACAAAGAGGCTTGAGTAGTCGCATCAGCGACAGTGAGTCTGATTTGCCAGACCACTATTTAGCGGCTCTCGCTTTTTCGATTTTCAAATGGCGCCGTTGCCGGGGAGCATCGGCTTGTAGAATACCTTTTGGGTCTTTTATTTACTTAGCCATTTTTTATTATTTGTCTCTTGTGCATATTTTGTTTTGAACTGTCTGACATCTCTTTTGTTTTCTTGCGAGGGACCGCTGACCGAGGAGGATCGCCTAGGAGATCCTGCGCAGCCTTGGGAGGAGGAGCCGGCTATTCTACCCTAGCCGGCAGGAGAGAGCAGGAAAACTAGAGAGAGCGAGATAGTTGCTTTTATTTTTGTGAGAGAGAGTTATTTGTTTAATTTGTAATAATACAGGACTTGGACACTTGAACACTTCGGGCCTAATTTCCGCGTGTTTGTTCACCCGGGGGCTCACCGCGGCTTTCTCGTGTTTTATCGGCTGTCATTTTCCGGTTTTGTTTTCTTTTTCATTTCTTTTGTGGATTGAGCTCTTAGATTTAGGCATTGCTTGATCACTTAGATTAGGTCCAAACACCTTAACAACAATTGCATGTACCTATAGATCGTGCTTGGACTTAGTTTAATTAAACAGCGAAGTCACTCTTCTTTGATCTACGCGCCGCGAGCTCTCCCTGTAAAGCGCTTTCTCCTAACTCAAGTGTGTTGAGCAGAGGAGGGGTGAGCCTAGACCGGACATTATGATTAGAGTTGAGTGATTAGCTTGTGGTTCTTCACGCTAGCAGTTGCCTATTCTAGGACGATTTCCGCCTTGCATACCGGCATATAGTTAGGTTTATAAATTTCTGCTTTGCATCCCGCATGGAGAGAGCTGGGATTCGCTGTAAGTCCTCTATCTTTACATCCATCATTTAGGCACAAAGGTGAGATTTCCATCTTGGTGCCGACTTGCATTGGCTTTTCCCGACTCTTTTCTCCCTCTGATTTTGGACAAAGTAGGATAAAGAAAACATAAAATCGTTGGGCGCTTGTTTGAATTCACTCAAAATAAGCGATAACACCAAAAAATTAAAAAAGTGACTGCTAAAGAAAACTTTGACCTAAATAAAATTGGTAATTGGACTCATTGATTGGGGAGAGTAACACCCTCACTTGTTTTCAGGTTGCATGGGAAGGTCTCCTTCCAAGTGAGGTGAGCGCTTCGTAAGGATTAGAGCCAAAAACCCAACTTGTGGCTGCCTTGTGTATCGCCTGGATTTCCGAAGTATTGGTGCTACTATCGTACGTAGTCGAGTAGGGCTTGGTCGTCATTGATGACTCACTATTATGTGAGCAGCGACCTTGTCCGAAGTACCGAGCATAGGCCACGCCTTCACGGGTGTGTCTGTCTCACCGGCTGCGTCCGAGTAGGATCTTGCATGCTCACGGGTGATTCCATTGCGAGCGAGGTCTGAAGTATCGGTTTCGCCTATCGGCTTCCTCCCTCTATTTCTTTGGTTGAGTAGGGATCCAGGAAGGTTACAAGGACCTTAAAAAGCGCAAGTTACAGGTTACACAGGAGGAGGACAAGTACGGGAATACTTTTCCAGCAGTACTCTCGCTCCTATAGGCGTAGCGCTCTAAGGACTCGTTGAAAGATAAATACCTGAAATCAAGATAAAAATTACAAAGACAAAAGCCGAACCTTCACGGCTTCACGAGTCGAGTTGGTGAACTCCCTTGTCTTGTGTTTGGTTGCTAGTTACATTTAGGTCAAAGATCAAAAAAAATCGCGCCTTTGCGTAAATTTTGTTCTCCTTCTATTTGACTCTCGCTCATTGTGAGCCTTCTACTGTTTTGCAATCCTCTTTATTTCGTGTTACCCTCGTGCTCTTCATACAACATCCTTTCCTCTTGATCTTCTCAAGATGTCGTCACACGGATGGTTTAGTCGGGACCTTGCCGACACCCACGTCAATTCCGTGCCATCGACATCTTCAATAAAGAGGGGTGATCTCCGAGAAGTTAATTCGGATCTTGCGAATGTCTCCTTGGACTCCCCTATTCTCGCCTCTTTCAATAATTTCCTTTATCCAATAAATCCGCTATTCGGGATGGACTCGCAACCCGAACTAGCTCTTCCCCTTCCAATCAACTGGGATTACTCTTGTCCCCGAAATAACCCCTTGTGGATGGAGGTCGATTTCAGTCAATATCATATGCTCCATTCATAACATTCTGGGATTGACCTTAATCCCAGATTCATCTCAACAGCAGATGCTGAGGAAGATACTGATCAGGGTTTACTCCGTCATGCAGATCCTCCACCCGATTAAGAGTCAGAAATTCAAGTGCAGTCTGAGATGGTAGGTGGGAGAGGAAAAGGACCGCAGGCCCCACCTGAACCTGAAGTCAATACCGGGGAAGGACAATACACCACGCAGGGCGAGGTTAACAGTCAACTGCTGGCTTCCATTCAAGCCATTCAGCAGCAGTTGACTAATCAGGCCCTGGCTCAGACAGCCTTCCAGGACATGCTGAACGATCTGAGGAGGAGGGCCGATGCAAGAGACGGTCAACGAGAGGATGGTCCGAACTTCAATCTGAATTTCCATGAAGTCAGGGATGAGTTTTCAGTAGGACCCGAATATGAAGCAGCAGAAGAAGATCCACCGCAGCCCAAGCCCACACTCAAGGAGACATACAACCCAGGAGCAGGGCGCATCACTGAGTGGATTCAAGTCCCACGTATGCATGCTCACTTCAAGCTAAAGCCGCAATTTCTGTCATTGCTTCCCACTTTCCATGGGAACACCACTGAAGAGCCATACATTTTTCTCAAGAAGTTTGGCCGCATCTGTTTCACTGCTCATTACCCCGGAATCCCTCTGGATGTAGTCAAGATGACCGCGTTTCCCTTCAGCCTTCAAGACAAGGCCCTTTATTGGGTCGACCATCTTGGGAAGGTCGTCACCACCTGGGAGGAATTGAAATCTGCCTTTCTCCATAAATTCTATCCTCTTAGGAGATTAAATCAGATGCGTGCCCGGATCTCCAGTTTCTGCCAGCAGCCCCACGAGACGATCCATGAAGCGTGGGAGAGATTCAAAGATCTCCAGGAGAAGTGCCCCCACCATGAAATACCAAAGACCAGTCTCGTACAACACTTCTTTGGGGGGCTATCATTCGAGAGCCAAAAACTTGTGGATGCGGCTTGCGGCGGTTCGCATTTCAACAAGGATGAGGACGTTGTATGGAATGTCTTTGAAGAAATGGCTGAGGGAGAAGCAGTCCAGTCCTCGTCCAGAATCTACATGAAGCCACCAACCGCCATCAGCAAGCCAGTTAACATGGCTTCTCATACCGAAGACAAGGATGAGAGTTCCAACCTAAGCATCATTGGGAACTACTTGTCCAAGGTGGACATCATCGAGAAGAGGTCACAGGACCTTGAAAAACTGGCAGTTATTGAGAAAAGGACCCAAGGTCTGGAAAAGCTCGACCAAATTTCCCAACAGCTGGAGCAGCTCATCCGCGCTTTGAATGCAAACATGTGCAATGATGTGTCTACTTCTGTCGAGCCGAATGCTGAGAAGAAGGAGCCCACAATACAGCAACACCCTCAGCCGACTCCACAGCATCCCCAGCCTGTCCAGCACGTGTACTACGTGCAGGCCCCGGAGCAGCCACCGCAGCCCCAGACACAGATGGTTGTGTATCAACCGGAGCCCCAGCCATCATAACCCGAGCAGTTCTCTCCACCCCCGCCACTAATCCAGGAGATCAATGGCATATGGAACAATGAAGCGCAGCTGACCCGTCCTCAGGGACACTCTCAGGGTCAGAACATGGGCAACATGCCCTTTCATCAGCAGCAGCAGGGTGGGAGACCCTTCCAGCAGTCTTACCAGTACCAGCCTCCATCACACGGGAACACTTGGAGGCAGAAATACCAGCACGGTCCTCAGCAGTCTGGATATCGCGGACAAGGATATCACCAGCAACCGGCTGCTCAATACAATCAGCACAACTCACAGTACTCCTCCAACCCTCCACCTCAGCAATTTTCACAAGGTTATCAGTCGCAATCTCAGCAACCCTATCAACATTCTAGACCCCAGCAGGGGGACTCCTCTGAGATTGTGCCAGTCAATCCGGCCCTGGCCTGTTTAGAGCAACTAATGAAGAATATGGCAGAGATGAACCAGAAGATCGACGACCTGACGGCAGCCAAAACCATCATACCAGCCCAGGTCGAAGCTAACCCTAACAATTTCCGACGCAAGGAGCAGGTAGCCGGTAGTGTCCAACCCGAATCAGGTGAAATTAATTGTTTTTTATCTAACGTTGTTACTCTTAGGAGCGGTAGGACACTCCAGCCATCGGCGACGGCGAAGGGAAAGCACATCGCATCTGACGGGGAATCATCAGTCCAGCCAACACCAGGGCCAGCCAGCATTTTGGGAGCAGCACCAGCATCCAGAAAACCACAAAAAAATGAAGAAAACAGAAAAATACAAAAAGATAGCAGCAACCTCGGTGGAGATCAGCCGGCATTGGAGACGCCTGCACCTGCCTTACAGCCAATTCCTGACAGGAGGAGCACCGCACCTACAGCGAGTCCAACGCCAGCACCTGAAGCTGAGCCTGTCATTTTTGGTCCGCAAATTGTAGATGAATCCATTCCTTTTTGTCATCTACCTGTAAACAACAATATGGACACTATTTTGAATGATATTGGTGAAGAGTTTGTAAATATTCCTTTTCCTGAAGCAATGAAAAAACACAAAAAAATGAAAAATTTGAAAAATGCTTTGTCTGATCCTGCTATCATTGAGATCATTCAGAATTTGGTGTTGAATATGCCATTGATGAAAGCTCTTGAGTACATGCTAGCTGTAAAGAAAGGATTGAAAGAGGCATGCACGACCAAGCGCAGGTCGAACCCCCACAATTCCAGAAGCAAGAGTGGCAAATCCGAAAAGCACATCCTCACAATGGCCACCGTCAACGCCATCAGCAACCTCCCGGATAAAAAGCCAGATATGGGAGCACCTCTTGTACGTTGTCAGATGTTCAATCAAGAGTTCGAACGAACACTTCTCGACAGCGGGTCTTCTGTCAATTTGATGCCAGCGTCACTACTCACGGAGTTCAAGTTAGGACCGCTCAAGCCTACAAAGATGATTCTGCAGTTTGCAGATAAGTCAGTCAAGCGGCCTAGGGGCCTGTTGGAGGACGTGGTCGTCACAGTTCAGGGAAAGTCATTCCCGGCCGATTTTGTGGTCTTAGATATGGACGTCCCCGCTCCGTTGCTCCTCACCCCGATCATACTCGGAAGACCATTTCTGCGGACATCAAACGCAGTGGTGAATTATGGGACGGGAGAAATCACTTTTGGAGCTGGCAATGAAATTATCCGAGTTGAGACCCTGTCCGAAGGAACACCAACCGAGCAGAAATCTACTTCATGTGCAAGAGTGATTGAGTATGCCGACGACTGCGACTTTCTAGCAGAGATTCAAGACACCAACTTATTTCTGGATGACAATGAGATCCATGAACTCCTCTGCCCTTAGGAGGGAGTGGAGACCGCGGTCGAATTTCCCCTTATCAATCAGGATGAGGAACTCGCTGATGTGCTTCAAGAAACTGCTGTGGGAGTAACGTGCCTTCAAAACCAAGAGCTGAAGTCTGAAGAATCCTTGAATGAAGAAGAAATTATTGAGGAATTCTGTCAGGATTTGAGAGAAGAAACAGATCAGAACATGGTGGACATCGAACAGTTGAGTGAATCACCACCTGCACTGATAGCTGAAGTCACCACGGAAGCAGCTCAGACTCCGCCAGAGCTAAAACCTTTGCCCTCAACATGAAGTATGCCTTCCTTGCAGGAGAACCTAATATGCACCCGGTCATTATCAATGCCCATCTGACCGAAGACCAAGAATCTCGTCTGATGGAGGTTCTTGAACGCAACCGCAAGGCGATAGGCTGGCGAACTTCTGATCTCCATGGGATCAATCCGTCACTTTGCTCACACCGCATCTTTCTGGAAGAAGATTGCAGGCCCTCTCGAGAACTGCAGAGAAGATTAAATCCAAACCTGTGGGAGGTTGTTATGAACGAGATCCAGAAATGGTGCGATGCGGGATTTATCTATCCCATCTCCGACGGCAAATGGGTGAGCCCGCTGCATGTTGTGCCCAAGAAATCAGGGATCACCATTGTGAAGAATGACAAAGGAGAGGAGATTGCCACCAGAGTACCCACTTCTTGGCGAGTGTGCGTGGATTACAGAAGACTTAACCTCGCCACCAAGAAGGACCACTTTCCTCTACCCTTCATCGACCAGATCTTGGAGAGATTGGCCGCGAAGGAATACTTCTGCTTCTTGGATGGATACTCTGGGTATAATCAAGTTGCTATTGCTCCTGAAGATCAAGAGAAGACCACGTTCACCTGTCCTTTTGGCACATATGCTTTCAGACGGATGTCGTTCGGGCTTTGCAACGCCCCAGCCACATTTCAGAGGTGTATGCTTGCAGTCTTTGCTGATATGGTGGGCAACTTTCTCGAGGTCTTTATGGACGATTTTTCGGTCTACGGGGATTCATTTGATCAATGTCTGGACTATCTAGACCGAGTCTTACGAAGGTGCTGCGAAGTCAATCTAGTGCTTGATGAGCCGCAAAATCGGCCCTTTAAGAGTGCTAGATTAGCACTTCAAAATGTCGTAGCAGTCGGGCCGATTTTGGTCATCAAAGAGACCACCTCATTGATATAGGTCAGATAAGAATGCGATGGTCATTATTTGTTATTTTACTTGGCAAGAAACCAAGGTCGAACGTAGGGACACGAGCCTCTCTCGTATTAATCGGATTTAAGTTTATTTAATTAAATGTTGAGTTAGAGGCCAATAGGTCAAAACATGCGAGTAGACAACAACAAGACAATGCATTAAAAATAAACATGCAATTTTTTTATCCATTTTTATAGTGCAAATAAATGAACATGTAAAGCGAATGATATGCCCCAAAATTATAGTCACTTGAGCCATAGAAAAAAATACGAGTTAAACTGAGTTGACATTAAGAAGCACTCCACATTTAATAAGCAAGTAAGCATGTCAAATAAAGAATTCAGGACATTTAGATAATAGAATAATACACTACTGATCATAGTGTCAAATCTAAGATTAAAGCATGCCATAATAAAGATGATGAAAAGAGCTTCAAAATGAAACTGAAATCAACTCGATTGGAGCTATATAGCTCAAAATATGCATAAAAGAAGACAGGGGCATAAATGCAAGAAAACATGAAAAGATAACTACAAAAAGGTCCCTGGAAAGGACTAAAATGCAAAAGAAATAAATGCGAGGCCTTCCCTGTAAATGAACCACACGTGTAGGGGTATATTTGCAATTATATAAACCCGCAAGGGTATAAGTGCAAATAACCCCAGATGTGCGTGGTTAGCATGTGAGGACTGGACCTTTCTGCAAATCTAGAGAAGTCAGAGGGCGTCTCTACAAAATTCCCAAATAGCACGTGCGCAGCACGTGCTACCCAGGCTCGGTTGGAGGCTCGGGATCAGCAGAGGTTCGGTGGCGCTTCGGCGTAGGCTCGGTACTGTTCGAAGCTCGATGCAGGTTCGATAGGCTCGGACATCCCAAGCCTGGAGGCTCGGGGGACGAGGCTCAGTGAAGCTCTGGCTTTGCCACGTGGCTGAGTGTGGCTCCATTGGATAGCAAAGATCCAACGGCTACGGAAGACGTCGACGTGGCTTCATCTGGGCCGTTGGATGGTCGCTGGGAGAGGACCATCCAACGGCAGCTGCTTCTCCTCCCTCTTCTGTTGCTGGCGGCGGGAGCTGAACTCCGGCGAAGGAGCTCCAGCTTCACCGCTCCTTCCTGGGCACGGTGGAGCTCGCCCGAGGCTACTGAAGGATCGTCGATGAAGCTTAGAGCTCGGGCGAGGCGATGGTCCCTCTGGCAAAGACCACCAGATCGTTGGAGTTGAGAACGGCCGAGAAGAAGTGGCCTCCGGCGACCCTCCAATCATTGAGAGGATGACCTGCAAAGTTAGTCCTATAGCCGAAGCACGGGAAGGGGTTGCGTGAGTGAGTGAAATGGGAGCTCGTCGGGGTGAAGAATGTGGAGGAGCTCGGAGCTCCTCCGCCGTGGATGGCGGAGGAGGTGGGTGACGGCGGCCTGAGGTTGCGAAGGATATAGACGATGGTCGAGGGTAGCGCGTGTAAGGGGGAGTTCAGGCGAAACTAACAGGATGGTCCATGGAGGGTGATAACGGTCGGAGAGGCCTGATTAAATCAACTAAATTAAACGAAAAATCAAAGGAGGAAGAGGGAGCACTTACCTGGTCGGAGGCGGTCGGATGGCTTGGGATGGGGCTCGAATCGAGCCCCGGGTCTTCGCTGGACATGGCCAGCCGGTCCATGCAGCTCGAGCGGGCCTGGAGGCGCCGCAGCTCCGCCGTCCACGGCGGAGGGTCGCACCGGAGGATATCGTCGTCTTCGCTCAATCCTCCGCCTCCCCCTGTCACGGGGAGACGGAGGAGGGCTGGGCGAACCCTCACGTAAAGGTGGACCCAGCTATCGGAGGAGGAGGGCGGCGTATTTGAAGGGGCGAGTCGGCGGTAACTGCGGTGGAGACGTGGGTTTCGAGGAGGAAATGGAGCGCGTGGAGAGAGGTTCGTGGATGGAGGTTATGCTCGCGAGGGTCGTGGGTGATGGAGGAAGGGCGTGGGGCAGTTGGCGAGCGGAGGTGGTGGCTGGTGAGGGAGAGAAAATTGAAAGGGGGAGAGGTGTGCGTGCGCTGGATCGTGGGAGAGAGAGAGGGTCTCGGAGGTTGACGATGACCTCCGACCGTTGGATATGGAGATCCAACGGTGGAGATCTAAGCGCGAAAGAGCGGTCGTGATTAAGTCAGGGGGCAGAGCGATCTGATGGCGGTGGAGCTGCCACGTGGCACTTTGAAATCAAAGCGCAGGTGAACGGTCGTGATTAGCTTAGGACTCTGATCGGGTGGTCGACATTATAGCACCAGTGGATGGTTGAGATCAAAACATCACGGGCGTGATCGAAGGGCGCCCAAGGTGCCACATGGCGTCATGAGGTTAAAGCGCGAACGTGCGGTGCAGATCAGAGGTTCGGGTAGATCGGACGGCTGAAAATGGCCCAGGAGATAACGGTGGAGATGGAAAGGCTGGGGCGCTATCGGACGACTTGCAGCACGCCACGTGGCAAGCTGTGGGCGCGGCGCTAAGGGATGGTGAGGATCTGAGATGAGAATGATCAGACGGATGAAACGAATGGAAGGCGTGGAGAGGAGCTGGCCGTTGGATCAAGAGAACGATCCAACGGATGGCAATAGAGGCGGAATATACAAGAGATGCGGGCCACGTGGCGCCCCCAGAATGGGCAACGTGGCCCAATCAGATTATTCAGGAGGTTTTTCTGATTTTTAAGGGCCATATTGGCCGAATTTGAGAAAACTCAAAACATGAAAGTTGTAGATCTTGACAAGATCTACAAGTTTCATGTTGACCAAAACTGGAAATGAAATCAAACAAAGACCCGAAATATTTTTGAGGGTATTTTTAAGTCTAAAAATACCACAAAATTTTGTTTTGTCATTTTTTTTGTGATTTTTAATTTATTTAGGACTCTGTTAATTACAACACTTTAACTGGGTTTTATTGACAAAACTTTAAGCAAGGGGGTTAATAATGTGAAATTATGATGATGAAATTGAGTTTCATCAGTGCTCTCTTGGGAGAAGAGCAATTTCATGGTGACTGAAGGAATCATGCTGGGACACGTTGTTTCTAAACGTGGCATGGAGGTTGACCCAGCCAAGGTGGATGTAATTTCCAAACTTGAGCCACCTACAAATATCAAGCAAGTCCGGTCATTCTTGGGCCATGTCGGTTTTTACCGACGATTCATCAAAGATTTCAGCAAACAGGCCAGACCATTGACTGAATTGCTCGGCAAGGACAATGAATTCATTGTAGACGATCGTGTGCTCCTTGCCTTTAATCAGTTGAAAGAGCTCATCACACAGGCCTCTGTCCTACAGCCACCGATTTGGACTCAGCCTTTCGAGATTATGACCGACGCGTCAGATTATGCCATCGGGGTTGTACTGGGACAGAGGAAAGATAATGTACCATTTGCGAATCACTACGCTAGCCGAACGCTCGATGAAGCCCAGAGAAACTGCACTGTCACTGAAAAAGAGCTGCTAGCGGTAGTCTTTGCTTTGGAAAAGTTCAGATCTTATCTCCTTGGGTCCAAAGTAATCATTTACACTGATCATTCGGCCATTCGGTATTTACAGCAGAAGAAGGATGCCAAACCACATCTCATCCGGTGGATCCTTCTCCTCCTGGAGTTTGACTTGGAAATCAGAGATAAACCTGGGGTAAAGAATGTAGTGGCCGATCATCTGTCAAGGCTTCCTGAACCAGAGTCTCCTGAACTGAACCTGCAACAGATCACAGAGAACTTTCCAGATGAGTCAATTCTGTCTGTCGCCTCACTTCCTTGGTATGCGGACATCGTGAACTATCTAGTTGCCAAGAAAATCCCACAGGACTGGCCTAAATTGAAAATAGACAGGTTCTTGTCTAAAATCCATTTCTACCAGTGGGAAGACCCGTATCTGTTTCGTGAGGGAGCAGATTGTATCTGGAGAAGGTGCATTCCTCAGGAAGAAGTTCCAAGTGTCCTCGCGTTATGTCATGATCAGGATTCTGGAGGACATCATTCAGGCAAACGGACGGCATCAAAAGTTCTTCAAAGTGGCCTCTGGTGGCCTTCATTATTCAAAGATGCAGGTGAGTATGTCAAATGTTGCACTGACTGCCAAAAGATGGGCGGAACCATAGGAATGAGAGACACAATGCCTCTGAAATACATTCAGATCTCAGACGTCTTTGACGCATGGGGCATTGACTTCATGGGCCCGTTTCCCAACAGTCAGGGTTATGAATATATTCTGCTTGTCGTCGATTATGTCAGTCGATGGGTGGAGGCTATCCCCACCCGAGCCGCCGACAGTAGGACTGTCTGTCGATTCCTGAGAGATCACATCATAGCACAGTTCGGGATCCCCAAGATTCTCATATCTGACGGGGGTAGCCATTTCATAAACAGAGAGGTGAAGAAGCTGACCCAAGAATTCTGCATTGAACATCGTGTTGCTTCACCCTACCATTCGCAGTCCAATGGCTTAGCTGAATGTTCAAACAGGGAGATCAAGACAATCTTACAGAAGCTTGTGCGTCCGGATCGCAAGAACTAGTCTCAGCTGCTTGATTCCGTTCTTTGGGCTTACAGAACAGCATACAAGTCACCCTTGGGAATTGATGTCGCTCCCCGCACCCTTAGTTAATTCGGGCAAATTAATGGTCCAAATTAATTTTAAGTGTTCGTTGCAGTCGGATACGAGAGGTTGATCAAAAACCACTTAAGACAGATTTTGGTCAATTTTAAGCAGTGATATTTTTTTACTTGGTGGAGTCCAAGGTCGATCTCAGGGAGGCAACTGTCTCCTTAGGTGGATTACAGCAATTTTCAAGTGTTGATGTTCAAGGGTCAATTTTTTTTTGGTCTTTTTATTTCTTATGCAGACATATGCAGACAAGCCTTAGCCAATTTAACTTTAAATTTAATTGATGTATCAAACGAAGTCCAAAAATAATGAAAATTGGCCAGATGGTTATTTATGATGAAAATGACCTACACTAATTTTTTTGGAATTTTTCGACTCAAAATAATTTTTCTATGAATTAAATAAACAGACAGAGTGATTTTCAGTGTTTAATTTTTAATAAATACCAAATCACAATTTTTCCAAGAACTAAAATTATCCTAGGAAGGTCTAATGATCAGGGACCTAGGAAAATTAACAGATCTAAAATTTGTTGTGAAATGAATTAATTAAAATTAATTCAAGAAAATCACTAAACTATTTATTCAGGCCTCGATATGCGTGCAAATGGTATGAAATTTTTATGGAGTGTTAAAAATGATGTCCTTAAGCTACTGTGAATTTTTGGTGATTTTTGAAGGCACTGATAATTAATTAAAATCAAAAGGCATCACTGGGCAAAATATGTCTCAAATGAACCAATTAATTCATTGATAATTCAATTAAGCCAACAAAAATCAGACACGTGTACAAACAGGTAGAGGACAAAATTCTCAACAACTTGCAATTTTTAAAACTTCAAAATGATGAAGAATGCATGCTATGGACACGTGCAAACACAAGGGTGTAAATGCAATACTGGAAAATAGAATTTCAATAAGTAAACGTGCTGACAGGGACTAAAATGCAATTACCAATAGTATGCAGGACTTCTATGCAATTTCCCCACGAAGCACGTGCTCCTCACGTGATGTCTGCTTCACAGGGGCCCTTTCGCAATTTCTGAAAGCTTCAGGGGCGTCGGTGCAAATAACCCAGGTCGCACGTGCTCCTCACGTGGGGCGACCTAGGTTCGGAAGGCGTCGGAGGCTCGGAGTAAGGCTCGGGTCCTTCTGGAGGTTCGGACTAGCCTCGGGGCAGCTTCGGGATGCCCGAGCCTAGGCTTGGGTGCCGAGACTCAGAGTAGGCGACGTGGCGGCCTGAAGGCCCTTGGATCAAGATGATCCAAGGGATGTCGATGAAGGCGCGTGGCGACTTGCGAGGCGTACGATCAGGAGTGCGATGAACGGTCGAGGACGGTTGCGGTGATGGAATACGTGGCTGGACGTGGGCCGTTCGATCGAATGATCGTACGGCTGCTGCTGCGTCGTCTCGAATGGTCCTCCGCCGCCTGCGGAGGAGAAGGCTGTGCTCCGGTGAAGGTCGCCTAGCTCCACCTCGGTCACCAGGCGTCGATGAAGAACGTCTCGAGCTTCCAAGTAGCTCGGAAGAAACGGGAGTGCACGGCGGAGCCTCCGGTGGCCTCAAGATCCTTGGAGATGTGCTGAAGCTCAGCGTCGATGAAGCGCGAAGGGAGCTCCGGCGAGGCTCCGTCCAATGAAGATTTTAGGACATGCAAGGGTTTAGACGAATAGCCGAGGCGTGCAGGTGTTCGTGGAGGTGAGGTGAGTGAGCGGCGAGGCCTACGGTGGAGTGCGGTGGTCTGGCGAGTAAGCTCCGGCCAAATGGCGGAGCTGCTCGTCGGAGGAAGGTGGTATGCGTCGTCGGAATGTGCGGAGGGTGCTGCGATGATCGGAGCTTCGACGCGAAGCTCGCCGAGATGATTGGAAGGTGCGAGGGTGATCAATGACAGCGAATAAAAGCAGAGAAAAAGCAAGAAAAAGAAGAAGAAGATCGGAGATCGATGGAGGGAGTTACCTGGGAATTGGAGCTCCGCTGGGAGTTCCAGGTCGTCGCTCAAGGGGTCGGTAAGGTCCCGAGCTCTAGCAGCTGCTCGGAGGAGTGGCTGCGACACGGCGGTGGGCCGAGGATCTCGCCGGAGAAGAAGCTCTGTCGTCGCTCGACAAATCAGCCAATTGCTGTCACCAATAGGAAGCTTGGAGCTCGAGGGATCTCTCTGGAGTGGCGGATAGAGATGAAGGTCGCTGGTGATGGCGTATTTATAAGGTGGAGTTGATGGGTTAGCTGGTGGATTGGTGAAGTTGGTGGTCGTCGTGGGGCGAATATGGTGGAGGTGGTGGCGATTGAGGGTGCTGGCGAGGGAGAGGGACGAGTGGGGAGCGTCGTGGCGAGGTCAGCGGCCGGAGAAGATGGCTGACGTGTGCCCAGAAAAGGAAAGGGGGCGCCCCTCCCGCAAGGCAAGGAACGTGGGGGAGAGGGGCGCCTGGAGGTAGGAGACGAAGTCTTGGCCGTTGGATCTTGTGATCCAACGGCCCAGATCCAATCACTAGGGAGCGGGCGAGATCAGATCGAGGGGAGGCGATCTGAGGGTCGTGGAGCCACCACGTGGCGTGATGTGAGCGAAGCGTGTGCGAGCGGTGTGGATGAGATTAGGGTTTAGATCGGAGGGTCGGAATGCAAGGTGGAATGAGAGGTTGCGATGGACAGCGGCGTGCGTCATCCAAGGGCGTGGCGTGCGACGCGTGGCGCGCTGAGGGCGAGGCGGGGGCGTGCGGTGTAGATGAAGAGCGGAAGATGATCAATGGCTGTGGATAAGGAGCGGCGTGGGAAGATGGGGGCCGTTGGATCTGAAGCGAGATCCAACGGCGGAGGGCGCGGGCGGATCAGACAAAGGGCAGCGGGCCGCGTGGCGCAATCAAAGGGCGCCACGTGGCCTGCTGTGAATGGCTGGAGGAAGAAATATGTGTAGAGAGAAGAGGAAGCCGAATTTGGAAAAACTCAAAACATGAAAGTTGTAGATCTTGATGAGATCTACAAGTTTCATGTTGACCAAAGACGGAGATAAGGTCACATATGGTACATAAATACAAGGATACATAAATGTACATATGTAGTATACAAAATGACCAAAAACCCAAGTTTCTCATACAAGCTCCAATTGTAATGAAATTAGTCTCATTTTAAAGGTCTTTTAATATGTAGTATTCTAAGAGTGAGTAGACCTAATTAGGGGTTTGTATGAGGGCTTTATGTATGTACAAGGGTTCCCAGGATACTTGGGCTATTTTACAAGGGTGATTCCTCCCTGTTTTATTAATGAATATATATATAGTATAGAGAAGAAGTTATTTTGATGAAGATGTCTTTTACAGGGGATTTTTGGCTTCTTATTTAAATGCAGATGAGCTGCTATAATGCATGAATTATGGATGCATGCACGAGTGTTATTTATGCAAGATAAAAGGAAATATGCCTCTATTTTCTCGGGAACAAGGCTCTATTTTTGACTTTTGATGTGATGAATCACAGATTCATCAACCCCCTATACTTAAACCTTGCTCGTCCCCGAGCAACTAAATGAAATGCAAGAGTGAAATGATTTTGGGTTCCATGCCAAGGTCATGAACAAAAGTTGAAAATGGAGCCTGACTCGACCTTTGGATTAATTGTGTGGCGGAACCTTATTGGGACCTGAACTTAAGACCTAACAGACTTCAAGTTCCACAAGTCTTCTATTCAAGACGCCTTAACAGTCAGGTCAGAATAATTCCTCAAACGCAAATTTCTGATGACTATGATTCTTACTTGTACTGTGTAAGTGAGATATAGCTCTCCATATCAGAAATGACTCGGAACCAGCCTCCTCTAACAAGGTAACTCAATAACCTGGTCCAGTAACTCTTTCCTCGAGGAGCGGGGTATTCCCTTCTAAGTTCAAGTGCGACCAACTCAAGAGGAGGGGGTAGAGAAAAGAATGGACGGTGGCCAGTGTAGCCACCTATCCCGGGATGCCTGACCAGTGTAGCCAAGTCATCCAGCTGCATTTTCCTTGCTAATATACATACTCCGACAGGTATTATTCTTTTTCTTGGACCTGTCTGATTTTTTTTTTTTTTTGGAACTATATTCAAGGTGCAGCATATACATCAGGAGTTTTTCCTCTTGAGCCAGTAGACTATCCCTCTTTTGAAGCATTATTGCAACCCACAGCATCCCGTCCTTAGCCTTCATCACCACTAGACCAAGTTGAGACGCACTTCCTTCACTAGAAGAAGAAGAGAGGTTCCGCCTAGAAGTACTACCCTCATATGCTACCCCAAGCCAAAGGAAACTACTTCCTCAACACCTCATCAATGAAGAGCTATGTGCATTGTGCTTGTCCAAGTTAGGTCATTATCTAAAAGAATCCTGCGTATGCACGAGATATTCTACTTAGACTAATTAAGATGACATGTGAACATAGATTTGTGGACTCAAAGAATTAAGTCACTTGACCTGAGAAATCTTAATTCCAGTCCCTATAAGGTTCCTCTGAAATTAGGTGGATTAAGGTCAAATCAAGTCCATCCTCAATATCTACTCATGACTTGGTTCAGAACCCACTAGCTTTTCACTTTGCATATGCAAAGATATGCAGATGAGATGTCATGCTATGAAAATGCAAGACTCTTTATGCAGAGATGATGTGCAAGAGTAAATAAGAAGCCTATATTTTATTTTTTATTATATTTTTTTTTCATTTTTACCCACCCGTAATTATTGTAAATATATACAAAAATACGCGAAAGTACGAGCTATGGGTAAAGTATATATGTAATATATACACGCCCCCCCTATACTTAGCGTGTGCTATGTCCTCAGAGCACGAAAGCGACTAAAAAGACATAGCTCGGGCTAAGCGTAGGAGAGCTAAAATAACAGAAGTATAGAAGTCGTCTCGCCCCCCTATACTTAGGCTCTGGCAGCCTAAGTGTAGAAGAAGATCAGAAATGGGGCGGACGAGGTTAAGAGGAGAAATGGAGGAGTATCAGTGCGGGCATCGGTCCCCCCTATACTTAGGCTTAGGTCAGCCTAAGTATCGGTAGGAAATGAGTATAGGACCAATGTGATCTGGAGAATGTACAGTGAATCGACTCGGGTGACCCCTTCCCCCTATACTTAGGATCTGGTCATCCTAAGTACAGTCCGAGATAATGATTCGATGATGTGGGGACGGGTTACTAGAATCGTTGAGGTAAGGATATGATATACAGGAAGAATGATATATATACAGCTGAGTCGGTCTGAATCTTTTGAAGATGCTGCTGATGGCCGGAGTTCATTGCTGCAAGGTCTCATACGCGGCTCGAGATGTATCTGCTGTATCTGTCTCGCATATGAATACAATCTCCTCCACATGGACTAACTGTTCATTGGATTCGACGAATTGCTTCAACAGCTGCCCATTTACTAGGAATGTCGGTGCGTTATCTGCGAGATCTGAGATCTCGACACATCCACTATCATGCACCATTCGGACAACGAATGGTCCCGTCCACTTAGACTTTAGTTTGCCTTGGAAAGTCTTCAGCCTGGCATTGAACAACCATACCTTTTGTCCAGGAACAAAGGTCTTTCGTCTGATATATCTATCGTGCCAACGCTTCACCTTGTCCTTGTACACCACACTGTTGTCGTATGCTCGGTTTCTGATTTCCACAAGCTCATTCAGATCCATGTCTCTCTGTTTCTGGCCTAGGTGTGTGTTCCAGTTGACCTTCTTTATTGCCCATTCCGATTTGTGCACTAACTCTGCGGGCAAATGGCACGGCTTTCCGAATACCATTCGGAATGGGGAGGTGCCTAACGGAGTCTTGTAAGCCGTCCTATACGCCCAGAGGACTTGATCCAAGATCTGAGACCAGTCCTTCCTGTCCGGGCGGACAAGCTTTTGCAATATGGTTTTCACCTCCCTATTCGACACATCAGCCATACCATTGGTTTGTGGGTGGTAAGGACTAGCGACACGGTGTTCGATGCCGTAGTCCTTCAGGAGTTTCTTCACCTCCCGATTCACAAAGTGGCTACCCCCATCTGATATCATCATTTTGGGGATCCCGAACCTAGAGATTATGTGCTCTCTGATAAATTTACAGACAGTCCTGCTGTCTGCGGCTCGGGTCGGGATAGCCTCCACCCATCTGGACAGATAGTCAACCGCAAGAAGGATGTATTCAAACCCGTGGCTGACAGGGAATGGGCCCATGAAATCGATGCCCCATGCGTCAAAGACATCACAAATGATGACTGGCTGCATTGGCATCTCATCCTTGGAACCAACGGTTCCTCCCATCCTCTGGCAAACTGGGCACGACTTCGCGAAGGCGGTGGCATCGCGAAACAGAGTCGGCCAGTAAAAGCCACATTGAAGTACCTTCCATGCGGTCCTCTTCCCGGAGTGGTGTCCTCCTGCCTCTAAGCTATGGCATAAAGAAAGGACACTCTGGTATTCCTCCTGAGGAATACAACGTCTCCAGACACAATCCGGTCCTTCATAGAAAAGGATCGGATCCTCCCAATGGTAGTGTCTAGCGTCCGACTTTAGTCGGTCAATTTGGCTCTTGGGCCAATCCTCGGGAACTTTCTTGGAGACAAGATAGTTCACGATATTGGCATACCATGGGAGTGAGTCGATAACAAAAATCGACTCGTCGGGGAAGGAGTCTCGAATCGGGGAAACCTCGGAAGTATTAAGATCTTCGAGACGAGAGAGATGATCGGCTACTACGTTCTTCTTTCCAGGTTTATCACGGATGTCCAAATCAAACTCCTGGATAAGTAAAATCCAACGAAGAAGACGCGCCTTCGCGTCCTTCTTCTCCATCAAATATCGTAGTGCCGTGTGGTCTGTGAACACAGTTACCTTGGATCCGATTAAATGAGATCTGAATTTGTCCAAGGCAAACACTACCGCAAGCATTTCCTTTTCGGTAACTGTATAGTTACGCTG
Source organism: Ottelia alismoides (assembly GCA_037367405.1). Taxonomy (NCBI): domain Eukaryota; kingdom Viridiplantae; phylum Streptophyta; class Magnoliopsida; order Alismatales; family Hydrocharitaceae; genus Ottelia; species Ottelia alismoides. The sequence goes on along the minus strand of JAZKJV010008117.1, from coordinate 286,821 downwards.
AGCAGCATCAAGCACTTTGCTTGCGTAGTGAATTGCAAACGGGACGTCGTCTCTTCTTTGTCCCAATACAGCCCCAACAGCATAATCTGAGGCATCCGTCATGATCTCAAAAGGAAGAGACCAATCTGGGGCTTGTAAGATGGGTGCGTCCATGATCATTCCTTGTAACCGCTTAAAGGCCTCAAGACACTTGTGATCGACAATAAACTCCGCGTCTTTGCCTAAAAGCTCAGTTAGCGGTCGGGCAATCTTAGAAAAATCCTTTATAAATCTCCGATAAAATCCGACATGCCCGAGGAACGACCGCAACTGCCTTACGTTGGTTGGTGGCTGGAGTCGTCTGATCACGTCCACCTTGGCAGGGTCAACCTCCATTCCTCTCTTGGAGATGACATGCCCCACACTATGCCCTCCGTCACCATAAAGTGACTTTTCTCCCAGGAGAGCACCAGATTGACCTCACAACATCTTTTGAGGACTCGGTCCAGATTCCTAAGGCAGGAATTAAAAGAGTCGCCGTGGACCGAGAAGTCATCCATGAAGACTTCCAGGAATTCGCCGACCATTTCGGCGAATACAGCAATCATGCACCTTTGAAAAGTACCTGGAGCATTGCATAGCCCAAAAGGCATGCGCCTGAAAGCATAGGTACCAAAGGGGCATGTGAACGTGGTCTTTTCCTGGTCCTCTGGAGCTATGGCTACTTGATTGTAGCCCGAGAACCCATCAAGAAAACAAAAGAATTCTTTCCCCGCTAGTCTTTCTAAAATCTGATCAATAAATGGTAGGGGGAAATGATCCTTTTTCGTCGCGGCATTCAGGCGTCTGTAATCCACACAGACGCGCCACGACGTGGGTACTCTTGTCACGATCTCCTCTCCGTCCTCATTGGTGGTCGTCTGAATTCCCGACTTTTTCGGGACAACATGGATTGGGGCCACCCACTTAGAATCGGAGATTGGGTAAATAAAACCCGCGTCGCACCATTTTTCTATCTCTCTCTTCACAACCTCTCGTAGATTTGGATTCAATCGACGTTGGAATTCACGAGAGGGTTTGGCTTCGTTCTCCAAATATATATGGTGCGAACACAGAGCGGGATTTATCCCGTGGAGATCGGAAATGCTCCAGCCTATTGCCTTGCGGTTCTTCTCCAGGATCTCTAGCAAGCGAGATTCCTGCTCCTCGGTCAATTGCGAACTGATAATGACCGGAAATTTCTTGTCTTGGCCCGCAAGGAAGGCATATTTCAGGGTTGTGGGTAAGGGCTTGAGCTCAGGGACGGTATGATCGTCTAAGAAGTCTGGCTCAATCCGATCTGGTTCGGTGTTGGAAGTGGCTGGATCCTGTTCTGCAGTGGCTGCCACCAAGCTCGCTCTGGAGTCGGATCGTCAAAGGTCTCCATGCAATCGGCAAACGCCTCGTCCGACTCGTCATCCTCATCTTCCGATTGTCCTAAGGATGTAAGGACTGACAGGCCCACTTGGGCCTCTGTGTCATCGAAGATGTAGGGCGATGCAGGCTCCGAGCTGTACTCGTTCCTGAGGATCTCGCAGACTGACTCATGCACTGGATCATCTTCAAAGGAGATGGACACATCGGTGCTGGCTGGGTTCTGTCTCCATGGCCCAACTAAGTCTACATGTTCACGGTCTGTTTCGAGAGAAGAGTACTCGGTGCTGGATTCGGAGTCTGGTCTCTGCCATCTCGTCTGCTTCATCTCTAATTCCTCATCTCCGCCTGGAGTTTGGAACTGAATTTTCCCATTCTTATAATCGAATAAGGCCCCTGCTGTTCTGAGGAAGGGCCTACCCAAAATGATCTGGGAATCTCTCCAATTACGAGGGGTTTCCATATCGAGGACAGTAAAGTCCACCATGTATTCTTGCCCTTCGACTTTGATCACAATGTTCCTTAACTCTCCTTGGGACCTCTTAGTGGATTTGTCCGCGAACTGAAGAATAGCTCTAGATTTCCTAAGAGGTCCGAGATTAAGCCGCTCATAGAGGGCTGTGGGCATCAAATTGATCGAGGAACCATTGTCCAGGAGAGTGCGTGCAAACGCGATGTCATCAACATGACTCACTACATAGTGTGCACCCATGTCTCTTCGTTTCCGAGGAAACGAGTTCTTTATTGCACAAGTCGTGGCTACTGATAGGACGTGTTTCTCAACACAGCTTTTGGTTTTCCTGCTAACCCTAGTAGGTGTGCATCTCACCTTAAGATATTTTTGGAATGCAGGGGTCATTTCCACGAACTTGTCAAAGGGGATTGTGACCTTGATGTGTTTATTACAAAACTCAGCCATCTCAGGGTCATCTTTTTGGATTTTTCTGTTTTTCTTCTTCCCACCCTTGAGAGCTTGGGGGAAAGGGATTATTAACTCAGGTTCTGGAACTGAAATATCTTCATTAGCTGCTGAAACTGAGTTCTGAACAAGACTCTGACTCGGACTTTTATACAGACTCTGACTCTGACTCTGACGAAAGGGAAAATGCTTGGGCGAAACCGGTGATGCTTCTTCCGCTTCTTCTGGCTGGTCCTCCTCAGATGGAGGTGCGGGCTCATCGGTGTCGTCGGACTCCGGATGACTGCGGGGCTGGTGCTTCGAGGACTCAGATGTCCTCTTCTTCTGCTGGTGGTGACGGTGGTGCTCCTCCTCTTCCTCCTCCGAATTCTCCTCAGGTCGAATTTCGGAGGTTCCTTCCTGTTGTGCCCGTGCCCGATCAGGTATGGTCACGGTCCTTCCACTCCTGAGGGACATATGATTAACATTATCGTACGAAAGGATCTCATGTTCAGATAAATAGTTATCTGAATAGTATACCTGATCTCGGGGTCGGTTCTGGCCCTGCTGTATGCTATTTGGGTTGGCCTGAACCTGTGCGGGAATTGGAGTCCTTGGCGCCATTTGTTGGTCCTGAGCACGAGAGACCCGATTGATGTCGGTTCTCATGTCCAGGTAGTCGTTTTGCATCTGCTGGACCCTATCAGACAGGGTCTGGATCGCCAAGGTGAGGGTCTCCAACTCGGTGGGCTGGGCTGGCTGCTGAGTGGATGCGGTCCTGAACTGGCCCTGCTGGCCGTGCCGATACTGCGGCTGATGGGGCGGTGCTGGCCCCTGCTGGTAGGTGCGCTGCTGCGGCTGGTACCCTTGTTCTGGCCTGGACTGATATCGCGGGATTGTGACGGGCCTGGTCTCTTGGTAGACTGGGGTTGGGCGGTGTGCCTGGTCCTTCCCCATCTCGATTTGCCGGACTAGTGGGTCGCGGCTATACCAGAGCCCGTTGATTTCGTAAACGGACGGAGGCTCCTCGTACTCTGTCTCCACTGGTGGGGGTGCATGATGGTTCTGCTGGGTGTAAGTCTGATCCCAGCTGCTCTGAGACCCCGGTGCCTGTTCCTGTACAAGATGGACTCGATGTACAGGTACAGGTGGTGCAGAAGGGGTGGGTAGCTTAATCTTGGCTACCTTTTCAGAGAGTTCCTCCACCTTCTTGGGAAGGCTCGAAAGAGACTCCATCTCTGCGACTCTCTTGTGGATCTGCTCGACCATAGTAAGCTTGTCTGCAATCATCCCCATGCTGGGGATGAGGTCCTCTGTCAGATCTGCAACAGTCCTTTTAGTTGTCTCGTTGGATAGAATCGAGGGAGACAACTGATAGGCCCTTGTGGCCTGTGACCTGCCGGTTTCTGCCATCTGCTCTAGGATTTTCCATACGGCGTGCTCGTTCTTGTTCAGATAGCTTCCTCCGCAGGCGGCGCTGACTAACCCCTGCATCTCTGGGGTTAGTCCGCAGAACAAGGTCTGGACTAAGATTGCCTTAGAAATGCCGTGGCATGGGCATTTCTGTACTAAGTCATTGAACCTGTCCCAAGCCTCGTGGAACGGTTCGCAGGGTCCTTGGGCGAAGCCGGCAATCTTCGTTCGCATCTGATTGGTTCTACTGAGTGGGTAGAACTTTTTCAAGAAGAGGTCCTTGAACTGCATCCAGGTAGTACATACCACCCCTAGGTTTTTCAGCCAATGTGCAGCCTTATCTCCTAAGGCAAACGGGGTGGCTTTCAGTCGGATATAATCTTGGCCAACATTGGGACGGCTCAGATTATTGCAGACTAGTTCGAAGTCACGGAGGAAAGTGTACGGCTCTTCGCTTAGGTTTCCGTTGAACTTCGGCAGCAGGCTAAGGAAGTGGGGCTTCAGCTCGAATGCTTGGTCGGGAACTGCAGGTGCTAGCCAATTCTGGATTTCGTTCTCCGCCGGGTTATAGGTATCGACCATTGGTCGGTCGATCCCTTCAGCTACTATTATCCGCCCCATTCGTGCAGTGAGATCAGCATTTTTCTGTTCAGCTTCAGCAAGGCGTCTTAGAATCTGTCTCATCTGGTCCTCATCAGGCGGCATCTTTGGTGGCATTTCTTCCTCTACTTCTGGGGATTGGAAAATAAGGTCGGTGTTAGAGGTTGAATCAAGGAAGGGATAACCGAGGCAATGATCTTCCTCGGTAATCTCAGAGGAGATACAAGGGTTGGTTTGAGAGTAACCACCCTGAGCAGGAGGGAACCAGGACTCAAGAGGGTCATGAGTCCTGGGTGGTCCAAGGTGCGCTCGGACCGGAAAAGACGAGTTACGTGGGGGACTCATAGAGAGATTAGTGAACGGTGCGTCGAGATCTCCCCGGTTACTCATCTTGGTGAAGCAAGAAGAAGATAGGATTTTACTCCTACCTGAAGCAAGCACAAGATCAATCCAAGACCCTGGATTCACACTCAACACAGTGAAGGGCTCAAAGTTGAGTCCAATTTATCTTGTAGTTTTTAAGTGTGATTTTCAAGCAAATCTAGCAAGGATTACGCGGCCTAGAGGGAAGTCGGCTCAGAGCCGGATGCGTCTTCCCTGTCTATCCTGTCGTCTAAGATACCGCCGCTCCTTCCTTTCTTCGCTCCTATCCCAAGCCGATGGACTCAGTGACCACGCCCCTATCTACCTGCAAGCAGGCGGAGGCTGACAAGGCCGGAACTTCGCCCCGGGGGGTTACTGGCAGCTTGTCGCGAAGTACCGCAATTTCGCCCCTATCTACCTGAGACAGGCGGAGGCTACTTGGTACTAGTCAAAGAATCTGAAAATATTCGGCTCGTGATATTTGCTAGGATTAGTTAGAACGTGATATGGAAGACGGGGATTTGGGCTCTACCTTAGGGTGTTCACACACACTCAGGTACCCTCACTCAGCCTGAAAACAAGGTCGGGGATTAGTCTCCCGCAAACAATTTTCAACTTTTATTCCCTTTTTATGGTCAATACTGTTAGCAGTCCCGGTTTTAAAGTTAGGTTATCATTGTAATTAATCACCACAAAGCACGCCTATCGTACAGTCCCAATTTCCTTTTTAAGTGAGAAAAATCAGAGGGGGGGGAAATCGAGAAAAGCCGATGCAAGGTTGAAATCAATGATGCGTATGCTAAGTAAAGAGTACTTACAGTGATCCCTTCGCTTGTTGATGCAGGATGCTATACAGAATTGAAAACTTTACTCTACGTGCAAATGCAAGCGATGCAAGCCGCTCCTAGACAGGCAGTTCTATTAGCGTGGAGAACAGTTTAGTTTGAACTAAGTCCTGCGGTCTAGGTGCGTCTTTTAAGTGTAATGTGTGGTCCTATTGATTACGAGCACAAACAAGTCCTAGAGTGGCTCGAGGAGCCGCTAGTGCAATCTAAATTACCAATCACCCACACAGCACACGGGACACAGTTTCCACTATATTTACACGCGCGAGCTCCCAAACGGGAACCGCTGGAAATAATGCAAAAGAAGAATAAAATAAAAAGTACAATGCCTTTCTCTCAACACACTTAAATGCTAAGTCCTTGAAGCGTCACCGACTCCTCGCGGTCCTCGCACAAAAATGAAATAGAGGTCAGAGAGTGACACAAAAATAAAGCAAAAAGAAAACAAATAAGAGAAATAATTACAAGAAAAACCGGGGGTCAGACTACCCGGGGATTAGAAATCAAACACTTCAAAAATATGCTACAATTAACCTAAGCCGTGCCTCCCCGGCAATTTGATGTCGCTCCCCGCACCCTTAGTTAATTCGGGCAAATTAATGGTCCAAATTAATTTTAAGTGTTCGTTGCAGTCGGATACGAGAGGTTGATCAAAAACCACTTAAGACAGATTTTGGTCAATTTTAAGCAGTGATATTTTTTTACTTGGTGGAGTCCAAGGTCGATCTCAGGGAGGCAACTGTCTCCTTAGGTGGATTACAGCAATTTTCAAGTGTTGATGTTCAAGGGTCAATTTTTTTTTGGTCTTTTTATTTCTTATGCAGACATATGCAGACAAGCCTTAGCCAATTTAACTTTAAATTTAATTGATGTATCAAACGAAGTCCAAAAATAATGAAAATTGGCCAGATGGTTATTTATGATGAAAATGACCTACACTAATTTTTTTGGAATTTTTCGACTCAAAATAATTTTTCTATGAATTAAATAATCAGACAGAGTGATTTTCAGTGTTTAATTTTTAATAAATATCAAATCACAATTTTTCCAAGAACTAAAATTATCCTAGGAAGGTCTAATGATCAGGGACCTAGGAAAATTAACAGATCTAAAATTTGTTGTGAAATGAATTAATTAAAATTAATTCAAGAAAATCACTAAACTATTTATTCAGGCCTCGATATGCGTGCAAATGGTATGAAATTTTTATGGAGTGTTAAAAATGATGTCCTTAAGCTACTGTGAATTTTTGGTGATTTTTGAAGGCACTGATAATTAATTAAAATCAAAAGGCATCACTGGGCAAAATATGTCTCAAATGAACCAATTAATTCATTGATAATTCAATTAAGCCAACAAAAATCAGACACGTGTACAAACAGGTAGAGGACAAAATTCTCAACAACTTGCAATTTTTAAAACTTCAAAATGATGAAGAATGCATGCTATGGACACGTGCAAACACAAGGGTGTAAATGCAATACTGGAAAATAGAATTTCAATAAGTAAACGTGCTGACAGGGACTAAAATGCAATTACCAATAGTATGCAGGACTTCTATGCAATTTCCCCACGAAGCACGTGCTCCTCACGTGATGTCTGCTTCACAGGGGCCCTTTCGCAATTTCTGAAAGCTTCAGGGGCGTCGGTGCAAATAACCCAGGTCGCACGTGCTCCTCACGTGGGGCGACCTAGGTTCGGAAGGCGTCGGAGGCTCGGAGTAAGGCTCGGGTCCTTCTGGAGGTTCGGACTAGCCTCGGGGCAGCTTCGGGATGCCCGAGCCTAGGCTTGGGTGCCGAGACTCGGAGTAGGCGACGTGGCGGCCTGAAGGCCCTTGGATCAAGATGATCCAAGGGATGTCGATGAAGGCGCGTGGCGACTTGCGAGGCGTACGATCAGGAGTGCGATGAACGGTCGAGGACGGTTGCGGTGATGGAATACGTGGCTGGACGTGGGCCGTTCGATCGAATGATCGTACGGCTGCTGCTGCGTCGTCTCGAATGGTCCTCCGCCGCCTGCGGAGGAGAAGGCTGTGCTCCGGTGAAGGTCGCCTAGCTCCGCCTCGGTCACCAGGCGTCGATGAAGAACGTCTCGAGCTTCCAAGTAGCTCGGAAGAAACGGGAGTGCACGGCGGAGCCTCCGGTGGCCTCAAGATCCTTGGAGATGTGCTGAAGCTCAGCGTCGATGAAGCGCGAAGGGAGCTCCGGCGAGGCTCCGTCCAATGAAGATTTTAGGACCTGCAAGGGTTTAGACGAATAGCCGAGGCGTGCAGGTGTTCGTGGAGGTGAGGTGAGTGAGCGGCGAGGCCTACGGTGGAGTGCGGTGGTCTGGCGAGTAAGCTCCGGCCAAATGGCGGAGCTGCTCGTCGGAGGAAGGTGGTATGCGTCGTCGGAATGTGCGGAGGGTGCTGCGATGATCGGAGCTTCGACGCGAAGCTCGCCGAGATGATTGGAAGGTGCGAGGGTGATCAATGACAGCGAATAAAAGCAGAGAAAAAGCAAGAAAAAGAAGAAGAAGATCGGAGATCGATGGAGGGAGTTACCTGGGAATTGGAGCTCCGCTGGGAGTTCCAGGTCGTCGCTCAAGGGGTCGGTAAGGTCCCGAGCTCTAGCAGCTGCTCGGAGGAGTGGCTGCGACACGGCGGTGGGCCGAGGATCTCGCCGGAGAAGAAGCTCTGTCGTCGCTCGACAAATCAGCCAATTGCTGTCACCAATAGGAAGCTTGGAGCTCGAGGGATCTCTCTGGAGTGGCGGATAGAGATGAAGGTCGCTGGTGATGGCGTATTTATAAGGTGGAGTTGATGGGTTAGCTGGTGGATTGGTGAAGTTGGTGGTCGTCGTGGGGCGAATATGGTGGAGGTGGTGGCGATTGAGGGTGCTGGCGAGGGAGAGGGACGAGTGGGGAGCGTCGTGGCGAGGTCAGCGGCCGGAGAAGATGGCTGACGTGTGCCCAGAAAAGGAAAGGGGGTGCCCCTCCCGCAAGGCAAGGAACGTGGGGGAGAGGGGCGCCTGGAGGTAGGAGACGAAGTCTTGGCCGTTGGATCTTGTGATCCAACGGCCCAGATCCAATCACTAGGGAGCGGGCGAGATCAGATCGAGGGGAGGCGATCTGAGGGTCGTGGAGCCACCACGTGGCGTGATGTGAGCGAAGCGTGTGCGAGCGGTGTGGATGAGATTAGGGTTTAGATCGGAGGGTCGGAATGCAAGGTGGAATGAGAGGTTGCGATGGACAGCGGCGTGCGTCATCCAAGGGCGTGGCGTGCGACGCGTGGCGCGCTGAGGGCGAGGCGGGGGCGTGCGGTGTAGATGAAGAGCGGAAGATGGTCAATGGCTGTGGATAAGGAGCGGCGTGGGAAGATGGGGGCCGTTGGATCTGAAGCAAGATCCAACGGCGGAGGGCGCGGGCGGATCAGACAAAGGGCAGCGGGCCGCGTGGCGCAATCAAAGGGCGCCACGTGGCCTGCTGTGAATGGCTGGAGGAAGAAATATGTGTAGAGAGAAGAGGAAGCCGAATTTGGAAAAACTCAAAACATGAAAGTTGTAGATCTTGATGAGATCTACAAGTTTCATGTTGACCAAAGACGGAGATAAGGTCACATATGGTACATAAATACAAGGATACATAAATGTACATATGTAGTATACAAAATGACCAAAAACCCAAGTTTCTCATACAAGCTCCAATTGTAATGAAATTAGTCTCATTTTAAAGGTCTTTTAATATGTAGTATTCTAAGAGTGAGTAGACCTAATTAGGGGTTTGTATGAGGGCTTTATGTATGTACAAGGGTTCCCAGGATACTTGGGCTATTTTACAAGGGTGATTCCTCCCTGTTTTATTAATGAATATATATATAGTATAGAGAAGAAGTTATTTTGATGAAGATGTCTTTTACAGGGGATTTTTGGCTTCTTATTTAAATGCAGATGAGCTGCTATAATGCATGAATTATGGATGCATGCACGAGTGTTATTTATGCAAGATAAAAGGAAATATGCCTCTATTTTCTCGGGAACAAGGCTCTATTTTTGACTTTTGATGTGATGAATCACAGATTCATCAGGAATGTCCCCCTACCGCCTTGTGTATGGCAAGACGTGCCATTTGCCCGTGGAACTTATTGACAAATCTTTATGGGATATTAACATCTGTAATTTGGACTCCAAGCAAGCAGTAAAGAGCAGAAAACTGGATCTGAACAGATTACTGGAATTCAGAGATTACGCATATGACAATAGCCTGATGTATAAGGAGAAGGTCAAAACATGGCATGACAAGCATATCCGTCGCAAGTCCTTTGATCCAGGTCAGAAGGTGTGGTTGTTCGATGCGAAATTGAAGATCTTTCCAGGCAAATTGAAGAGCAAATGGACTGGGTCGTTTTTGGTTAGGCAGGTGCGTGACAACGGAAGTGTATTGATATCCAATCTGTCAGCTGACGCACAGCCATTTGTAGTCAACGGACAGCTTCTGAAGCCATACCTTGAACATGATACATTCATGGTTGTCGTTGACTCAGTTCAAGTAATCTATGAGGATGAGCTGAATATCTCCAAAGAAGCAGAGAAAAGCAAAGCACAACAAAACATTTTTGAATGATTTTTCGTCTTTTCTTTTTCTTCTTTTCTTTTCAATGTCGTGTATCCTCTTCTACCAAATTGATGCCATCCCTTTCATCATTGCTACACTTAGGATGTACTCTATCCTAAGTGTACGGGGGATGCGCATCCCGAGTTGCTCATATCCACTTTCATCCATTTTCTTCTTTTCTTCTTTTCTTCCTCTTCTATTTGCTTTATCTATCAAAAAGGTGTCACTTCTTGTAGACAGTTTTCTATACTTAGGACGTTCTTTATCCTAAGTATAGGGGGGATGTGCACCCCGAGTTCTTCTATTCTTTGCGATCCTCTCCATTGTCTCCTCTTCTTGTCTATACTTAGGAATACCTTACCCTAAGTATAGGGGGAGACAATCTGAGTACGATCTGTTCATTCCCACCCTTGACCCTCCCTGCTTTGTGTGCAGTCTGCTATACTTAGGATTACTTGATCCTAAGTATAGGGGGATGGTCAACTTCTCATTGGTTCGTTTATTTATTCTTTAGACTTCTCTATACTTAGTACGAGTTATGTCTTCTCTTTTCTCTTCGATCTATGAGGACATAGATCAAGTTAAGTATAGGGGGGTCGTATATACTGTGTATATACTTTAGCCATAAGTCGTACTTTCATATTTTCTTAATAAAATGGCTAAAAATTCTTTAAATCCATTAAAAATCTTAATAAAAAGATGTGATTATTCCTCAAATTCTTTTTGTATTTACTGATTAATAAATCAGGTGAAAATGTTTTTTGCAAAATGTTTGAAAAATAGTTTGAAAATCTTTGTGAACATCTATTGAAAACTATTTTGAAAATATTTTGTTACATGTTTTCAACCTGTGTAAAAATGTGTGGTTTGTAAAACTTATTTTCTTTGTGTGAAATAAAATGTTTGAAAAATGATTTGCAAATGGTTTGAAAAACGGTTGCAAAAATGTTTTGAAAACCTATATATACTGTTTTGAAAGCCTTTGCAAAATGATTTTCAAATGTGTGTACATGTTTGTAAAATGTTTGTAAAAATTATTTTGGACTATAGTTTTCAAAAATTGTGTGAAAAGCTTGTGACAAATAAGTTTGAGGAATACAAACATCATACCAAAATCCACTATATATATGTATAAAATTGATCACTTACCCTTGTAAATTCTTAAAATCCACTTCTTGTAGATATGAGAAGCACTCCCGTGTACATATTTTAACCTAGATTTCAGCCAAAATCTTTTTGTTTTCAAAAATCCCAAAAACATTTGCAAAATTAAAATCCAAAAAACATCTGAAAAACCCTTTTGAAAAAGAAAAAAATGCATATGCATCATCATCATCTTTTCAAAAATACATAAAAAGTTCAAAATCCGTGAAAATTGCATCACAAAAATATTTTCTGCATTGCATAGCATTCGCATTTTTCGGATTGAGTTTGATAGTTGAACGACTCTAAGTAAAATCCGGAGATTGGAGCTTGATTGGACCTTATAATCTACCTAATAACAGGAACCTTATAGGAACTGGGTTTGAGGTACTTCAGGTCTAGTTGACTTAATTCTTTGAGGATCACGGGACTTGGTTCTATGGATTCTTGACTGCCTAAGTAGAGTATTTCGGAGCACACGCACGACTCTTGTTGATAATGACCTAACTTGGACACCTGCACCTTTCACATGGCTCAACTCAGTTGGAGTGGTGAGGGTATTGGATTTGCCGGTATAAGACGCACACAAGTGGAAACATTTGTCCTCCTCTAGGGAGGGAAGTGCACCCCAACCTGTCCAATGATGAGGAAGTCTAAAGACAGGAGGATGTGGGTTCCGATAAAGCTTCAAAAGAGGGATAGTCTACTGGCTCAAGAAGAAAAACTCCTTATGTAAATGATGTTGTATATAGTATTTCAAAAAAAAATGTTCAGGCATGTACAAAAATAAAAAGCCTGCAAGTATGTACAAATGTTGTAAAGTCAATAAGCAAGCTTGAGCATCAAAGTCATATCATGTGAGCCTGCAGCAGGATGACTTGACTACACTGGTCTTGCATCCCAGGATAGGTAGCTACACTGGCTACCATCCATTCTTCTCTTCACCCCCTCTTCTTGAGCTGGTTGCCACTTGAACTTAGAAGGGAATACCCCGCTCTTCGAGGATGGAGTTGTTGGATTGGGGAATCATTGGGTTGTCGTACTGGAGAAGTCAGTTTCTTTGTCATTCTAGTTGGGGAGAGCCACCATCACTTATACTGTACGAGTCAGATTCATAGTCGTAAGAGTTTGCGTATGAGTTGAAGTATTTCTGACCTGGCTATTGAGAAGACTTGGACAGAGTTTTGGGATTCTCAAGGACTGTTGGATTTCAAATTCGGTTCTCACTAAGGTTCCGCCCGCACTAAAATTCCAAAGGCCCGATTTAAGCTCCAAACTTTGACTTTGTGAAGACAAGTTTGATAATCAAATAAAATCCTAGTTCTTCTTTTTCTTTTCTTTCTTTTTCTTTTTGCACTTATTGCATAAGTTTTTGCTAGGGACTAGCAAAGGTAAAGTATAGGGGGATGATGAATCCACATTTCATCATCTTTATTCTATCATTTTGGCCTCAAAAACCCTAGCAAATGCCCATAAATAGCCTTAATTCCTACATTTTAGCATTCATGCACATAGGTGTAAATAGTGTATAAAATGTGGTTTTTAAAAGACAAATTATAGAATAAATAAAAGAAAAGAAAAAGAATAAAATATTGTAAATATTTTATGACCCGAAACCCCGAGACCTAGGCATCTTGATGAATAGGTCGACCAGGAATAAAGTAGGGGGAGATAAGGGCCAAATACCTATACTTTCTATTCATTCTTTATTCATTTGGGACCTATTTTTGGTTCCACTTTTTACACATCAAATAAAGAAACTTTGTACATGAAAGTTGTAGATAATTTCATAGAGAAAAATACAAAATTGATTTCACAGAAAAATAATGTACAGATAAAAAGTTATGGTCTGAATAAGAATCCAGAATCCCAACTTCCCAGACCCGTATCTCATAACTGACAACTCAAAATGCAGCATACTCACCTTTAATTGTATATAGAATAAAATAATTTATCCAATGGTGGTGGTTTCGCATTTGGCGGAGCTACGGTTTGAAAGTTGAGTTTTGGACCCTCATTGTATAAGTGTACAGAATAAAATATTCAATTTATTCTTTATTAATTATTTATTCATTTTTATATTTTTATAATGTTGTAAATATTACTTATAATAATTATGTGCATTAAAATTAGAATAAAAATGCAAAAAAAAATATAAAATAAAAATACTTGTATATATCATATACATAGATACTATACCTGTACTTATACCTATACAACACATATTTATATTTTATTAAACATGCAAAACATCTAAGAAAAATAAAATAAAAATATATTTAAGTGTATAAAAATACTTTGTAATTATATAAATTAATAAACAAAATTAAAGAAATTAAAAATACAAAATAAAAAATAAGAAGATACAATATATAGAATAATATACCTACATAGGGGTATGAATGCAAACTTGTAAAAATAAACCCAATAAAATAAATAAAAATTACCAAAAAATAATTTATTAAATTACAAGCATTTTTATTTCATAACCATAATTAAATAAAATAAGTTACTATTTTATTTCGAATTTTGAAATCATTTTGTAAGGATTTTTCCTAGTTTGTCCACGTGGACCAACCAGGTTGGTCTGACAGTTGACCTATGTCAACTGTCTGACCTTCTCCTTCAGACTTGTCAGAGTCTCCTTTGTCTCTTCTTCTCGCATTTTCCTAGGCTCTACCTTGCACCAATCCATGACGATGCCTCCTGCATTTTTGCTTCTCGATCAATGGTGATTCACGCCCTAGTGAAATCTGGGGCTGAAGACCACTGATCGAGGCGTTTCAACCCTCGTCTTCCACGCCACTCGTCAACCCTACAAAAGAGAGCCCCCGACTTCAATTTGAATTTTAATCCTTCTTCCGCCATTTTCAACCAAAAACCTCTACTTCTTCGTGCTCCTAGTGACAGTGGGAGTCGAATCGACCCGGGGTTTGCGTTGTTTGGTGTTGAATCGAAGTGATTCGACCCCTCGTCGGAGCTCCGCCGTGCCTCACAGCCCGTCGCCTCTGGTGAGTTTCCTCCCCTTTTCTCTTCGTTTTCTTGTAGCTGTAGCGTAGATTAGGTTAGATAAGTAGCATTTTTGCTTGTCGTTCACCCAATCCCCGTGAATCGTTGATCAAACCCACGGCGGAGCTGAGCTCCGCCCATCATTTCCGATCACTCAACGCCTTGACTCGACCTCAGACCCCCTCCTTTCTCTTCCCCGTCGCTCAGTCATCACACAGCACCCCTCCATTCACCTCGATCTCGCCCAGATCGAGTCGACCGAGCTTCCTTCTCCGCCGCTCGCCGGAGCTCTTCGCCCGCACCACTTGTCGCCTCATTTGAACCATCAGACCCCACCAATTTGTTCGCATGGGTTTTGTGCACTTAACATTTCAGGTCCGAGCCCTAGAGAAGGCTCCCTCGACCATCGAAGCTCCAGAAATAACCGTTCAGGTCGCCTTCCTCGTCCGGACACTCCACGCCGCCTCCGCTTCGTTGGAGGCCACCATCTGATGCGGAAGGGCCCCAGGATCCTTTTGCCCTTGATCCGGGGGCCGGAGCGGCCGTGTGTCGGCCGCAATCGCCAATCGAAGCTCGCCGGGGAGGTGTTCTTCGTGAACCTCCCCCTGCCGTTGGATCAGAGGCCACCTCCAGACGCCATCTACGTCGTCCGATCATCAAGCGCCTCCAGTCGTTCGATCGATCCTTGAAGATCTAATCTCAGCCGCCCAGGACGAAGGGGTACGCACCGTCAGATGCGCACCACGTGGATTAGTGGGACGCTATCGGCCGCACGATCGAGCCCGTGGGTATTTTGCACCTTTCACCCACGATTTTTTGTATTTACTTTTTAGTCTAAAAACTTTCGTCTGAAGTTTAAAAAGTTTTGAAATATTTGCACTCCGGCCCTCACAGTTTCATTATTTGTACTTTAGTCCACGCCACGTCACCTCACGTGACTGGGGCGCGTGACTTCTGGGTATTTTGCATGTTTGGCCCCGAACTTTTAGTTTCTGCAATTACATCCCTATGCGTAGTTAACTAAATATCTTTTTGGAGAAATTGCATGTATGCCCAGCTGATTTTCAGTAATTACAATTATGCCCTTATGAATGACATATCACGTGTTCTGTGCGTGCCTTTTTGGTGAAATTTGCATCTGAGCCCCTGGATGTTTATATAATTACATTTATACCCCTGCCAGGCTTAGAATTTATGTATGCTTGATCTATTTATTTCACGCCTCATTTAATTGCTAAAAATTCTCAAAAAATAGGTTTAAGCTCTTGTTTGCTTCTCATTTCACGCCATATTGTTAGTTTTTAATTTTATTGTATTTTTATCTTTATTAAAAATCAAAAACATGTTGTTTCAGCACTGCCTAGCTTAGAAAATACCAAAAAAATACTAAAAGGTCTTAAAAAATTCCAAAAATATTCTCTGTTGTGTGTTTTGGCCTGCTTTATTTTCAACCCAAAATTCACTAAAAATCTCAAAAGAAAAACCTTAAAAATTCAAAAAACACTTAAAAACTTCAAAAAATTATAGCAAATAGTAGAAAACTCTAAAAACTGTAAACTCAGGTTCTGTGGTTTCCTGTTTCTATTGTCTTTATTTTAAAATTAGCTTACAAAAATTTTGTGACTGTTTGCTGTTTTTAATTTTCATTTTGCTCACAGCCAGCCTTTTATCCACTGTTTTCCTTCATCTTATTATTTAAAAATACCAAAAACAATCTGAAAATTACCCAAAAATCACAAAAACAGTAGAAAAATATAAAAAGACCAAAAAGATTTTATTTCTGAATTTTTGACTATTTTTGCATACTTTTAGAAATATTTTATCACCTCGTTTACTACATTGTCGTTATTTCCCAATATTGAAAAAGAAAATAAAAAAATATAAAATATAAAATTATAAAAATCAGAAAATTAAAAATCAAAATACAAAATTAAAAATTAGATTAAAATAAAAAAATTAAAAATTAAAAACCCACAAAAAGAAATTAGATTGGCTAAGTTGTTTACTAGACCTAGGATTGGATTTTTATCTTTGCTCTACACCCTTGCTTCCTGAGTTCGACCCCTACTTGCTTGCCATTGTACATTATTAGTAGGGTATAATAAATTTTAATCCTTTCTATTCATTCCTTGATTGATTGTGTGGGTTAATTATTGAAGAACGAAGAGACTTGAGTAGTCGCATCAGCGACAGTGAGTCCGATTTGTCAGACCACTATTTAGCGGCTCTCACTTTTTCGATTTTCACCTTGCCCAAAATTTTTTGAAAAAAAAATAAAAAAAAAGAAGAAGAAGAAGGCTTCTTATTCCATTTTCTGCATAAAAAAATCCCTTGCATAAAACAAAACAAAAAAAATAAAAAAATTGTATCTGCATTGCACACACCTGCACTTCATCCAACATCACATGCATGTGCATCTGTGAAAAGTCATTGGGTTCTGAACCAAGTTATGAGCCGAAACCGAGAGTGGTCTAAGCTTGACCTTAATCCACTTAATTTTCAGAGGAACTTCACCAAGAAACAGGATTCTAAGAGCTTCAGGTCTTTTTGACTTAATTCCTTAAGTTCCACATGACAATGTACAGTGTTTTGACTCTTAGTGTCTAACCTGGTCTCTTCATTCTGGGTACAACTCTGGAATAGGGAATTAATTCGCACTCTCGCACTATGCACTTAGCTCAACCCAGACGGGATGTTGGAAGACTGTGTGAGTCTCTTTTATGGTAGCGTGGAAATCTAAAGACCGGAGTACGGGTTGAAATAAAGCTTCGGAAAAGGGATGGACGACTGGGCACAATTTTTTCTAAGACCCCAAAAAATGTACGGAACAAAAAGATTCTATATCCGTAGGGGCATATCAAGATCCAAGCAGAACCACCAAAAATTCCAAATACAAAGAAGCATTCTACCAAATAAAAATCCGACCAAAAAGGTCCAAGCTTCAAGAAACCTGCAGATCTTGGTAGAGACTCAGCTACACTGGCCATCTTCACAAGGAGAGGTGACTACACTGGCCACCCTCCAGTTCTTTTCTCTTTCTTCTATCTTCTCCCTCATTCGATTGTGAACACAGCGCGACAGACCTTAGAAGGAAATACCTGACTCCCCGAGGACGAGTTACTGGAGAGGAGAGGATCATGGTAGTCCGGCATTCTGGATGGGAAGAGCTAAAATCCTCCACACACATGAGTCGGTTATTCAATGTTCATAGGGTATACTTTGGGAAGAGGATTGATCTAAGATGACTTCTGAGCCGAAACTGTGGCAATGATGTGTAGAACTTGAGGGCTGTTGATTTTAAAATTCTAAGTAACACAGAAGTTCCGACACATTATTAATCCAAAGGTCGAGTTTAGTTTCACTTTCACCTTCAGCTCATGGTCTTGGTATGGAACCCAGTCTCATTTCACTTCATGGCATTTCTTTTTGATGCTCAGGGACGAGCATGGTTTAAGTATAGGAGGATGATGAATCTCAGATTCACCACTCTTAGTCTCATTAATTAAGCTCAAATCCCTCAAAATCAACTGCATTTCTGCATTTATTTCACATAATTAGCATTTATGCATGATTTCATAAGAATTGCATTTTAGCATTAATTTCTGCATAAAATAAGAAGCCAAAAATCCAAGCCAAAAATAACCTGTAAATAGCCTAACTTCCCCTATTTTTAACTCCTCCATGCTGACACCGCATAACCCAAAACCACCTCCACTGTGTACACATCACTAACAAGAATAAGTGAAAAATACAAAAAAAATTCACTAACCTTGTTGAGTGGACCAAAAACCCAAACCCTAGTTTCAGGATTTTCGGACTAAAAGCCCTATATCTTCCCCATCCAGTGTCTGATTTGATCCTACTCACTTTTGAACTAATACACATTAAATTACCTTCAAAACAAGACAGGGTTCAAGTGAATCGGAGCTCGTATGTGAAAGTTGGGTTTTGGGCCTCTTTTGTACATTGTATATTTTCGCGGTTTTCTGACCTTGTATTTCATGCATAAATTTTCTTAATTTATAAAAATACAAAAACATTAGATTTAGATGTCTTTTATTTATCTTTGCTTTTTCCATATTTTTATGTATTTTTATCTTGTTTAAAAATGACAAAAAAAATAGAAAACTCAAAAATCAAGGTATTCTATGTACATGGGATACCCCAAAAATTCGCATTTTACATTTGACCGATTTTGGCTTTGATGTCTTCATGAAAGTTGTAGATCTCGTTGAGACGAGCATTTTTTGTAAAGGAACTATTTCGATCCGAGGTTATTTGCTATTTCTTTTTGATTTTACAAGAGAATTTTTCTTTGATTTTTCTGGTGCTAACACGTGGCAGCCCCAGAGGCCGCCACGTGTCAGTTGTTTTTGGGGTTTTTAGTATTCAGTTTTTCCTAAAAAAATTTAAATTAATAAAAACCACGCACGTGCGTGGCACGTGCCACCCAGGCACGTGCTCTGCACGTGCGGTGCCCCAACTCCTCCCACGCCAGCGCCACGTGGCCCATCTACGGTCGTTCGATCAGCGGCCGATCGAACGGCCGCTGGACATCGTCTCCAACCGCATCCCCCGATTTCTCCGCACCGGCCCTCCGTTATCCCTCTGTCGTAACCTCCGCGTCACCGCCTCGAAACCACCGCACCTCTAATGCCCTTATCCCGTCAACCCCACTAACAACCAACGGACCCTGCTATCTCCGCAACCACTGGCCGCCTGCCTCTCTCTATAAAAGAACCCCGGCGACCCCCCCAGACCTTCATCCGCCGACCTCCGCCCTAAAGGTCCCTTCGAGGTGGTGACAGCCCTCTAACCCGGCGAGATCCGATCTCCTTGAGCTCGTCGCAGCGCTTCTCCGAGCCTGCCCTCGCTCCGGCCCCCCATCGCCGTCGAGCCCCTTAACCCTCTCTAGGTAATCTCTCTCTCCCACTCTCTCTATCCCTCTCTCCGCCTCCAAGCTCTGCCTCCGCTCGGAGCTGGGCCTCACACCTCCGCTCCTACTCCATCGCCATCTCCGCCTCATCTTCGTCATCAACGCCCCGCTTCTTCGTCCCTAGCCCCTGATTCCGATAGACTCCACCTCTTCATCGACGCTCCGGCCATCTTCCATCGCCTTCGAGGTCCCCCTATGACCACCGGAGCCCCGCCAATACGTCACCGTCTTCATCGACTTCCAGCTTCGCCTCCGCCGCTCACCCTCTCTAGTCAACGCTCCATCGACTCCAACGCCGGTGACATCAACCTCCATCGCCACGACGCCTCTTCACCGCCAATGACACTTCGCCGCTTCATCGATCGTCATCAACATCGCCTACTCCAGGGACCTCCAGTCTCTTCACCAACGACCGTCGGTCATGTGTCGACCAACGCTTCGTCTTCTCCGACAACCCACCTTCGCACCACCAGGAGAGGCTGAGCTTCACAAACCCCAGGAGTCGCTCCAGCCGATCAGCATCGACCTTCTTCACCGCCATCGTCCACACCACAGTCGCCCCAGACACCAAGCTCCTCCGCAGGCTCGCCTTGGCCAACTCGCCGACCACCGGCTCCGACGCATCGCACCACCAGGCTCCGCCAGGAGGGGTCGAGATCTCTCCCGCCGCTCCGTAGATCTCCAGCAGCCATGCTCGCAGCCCGAGACCCCCCACGTGCGAGGCGCGTGCGGGGGGACATCAGCCTTGCATCAGCACCTCAGTCACGTGCGAGGCGCGTGCGGGGGGACGTCAGCCTTGCGTCAGCACCTCAGTCACGTGCGTCGCACGTGACCTAGGGGCCAATTACACAGCAGCCCCGGAGGATCTTCCATATCACGCATCGGCCCCACCGACCAAAGTCACGTGCTGGGCACGTGACTATTGGTCATTTTGCAGAATTCATCCCCAGACTACTGGTAATTGCTTTTAGGTCCCCCACTGTTCTGCATTTTTATTTTTATTTATTTATTTAAATTCCATATGTACCCCTGTGTTCTCCCGTAACTTTGGACCTTTTTATTTCATTATTTTATTTATTTAAAAATTGCATAATGTTCCTCACATGACTCTCTACATTTTGACATATCGTGGATATTTTTATGGTCAGTAGTTAATTATTAATTAGTTATTTTGTGGAAAACTGCGTATTTTGCCCATCTTATGCTTTGGAATTTATCGTTGATTAACCATTGCTCTAAAAATCCCCGAAAAATTACATATTGTAGAGATTATTTTGCTTGACATTGTGCCCAAAAATATTTGCATTTGCATACATAATTTGCTCTATAAAAATCATTTTGCAAATTTTATTATTTAATTTTTAATAGGTATTAGACCCCACATTTTTGAGGTCTAGGATTTTTCTGAGATCCATCACCTAGTGATAGATCTTAATAATTTTATATCTTGAAAATAAGTAGGTTTAATATTTATTATAATTAAATATTGAAAATCAATCTGTTTGCATTTAAAAATTCATAAAAAAATTCATTTTGCCTCCAAAAATTCCAAAAAAAAATTACAGTGCATTTATTTTGGCATACATATCATCCCGGCCAAGTTTCGTATTTTTCAGACATCGTTTGGTTGAAATTTACATTTTAGTCCCTAAAATAGGCCGAAATTGCATTTTGCATCCCTCATTTGCATTAAAAATTCCAAAAAAGACCGCCTTGAAAACCGAATACGAAATTGGATAGACATATCTCTAGGTTGTTCCTTTGCCTCCTTGTGATCGACCTTGGGACTTGCCCAACTAAAATAAACAAAAAAACCACTTGCTTGAAATTGATTAAAAATTTGTGGTTATTTCTTGACTGTTTCCGATCGCCGTCTACAACGAACGACACATTTATTTTCACACCCGAAGATAAAAAACAACTCTTTAACTAGGCATTTACGGACCCGTCAGGCAGTTTGGGCATATCCAGTCGCACAGGCCATCCTCTCACCTTCAGAGTTCGTTGATGTAGAGATGCCAGTAGAGGAGAGCTTGGAGAGCGTGTTCCTGGTCCAGGATACTTTTCAGGCAGCAGAGTCGGTTCTCGACCACGAGACAGATTTTTGTGAGTCTGATACAGATCCCTCGGAGTCAGATATTGATTGGGCAGAGTTTGATGATTTGATACCGTGTCTGGCTTCCACTGAGCCTACAGCAAGGGAGGAGGTTGATTCCATACAGAGCAAAGATAGTCCAGCAGACCAGCCTTCTCCAGTTACAGATTGTGAGCGAGAGTTCTCATTCTCCCATGCAGATTTGGCAGCATTCACTCAGACCTTTCAGAGGCCAGATTCGTCAGCACCTACTTGTCCAGAGCTGAAGCCGCTACCATCGTCGTTGAAGTATAGGTTCCTTGCGGGTGAGCATGAGATGTACCCATTCATTATCTCAATAGATTTGACTGGAGAGCAGGAATCCCGTCTGATGGGGATTCCTTGAAAAGAACCACAAGGTGATAGGATGGAGTGTAGCCGATCTCCAGGGGATAAGTCTGGCCCTGTGCTCCCACCATATCTATCTCGAGGAGGACATGAAGCCGTCGCGTGAGTTCTAGTGGCGGCTGAACCCGAACCTTCGAGATGTTGTCATGAAGGAGATCTCGAAATGGTGGAGCGTCGATTTTATCTACCAAATCGCCGACTCCAAGTGGGTCAGTCCATTGCATGTTGTGCCCAAGAAGACGGGCATCACTACAATTGTCAGCGAGTCTGGAGAAGAGATCGCTACCCGGGTGCCCACTTCTTGGCGGGTCTGCGTGGATTACAGACGACTCAACCAGGCCACCAAGAAGGATCATTTCCCCCTGTCCTTTATTGATCAGATCATTGAGAGACTGGCAGGGAAGAGCCATTACTGTTTTCTGGATGGGTACTCCGGCTATAATCAGGTGGCCATCGCACCCGAGGACCACGACAAGACCACCTTCACCTGTCCCTTCGGGACATATGCTTTCAGACGCATGCCATTTGGATTATGCAGCTCTCCGGTGACATTTCAGAAATGCATGTTGTCCATCTTTTCAGACATGGTGGGGGAGTGCTTGGAGGTCTTCATGGATGATTTCTTGGTCTACGGCGACGGATTTGATTCTTGTCTTGGCTGCCTAGACCGAGTCCTTCAGCGATGCATTGAGGTTCACCTTGTGTTATCTCGGGAGAAGAGTCACTTCATGGTGACTCAGGGGATGGTGCTTCGCCATATCATCTCCAACAGGGGTATGGAGGTTGATCCGGCCAAGGTAGATGTCATTAGAAAACTCAATCCACCATCCAACTTGCGGCAGTTACGGTCTTTTCTAGGGCACGTCGGTTTCTACAGGTGCTTCATTCAAGATTTTAGTAGGATTGCCCGACCGTTGACTGATCTGCTGACGAAAGACACTGAGTTCCTTGTTGATGATAAGTGTCTATCGTCGTTTGAGACTCTCAAGAGTCGTGTTGTAGAGGCTCATGTTCTCCAGCCACCTGATTGGTCTCTCCCATTCGAGATCATAACGGACGCCTCCGATTTTGCAGTGGGGGCCATGGTAGGACAGAGGAGGGATGGAGTCCCATTTGCTATTCACTATGCTAGTCGTACTTTAGATGTCGCCCAGCGTAACTATACAGTCACTGAGAAGGAGATGCTAGCTGTAGTTTTTGCCCTAGATAAGTTCAGACCGTACATCATTGGTCTAGAGTGACCATCTACACTGATCATACCGCCATCAGGTACCTCATGGAAAAGAAGGATGCCAAAGCCAGACTGACCAGATGGATCCTTCTACTCCAGGAGTTTGATATAGAGTTTAAAGATAAGCCTAGACTCAAGAATGTGGTGGCGGATCATCTCTCCCGATTGGAGTATCTTGAGGATTCTGAGCAGATCGAGCCTATTTGTGAGACCTTCCCAGATGAGGCGATCCTTGCTATCGCCTCTCTCCCATGGTACGTCGATATTGTGAACTTTCTTGTCGCCAAGAAAGTCCCACAGGATTGGTCCAGGCAGAGACTTGAGACCTTCCTCACTAAGGCCAAGTTCTACCACTGGGAGGATCCCGTCCTTTATCACGAAGGAGGGGATAGCGTCTGGCATAGGTGCATTCCTCAGGAGGAGCACCACAGCGTCCTCACTTACTGCCACAAGCTGGGAGGAGAACGGCACAGAAAGTGTGCCAATCCGGCCTATGGTGGCCTACCCTCTTCAAGGACTCTGATGAGTTCGTGAAGAGGTGTACTGACTGTCAGAGGATGGGGACTTGTGGACAGCATGATATGATGCCGATGCAACCCATTCACTTCTATGAGGTTTTTGACGCATGGGGCATCGATTTCATGGGCCCATTCCCTAGGAGCCAGGGATTTGAGTACATTCTGTTGGCCGTAATTATGTTAGTCGTTGGGTTGAGGCCATCCCCGCCCGAACCGCAGATGCTAGGACCGTTTGCAGATTTTTGAGGAAGCATATCATTTCACGGTTCGGGGTACCTCGAGTGTTGATATCTGACGAGGGGTCTCATTTCGTCAACGACAAGGTAAAGGCCCTTGCTAGCAAGTTCAGCATAGACCATCGAGTAGCCACATCGTACCGCCCTTAGACGAATGGTCTTGCTGAAGTGTCGAACAAGGAGATCAAGACTATATTGCAGAAAGTCGTCCGCGCTGACCGAAAGGATTGGTCACAGCTTTTGGACTCGGTCTTGTGGGCATATAGGACATCTTTCAAGACTCCTTTGGGTACATCTCCCTTTCGCCTCATTTATGGCAAGCCCTGCCATTTACCTGTTGAGCTGAGAAATAGGTCACTTTGGGTTGTTACTGATATACTTTTGGATCCAGATCATGTAGGAGATCAGAGGAGGGAAGAGTTAGCAGCCCTGAAGGAGCTTCGTGATACAGCCTTTTCGAGCAGCCTACATTACAAGGAGAGAGTAAGGAATGGCATGATTCTCATATCAGCCACAAGCAGTTTGAGCCAGGACAGCGAGTATGGTTGTTCGATGTCAGGTTGAGATTATTTCCAGGGAAGCTATAGAGCAAATGGAAGGGACCTTACTTGGTTAGAAAGGTACACGGCAACGGGAGTATCGATATATCTGAGTTGTCTTCTGAGAGTACCTTTCGTGTTAACGGTCAGCGGCTCAAGCCATATCTAGATAATGAGCCGCGGGTCATTGACGTTGCCCCGATTCACTTTGCGTGAGATGTGATCTCTTGACTCACATCTATTGCATCTCACGCCTGATTATCACTGTTCTTCCGACTTGTATAGATCCAGTTGTCCATATCACACTATTCTTCAGTCCAACACCCCATTTACATCTTCGATGTTGCTATACTTAGGGTGAACTTTACCTAAGTATAGGGGGTGTGAGACTTTTGAGTTTCTTTTGATTCATTTTTACCTCTGTTTTGTTGCCTATACTTAGGGATATTCTACCCTAAGTATAGGGGAGGTAGACCCTGTACATTCTCACTCGGATTTCCCTTTGTGTACAGCCTGCTATACTTAGGATTAGTTGATCCTAAGTATAGGGGGAAAACCCGAGATCCTTTTGCATTTCTATTCTAGCAATCGTCGTTGTATATAGCCTTCCTTTTCACTTCCAGATACTAAGCACGAGTTATTGTTGGACGTGCGAGCCCACGACGAGCCATTATGTAATAAATGTTATTGCAATTCACTCCTCAATCTGAAATAAAGAGTACATAATTTGCATAATAGGTCCCTTAGTACAATTAGGGTTATGTACTATGGCCATGTTAATGATCATACAGCTGTTGATTCAATTATTGAATCATAAAGGCCGGTGCTTAGATGAATATCTAATGAGTTAGATTGAGGACTCATCAAGCACCGTCAAATGATTATTAAGAGATGATCTCCAGCCTGAGTAGGAGATGGCAATCCTTTCTCATTTAAGCTGATATCTGACCGACCTCTTGATGCAGGTCCTCTGCATAGGAATAGAGATTCGGAGGTGTCAAATGAGTTAGGTCAAAGAGTTGACTTGACGAGATCGAGATAACCAAAGTCCTATATCATATGTTGTCATGATATAGGCACGCATTCTCTGACCGGAGACAGATGTGTTACTATATATCTGAGTATGTACATTTGGCAGACCAATAGGTTGATGACCTAATCAAGGTCTATACACCGGCGCGATGGTGTGCATATAAGGGAATATGAGTAATGTGATCTCTTAAAGGGATCATACAGGTTCAGTTACTGAACCGAAAGACATGAGCTCACTCATGAGATATTGGGAAGAATCAAATTCCATGTGCATGGTCGTCTCGCTTTGGAAGCTTGACTGAATTTGTAGGTTTGATATATACTTTTGGAAAGTATATGATCAAGACCTAGGTATGATATATGCTTTTGGAAAGTATATGATCGATACCGTCTCCCAATGATCGAATGAGAAACTTACTGATAAAACCATGAAGTAGACAGTATAAAGTTGATCTAATACTTCAGGTTTAATCTGAGTCTTCCAGTATGCAGGATGTACAGGTATTGGGAATACCTGAGGGTGATGTGATCATAAACGATTGTATAACCATGATGCTTCCATTCCTAGAGAATGATGAAAGGGGTCTGGATATTAGTGACTCCTCTCAGTAGAGAAGTAATCTTATCTTGGTCCAATTATTGGACATTGATCTGAATATGATTCAGTTGCAATGAGAAGATTAGATTTGCGGTCTTGATTTAATCAAGCATCTATGGGAGGCCCGCAATCTGGATTTGAGATGTGATCTCAATATCCAAGTCACTATACGTGGAACAATACAATCGCCCTGTCCTTATCTCCAAGTATTCGAGGAGAAAGCGCATTATCCTTGAAAGAGTTCATGGATAATTCTATTGTTGATATATGTATCCGAGCATTGATAAAATGGATAATTAAATGTGATTTAATTATCATGAATAATATGAATTTGATTCATATTATAAGGAGAGTTATCTTAGATAATTAAATATGATTTGATTATCAAAGATGTAAATAATGTGAATGTGATTCATATTATTTGAGCACATGAGAATAAGTTATCCAATATAATTAAATGTGATTTAATTATTATGGATAAGAATAATGTGGATAGTAATATCCAATTATTCATAATATATTATAAATGTGATTTATAATGTATTAGAGAGAGCTAATTATAATTTATATTTGTTGATTAATTATTATGTGTATCGGATACACATTGTGTAATTAATTGACAATGTAAATTATATGTTGTTTTGGGTTGTGAATATGATTCACAATTTTTCAATGGCAAGATTGCAATATTCTCAAATATAATTGTGAATTATTTTTGAAGAATAAAACCCAACAAAAGTTGTTGGAAATAAATAAAGAGATTTCCATGGAGATATGCAATCTCATGACATGTCATGAGATTGCTCTCCTCATGGAAAGCTTGGACGGCACCCAATTCCAAATAGGAATGGATGGCCGTCCATATGGAATGTACATGGAGATTTAATCTCCATGTATATTCTCTCCTTAATTATTTGGTGTTATTTTGGATTAATTTGTATTTGATTTTTTCAAATATATTTTGATCTAAATTTGTTGGTTTTACCAACAACAATCTTAGCCATTGGATTGACATAAATCAATCTCATCCATTTATTTTATATTTCACATGAATTGAGATCCATGGATCCCAAAACCCTATAAATAGAGAGGCATACCCATGCTCTCTCTTTACACACAATGCTTGAGAAGCATCTTTCTCTCTCTCTCTCTTTTCTCTCTATTCGACAGCCCTCTCTCTCTCATGTGGCCATCTACCATGGATGCCCTAGAGAGGTTCTCCATCGTTGCGGCGTCGTCGTTATGCTGCCCGATGGTTTGCTCGTGGATCTCCGTCTCCTTCGGTGCGCCTCGCTCGTGAAGAAGACGTCGGATCTCGTGTGTCGAGATCAGGAGATCCGCTGCTTGGATCATCAACATGGATTGCGAGAAGCACGCGGTTCATCCCCGCGCTCGCAAGCGTATCCTCCGTCGGATCGGACTTGAGACAGGAGGTCTCTTCGTTTAGAGACTCAATCGCAACCACGCTTAAAGAGGAAATCCTATTACTTGTTTGTGGTTTATACGAAACGATCCGAGAAATGTTCTTGGATCATGTGGTTTCGTCGTATGAAAATTTTTTAAAATTCCGTTGCATCGAGCAACTAGTGCGACTAGTCGCTCCTCCTCGTATTCGATACGACGCTCACGCTTCTGTGATGCGCTTGAGTATTTAACCATATCCTTCAAGTGGTATCAGAGCCTTAGGTCGACGGTTTCGAATATGATTCGCTAACCGAGGACGACTTGGGTTCGTTATGGTCGCGAAAGTTTTCATCGCATTTGATTTCGCAGATCTGTTTAGTAAATAAATTCGGCACTGTTTAAATTGTTTAAACACGAATTTAATACTTGGATTTTGTTCCCCATTAAATAAGGAAACCATAAGATCTGAGTTTGCGTAAATCGGATTTCGTTTGCTCTAGATATGGTTGTTTTAATGAACATGTATTCACTGTTACGGGAACTGCGAATCTTTACGTAATTAAGGAGTTAATTACTGTTTAGTGGTGTCTCGAAATGCATGCAAATCACATACGTTCTGTTGTAAATCAAGTTAGCAAACTATGGAAACTTACTTTGCTTAATTTGGATTTAAATTGATTGAGATATGCTAATTTTAGTAAGTAGGGGCCACTGCTGAAATTACTTTCCTAATCAAGAACCATGTGATTGTCAATTAATGAAATTAATTGTTAATTTCGAGAAATAATTATGGAAAATAATTGAGAAATATTAGAAGATGATTATTTCCTTAATTGACTTGGCCCCAACCAATTAATTGATTATATTTAATCTAAATCATAATTGGAAACACAATCATCAAACTCCTTACTTGAATAGGATTGGGAATTTGTTTAGCAAATTTCCTAATAATCAAAGTTGTTTTGATTACTATATGGTATAATTTCGGTTGAAGAACCGATGATCATCTCAAGTACAAATTAATCAATTTGGCATTATCCTTTCCCGAGGCGGATATGGTGTCTAGTTAGGGATCGCTGGGGTAGCGGGTTGCAACGTATGCGGTCCGTCCCACTCCCGTCGGTACTGGCCATGACAGCGGGTAGGGCCGGGATAATGTCCGAGGGATTAAGATGTATTTTTTTAATTATTAAAATACGAATTAATACGTACTTTGAGAATAATACCATATATATTCAAGTAAGACAATCAAGTTTGATTGATTGAATTGGATTGATAATTAATTTAATATGATTAAGTTAATAATGTCCAATTAAAATACTCTAATATGATTGGAGTTAATAATTCCCTTGGAAGAATTAATTGTATGAATGTGATTCATAGTAATTAATTAAATTTGAATAAGAGATGGAGAATCACATAAGTGACATCCATGGTCTCCCGTTAAGGCGAAGGGTTCCGTCGCCAGATATTGTATGTGGGAGACGCATGTCCGAAGTGACAGCTCCTGCATACAATCCATTTGGATCGGGCTCGTCGCTTCTCGAAAGAGTAAGGACGTATGCGTAGTGACCCCAATATCGGGTCCTCATAATATTGGGGTGATATTGGATTGCGCATAGCGAGTTGTATTCCTCTTGACGGTTGGTTCAATTAGTGACGGGTCAACATCACCTTAGGGGGGTGGGCCCGGGTATTAAAGACCGAATTGGGAGATGCAAGTTGGACTTGCAAGGCGGAATGTGTTCCCGCTTCTTTTTATCCGAGTTGTAGGTTCTCATATTATTGGGATGCAACAAAGATAAGGAAGGAGATCCCAGATCTTGCTTGAGATATAATGGTAAGTATATCTCTTACATTGAAAGTGATTAAGGGAATGAACTTTCATTGTTGACATGGCAAGACAACTTTGATATAAAAATTTCTAAATCAAAGTAAATTATATATTTATATATGTTTATGCAAATTTCTTATTTCAGATAATCCTTCATTAAACCCACTCAATATTATACTCAATAATAACCAGTAAAATATCATGGATTGGACCCTTTGATCCAGATATTGTATTTGCAGTTGGACACATAATGTATGTGGTTGCAATGTGCAAGTTTCCTCATAATAATGAGGAATGATGATTACTAAGACAATAGGACTAAAACCCTAGGGTTTGTATGTCTCTACAAGTCTTGATCTTATCGAATGTACTTTTGAAGTGACGTGTCGATAATGATCGTAATTATCAAATAATCCTTATAAAATTCTAAGAAGATGTTCTGGCATACATATGTGCTCTCAACATTTAATCATGAATGGCATGGTTCTCTGCATCATGCAGAATGGTGGCTCCATAAGAGATGATGTATTCAAAACGTTTGAATTGTTGGACATGCGAGCCCACGGCGAGCCATTATGCAATAAATGTTATTGCAATTCACTCCTTGATCTGAAATAAAGAGTATAGAATTTGCATAATAGGTCCCTTAGTACAATTAGGGTTATGTACCATGGCCATCTTAATGATCATACAGCTGTTGATTCAATTATTGAATCATAGAGGTTGGTGCTTAGATGAATATCTAATGAGTTAGATTGAGGACTCGTCAAGCACCGTCAAATGATTATTAAGAGATGATCTCCAGCCTGAGTAGGAGATGGCAATCCTATCTCAGTTAGGCTGATATCTGACCGACCTCTTGATGCAGGTCCTCTGCATAGGAATAGAGATTCGGAGGTGTCAGATTAGTTAGGTCAAAGAGTTGACTTAACGAGATCGAGATAACCAAAGTCCTATATCGTATGCTGTCACGATACAGGCACACATCCTCTGACCGGAGACAGATGTGTTACTATATGTTTGAGTATGTACATTTGGCAGACCAATAGGTTGATGACCTAATCAAGGTCTATACACCGGCGCGCTGGTGTGCATATAAGGGCATATGAGTAATACGATCTCTCAAAGGGATCATACAGGTTCAGTCACTGAACCGGAAGACATGAGCTCACTCATGAGATATTTGGAAGAATCAAATTCCATGCGCATGGTCGTCTCGCTTTAGAAGCTTGACTGAATTTGTAGGTTTGATATATACTTTTAGAAAGTATATGATCAAGACCTAGGTATGATATATGCTTTTGGAAAGTATATGATCAATACCGACTTCCAATGATCGAATGAGAAACTTACTGATAAAACCCTGAAGTAGGCAGTGTAAAGTTGATCTAATACTTCGGGTTTAATCTGAGTCTTCCAGTATGCAGGATGTACAGGTGTTGGGAATACCTGAGGGTGATGTGATCATAAACGATTGTATAACCATGACGCTTCCATTCCTAGGGAGTGATGAAACGGGTCTGGATTTTAGTGACTCCTCTCAGTAGAGAAGTAATCTGATCTTAGTCCAAATGTTGGACATTGATCTGAATGTGATTCAGATTCAATGAGAAGATTAGATTTGCGGTCTTGATTTAATCAAGCATCTATGGGAGGCCCGAGATCTGGATTTGAGATGTGATCTCATTATCCATGTCACTATACGTGGAACAATACAATCGCCCTGTCCTTATCTCCAAGTATTCGCGGAGAAAGCGCATTATCTATGAAAGAATTCATGGATAATTCTATTGTTGATATATGTATCCGAGCATTGAGAAAATGGATAATTAAATGTGATTTAATTATCATGAGTAATATGAATTTGATTCATATTATAAGGAGAATTATCTTAGATAATTAAATGTGATTTAATTATCAAAAGATGTAAATAATGTGAATGTGATTCATATTATTTGAGAACATGAGAATAAGTTATCCAATATAATTAAATATGATTTAATTATTATGGATAAGAATAATGTGGATAGTAATATCCAATTATTCATAATATATTATAAATGTGATTTATAATGTATTAGAGAGAGCTAATTATAATTTATATGTGTTGATTAATTATTATGTGTATTAGATACACATTGTGTAATTAATTGACAATGTAAATTATATGTTGTTTTGGGTTGTGAATGTGATTCACAATATTCCAATGTCAAGATTGCAATATTCCCAAAATTAATTGAGAATTATTTTTGGTGAAAATTGTTGGAAAAATAAGTAGAGAGAAATATTAGGAGATATGCAATCCCATGTAATCCATGGGATTGCCCTCCCCATATGGAAGAGGGGGGGCGGCACCAATTCCAATTAGGAGTTGGTGGCCGTCCACCTCTCCTAATGGGGAAGGAGGCTCCCAATTGATTTCTCACTCCTTATTTGATTGGTTTAATTTGGTATTAATATATATTTGATTTATCAAATATATTTAATCAAAATTAAATCACAAGTTGTTGGCTTTTACCAACAACAATCTTGACCATTGGATTATCATAAATCAATCTCAACCATTGATTTTATGAGACACATGGATTGAGATCCATGGATCCCAAAACCCTATAAATAGAGAGGCATACCCATGCTCTCTCTTTACAAAATAATGCTTGAGAAGCATCTCTCTCTCTCTCTTTCTCTCTAGAGGTCAGCCCTCTCTCTCCCTCTCATGGCCGTCCACCATGGATGCCATGAAGAGGATCTCCATCGCCGCGGCATCGTCGTTATGCTGCCCGTTCTTCTGCTCGTGGATCTCCGTCCCCTTCGTTGTGCCTCGCTCGTGAAGAAGACGTCGGATCTCGTGTGTCGAGATCAGGAGATCCGCCGCTTGGATCATCAACATGGATTGCGAGAAGCACGCGGTTCATCCCCGCGCTCGCAAGCGTCTCCTCCGTCGGATCGAACTTGAGACAGGAGGTCTCTTCGTTTAGAGACTCAATCGCAACCACGCTTCAAGAGGTAATCCTATTACTTGTTTGTGGTTTAGACGAAACGATCCGAGAAGTGTTCTTGGATCATGTGGTTTCGTCGTATAAAATTTTTTAAATTCCGCTGCATCGAGCAACTAGTGCGACTAGTCGCTCCACGTCGTATTCGATGCGACGTTCACGCTTCCGTGATGCGCTTGAGGATCTAACCATATCCTTCAAGTGGTATCAGAGCCTTAGGTCGACGGTTTCGAATATGATTCGCTAACCGAGGACGATTTGGGTTCGTTAAGGTCGCGAAAGTTTTATCGCATTTCATTTTCGCAGATCTGTTTAGTGTATTTTTTCGGCCCTGTTTAAATTGTTTAAACACGAAAATAGCACTTGGATTTTGTTCCCCATTAAATAAGGAAACCATAGGATCTGAGTTTGCGTAAATCGGATTTCGTATGCTCTAGATATGGTAGATTTAATGAACATGTATGCACTGTTGCGGGAACTGTGAATCTGAACGTGATTAAAATGTTAATTACTGTTTAGACTTGCCTCGAAATGCGTAAAACATCACTTAGGTTCTGTCCTAAATCAAATTAGCAAACTTTAGAAATTGACTTTGCTTAATTTGGATTTAATATGATTGAGATATGCCAATTTTAGTAAGTAGGGGTCACTGCTGAAATTGCTTTCCTAATCTAGAACCAAGTGATTGTCAATTAGTGAAATTAATTGTTAATTTCGTGAAATAATCTTGAAAAATATTTGTGAAATATTGAAACATGATTATTTGCCTAATTGACTTGGCCCCAACCAATTAGTTGATTAGATTTGATCTAAACCATAATTGGAATTACAATCATCAAACTTCTTGCTTGAATAGGACTTGGGAATTTGCCTAGCAAATTTCCTTAAAATCAAAATTGTTTTGATTACTATATGGTATAATTTCGGTTGAAGAACCGATGATCATCTCAAGTACAAAATAATCAATTTGGCATTATCCTTTCCCGAGGCGGATATGGTGTCTAGTCGGGGATCGCTGGGTCAGCGGGTTGCAACGTATGTGGTCCGCCCCACTCCCGTCGGTACTGGCCATGACAGCGGGTAGGGCCGGGATAATGTCCGAGGGATTATGATGTATTTTTCTAATTATTAAAATTCGAATTAATACGTACTTTGAGAATAATATCATATATATTCAAGCATAAAATTAAGTTTGATTGATTGAATTGGATTGATAATTAATTTAATATGATTAAGTTAATTATATCCAATTGAGAATACTCTAATATGATTAGAGTTAATAATTCCCTTGGAAGAATTAATTATATGAATGTGATTCATAGAAATTAATTTAATTTGAATAAGATATGGAGGATCACATAAGTGACATCCATGGTCTCCCGTCAAGGCGAAGAGTTTCGTCGCCAGATATTATATGTAGGAGACGCCTGTCCGAAGTGACAGCTCCTGCATATGATCCATTTGGATCGGGCTCGTCGCTTCTCGAAAGAGTAAGGACGTATGCGTAGTGACCCCAATATCGGGTCCTCATATTATTGGGGCGATATTGGATTGTGCATAGCGAGTTGTATTCCTGTTGACGGTTGGTTCAATTAATGACGGGTCAACATCACCTTAGGGGTGGTGGGCTCGGGTATTAAAGACCGAATTGGGAGATGCAAGTTGGACTTGCAAGGCGGAATGTGTTCCCGCTTCTTTTTATCCGAGTTGTAGGTTCTCATATTATTGGGATGCAACAAAGATAAGGAAGGAGATCCCAGATCTTGCTTGAGATATAATGGTAAGTATATCTCTTACATTGAAAGTGATTAAGGGAATGAACTTTCATTGTTGACATGGCAAGACAACTTTGATATAAAATTCCTAATTCAAAGTAAAACATGTATATATAAATATATACACTCATGCAAATTACTTATTTCAGATAATCCTTCATTAAACCCACTCAATATTATACTCAATAATAACCAGTAAAATATCGTGGATTGGACCCTATAATCCAGATATTGTACTTGCAATTGGACACACAATGTATGTGGTTGCAATGTGCAAGTTTCCTCATAACAATGAGAAGTGATAATTAAATAGACAATAGGACCAAAACCGTAGGGTTTGTATGTCTCTATAAGTCTTGATCTTATCGAATGTACTTTTGAAGTGACATGTCGATGATGATCGTAATTATCAAATTAATCCTTATAAAATCAATAAAGATATTCTGGCATACATATGTGCTCTCGACTTTTAATCATGAATGATGTGGTTCTCTACATCATGCAGAATGGTAGCTCTATAAGAGATGATGTATTCAAATTATTTGAATACCTACCTGAACCTATGTTTTAAGAGTTTAGATGGATGTAGATGATGAGTGTCATCATTCTACTGTCTATACTCTAGTCATTCATGAAGCTTCATAATATTCATATTATATGAACTTAAATGAAGCTTGTATAAATGTTGAAATACTCTTATATTGAAATTTTTGATTTTAACATAAGAGATCCTTATTCTTAAGCAATGGTTGTTTAAAGATAAAGGGAGCGCAGTGGAAGCATGGGTTGGACTCAAACAAGAAGTATAATTAAATAGTTGATTGTACTTCTGTGACTTCCATATGACATCCAAAGAGTTGGATGAATGCCAATGCTGCAATAAGTTGATGTGTTGATAGTATGACTATCAAGTCTGTCTAGAATCCTCAGAAAAGGACTCGGATGGAGCATCAGTATAATCTACATATAATCATTGAAATTGACTTACTTATTTGATAGGGTAAAGTCTAATAATTGTATCTCAATCTTCTAATAACACTTGCAATTGGTTGCATATGTATTAGAATATTAGAAATTTGATCTTAAGGTTTATTGATCATCCATGTTGAAAGTGATGCAAGTGTTGCAACAGTTTCCATGAGATCAATAGACTTCATATTTTCAGTGGGAGCCCTTAGTCTTAGAGAATGTCTCTATGACCTAGATATTAGAATAGACTCATTGTTTATTTCTAATTGTTGGATATAAACATGAATTCTGTAATAAATCAATCATAAAGAGTTATGATGGAAATATTTCAGATAGTAATCTAAAATCTAGTGGACTCTATTAAATTAGAAAATTATTGAATGGTTCATTAAGATTTCTAATACTGAAAATTAAACCTTTAAAATATCAATAGGAGGATAAAGATCATTTGACAATGATCTGACATCAAATTTTGGACATATGTCTGTTGATGAGATCAATGGACTAGTAAGACATGAAACTTTAGATTGTCTAAAGATTCAAATCTTACATACTTGTGAATATTGTATTCAAAGTAGAATGTCCAATACACCCTTCCTTGGGAAAGGTGTAAGATGTCAAGGTATTAAGTATCTCATATATATTGATGTATGCAGATCATCTATATCATAGTAAACATTATGGATATGTGATATCTGTTAGTGATTATGTATGATATGAGATTTCTTCTCTTCACTTAGAGAACTTTGAAATGTTCAAAGATTTCACAATTTTGGTTTAGAACCAAAGTTTGAAGGAAGATAAAATGAATTTGATCTAACCAAGGTAGCATGTACCTATTAGATGAATTCAAGAAATACCTTATGGAGATATGAATATCATTTCTGTCTAAATCCTCCTAATGAACCTTAACTCAAAGGAGTTGTAGGGAGATACAATTGATCATGTGTGACATGATTTAATCAATGATTAATCCTAGCATAATTATCTCTTAAGTTTCCAAGATATATATGTAGTAGAGACTGCATTATATCCTTAATAAGGTTCCATGTGATTAAGATGGAATCTGGCACTAGAGAGTGCTACTTCATTAGGAAAATAAAGGATGGTATTGGATACCTACTTTATGACCTTGAGATTCTTAAAAGATCTAATCTTTGAGAATATGATTCTTATAGGATGACTCTCTTGAGAATCAAGATGAAAATGAAGTAAAGGAACTCATTTAATCTTGAAAAGATAACGAGGCTCCTGAAATCGGAAGCTAAAATAGATAATTAAAGATGAAACATTAATACCTCTTCAAATAAGTTTGAGGATGGATTCCATGTGTCAGTTAAATCTGACGAAGATCGGATTTCATGTGATAAAGCTCCTGAGGATCATGACATGGAAAGATGGATGTTAGCAATAAAAGTCTAATGTAGACTTCATATACAAGTGTCGTATATGGACCCTCGAAGATCCACCTATATAGGTCAGACCCATTAAGGTGTAAATGTATCTTCAATAGAAGGAGGGAACCTGATGAGAAGGTAGAGACCTTCAAAGCACGGTTCGTAGCCATGAGCTACACATCGAAGAGAAGGCATCGCTTGCGATAAGACTTGCTCTCCAGTGACCTTGCTTTAACCCATCAGAATATTGCTAACTATAGCTACACAACTTGACTATGACATCTTCATGATGTAAGTCAAGATTGCATTCCTCTATGAATACCTCTCTGAGGATATTCATATGAAGTAGCCCCAGGGCTTCATGGTTGAGGAAAGCAAGGTGTGCTAGCTAAAGAACTCCATCTTTGGACTGCAATAAGCTTCCTGTAGTTGGAACATAAGATTTGATGAAATTATAAATGTTATGATTTCAGATAGAATCTTGATGAACCATGTGAAACTTAGTGGGAGTGCCATTGTGTTCATCGTGCTAAATGTAGATATTATTCTAATCATTTGGAATGATATAAGAATAAATGATAAGTGTTTTAAAATTTGGTTGTTCCATACTTTGGGATATGATCTCAAAGATACCTCTTAGATCTTAATTCTGAAGTTGTTCAGAAGCAAAGAGAAGAGGGTATTGGGACTGTCGCATTAGTAGTACACCTTGGACTTATTCCATTTTCTGGAAAATTCCAAGAAAGGCTTCCTTCCCTTAAGATGTGGTAGTGACCTGTCTAAAGGGATAGCACCTCAAAGAGTTGAGGAAGTAAAAGCTAGAACTGCTTGCACTTGTGCATCAGTTATGAGAAGCTCGGTATATGCTAGATGTGTACAAGAACCAGATGTCTGCCATGCAGTGGGAGTAGTAAACTGTTACTAATCCTACTATGGAGATAAAACACTTGATTGCAGTAATAATAATATCTTCAAAGATGATAAAACTTAGAGATAGTGATCTCAAAGTCTTATCTTCAAAAGTTTAAGATCTTGTAGATAGTGATCTATAAGGGTCTTGACTGTAGATACCTTAGGAGATAGAGATCTCCAGGGATAAAAGTATTCTGATAAGGATTATGGAAATACTGGTTATAACAATTCTTAAGATATAGTGTCAAGGACACTATAACCAACAAAATTGAGTATCGGTTGCATGAGATGGAACATTCGCATTAGATGCGAGCACTGTTACTAGGAGATATGCAAGTGCCGTAAAAGGACTTGGCGTAGTCTCTTGGGAACAGAGTGACTGATCAGCTTACCCAGCTATTTACTAAATAGCCTATGATTGTCACATGAGTGTGAGTTTAAATGATTAGCCCATTAATGGCTCTTTGGGCTAGTGGGAGATTGTTGGACATGCGAGCCCACGGCGAGCCATTATGCAATAAATGTTATTGCAATTCACTCCTTGATCTGAAATAAAGAGTATAGAATTTGCATAATAGGTCCCTTAGTACAATTAGGGTTATGTACCATGGCCATCTTAATGATCATACAGCTGTTGATTCAATTATTGAATCATAGAGGCTGGTGCTTAGATGAATATCTAATGAGTTAGATTGAGGACTCGTCAAGCACCGTCAAATGATTATTAAGAGATGATCTCCAGCCTGAGTAGGAGATGGCAATCCTATCTCAGTTAGGCTGATATCTGACCGACCTCTTGATGCAGGTCCTCTGCATAGGAATAGAGATTCGGAGGTGTCAGATTAGTTAGGTCAAAGAGTTGACTTAACGAGATCGAGATAACCAAAGTCCTATATCGTATGCTGTCACGATACAGGCACACATCCTCTGACCGGAGACAGATGTGTTACTATATGTTTGAGTATGTACATTTGGCAGACCAATAGGTTGATGACCTAATCAAGGTCTATACACCGGCGCGCTGGTGTGCATATAAGGGCATATGAGTAATACGATCTCTCAAAGGGATCATACAGGTTCAGTCACTGAACCGGAAGACATGAGCTCACTCATGAGATATTTGGAAGAATCAAATTCCATGCGCATGGTCGTCTCGCTTTAGAAGCTTGACTGAATTTGTAGGTTTGATATATACTTTTAGAAAGTATATGATCAAGACCTAGGTATGATATATGCTTTTGGAAAGTATATGATCAATACCGACTTCCAATGATCGAATGAGAAACTTACTGATAAAACCCTGAAGTAGGCAGTGTAAAGTTGATCTAATACTTCGGGTTTAATCTGAGTCTTCCAGTATGCAGGATGTACAGGTGTTGGGAATACCTGAGGGTGATGTGATCATAAACGATTGTATAACCATGACGCTTCCATTCCTAGGGAGTGATGAAACGGGTCTGGATTTTAGTGACTCCTCTCAGTAGAGAAGTAATCTGATCTTAGTCCAAATGTTGGACATTGATCTGAATGTGATTCAGATTCAATGAGAAGATTAGATTTGCGGTCTTGATTTAATCAAGCATCTATGGGAGGCCCGAGATCTGGATTTGAGATGTGATCTCATTATCCATGTCACTATACGTGGAACAATACAATCGCCCTGTCCTTATCTCCAAGTATTCGCGGAGAAAGCGCATTATCTATGAAAGAATTCATGGATAATTCTATTGTTGATATATGTATCCGAGCATTGAGAAAATGGATAATTAAATGTGATTTAATTATCATGAGTAATATGAATTTGATTCATATTATAAGGAGAATTATCTTAGATAATTAAATGTGATTTAATTATCAAAAGATGTAAATAATGTGAATGTGATTCATATTATTTGAGAACATGAGAATAAGTTATCCAATATAATTAAATATGATTTAATTATTATGGATAAGAGTAATGTGGATAGTAATATCCAATTATTCATAATATATTATAAATGTGATTTATAATGTATTAGAGAGAGCTAATTATAATTTATATGTGTTGATTAATTATTATGTGTATTAGATACACATTGTGTAATTAATTGACAATGTAAATTATATGTTGTTTTGGGTTGTGAATGTGATTCACAATATTCCAATGTCAAGATTGCAATATTCCCAAAATTAATTGAGAATTATTTTTGGTGAAAATTGTTGGAAAAATAAGTAGAGAGAAATATTAGGAGATATGCAATCCCATGTAATCCATGGGATTGCCCTCCCCATATGGAAGAGGGGGGGCGGCACCAATTCCAATTAGGAGTTGGTGGCCGTCCACCTCTCCTAATGGGGAAGGAGGCTCCCAATTGATTTCTCACTCCTTATTTGATTGGTTTAATTTGGTATTAATATATATTTGATTTATCAAATATATTTAATCAAAATTAAATCACAAGTTGTTGGCTTTTACCAACAACAATCTTGACCATTGGATTATCATAAATCAATCTCAACCATTGATTTTATGAGACACATGGATTGAGATCCATGGATCCCAAAACCCTATAAATAGAGAGGCATACCCATGCTCTCTCTTTACAAAATAATGCTTGAGAAGCATCTCTCTCTCTCTCTCTTTCTCTCTAGAGGTCAGCCCTCTCTCTCCCTCTCATGGCCGTCCACCATGGATGCCATGAAGAGGATCTCCATCGCCGCGGCATCGTCGTTATACTGCCCGTTCTTCTGCTCGTGGATCTCCGTCCCCTTCGGTGCGCCTCGCTCGTGTAGAAGACGTCGTATCTCGTGTGTCGAGATCAGGAGATCCGCCGCTTGGATCATCAACATGGATTGCGAGAAGCACGCGGTTCATCCCCGCGCTCGCAAGCGTCTCCTCCGTCGGATCGGACTTGAGACAGGAGGTCTCTTCGTTTAGAGACTCAATCGCAACCACGCTTCAAGAGGTAATCCTATTACTTGTTTGTGGTTTAGACGAAACGATCCGAGAAGTGTTCTTGGATCATGTGGTTTCGTCGTATAAAATTTTTTAAATTCCGCTGCATCGAGCAACTAGTGCGACTAGTCGCTCCACGTCGTATTCGATGCGACGTTCACGCTTCCGTGATGCGCTTGAGGATCTAACCATATCCTTCAAGACCTACCTGAACCAATGTTTCAAGAGTTTAGATGGATGTAGGTGATGAGTGTCATCATTCTACTATCTTTACTCTAGTCATTCATGAAGCTTCATAATATTCATATTGTATGTATTTAATGAAGCATGTATAAGTATTGAAATACTCTTATTTTGAATTCTTTTGAATTTAACGTGAGAGATCCTTTAGTCTTGAGCAATGGTTGCTTAGAGATAAAGGGAGCGCAGTGGAAGCATGGGTTGGACCCAAGTAAGATGTATAGTCAAAGAGTTGACTGTACTTATGTGACTTCCATATGACATCCAAAGAGTTGGATGAATGCCAATACTGCAATAAATTGATGTGTTGATAGTATGACTATCAAATCTATCTAGAATCCTTAGAGAAGGAATCGAATAGTACATCAGAAAAATCTACATATAATCATTGAAATTGATTTACTTATTTGATAAGATAAAGTCTAATAATTGTATCTCAATCTTCTAATGACACTTGCAATTGGTTGCATCTGTATTAGAATATTAGAAATTTGATCTTAAGGTTTAATGGTAATCCATGTTGGAATTGATGCAATTGTTGCAATAATTTCCACCGGATAAATAGACTTCATATTTTCAGTGGGAGCCCTTAATCTTAGAGAATGTCTCTATGACCTAGATATTAGAATACACTCATTATTTATTTCTAAATGTTGGGAATAAACATGTAATCTGGATTAGACCTATCATAAAGAGTTATGATGGAGATATTTCGGATAGTAATCTAACATCTAGTGGACTTCACTAAATTAGAAAATTAATGAATGGTTCATTAAGATTTCTACCTACTGAAAATTAAACCTTTAAAGATCAATAGGAGGATAAAGATCATTTGACAATGATCTGGCATCATGTTTTGGACATATGTCTATTGATGAGATCAATGGACAAGTAAGAGATGAAACTTTAGAATGTCTAAAATTTCAAAAACTTACATACTTATGAATATTGTATTCAAAGTAAAATGTTCAATACACCCTTCCTTGAGAATGGTGTGAGATGTCAAGGTATTCGAGATCTCATACATATTGATGTATGTGAATCATCTATATCATAATAAACATTATGGATATGTGATATCTATTGATGATTATGTATGATATGAAATTTCTTCTCTTC
Organism: Ottelia alismoides; assembly: GCA_037367405.1. Taxonomy (NCBI): domain Eukaryota; kingdom Viridiplantae; phylum Streptophyta; class Magnoliopsida; order Alismatales; family Hydrocharitaceae; genus Ottelia; species Ottelia alismoides. Next base: position 245,415 of record JAZKJV010008117.1, on the reverse strand, counting down.
ACCTAATAAACCTTTGAAATATTCAAAGATTTCACAATTTTGGTTTAGAACCAAAGTTTGAAGGAAGATGAAATGAATTTGATCTATAACCAAGGTAGCTTGTACCTATTAGATGAATTCAAGGAATACCTTATGGAGATGTGATTATCATTCCTATCTCAATCCTCCTAAAGAACCTTAAACTCAATAGAGTTGTAGGGAGATACAATTGGATCATGTGTGACATGATATAATCAATGATGAATATTAGCATAATTATCTATTAGTTTCCAAGGTATATATGTAGTAGAGACTACAATGTATATCCTTAATAAGGTTCCATGCAAGTAATCTGGAATCTGGCACTGGAGAGTGCTACTTCATTAGGAAAATAAAGGATGGTATTGGATACCTACTTTATGACCTTGAGATTCTTAAAATATCTCATCTTTGAGAATATGATTCTTAGAGGTTGAGACTCTTGAGAATCAAGATGAAAATGAAATGTAGGAACTCATTTAATCTTGAGAAGATAATGAGGCTCCTGGAATCGGAAACTAAAAGGACAATTAAAAATGAAACACTAATACCTCTTCAAATAAGTTTGAAGATGGATTCCATGTGTCAGTTGAATCTGACAATGATCGGACTTCATGTGATGAAGCTCCTGAGGATCATGACATGGAAAGATGGATGTTAGCAATAAAAGTCTAATGTAGACTTCATATACAAGTGTTGTATATGGACCCTCGAGGATCCACCTATAAGGGTCAGACCCATTAAGGTGTAAATGGATCTTCAAGAGAAAGAGGGAACCTGATGAGAAGGTAGAGACCTTCAAAGCACGGTTCGTAGCCATGAGCTACACACCGAAGAGAAGACATCGCTAGCGATGAGACTTGCTCTCCGGTGACCTTGCTTTAACCCATCAGAATATTGCTAACTATAACTACACAACTTAACTATGACATCTTCATGATGTGAGTCAAGATTGCATTCCTCTATGAATACCTCCCTGAGGATATTCATATGAAGTAGCCCTAGGGCTTCATGGTTGAGGAAAGCAAGGTGTGCTAGCTGAAGAACTCCATCTTTGGACTCCAATAAGCTTCCTGTAGTTGGAACATAATATTTGATGAAATTTTAAATGTTGTGATTTCAGATAAAATCTTGATGAACCATGTGAAGCTTAGTGGGAGTGCCATTGTGTTCATCGTGCTAAATGTAGATATTATTCTAATCATTTAGAATGATATAAGAATAAATAATAAGTGTTTTATAATTTGGTTGTTCCATACCTTGAGATACGATCTCAAGGATACCTCTTAGATCTTAATTCTGAAGTCGTTCAGAAGCAAAGAGAAGAGGGTATTGGAACCGTCACATTAGTAGTACACCTTGGACTTATTCCATTTTCTGGAAAATTCCAAGAAAGGCTTCTTTCCCTTAAGATATGGTACTGACCTATCTAAAGGGATAGCACCTCAAAGAGTTGAGGAAGAGAATGCTAGAACTGCTTGCACTTGTGCATCAGTTATGAGAAGCTGAAGTGTATGCTAGATGTGTACAAGAACCAGATGTCTACCATGCAGTGGGAGTATTAAACTGTTACTAATCCTACTATGGAGATAAAACACTTGATTGCAGTAATAATAATATCTTCAAAGATGATGAAACTTAGAGATAGTGATCTCAAAGTCTTATCTTCAAAAGTTTAAGACCTTGTAGATAGTGATCTATAAGGATCTTAACTGTAGATACCTTAGAAGATAGAGATCTCCAGGAATGAAGGTATTCAAATAAGGATTATGGGAATACTGATTATGATAATTAATAAGACATAGTGCCAAGGGCACTATAACTGACAAAATTGAGTATTGGTTGCATAAGATGCAACATTCGCATTGGATGCGAGCACTATTACTAGGAGATATGCAAGTGCCGTAAAAGGACTTGGCATAGTGTCTTGGGAACAGAGTGACTGATTATCTTACCTAGCTATTTTCTAAATAGCCTATGATTGTCACATGAGTGTGGGATTAAATGATTAGCCTATTAATGGCTCTTTGGGCTAGAGGGAGATTGTTGGACATGCGAGCCCACGGCGAGCCATTATGCAATAAATGTTATTGCAATTCACTCCTTAATCTGAAATAAAGAGTACATAATTTGCATAATAGGTCCCTTAGTACAATTAGGGTTACGTACCATGGCCATCTTAATGATCATACAGTTGTTGATTCAATTATTGAATCATAAAGGCTGGTGCTTAGATGAATATCTAATGAGTTAGATTGAGGACTCATCAAGCACCGTCAAATGATTAGTAAGAGATGATCTCCAGCCTAAGTAGGAGATGGCAATCCTTTCTCATTTAGGCCGATATTTGACCGACCTCTTGATGCAGGTCCTCTGCATAGGAATAGAGATTCGGAGGTGTCAAATGAGTTAGGTCAAAGAGTTGACGTAACGAGATCGAGATAACCAAAGTCCTATATCATATGCTGTCATGATATAGGCACGCATCCTCTGACCGGAGACATATGTGTTACTATATATCTGAGTATGTACATTTGGCAGACCAATAGGTTGATGACCTAATCAAGGTCTATACACCGGCGCGCTGGTGTGCATATAAGGGCATATGAGTAGTGCGATCTCTCAAAGGGATCATACAGGTTCAGTTACTGAACCGGAAGACAAGAGCTCACTCGTGAGATATTGGGAAGAATCAAATTCCATGCGCATGGTCGACTTGCTTTGGAAGCTTGACTGAATTTGTAGGTTTGATATATACTTTTGGAAAGTATATGATCAAGACCTAGGTATGATATATGCTTTTGGAAAGTATATGATCGATACCGTCTCCCAATGATCGAATGAGAAACTTACTGATAAAACCATGAAGTAGACAGTATAAAGTTGATCTAATACTTCGGGTTTAATCTGAGTCTTCCAGTATGCAGGATGTACAGGTATTGGGAATACCTGAGGGTGATGTGATCATAAACGATTGTATAACCATGACGCTTCCATTCCTAGAGAATGATGAAAGGGGTCTGGATATTAGTGACTCCTCTCAGTAGAGAAGTAATCTTATCTTGGTCCAATTATTGGACATTGATCTGAATATGATTCAGTTGCAATGAGAAGATTAGATTTGCGGTCTTGATTTAATCAAGCATCTATGGGAGGCCCGTAATCTGGATTTGAGATGTGATCTCAATATCCAAGTCACTATACGTGGAACAATACAATCGCACTGTCCTTATCTCCAAGTATTCGAGGAGAAAGCGCATTATCCTTGAAAGAGTTCATGGATAATTCTATTGTTGATATATGTATCCGAGCATTGATAAAATGGATAATTAAATGTGATTTAATTATCATGAATAATATGAATTTGATTCATATTATAAGGAGAGTTATCTTAGATAATTAAATGTGATTTGATTATCAAAGATGTAAATAATGTGAATGTGATTCATATTATTTGAGCACATGAGAATAAGTTATCCAATATAATTAAATGTGATTTAATTATTATGGATAAGAATAATGTGGATAGTAATATCCAATTATTCATAATATATTATAAATGTGATTTATAATGTATTAGAGAGAGCTAATTATAATTTATATTTGTTGATTAATTATTATGTGTATTGGATACACATTGTGTAATTAATTGACAATGTAAATTATATGTTGTTTTGGGTTGTGAATATGATTCACAATTTTTCAATGGCAAGATTGCAATATTCTCAAATATAATTGTGAATTATTTTTGAAGAATAAAACCCAACAAAAGTTGTTGGAAATAAATAAAGAGATTTCCATGGAGATATGCAATCTCATGACATGTCATTAGATTGCTCTCCTCATGGAAAGCTTGGGTGGCACCCAATTCCAAATAGGAATGGATGGCCGTCCATATGGAATGTACATGGAGATGTAATCTCCATGTGTATTCTCTCCTTATTTATTTGGTGTAATTTTGGATTAATTTGTATTTGATTTTTTCAAATATATTTTGATCTAAATTTGTTGGTTTTACCAACAACAATCTTAGCCATTGGATTGACATAAATTAATCTCATCCATTGATTTTATATTTCACATGGATTGAGATCCATGGATCCCAAAACCCTATAAATAGAGAGGCATACCCATGCTCTCTCTTTACACACAATGCTTGAGAAGCATCTCTCTCTCTCTCTTCTCTCTACTCGACAGCCCTCTCTCTCCCTCTCATGTGGCCGTCTACCATGGATGCCCTAGAGAGGTTCTCCATCGCCGCGGCGTCGTCGTTATGCTGCCCGATGGTTTGCTCGTGGATCTCTGTCTCCTTCGGTACGCCTCGCTCGTGAAGAATACGTCGGATCTCGTGTGTTGAAATCAGGAGATCCGCTGCTTGGATCATCAACATGGATTGCGAGAAGCACGCGGTTCATCCCCGCGCTCGCAAGCGTCTCCTCCGTCGGATCAGACTTGAGACAGGAGGTCTCTTCGTTTAGAGAGTCGATCGCAACCATGCTTCAAGAGGTAATCCTATTACTCGTTTGTGGTTTATACGAAACGATCCAAGAAATGTTCTTGGATCATGTGGTTTCGTCGTATGAAATTTTTTTTAAATTCCGTTGCATCGAGCAACTAGTGCGATTAGTCGCTCCTCGTCATATTCGATACGACGCTCACGCTTCCGTGATGCGCTTGAGGATTTAATCATGGGATTTTATCACTTGTGCCCCTCCGAGATATCGCAATATCAGTTATACCCCTATCTTTTTGGTAATATCAGTTGTGCCCCTAACTTCTTGCTCCGTCACCAGTTGTGCCCTTCCGTCAGATTGACCGTCAAAAAATTAAAATAACCATGGTTTATTCAAACCATGGTGTGGTTAAGAAGGGTATTATGGTCCATACCCTTCTTCATCTTCTTCCTCCTCCATTTGCTCTTCTTCCTTCTCTTCATAATTTCTCTCTCTTACTAACACCTTCATGCATCCATCGAATCTCTAAAATTTTTACATTTCCACGAACATATCACTCGTTACGGATCAAACGATAAATTTTATTGAATTTTTGGATGACTTTTTATGAATCAATTAGTCAAAAATTTAACAAAATTTAAGAAAAAACTCAACTCCAGTCTCAGCTTCAGCCACAGGTGGAGGAGGAGGGCAGAAGGGACCGGAGGAGGCACGGGGGCAGGGACAGTGGCGGGGGCGGCGGGCTGGGAGGGGGCGGGGCTGCAAGGAGGCTGCGCGGGGCAGGGGCAGGGGTAGGGGCAGCGGCGGGGGCGGCGGGCTGGGAGGGGGCGGGGGGGTCGTCGACAGAAGCTGGAGCTTGCGGTAAAGGGGGGATTGCAGGTGGGTTTCAACGGGGGGTTGCAAGCGGGAGGTGGGTGGGGGTCGTCGACAGGAGCACGCAGGGGGCCTTGCAGATCGGGGGATGCGGGCGGGAGGGGTCATCGACAGGAGGGGCTGCGCGCTGTGGGACTTGTAGACCGAAGCACTGTGGATTGACAGGAGTTGTAGCTTGCGCGCAGGGGTTGCAAGCGGGAGGTGGGTGGGGGTCGTCGACCGAAGCGCGCAGGGGGACTTGTAGACCGGGAGCTTGCAAGCGGGTTGCAGGTGGGTCCTTTCCCGGGGGATTGCAGGTAGGGGTGCCTTCATCGGGGGCTTGCGGGTCGTCGGGAGCTTGCGGCCAGTGGCGGGTCTGGCTTTGTCGGAAGTGCAGGAGGGGTGCCTTCATCGGGGGTTGTGGACAGGGGAGGGGGCTTCGACGGTTGCGGGGTCTTGCGAGAGACGGGACTTGCAGGCTGGGGGGGGCTTCGATAGGGGCATGGGGAAGGTCTCGATGGAGCTTGGTTCTGGAGGAGGAATGAGAGGAGTAGGTGGTCGGTGGGGGGAGGAGGCGGAGGTAGTTGCCGGAGGATGAAGTGGAGGAGGAGGTCAGAGGAAGGGGACGACGAGGTGCTGCTGGCAGATTGGAGGAGGGAGGAGAGGCGGCGCGGGGCAGGGGCGAGGGCAGAGAGGGAGGAGGAGGTGGAGCTGGAGGAGGAGGAAGAGGATGGGCAAGAGGAGGAAGAAGAAGAGGATGAGGAAGATGATGTAAAATGACCTCCTAACCTTTTTTTTAAAGTAATTCCGCCTATGTCCTTAAGGTTAACGGTCGTTTGCACTGTGGATGGACGGTCACTAACCCGAGGGGCACAAGTGATAAATTAGCAAATTTTGAGGGGCACAACTGATATTACCAAAAAGATAGGGGCATAACTGAAATTGTGATATCTCGGAGGGGCACAAGTGATAAAATCCCTTTAATCATATCCTTCAATTATGTCTTCTTCATCGCTCTTGACTCTGAGGACATCGCTCGAGCTAAGTATAGGGGGTGTATATATTCCATATATACTTTATCCATAACTCGTACTTTGTGTGAGTGTGTTTATAAATAAATAAAAATGGCTAAAAACCTAAAACCCAAAAATCCATAAAAATTAAATTTTTTTCCTTATAAATAAAAATTCTTTTATTGCACATACATATCTAGTGTACAAATTATTTTTGTAAAAATGTTTGTAAAAATCTTTTGTGTAAATGGCTTGTAAATATTTTCATATCAAAATTATGTATATAGTACAAAATTTTTGTAAAATGTTTTGAAAATCAAAAGTTTGCAAAAACCTTGTGTAAATTTGTGTACATATTTTGCAAAACGTGCATTCATGCATACATCCATGTTTTCAAAACATTTTTCAAAAATTTTGCACGTGTGTAAATAGTTTGTAAATTGCATCTTTGTAAATATTTGTATAGTTTTTCCTGGATCATAGTTGACATTTAAACTAGCCTGGAACTAAATTGGAAAATGGAGCTTGGTTAAGATCTTAACCCACCTAATTATAAGAGGAACCTTATAGGACTTAGGGTTGAGACTTTTCAGGTCCATGGTGACTTAATTCTTTGAGTCCACTAGGCTATGATCATATGTCATCTCGATGAGCCTAAGTAGAGCACTTAACAACACACACATGACTCATATAGACAATGGCTTGACTTGGACCCGCACTTTACACCGAGCACTCTACGGATGAGGTGGTGAGGAGGCAGTCTTCCTTGACTTAGGGTAGCATATGAGGGTAGTACTTCTAGGCGGAACCTCTCTTCTTCTTTTAGTGAAGGAAGTACGTCTCAATTTGGTGTAGTTGCCATGAGGTCTAACGACAGGAGTTGTGGGTTGCAATAATGCTTCAAAAGAGGGATAATCTACTGGCTCAAGAGAAAAACTCCTTATGTATATATGCTACTTCGTAGGTATGTTGTATATATGCACATCAAGAAAATGCAAAAAGAAAATAACTCCAAAAAAGTGGTGGGTCTGAGAGAAAATGATAATCCCACCGGAGTGTATATAGTGCAATAAGCAAAGCTTGAGACTCATGTTCCATCTTATGTAGCTTGCAGCAGGGAGACTTAGCTACACTGGTTGAGCTCCCAGGGATACATGGCTATACTGGCCATGGTCCATTCTCTTCTTCCCCCTCTTCTTGAGCCGGTTGAACTTGAACTTAGAAGGGAATACCCCGCTCCTCGAGGAAAGAGTGGCCAGACTAGGGTCATAGAGTTACCTTGTTGGGGAGGGTTGTCATTTTGCTACTTCTGAGGTGGAGAGCTATACCTCACTTACACTGTGCAAGGAAAGATTCATGGTCTTCAGGGTTTGTGTATGTAGACTTGTTCTGATTTGGATTATTAAGGAGTCTTGACTATAGATTAGTGGATCTTAGAGGCTGTTGAGTCTTAAACCTGAGTCCAAATAAGATTCTGATACATTAATAATCCAAAGATCTGATCGGGCTCCATATTTCAATTTAATGAAGGCAAGTTTAATAATCAGCATTGATCCATGCATTTTCCCTTCTTTTTCTTTTTCCTTTCTTTTTTACTTCTTTTCAAATAAGTGTTTGCTAAGGGACTAGCAACGTTAAGTATAGGGGGTGATGAATCCTCATTCATCACTCTTTATTCTTTTATTTTAGCTAAAAATCTGTGCAAAACACCATGTATATATGTGTAAATAGAATAAATTACCAAAATGCATACATTGTGTAAATAGCAATAATTAGCGTGTTTTTGTGCATAAATAAAAGAATAAAGAAATAAAAGAAAAGGAGGGAAATATTTAGAATTAATATTGAGTGGCCTAATCCCAAGGGAGGGCTCAGCATGGGCCTGACCGCAAAAGAATCCAAGTAGAGAGAGATAAGGTCAATCATACTTGTACATAACCCTATGTATATAAATAATTTTATTTTCCTCTAAATAAAAATAAAAATGTGTTTTTGTTAATTTGTACATATTTATAAAAATAAAATAAAAATCATAAAAATAAAAATAAAAATAATAAAAATCATTTTCCACCTTGTAAATATACCATGTACATATGTATATAAACCTATTTATTTAACTCATTTAAATAAATCATAAAAATAAAATAAAAATACATTTTTATTCCAAATTTTATGTTGTAAATAAATAAAATATAAAATTGGAATATTTATACAAAAATAAATAATTAAAAATAAAAATCAAAAATCCATTTGTAAATATACATATATATAATAATAATATAATGTAAATACCCAATTTGTTTTTTTAAAAAATTAATTAAAAATCACTAAAAATACTTTGAAAATAAATAAACATTTTTCCTTTTGAAAATTTTTCGAAATAAAATTATTTATTAATTTTAATTGAATTTTCAAATATTTAATAAATGGAGGCTTCTGATTGGTCCACGGGAGATGTTGACCCCCGATCAACTCCCCCCTGGACCACTCGACGCGGATCCCTTCGCCCCGACCTGATTTCTCAGAATGTTCGCTAGCTGATCCGCCTCCCATTTCCTGAAACCCCATGCTCCATTTGTAGCCTGGTGATCCGAGACCCTCACCCACTGATCATATTAGGGATCCGTGCTTCACCAAACCCTGCCCGACTCCATTTAGCCGGACCATTTCCACTATTTAGCCGAGCTCCGTCCGCAATTTCAATCCATCTTTGGCCTCTGTCTTCCATCCGAGGACCTCCATTACCCTCCTTAGAGTGACAGTTGTCCGAGGGAAGTGTCGCAGCGAGGAGGAGGCGGCCCCAGCCATTGATCCGGCGACTTGCGTCGTCGTGCTCCGCCACCGAGCGAGCCCAGCCTCTGGCCCCGACGAGCCATCGAGGCGACGATCCCAGGAGCTTCCTTAGCCCTAGCCCAGTCGATTGCATCCACCAGTTACCTTCAATTTCCCCTAGGTTAGGTTAATTTCCATCTTCGCCCAAATCGCGCCACTGGCTTCGTCGGCTGATTCACGTTGATCCGTTCACCCTTCCGATCATCCGACTCGAGCATCGCCTTCACGATACTACTCTCCCCCTTCTACTTCCCTCCGATCACCTTGGTTCGCCCTTGAACCAAGGCTCGGGCCTCCATCACCGTCGCCTCGCTGGAGGCCTCCGTTCCGACCCATCTGACCACCCATTTCATCCATTGATGGGTCGAGGTACTTTGCCCTCGACCCAGGAGCCTTTCTGTGCAATTTGTAGGTTGAAAGGGGCCCATCTGTAGGTCCGAACATCCAGGCACAGGAGCTTCGCACCTCCTTCATCGTCGGAGCTCTCCGGAGCTTCCCGGCTTCATCGGAGGTACCCGCCAGCTGCGGAAGAGTCTGAGCATCCTTCTACACATCTCAGCAGCCCAGGAGGAGGTCCACCGTGCACGGATTGAGCCGACGAACTTCGCTGGAGTCGAGTTCTTCCAGGACCTCCAGCTACCGTCCGATCAGCCATTCGCTCCAGTTTTGATCCGGTCCGTTCATCCTTGAGAGACATCCATCGTCCGATCCATCAGGGCTTTGATCCGGACCGATCATCGACGAAGGGGTATCCACGCACATCAGCCCTTGGATCTCCACGTGGCACGCCCTCGTCCGTCCGATCTTAATAAGAGGGTAATTTGCACTTAGGCTCCTCCTCTTTTAGCATTTACTTTCTAGTCTTGTAAATATTTGTCGTAGTTGTATTTATTTTGGATATTTTGCACATTAGACCTCAATGTTTATGTTATTTGCATTTTAGTCCCTACCTATGTGAGACACGTGCTTCTTCACGTGCTATTTTTGACATTTTGCATGTATGGGCTTGGGGTTTGTTTCTGTTATGAAATGAAATTTAGTTTCTGAAAATTATATTTATACCTCTGTGCATGGTTTTTATTAAACATGTGTGGATTGTTTGGGAATTTTGCACTTTGAACCCTAGGGTTTTCGCACGTGTTACAATTAGGCCCATACAACTAAACTCCAAATTAGGTGAAATTTGGACACGTGGATCCTGTCACTGTGTAAAAGTTTCCCTAATTTTTAGGACATTTTCGAGGCTTTTTGGTATTTTAAAAAAATCAAAAACACGTATTTTTGTTATTGTCTGAAAAAGAAAATGAAAGAAAAATATAAAAACTTTTCTAAAAATTCTAAAAAAAATGAGGGATTGTTAGTTTAATGATTTTCTAGCTTCTTTCCAATTTTGATGTTATTTGGATTTATAAAACCCATAAAAATTGAAAAACCCTAAAAACTTATAAAAAAACATTAAAAATTATATAAAATTCAAAAAATGTAGCCTCTTTTTTTGTAGCTTATTTTTTGTATTTATTTTTCATAAAAATTGTCTTCAGATTTTTATAGATCAATTATATATTTTTAATTGGTGTTTCAAGTCTGGCTGCACAGTGACCCCATGTTTTCCTTCTTTTTGATTTTTATTAAATCGTATAAAAATTAGAAAATTCTCAAAAAATCACCAAAAACACTGAAAAAAATAAATCATAAAAATAATTTTATTTGAATTTTCTATTCATTTTTGAGTGCTTAAATAAATTGTTGGTGTTGCTTGTTTATACCTTTTCTTATCTTTTTCCTTATAATTAAAAATACAAAAAAATTAAAAATAATTAAAATCCACTAAAAACATTTTCTCTTTATTTTATTCTTTTTGACTACTTCGTAGGCCGTCTCGGCCAACTCATGCTCCCTAAGTCCGACCTTGGTCGCTATACCAGGTTAATAAACTAGCGAGGACCGCTGTTTGATTTTCTTGTTTTATCTTCTGCTTTGGTGGTTCTACATTTTTCTTGTTGACCGATTCTTTCGATCCGGGTCGCAACAACCTGAGAGTGATCTCTACCTTACCCGGATCTTGGTTTCACGAATTTTCGGTCAGCCACGATGTAATTAGAATTGTTGTTTTAAAGAAGTCCTTGTTATGAAAAGTTAATTAGTATATTTTGTTTGCTTCTCGTTATATTTATGACAATTTTATTAATTTTAAGTTTTTGAATCATTCTATTATATTCTTCATTTTTTTGCAAATATCTAACATGATTTTTAAATGAAATTAAAGTACGAAATGTTATTCTTCCAAATTACAAGTGATTGTATTGAATTGACATTAATACATAGAAGGAATCAAGACGTGTTGTATGATGTGCGACCACCATGATCATACTAATTTATTTTAATTTAAGTATGTGATTCAGTGACATTAAAAAAACTCAAGTAAAGTTATGCTTAAGATCAAAGAATCATATGAACACAGTTGGAGAATGTTGGAATAAATTTGATATGTTGTTCATATGAGATATCGATGAGATGATAAATATGAGTTTGGTTGAGTTAATGGATGACATGTAACCGAATCATAGTGACTCATGTTGATAGCTATTGAGTCATTAGGAGTCGGTTACAACGGGTTTTTACCTTATTAAAGCCCTGTAAAAGAGACTTAGTGGTTCATTATTTTAGACACTGAATTGAGAGTTCGAGAGCTAATGTCCCAATTCTCCACATCTAATAGGTTCTTTGTAGTTGCGATTAAGGAAAGAAGAAAAGATAAAGTAAGGACCATCATCTTTTTCATCATCATCATCACTATCTTCACAACCTACATTACAATTGTAATGGAAGGTTGTAACTCGTGAACCTTTTCTTATTTATGTTAGATTCAGTTTATGATGCATGTAATTTTCCTACAAGGGGTTCATGATCAAGGAAATTGATTATGCTGTTGTAATTAACTAGTAATTTACATAGTTTATAATTATCTTATATAGTAATTGGTTATTTTACGATTTTCTATTTTCATATTTACATGTTATATTCTTCAACATTTTCTATACAATATTATTGACTTTTCATTTTGTCGAGCATCATATCAAAGAGAGTACACATTTTACTTAAAGTCGTTGGGATATACAAAGAGAGTATGCATTTTATATAAAAACAATTGAGGTAATACTAATCGATTTTTCACTTTATAAAACACCATTCAAAAATTTATTAAGGGGGTAGATTTTGCAAAGGAGTTTTTTTATTCTGCACAGCACGACATTGCTCCAACATTGTCTGTGAATTTTAAGGAAAGAAACACAAGACATTAACAAAAAGATGACAAAACCAGATGAGCTAAAAAAGTAATCTGGAATATCAAATAAAACTAAAAATAATTAAAAACTGCATTACTGGATTTGATGATTGAGATGGATGAAACCATTGGGATTTAGATGCAATAGTTGTGATAATATGATTTCCTTCACTAAGGAAGACCCCACATCATTTAAAGGGCCCCTTACACACATTGAGAGAGGGAGAGAAACACACACAGAGAGAAAGATACACATAGAGAGATACACACACTCACATGTACACACATTTGCAATGAGCTCAAAGCTCATTAGAATTGCAATGCACTTCCGTTTTTACAATTTTAAGTCAAATATATATTGTTTTACAAATGCTATATCATATCCTTACTAATGATGATCATCTTCACAAAATGTAAACATTCAATTAATATGAAATCTAACTTTCAAACCATGTTTGTGGTCATATTCCCTTATTCTTATCTTGCAAACTACTCCTTACACAAGCTAGAGTACATAGAACTGCCTTTACACCTCGTAGGGCATCCTCCTCGTATGCAAATTCCTCTTGAAACCCATGGTGATGGTTGTGTTCAAGAAGGGCCGCCATTGTTCAAGCTCCTAACGGGAAAAATCATAATCGCTCGTTAGTAGAGGTGCTAACTTCATCGGACCACCAAAATTAATTAGGATTTGTTAGAAAAATAAAATAAAAATTAAAAAATATTCAAATAAAAATGTCGAACATTTATCAATTCGAAACCCAAGTAAAACAAAACTGCATATCTCCAAATATTCAAATTCAAATCAACACACATTGTTGTTTTTATATCTCTTTGTATTTGCATGCTTGAGAGAGAGAGAATCATGATTAATCTTACGAAAAAACTATCTTGAGAGAATGGCAGCAAAATTTTATAACCATAGATCCTTCTGACATTTAAAGGGCGAGTTTAAACAACTTTTGAACAAAAGGTTGTTTAAACTCGCCCTTTAGGATGCAACCCAAAAATCCTCTATTCTTTCCATTACAAATTACATCAACAATCTCATTCCTCCTCTTCAAAAGCACACATTAGTTCACCTTCTTAATGTGGTATTGTTACTTCATTTTTTCCATGAATGAAGGTAATATTAGAAATTATTATCTCTAGTTGGAAGGTCAATAATTAACTTCGAAAGTGGAAGATAAAGTCGACATGGAAGGAAGATTTGTTTAGATCTTTTATAGATGCTACGTAATTGTTGTATTGTGTTGGTTGTTTTCTCCTAAAACTCCTACGTGCATTATCTTTTTTTGGATATTATTCTGATAATCATCTCATGAAGTTATGATTCTATGTTAAAAGCTTGTGCTCATATACTAAAACACTCTTGAGTCGTAAAAATTACTTTTAGTTATACACCATATACAAAATGAGGATTAGTCAGAACGATGTGATAATTCAGGTTGCTCACTGCAGATGCTTGCCTATTGTGGATGATTCTCGTACTAATCTTGTTTGTACATTACATATTATTTACTATATGATTTCTACTTTTAAGTATATTCCTTGAATTTAGAATTCTTCTAGTTATTTGGAGAGTAAATTCATTGGAGAATATCAAAATAGATATAAACATATTTTTAGATATTATTTATATTTTCAATGAAAATAATCTAAATATTTGAAAAAAAATGAATCGAAATTGAATTCAAATTAACAAATTTGTTTTTACTTTCAAATAAAATTAAATTCAAAAATCTATAACAAATTGAATTAAATCCTAAAAAATGAACACAGAGATATTTGTATAAATCAAACACAAACCCTACTATATAATAGTATGCGGTGCATGGACTATAGTTGTCATTGTAGCTACAGTGCCTAATATTAATTGTTATATATTGTTATTAGTTCTTTGTTCTCCATGATTTTAAAGATGACATACACACATAAGATTATATCGTAGTCGCAGGCATATTCTTTGTGATTGCATGACTGCAAGTGTGGATCTAGCTCGACACGATTGCGAAGAGTTGTCGCTCTCAAGCAAAGCAGAGGCTTAGCATTGTTTCTTGTCTCTATTCAAAAGTATTGCAATTGTTTATTTGTCATGTTCTGCAAAGTTGTAACCTTAAGCAAGCTTCAATCGAAAGTTTTCAAATCATGATATCAAGAATTCATGAACCAATCGATCATATCTTGACACTGATCGATCATCATTTATCGATCATATGTATTTCACTTATCAATCATATTTTGAATTCCCTCTCACAGTCATCAATTGATCAATCCTAACTTCCCAGTTGACGGTCATTGATAGTTAATAGATCATATCTTTTGTTATGATCGATCATTTAGGAAATCATATCCGATTCCATGCCTATTTTGTTTCCAATGGGCATTTTTCTTGAACCCCTATATAAGAGATCCCAAACCCATTGTTGGAACACACGTCATTCCAGAAATCACTTCTATATTATCTAGAACATCAAGAACCTCTCTCTGAGTGATTTCCTTGATAGTCTTCCTCATGTTCATCGATTCATTCGATCTTTCAAGAAGAATATTTCTTTTGAAAAGTTGTAAAGAAAAGTTTTTAGTCCGGTAGATTTCGATCACTCACGATCTTTCAAGTTCTTTTGGTTGGAGTCAAAATTCTTTTACAGCCTTCTCAACTCGATGATATTTACTATTTGCTTCATATTGATTATTCGCATATGCTATTTGTTATATAATTGTTGTTATATTATTTTTGAATGTTAATGTAATTATATCCTACTGAGTTATCTCTAAATATCATTGTTCTTTATTGGAGAATTATTTCTTGATATATGTGAAGATAGTATTCTCTGGAATAGATTATTGCTATATCTTTTTGTTTCCATTTAACAACTTTCTACAGGACTTTAGGCGCCTCATCCTAAGGGTGCAGAGAAGATCTTGGATGTGAGATATCTAAGGAAGTACAAAGAAAACTGAAATCTAGCATGCTCTTCTGCTTCTGCTACAATGTTTGATCTGTAATGTTGATCTTGATGTTTGATCCAAGATTGTGAAGTGTCATCTTTGTAAATGGTTAAGATATGTGCGTAAATATCTCATGCTTTAGTGAGGCAGTTGATTGTCTTGGCTAATCGGGAAATCCTGAATCAAGAAGACTTAGGTAATGGTTTTACCCATGTGGGTTTCTACGCGAAAATATTGCACAAAGTGTTATGATTGAATTGCTTGGTTATTCATTCCTCCACACTATTTAGGAAAGAGAATTTCAAAAATCTTACATATTGACACTGAGTAGACCCAAGATACTAACTACAACTACCCAGAGGAAAGAAAGAGACCAGAAATCTAACTGTAGACCACAGTCGGGCCTTCAGAAAGAATAGTAAGAGCCTTCAGTCCCTCTCCCGCAAATTGAGAAAACTTCATTTCCTGATCCGACCCGGCCAAGTAATAAGAAATCAATCATTAATTTCTCAAGTGTTTATGTGCTTGTTGAATATTATGGAAAAGTTTTTAAAACTTCCTCAACCACTATTCACCCCCCCCCCCTCTTAGTGATTTCGCGATCCCAAAGCACATTTGATGGCATAGCTGGATCAATATCTCGAAGTCACCACTCGACGATATATAAGCTATTGTAAGCAGGGATTTCGAAGTCAGCCCATTGTCAGACACCATACTTCAGCGAAACCAACTATAACAACGGAAGGTATTCGTGCATATTTTCTTAAAATATATTGATATTGATGTGTGGAACATCATAGAGTCTAAGTATACAAGACTAGTTGTTAGAAGTATTCATTCTGAAATTGATAAAAAAATGACTTAAAACACCAAGGTGATTAACGCCATCTTCTATTCCATTATAGTAGATGAGTTCAACTATATATCAGTTTCTAACACACCATACAAAAAATGGAGAAAGATCAATGTCAATTATGAATGAACAAAGCTCTGAAGAACCACAAGTTAGTTTGTAGCAGTAGAGATATGAGTTTTTCAAGATGGAAAGTGGAGAATCATCCTAAGACATGCAGACATGATTCTCAAAAATCATCAACAAACTCAGGAATCTCATGGTTGAAATCAAAGACACGAGATAGGAAAAGAATATACTCAGATCTCTCGCACCTCGCTGGACCACAACTGCAACTATCATCAAAGAAGCAAACAAAATGAATATACTCACAGTTGACGAACTTATAGGCAAGCTCTTAGCCTATGAAGTTGAGAAAACTCAGACAACCGAGGTAGAAGTCGAAGTCAAGAAGAAGAAGTGTATTGCACTTCGAGTCACATAGTCAACTTCAGAGGTAAGCTAAGATGAAGACCTAGCCTTGTCCCCCAGGAAATTCAAGAAGTTCATCAAGAGGAACGGCGTAAAGAAAGGAAGTGATCTCAAGTGCTTCAATTGTAAGAAGAAGGGACATTTCAAGAAAGATTGTCCACTCCTCAAGAGAAGTAGTGCTTAAGAACCTCGAAGCCACAACTCAAGCAAAGGCAAGAAGATATTGAAATAAGAATGGAGGAAAGGTCACTGATACCATCGCAAGTATCCTAAGAGAAAATCCTTTCAAGCTACTTGAGACTCTTTTGACTCTGATTCAGATACAGCGATATCTTTTAGAAATGTATCAGATGATTCCAGCAAAAAAGAAGCCTTGTCATGCTTATGGCTCTCGAAGACAAAGAGGTAACTTCTAAAGAACTTCTTTAAATGAATTACAAGAAGCTATTATTGAGTTGCATAGTTTAGTGGTTAAAATGAAAAAGGAAAATAAAGTGCTAAAGTTAACTCACATACCACTTTAGAAGATCATTCAAATGAAACTATCTCTTTGAAATATCTCATTAGAGAACTCATCTCTAGTTTATCTTTTTTTGATAAACAACATGAATCTGAGATTAAAATACTCTAGACAAACATAGATAACCTAGAAGCCATTGTAGACAAGCTAAAACAAAACATACACATCTTAGTTAATGATTTAGCAAAAGTTCGCTGAGGGTAAAAAGAACCTAGATAAATTATTAGGAGGTAACTTTCAAAGTAGAACTAACTATGATTTAGGGTACATACCAAAAAAAGGGAAATATTTCCATGTCTGTTAAAATAGAAAAGATCATTTTAACTACTAAGAAAGTTCAAAGTCAAGAAGATTATGTAACCAAGGAGAAATCCAAGGAATCATACTAACCCTCTAAGGACCCGCAAACAATAGGTACCAAAGAAACACGTTAATTGTTTTCTAGAACCCAAGGTTATTCACATAATACCAATTGAAATCATGACCAGACCATTTGCATGATACTGAGCAAGACCGTATTGGCTAGTGGATGTGCGCGGTACATGACTACAGACAAGGATCTCTTCCTCGGCCTCAAAGCAAAAGAAGATGGGACTATCACTTTTGGCAACAATTACAAAGGTATGATAGTTGGCGAATGTATGATTGGGAACCCTTTAACTTCTATTAGTCGTATTAGCCTTGTTGACAGTACGAACACAATCTTTTAAGCATGTATCAGGTCTGCGATAAGGGTTCTAAAGTAGTGATTTATTCTTCTGGTTTTGAAGTTCTTAAACAAGACACACTATATTTGTTGCTTATGGGAAATATGCATAAAAGTATACATACTTAGATTTGATGAGTGTTCACTGCTAGATTGCCTTCTGGTAGCACAAGAAGAACCCTTACTTTAGCATAGAAGATTAGGTCACATTTACTTGAACTTATCTATAGAATTAGAAATTTTGACTTAGTTAAAGACCTTCCTAAACAATCCTACAAAGAAAGTAAGCATGTGTTCAGCATGTAAACTAGGAAAACTCCATAGAAAACCCCTGAAGTCCAAAAAGCACATTTACTCAGCCAAATTGCCAAAGCTTTTACACTTAAATTTATTAGGACCCACGAAATCTAAAAGTTTAAGTGGTTGTCAATATTATTTTGTTATAGTAAATGACTACTCATGTTATACTTGGGTTTTTTTTTCATATCTTCCAAGGACTTGGTTTTCTCTGGGATTGAGAAGCTAGCCAAATTAATTCGAAACGAACACGAATCTACCATAACTAAGTTAAGAAGTGATCATGGTGGGGACTTCGAGAATGAGAATTTTTCTGACTAATGTGCTGAGGATTGGATTAGGCATGAGTTTTCAGCATCCATACCAACGCAGTTGAATAGAACAATCGCACTCTTCAGGAATGCATCTGTACAATGCTATACGAATCAGATCTACCTAGATATTTTTGGGCAGAAGCCATAAATACTTCCTACTATATCTAAATAGGAATCAGGATTAAAGAAGATACCTTTTGAGCTCTATTTTGGATGCTCACCAAGGATTGGCTATTTTCGTATATTTGGAAGTAAATGTTATGTTCTTAACACTAAGAATAACCTTGACAAGTTTATCCGAACGTAAAGAGGGGATCTTCTTAGGTTACTCTTTAAGAAGAAAATCTTAGAAGCTATTCAATAAGAAAACAATGACTGTCGTGGAAGCAGTCAATGTTTCATTTGATGAGAACTTCAGCAAGACTCTTCAACTACAGGAATTAGAATTTGAGGAAGATGCTCAAGTAGATCCTTCTAGTGTCCTTGATAACAATGATTCTCATGAGTTACCTAAGGATTTTATCTTTGGAAGATATCACCTAAAGGAGCTAGTGATTGGGGACATCTTTAAAGGAATCCAAATTATATCGCACTTAAATTCATTTTCTTTATCTGTGTTTGTATCCTCAGTGGGAGCTAAAGTTTGTAGATGAGACCAGCAACATTGATTCTTGATTGATGGAAATGCAATATGAAATTGTTCAGTTTGAGAGAAATCATGTATGAGAGCTTGTGTCTATTCCTTAAAACCACACAGTTGTTGGAACCAAGTGGGTTTTTAAGAACAAAATGGATGAGTCAAGGATAGTTGTTAGGAACAAGACAAGACCTGTTGCTCAGGGATCTGCTCAATAGGAAGGCATCGATCTCAACAAAACCTATGCACTTATTTCAAGGATTGAGTCAATCAAAATGTTGTTAGCTTTTGCTTGTTTCAAGGGAATCAAGATGTATCAAATGGATGTTAAAAGCTCCTTCTTATATGGCTTCATTAAAGAAGAAGTTTATGTCAAGTAACCACCTAGTTTTAAAGATCCCTTCAGATCAAAATACTTTTTCAAGATCAGGAAAGCCTTTTCGAACTTAAGCAAGCTCATCGAGAGTGGTACGGCCGACTCAAAACATTCCTTCTCACCTCAGGATTTACAATAAGTAGATTGCACCTTGTTTGTGAAGTCTGTTTTATCTGATTTTACTGGTTGTGCAAGTTTATGTTGATGATATTATGTTTGGATCCACTAATGCAATTCTTTGTTAAGATTCTCTCAAGCCATGCAGGAATAGTTCGAGATGAGCATGATGGGAGAACTAATTTTTTTTTAGGATTGCAGGTCGATCAGACGGAGTTTGGTACTTCCTTTTTCATAGAAGAAGTACAGGAAGGAGATGCTAGTAAAGTTTGATTTCGATAAAGTTTCAAGGTAGCCTATTCCGATTGCATCAGCAACTCACCTCAACCTTGGTGAATCCGATAAACCTATCAACCGTGGATTATATAGAGTTATGATCATCAGTTCTTTTCTTTATCTAACCGCAAGTAGATTCGATATATTGTTTAGCATATTTTTAGCAGCACGCTTTTAATCAGCGCCAAAAGAATGTCACTTAAAAGCTATAAAGAATCTTTCATTATCTTGTTTTTACAAAAGATTTGGGATTGTTTTACCAGAAGTGCATTCATTAGATTTATTTTCACATAGCAACACAGACTATGATGGTAGTTCATACAGATCGGAAAAGTAATAAGTGACACATGCCAGTTCATAGAGAATGCCCTTATTTCTTAACTTTTTATAAAGTAAAATTGTATGGCTATATCTACTCCTGAAGCTGAGTATATGGTCGTGTCTCTAGATTGTTCTCAACTGCTTCGGAAAATCGCTCTCAGACTTTGTTTGACTTTTAGCAAGAATAGAATTCTGTGTGACAACACTAGTTCCATCGTCTTAGCTAAGAACCCTGTCAACCACTTTAAGATGAAACACATTGATGTTTTACATCACTTTCTTAGGGAAAATGTCTTGAAAAGGTGAAATATGTTTGAACTACATTTCAACATATAGGCAGCTAGCATGCATCTTCACAAAACCCTTAATTGCACCTCAGTTTGAGACTATTAGAAGAGACCTAGGATTATGCAAATAGAGTGATACTTGTTGAAAATAAAATTCACAAAAAGGATCTCAAATTAGGGAAAAACCGATCGACCATGAAGATAGGTCTAATCGATCACTCATGATCAATCATCAGTCAAGCACTGATCGGCAACCCCTAATCGATCATACTCAAGAATAGATCGATCATCTGGGTAGAAATTCAAATTTTAAAATTTGAATTTTTGGCACAATACCAAGTTTGGAAAGGGAACCAAGGACGTCGTGTAGCCTTCCTACTCTGACCTAGACGACTACAGACCTTCCTATTTAATGACACATCAAATGTCTTTATTGGACATGAAGGACAAATTAGTCTCTCTTAAAAGGAGATATTGATTTCATCCACCGCCTCTCTCAGGTTATTAAATATGGACCATGGACAAACATCCTCCTAGGATACGGGTACTCGCAAACTGATTCCACACACATATATTTCCGCATTCAAACATGTGATATAAGTATAAGCAGGAGAAAATAACATAATAAGTCTGGAATTTGAAATGTCCATCCTTCATTAATTACAATCCATGTCGATAAAATATTACTTATATACCTCAGAAAGTGGGTCCATACATACGTAGTACATCCCATGTTTCTCAAATTGCTACAAGTAAAGAACAGTAAAAGTTGTAACAAGCATTGTACCATGAAAGAACTGTAGTTACAATAAAAAAGAAGTAGCTCCGAGCCTTTCACTGTTGTGGTTGCTTTTGAGAGCATGTGGATCCAACACATAGGTATGTTATGAGCGAAGTTACACACTATGATATAAAAAATTCAATAAGTAGGATACTAAAGAAGTGTGTAAAAGAAACAACTGAGTAAATCGTCCTCATAAAGAAAGCAAACTCTAGTCATTTTTTCATCAGATATGAATAACCCAAGCTTTGTGGATAGTTTGTGATATTGATATACGTGAGACCTCACACTATGACTCCAAGGAAATGAAAAGGCCTTAGGTTTAGGGTACCACCGGAGGCATGCAACGGGGTATAATCCATCCAAACTAAGTTCCCAACACGTCCACTAAGCTTCATTTATCCAATTGTAGCTTTAATTCCCAAATCTAATTCCAACCCACAAATGATTGTGAATCGTCTAAGTCCACTACCCACGCGTAAAAGTCTACAGTGGCGTAGGCACGAGTCAGAGCTCTGATTATAAATATCATCTGTAGCATACTAGAAATCATTGCGACCATACCAATCCTCCTTATGCACAGGAGACTTGTATTTCACTCCCAACTTCTTTAAACCACATCTCCTAGAACTTCCCTCTTATTGCCCCCACTCGGATTACTCGTTGATGTGGCTACACTAGTCAATACATGAGTGTTAACTCTAAGAGCTTGTTTGGTAACTAGGTTGGGTTGGGTTAGGTATCCTCCTGTGAATAATAGTTGTTTGGATGGTTGGGAGGGTTGGAATGATAAATGTGATGTGATATTTATTATGTGTTATATTAACTTTTTAATGATTGTAATATATATATATATTAATTTTTTTATTTTAACATGGTTAAAAAACATTATAACAAAGAGATTTTATGATCCATATAACTAATTCCAACCCAGGAATGCAGAGATAGAGCAGGGGGTATGTCAGGTTACCCCGAGCAAAATACTAGACTATCAACCATGACTACTTGACCCGCACTCAACGCACTGGCTAAAGACACTCAAGTGCTAAGGCTAAACACTAGGTGGTGACTCGTCGGTGTGCCAAGCAACATGTCCTCCAACCAACGCAACTGTTGGGTTCGTGATGTCTAAGTTTCTACCCATGCCCCAAGGGCGCATGCCCAATCCCTTGAAGCACCTACTACATCTACCCAAAACCCGTGAGATCTCATCTATTTATTCAAAACTTATTTGGCAATATAATTAGAAGGCTCTTACTCTCTGAATATGAAAAAGAACGATTTCAAATCACGTCCTTATAAAGGAAAGATTGATAAATATCCTCACATGTAACTCCAGGGTAGATGATCAGGACCTTGATGTAATCAATACTACTTTTGGTTTTTGTCCCATGTAACACATCTTGATTCAGAATCTCATTTATCTCCTTGAGGTTATCTACAGCACCTCTGGAAAGATCTGGAGTTCTACAATTTTGAGGACTTGACTTTCTTAAGCATGGAGAAGCAGGCTTAGAATTAGTTACTGGAGAGGAAGATGAGGTTACAATGGGTCTCAAGGAAGTTTGCACCGCAGTGTTGCAGGGAAAGAAACTTATTTCAATTGTGTGATTGAGGATGCTTGGAATCCACTGACATAGTCAGATCGAGCCTTTGTCGTTTTGATTTCGAAATACTTCACATGTTCAACAATGGGATAGAAAACACTCCTTGTATACCTTATTTCCTCCCCTTTCTGATCGCTCCCTTGTATCTACAGCGCTACGAGGAACAACATTTTTTCTGTTAACAGTTGTATTATTTCTAGCTTCTGCTGCTTTAAGTTTTGTATAGCAAGAATCGCATACACGGTGTGATTTGCCTGGAGTTGGTGCTAGTGCAGCTCGCATTACTTTTTTGGAACTGCAAGCGTGTCAATGCACCATACCACAGTTATAACAATTTCGTCCTTTCCTAGTGAACCAAAATGCTTATCGACAACCTGAGCAGACTGATTTGGTCTGCTCCAGACACCCATTTATGGATGCAAGTGCTTGCGGTGAAGTTTGAACTACACGATATACTTTTCACGTGCCTAACTTTCAGAGAATCCACAAGAGAGGGGATCTTACGATCCTCTGTATCACCATGACCCAGTCTCCCATTGGCACATTTTCCCCATGTAAACACTTCACTTGGTGATGTCAGAACATCCACATGACATCCACATGCAATATTTTCAACCAATTCACTTGATCATCCATCTTGGACCAAGCAAGGTTTCTTATCATTAGAATGTATATTACCCAACTGATCAAAAAGCAGTACTTCCCATTGTGAAAACATGCCCTGATGTTGCCAAAGTAATTGTAATAGCATGTCCGCTGCTCAGTTGTAGCACATCAAACATAGTACCACATCTAGTAATTACAAAGTGTGATAGTAGCTTATTAGTAGTGGGGGGGCTACTACTAAATAACCTGGGCTTAATTATGTTGGGTTGTGATTAAGAGCTTGGATCCAAGCCCAACAGGTTGTTTGGACCAGTAATCTCCAATAACGAATCGGGTCAAGGCTTGGGATGTTACACCAGTTGATTGATGTTGTAATCAATGAGAGAGAGGAGATAAAGGTAGGGACTATGAGTGCTTCCTTATCCTCGTGACATACTTCAATAGACATTTACAGCCCCTTCATCGAATCCTAGATATCAGTAGCAAGAGGAAAAGGGACATCGTGCCTTAAAAACTTCCCACTCGATTTCTCCATCCGTGGAGAAACTGCTCGTTCGACACTCCGTTGACGATAAGAACCCGTGTATGAGGGTGACCTCAACCTTCTCTACGTAGTGGTGGCTTCAGATTGTCGATCTGACAAACTCCAGCGAGCTCTGATGGGGCTCTGATGAGGGGGAGGGAGGAGGAAGGAATGATGTTCTTGGGTTTGGATTTTCAAAGAGGTAAAATAGGTTTTAGGGATTTTTTATGTGGGGTAAAATTCAGATCCGGATCTTAGTTCGGATCTGAATTTGACATGGACTTGGTCTTGCTAAAATAGTTATAACTCGGGCTACTGAATTCAAATTTTAACATTCTTGGACTCACTGAAAAGATTTCGACAAGAACTATGCAATGGAGTATTCACTCATATTTTTTGCTTACTTTATAAAAGTATTTTTTAAGAAGAAGTTTGGACCCCATTACGAGGGATCCCACAAATCAAGCCCTCCCTTTGCTCTCACACCTTTACAAAGCAAGTGAGAGTCCGCCAAAGTTCAAGTTCCTCAAGACCTAGAGAAGCTTGATTGATCATATACCAAATACCAATCGATAAGCCATGATCGATCATTTTCTAGATAGTGATCGATCATATGTAAGTCCAGACTTACTATTTTCAGTTTTCAATGTTTTTTTCTTAGATCCCATCGATGACTTAAGATTCCTCTTGTTACAGGAATTTATACTCTTTTCCAAGATGGCTCCTAAGAGGTATAAGGGTGCTTCCTCCTCCCGATCTATTTTCGTTAACGACCAGATATTCACTTGCTCACGCCTTAGTTTGATGACCTCCTGACCCATCTCTTGCTCAATCTTTAGGTATCACTTTTTTGTGATTAACCGAATCTTTGATATGAACATGGTTAGGAACTTGTTGATTCGATCATGTTTCCTAATAACCCCATCCTTGATAGACTTCATCTGTCTCGATGTTGTTATCGAGTTCTATGCGAACCTTGAAGACATTGGTAATTCGTCAACCGGCATAAGTCCATCGTGAACTGCACCATCTTCGTCACTAGCACCTCCATCCTCTCCTCCATCTTAGGTTGTCCGTATACCGATGATGAATCGGTGATTTATCGTCCCTTAGCAAACTTTTGTATTTAATCCAGGCATTTTTCTCAATTTCACACATAATTTTCATTTTATCAGCTCTTTGCTCATTGCATTCAAAATTATCTAAAAACTTGCATAAAATTCCTTACAAAATAAATCAAAAAATGATGAAAATAAAATTTACATTAGTTACTTTTTCAATAAATATGTGTTCCAAGCTCATATTAAAGTTTCTGATAACTTTCTTATTATTTTCTATATTTTCTTTAAAAGAGGCACAAGAGGGCTCTCCAATCCCCTCCCCCTTCATTTTCAAAAAAATTGCTATACAACAAAATAACTAACATCATCATTTCAAAAGAAAATAAATAGGATGATGATGTCAGTATCACATCACCCCACCCCCTCTTCCTCCTCACACCCGACGCTATCCCCTCCCCTTCCTTCTTCTCCAACTGTCAGGGCGGTTGGCCTCTATCCCAATGCCAACCGCCCATCCCCCACGCCTCTCCATCCGCCAATTGTCGCCCCCTCTCCTTCCTCGACTGTGTATACAAATAGAGGAGGGTGGCAGCCAAAGAAAGAAGAACCCCTCCACCGCAAACCATCGTCGGCCACCAGCTCCTCCTCATCTATCTCATCCGTGGCCACCTATGTCCTCCTCTTACCGATGTGCTCCTTTATTAGAGGCCGAACGCAGCGTCGCCATCGCCATCAAGGAAGAAGGTTCATGGGACCCCTTTGCTAAGTTTTTTATTTTTTGAACATTTTGGACAAGCATAAGTCATCAAACGTTTAAGTCATACTCTTTAATTTATCCAATTTCACATTCTATATTCTGTAATATTCGCACACTTTATATTCATGTTCTGTTATTTCCATTTCGACCCTCAAAGGATCTTTCTACAATTTTATACACTCCATTTATTTTCTCTACAATTTGACCAATTTTTATAACCCACTTAAATGGTATGGCGGTAGTGTAGCACAAGGCCCTAAATGTCGATTTTGATCACCATTTCGGTGACCGGTTGAAACGGAATTTCGGTCGAATTTCGACCGAAATTTCGGTCATTTCAGACATTTTTTGTACTAGGGCCCCATAATTTCGACTATTTCGTCGAATTTCGATTTCGACCCGATATCGATATTCGACAGTTCGATCAAATTTCACTGAAATTTGACGCCATGGTGTAGTGTGCCAACCAGCCAAAAGACCACGGTTCAAATCCCCCTTGTAGGATGTTGCGTTAGATTGTCGATAGCCAGCATAAAAAATAGTTGAATCCTTCAACATGGATTTGAGTAAGAATCCATGTAGTCGACCTTACTTATAGTGGGAGAAGGCTTGATCATTTTTTACAATTTATCCAGTTTTATTTTTTATTTTTACTTTTGTCCACTCATGTTTGCATTATTGTAATGACACCCTTGAGTTTTAATTTTATTTAATTCATGCCCCTGAAGTTTCCTAGGAATTATACTTATGCTCCTGAAAATTCAAAAACTCACCAAAAAAGCATAAAATCGGAAAAAAAAACCTAGAAAATTCATATGTGATCCTTAGGATGTTTAGAATCTAATTACATATGTTTCTATACATTTTAGGATCCCAAAAGTAAAGCTAAAATTAGCATTTATTTAAAATAATAAAGTAAAAAAGACTTTGTAAATAGAATAAATATTTGCTTAAAATATCGGAGTCTTTGTAGATCAATCGTCTACTTACCATATGCCTATTTTAATATCTCTTAGTGTGTAGTTGAATTGAAAAATTATATGAAATCTCTTGATTTTTCCAGTATGCGCATGATAACACTAAAACTCACTTTTAACACACATAAAATCGAGGTCTCGACCAGCCCGACTATCATCAAGGTACTTGACTCTGTGAACCAAGTGAGCTAAGGGAAGCCCTAATGTCGATGCAAAACTATGGGAAGCCTCTCCTAGCTCAGAGCCTTAAGCCCCTCCCTAGGTTCCTAAATTGAGTCTTCTCCTTGTGTGTATGTAACCAGAAGTCCAACATCACCCATGTTACCCTAGAAGTTTAAGCCATGATCTTTGTGTTTGTCTTAGTTGGGCCCTTGAACTGGCCCCACTACCTATGTTACATCCTTTCCCAAAAATTAGTGAAGTCTTTCTCTAGGATTTCTAGTGACCCACATCGTATACCACTCTGGTGTGCTTGTCCCTCATGACACGGCCTGTATCACTCGATTCCGCCCCTTCAGTGTGGAATCCATGCTTTTCACCATCGAAGTAAATGAGCCAGAAGTTGAGCCACATGTGACCACCTTAGGACCCACACCCATCCTACCTACCCCAACCCCTCACTTCTCTGGCTTCATACCTTTGCATGCCCGCCCTTACCCCCTTTCCCTTTGACTCCACTTGGGGATATAAAGACAACCGACTCGCCCTGGAAGAGCAGCTACTACATCAGGTCTTCATTGACGTCCACACGCTCAGTTTGTCAGTGTGGAATCCATGTTTTTCACCATCGAAGTAAATGAGCCAGAAGTTGAGCCGCATGTGACCACCTTAGGACCCACACCCATCCTACCTACCCCAACCCCTCACTTCTCTGGCTTCATACCTTTGCATGCCCGCCCTTCCCCCCTTTCCCTTTGACTCCACTTGGGGATATAAAGACTACCGACTCGCCCTGGAAGAGCAGCTACTACATCAGGTCTTTCATTGACGTCCACTCTCTCGAGCTCCACCAAATCAAAGAGACAGACGACGAGATGATGAGTTTCTGGTGAGAGAGTGCACCTTCAGCAACAACTATGCTCAGTTTGTCAACGATCAATTCGAGATGTTGTATTGATGTTTGACGAGATGCATCAAATGCATATCTGGAGACACCCTCCAACTCCAGCACCAACAACACCCAAGGCTTATGCTCCACATGCTTGTGCTTGTTGTTGTACCTTAGTGAGCCCCGACTCTGTCTCAGCTTTCACACGGACCTTCTGCATCCGATGCCTCTTCCTCCCGCCTAAGAAAGGGCATATGGATGTTGATGCATGATCCAGAAGAAGAGGAAACAGAAGAAGAACAAGCAAAGACAGAAACCAAAGAGGAAGAATCCGGTACTCATGAGTATGAGTACAACTTCGATACTCACCAAGTCATCGAGCATATCAGGAAGGCTAGGCGCTCTCCCAGTGGAATTGAGGTTTCCGACTTTGCCTCGTATGACTAGTTCAGTCTTTCCCTTTGTAGTTCTCTGTTTCTTTCCTTAGAATTCTAGTCTTTTAGTTTGAAGTTCATTTCTTTCCTTGTAGTGTGAAGCTACTTTGTGAGACACAAACATTGTGTGTTGTGTTCCTTATATATTATTGAAGTATGCATGTTTTTCACTCTCTTATTGTATTTTCTCATTGATTACAAAGGGGGAGAATGAAATTCAAGCTTAAATGACTTAAAGAATTAATGGATTGTTTAATTAATGTGGGGAATTAGATAAGAAGATCAAAACAGTTTTTTTATCGAAAATGTTTTTACAACCACTACTCAACTTACACCTATATATAGAAACAAAAGAAATAGTTTCTGATTCTTTTAGTAAGGAGGAGCAACTAAAATCACAGTTTGAACTTGTGGTATTCAAATTATTGGCATTGTTGCTTGTCGATGTTCGAAAGTGTTATGTTGTTTATTTGTTTGTTTTGCAAAGTTGTAACCTCAACCAAACTTCAATCAAAAATTTTCGAATCTAGAGAAAAATCGTGATTAGCTTGGTGGTTGTGGACATGAATATGTACTTACTATATTGATATCTGGCGTATGATATTTTTTGATATAATCAATGCAACTCGTGCAACGTACGTGTATGCACTAGTTCATGTAATAATTCCTACCATTTTAGTTGATTGCTCGTTGGCTGCAAGCCATTTTCTGTGATATAGCTAAATTTTCGTGCACCGATCCATTTTTCACAGATGATATATCGGTTGTACCTGAACAGAGATTTTTCGATGACATTTTTTCAAAAAAAAACTGAAGAATGAAACTTTACACACTTTGTAAAAAAAAGATATTTTTAACAATGCAAAAGGAGATTTTTTACTGCATGAATCCGCATGTGTTCATCGTAATTATTTCAGAAATCATATAAACTTACTCCGTTTAACACCGCACCCTTGTCGTCAATCTATCTCTTCTTGAGTTATTTGGTTGAGTTAAAGTTGAGTATGTGGTTTGACGGTAGTGCAGTGTGTCGACCACCTAAAAGACCAGGGTTCAAATCCCCCTTTATGAAGGTTGTGTTATGTAGTCGACCGCCAATGTGAAAAAATAATCGAATTTTTCAACATGAATTTGAGCAAGAATCCATACACCATACCCTACTTGTAGTGGGAGAAAGCTTCGTCATTTTTTAGTTGACCCTACTTAATGTAGGAAAAAGCTTTGTTGTTGTTGTAAAGTTGAGTAAATCAAACCACAATAAATCCAAGGTTAGATTCGTTTCTTGTGACGTACACGCTGGACAAGCTTCTGCCATTGCATTTCTGGATTCACGTGTGATAGAGTATTCAGTCCTATCACCATCTAGCCGTAAGAATTATGCATTGATGCATATATCTATAAGAATTATGCATTGATGGATAAATCATGCTAAGGATGAGCTCAAGCTAGGAATCACTTGTAACTTGTAAAAGATGAGGAAATTCAAGCTAACATGAAACTCATGTAAGTATTGAGGTTGTTGATCAGTCGTGTGATTTTTATGCAACCTTTAGTTGGAAGTTGTAGGACATGAGTTTGATGTTTGATGCATTCATAAGCTGGTGAACAAGATACTGGGTGAATAAAGTTGTGTAATGCGTGTGTACAAGATATGCCAGCATCGTCCCCTCATCAAGCATAAGAGGGAGTCGGTGATCGTGCTAAACCTAGCAGCTGCTCTAGCACCACACCCCCTCATCGAGCAGAAGTTGTTGATGATCCATGCAAGCAACGAGAGTTAGGTGATGCCAAGGGAGTCAAACATCAAGAACCATGTAATTGCCAACCCAATACCTATCTCAACCAAGAAAATGACCAGGCTGAAGACGATGAAGACCGTGCTGGCGACACAAAGGCTTATGATGGTGTCGCTAAACATGATGCCATCGAGGTGGATCAGGACAACGTGGGCCTGGCACAAGGTGGGGAGGCAGATATGGTTGGGAAAAGGGGAGCTAACTTAAGTATAGGGATAAAAGAGTTGCTTTCAATGCAACGAATTTGTAAATTTAATAAATAATAAGCGTATATGTAAATCTTTTTAACATAATATTTTAATTCTAATAACCAAATATGGGAGTTAACCACCAGTGTTGTGCTGTAAGAGTTAGTTTGCAAGAAAAGAGAATCCTCAATTGTAACGAGTTACAGCAAGAGTGTTGTAATCCTTTATTTTTTTGCAATTTTGATTCCAAAATCCAACCTTATAGACTCAATCTTAGATTAATGCTTTACATATCCTCCAAATTTCATTCAAATTCAAGCTTATTTGCTATTTTATCATAATAGTTTAAGATTCATGTCCTTTTTAAATGAAATTTAAATCACTTAGATCTTGACTATGCGTTTGATCATTAAGATAAAACAGCAAGTAACCTCGAAATTGAACAAAATTTGGAGGATATGTAAAGCATTATCTACGATAAAATCTATAAGGTTATATTTTACCTCAAACTATTCAATACTCTATGCACCCTTTTTTTAACAATCGTCAAATTAATTGAGGACTAATTGAGAGCACATTAGGTAATCTACTTTGACTTTGATGGGCATGCTCCATTCCTAAGCTCATCTTCAAATCATCCACACATGCAAGTCTGTATATGATGACCTTTGAAATGACGCGGGAAGGGGCAGGTCTTGACTCTACGCACCCTCCTTGCAAGGCTTCTCCCACTTTCCATTACCAAAAGATCAAACTCACTGTCAACTAGGGGCAGGGTATTGAAGTCAAGTGGCAAAGAACGAATCCTTGATGATTTAGGGAAGAGTGGAAAGGCCAAATATCTAGTTTGCAAGTTCGAGTTGGGAAAATCTAGGGAGTATTGGTCTTTGATTTACTAATATAAGTCGATTCTCAACTCACAGCTCAAATTGCTTACACTCTCGCGCTTCCCTTGATGCTCATTTTCCACTCAATCCTGACCTATATATCCTAGTTGTCAAAATCACCAAAAAATAGAGGATTACAATACCTCTACTGTAACTCTTGTTACATCAAAGAATCATTTTCCTAGTTTGCAAGGGTTCTGAAATAATTACGGAGAACATAAGCACGAGTAGGTAATTAACAGTTTATAAGGTTCGTGGTGTAAAAATCCCAAACAAAACAAGCACAGCAGCTCAAAACACATGGCAAGACTTCTAAGGTATCCACCAGAAATAATGAAACAGAATTATAATTTCAAGAACTAGTTCACATGGACCAAGTATAAAATCCAATATGATCATTGTAAAAAAATTTGTAACAACAAATTCTAGTGTATGAAATAAGGGCGGATGAAATAAGGGCGGATGAACCCCTACTTGAATGATCTGGGAGTAAACTCAGTATGAAAAGACCAGAGTTTATATCTTACCTACCTCAAAAAGAGATCCATGTATCCATAGCAGGAATCCGAGCGGTCCAAGTGCAATGTGGATGATCGAATCTCTCCGAAGAGACCTAAGCGAATAATGACATGTACAAAATTGGCCCTACCAGATGTTTCAAATTCTATTGAGCATCCAAACATTTTACAGAAGCAGCTAAACAAGATGACAAATGTACTTCATAGCCGAATTGAAGCACAACAATAGGACGTCCGGCAGCAAGAGCATTTGATAAGCTAACCTTAAGAATATGAAGAAAGTGGTCAGATACAGAATCCTTGATCACACAGACAATGAGGACAACAGTTACAGCTCAGAGTAGATTGCCCAGGACATGAGCTCACATTTATAAAAATCCAAGAGGGAAGACAAGTAGTGGATTCATACCATTAGAGATGGGTCACCGCCGTTCTTCTCTCTCCCTGTTCCACTGCTCAATCCGAGCCCTTCGTTCCTCGCTCCCTTCCCTGACAGGGCTCCGTGCTCTTGGGCTCCCCAGCCGCTTCCTTCCCCCATCGTCATGCTTCCAATGTCTATCTCCACCACCACCGCGCCGCCCGCCATCAAGGTTGTAATCACGATCACGGTCACGATGATGCTCCCTGCGAAGATGGGGGCTGGAACTGCGGCTCCTGCTTCGTCTAGACCTTCGATATCGACCAAAGAGCTTCCTCCTCAACTCCCTACCAATCTGTTTAACATGCATGAAGTTGCAGTACCCACCTCGGTTGCAGCTGTTCTCTTCAAACTGACGGCACGTAGCTTCACGAAAATCTGTCACAGGAGAGAAATCAGCAATAATAGGGCGTCCAGAATAGAACCTACCCTGCAATGCCCGGAGAGCAGCTTCAGCCTGTTCTTCCTCCTTAAACTGGACATACACATTGCCGACCATGTGATCGGCCAAGTTGTCACAAATGTTAAGGCTCTCAATCTCCCCAAATTTGCTAAGCTCCTCAAAACTGTCTTCATAAAAATCTTCAAAGTGCTCCTGGATTTTGCGTGGATCAATTGGCTGGCCCTGAGCATCAACTCCAGGAGTAATCATGTCAGGGCGTTGGTACATGTTAGAGAGCAGGAGAGTTGGGGAAATAGTTGGCCGGTTATGAAGGCGTGAGCAACGATCCCCATGGCGACAAGCTCCAATCTTAAAGTAGAACGGGCAGTTCACCCGGTCCTTCTCCGTGCCAAATATAGAGGCCAAATGTTCCGCCATCAATACTCTAGAAGGAAACATGTAAATCAAAATATAATATTATAAAAAATTATATATTGTGCCTCAAAATTTAAACTAAGTCACGATTACTTCAAAAGCAATTTTCTATTTACTTGGTATGACAACAAAGTTACCAAAAGAAATGTTAAAAAATGGGATATTTACACCTATAACCCTGAGTAATTTCGTAATTACCCTAGGAACCCTCGATAATCACGAATTACATCCAGAACCCCGAATAATGCTTAACCTTTACATGGTATAACTCTGTGTCAATTTCTGTCTTAATTCTCCGTTAACTCTGACGAAAAAAGTAATATGTTGACCATTTTGCCCTTCGAAACACATCATATTTATAACATGATTTCATTCTGTCAAACAAGATGATGGCCCCCTCTCCCAGGCAAGCCTACGGCCTTCTGCTCGTCCCCGACAAGCTGTCCCCTCCGCCCACGCCTCCACCGCATGCGAGCTCCAGCCCTCTCCCTCCCCGCGCGTCCAGCCCCCACATGCGAGCTTCAGGCCCTCTTGCTCGGCACCGGCAAGCTGCAACCCCCCGAGTTCCTCCTGGAAGCCCCTACCGGTGAGGAACCTCCTCCTCGAAGCCCCCTCCTCCCAGAGCCCCGCCTACCGAGGAGCCCAGCTCCTCCCCCTCCCCCCGTCCTCCTGAAGCCTCGCGCCCAGCTCCTCCTCTCCTGTTCGCAGTCTGCCCTTCCCCCCTCCCCCCGCCTGCCATCGAAGAAGCCCCCCCGGAGCCCAGCGCCCCATCCTTCCCTTGTTCGCAGTCCACCCCTGAGCCCCGGTCGTTTGCCATCGTTGAAGACCCCCCCCCCCCCCCGCCATCATCGAAGACCCCTCCCCCGCCCGCCCACCATCGTCGAAGCCCCCCCCCCCCCCCCGGGAGCCCTGCGTTGGAAGCACCGCCCCCCTACCACCCCGCGCTCCTTATGGAAGCCCCCCCTCCCCCCGGAGCCCAGCTCTTGCTCCTCGATGCCCCCTCCCCCGGTGTTCCTCCTGGAGCCCCGCCACCCAAGGTTTGAAAAAACGAAAGGCGGAACGAGGCGTTTTCCCTGGAGGTGAGGCGACGCGTAGCCTCGAGGCGGTCGAGGCGTAAACCTCAATTTGTATAGAAAAATACTTACAAAAAGTATAATAAACATATTTATGACGAAATTATCTTAATTGATATACATATAATATATAAAATTGTAATATATGATGAAATTATGAAGATAAGAACGTGAAAGAAAGGATATGTAAATTCCATAAACCTATCTACTAAATTTCTACCCAATCAAAAATAGAATCATTAGCTATAACTGCCATAAAAATATCAAAGACAACATATTTTTTGCTAAAAAATATTGTGATAAATAAAAAATTATGATTAGATGTATTTGTTATATGATTAATATATAAAATATGACAACAATGACATGCCTTGAATCTAAACTTGTTTTTTTCTAGTTGGTATATTACGTTTCTCATTATGTCACCTCATTTAACACTAGCTTTTCTTTAAACTTTATGGATTGTGTATTTAAAAGTGTAATAATAAGAATTTTTTAGAAAAAAATAGACAAGTTTAATGCTCAATATGAATGTGAACAAACTAAAAATTCCAAGCATTCATTTTGTAAATATATATCCTAGACAACTATACATTTATAAGCATCTAAAACTACCAATAAGACAATTTAAATCCTTAAAAAATGCTTTAAATTCCAGAAAACGTCTCACTGACCGCCTCGCCCCGCCTCGGACTGCCTCGACCTTCTGAGGTGCACGCCTCGAGGCTAAAAAGCCCGCCTCGAGGCTAGCCTTTTAATACCATGCCGCCACCCACATCACCCTCGTGCTCATCGTGAAAGCCACCCTCCTCCCCTATTTGCAGTCTGCCCCCTCCCCCCTCACCCCGCTCGCCATCGACGAAGCCCCCCCAAAGCCACGTGCCCAGCCCCCCCTCCACACTTGTTCACAGTCCACCCCTGAGCCCCGCCCGTCCGCCATCATTGAAGACCCCCCCGCGTTCCTCCTGGAGCCTCGCGCCTTCCCCCCCACCCCACAGCCCCCCTACCACCCCGCGCTCATCCTGGAAGAGCCCCCGCCCCCGCATTCCTCCTGGAGCCCCGTGCCCAGCTCCCCCTCCTCCCCTGTTCGCAGTCCACCCCCCTGCCCGCCATCATCGAAGCCCCCTCCCCCCTGAGCACCCCCCCCCCCCCCGGAGCCCTGCGCTGGAAGCTCAGCCCCTACCACCCCGCGCTCCTCCTGGAAGCCCTCCCACCCCGGAGCCCAGCTCCTGCTCCTCGACGCCCCCTCCCCCCGCGTTCCTCCTGGAGCCCCGCCCCCCACACCAAGGCCTTAAATGTCGGTTTCGGTCAACATTTCGGTAGCGACCAAAACAGAATTTCGATGGAATTTCGGTGGAATTTCGACCGAAATTTCGATCATTTCGGTCATTTTTTATACTAGGACCCCCATATTTCGGTCATTTCGGTCAAATTTCGGTTTCAACTGGATATCGATATTCGACAGAAATTCGACCGAATTTCGTTGAAATTTGAGGCCATGCCCCACACCACCCTCGTGCTCCTCCTGAAAGCCCCCACCCACCCCACCAAACCCAACCCCGCTCCGCCGAGGAGCCCTGCGCCCAGCTCTTCCTCTTCCCCTGTTCGCAGTCCGCCCCCACAAGGAAGCTCGACCACCGTCGATCTTCCCCTCCGATGGAAGCTTGACCCAACCCCCCCCCCCCTTCCAGACCCGACTGGAAGCCCCACCTCTTCCAGACCAGGTCGAGTGCCGTCCCTCCGTCTAATCAGGTCGAGCCCCCTCCCCCTGGACCTCTTCCTCTTTTTTTGGATTAATCTCAACCGTTAGATCACTGATTGGTTAGATTAACTCAGCCATCTGGTTGAGTTAATGGACTAAACTAACGGAAGATTATGGGTGTAAAATGGAGCGGTTATTCAAGGTTCTAGATGTAATTCGTGATTATCAAGGGTTCCTGGGGTAATTACGAAATTACTCAGGGTTATGGGTGTAAATATCCCTAAAAAAATTCATAAGCCTCTTGTAATATCCAGTATGATTAAAGCAATAAAATTAAGGTGCCAAAAATGACATGGAGAAAGGTACATTCAAAACCGGCCAACAAATTTAAAAAAGGGACAATTACAACTTTAAAAAATAACAATGTCGAGTCTATCGAAGGCAAATAGAAAAATTCATCTCGAACGTGCCTCATGGTTTTCCAGATGATAAAGTGATGAATATCTCGACACTCAACTGAGTACATTTTGTAACAGTAATTCAGTGCAATGGCAATAGGCTTAAACCTTTAGTTGAAATGATACCTCGATATCTCCTCATGAAAGATAAGACAGCCATCTGCATTGATTGTGCCGATGGATTAGCGCATCTGAGCCTAATAACTCAAAGGAAAAGGCCCGATGATACCTCGATATCTCCTCATGAAAGATAAGACAGTCATCTGCATTGATCGTGCTGATGGATTGGCGCATCTGAACCTAATAACTCAAAGGAAAAGGCCCAATGATACCTCGATATCTCCTCATGAAAGATCACAACCATTTGCATTGATTCTGCTGATGGATTGGTGCATCTGAACCTAATAACTCAAAGGAAAAGGCCCCCACTCCACAAAGCGCAAGCACAAGTCAAACAAAAAATCAACACAGAAAAAGGCAAATTTGATGATCTTCTTTAACCATCTTTGGTGGAATTTAGTGGATAATCGGTGCAGCAGCGTCTTTTCTAAAGAAAAATCAGAGGTAGCTAACATTTTATTTACATCCTACTGCAGATAGCCCTTAACCCTGAATGTAACGACTCTTGATAATAATAATATGCTTCATATACATATAGTTTAGTGCTAGCTGAATTCTCTAATTCTTTACATTTATATTTTATACGGTGCCCAAGGTGCTTTCCTTTATCTGGTACATCATCAATCATATAGTGCATGTGCCATTGTGATCTACAGGGGTTCTCATGAACATAATGAAGTACGTTTACAGAGTTATATCATATACCAGGCTTTCATTTAAAATCTCTCTCCTGTGTGTCCCCGCACAGCTTGAGCTCACAATTCCCCAATTCCCTGTTTTTTTCACTGTTCCGCAAAAATGACGTTTCTAGTTCTTACACATCTCTAGATTTTAAACGGCATATTTTAAACAAAGTAATAAAATTGGAGATGCTCAATCACTGCTCCGCAAAAATGACGTTTCTAGTTCCGCACAGCTTGATCTTAATTGAAATGGAGATGTTGCTCTTCTCTGCGTATATTTAATATTTTACTAAAGTTTGTCCTGTCAAGATGCAGTAAAATGGGATGATTTTATTCTCAACCTCCGCTTTCAATAACAAAGAAGAAACAGAAATGGAGTTGGGCAATTCCAACCATCAAATCCAGTGGTTAAACTACCACATTCAGCCATTCAGGTGCCAGAAAGAGCGATCCATGACTAAGCACTGGAAAGATAGTATTAGGCAGATCTTAGTAAACATTATATTGTAAAAGCAGTTTTACTTTGGTTTGCATGCCTTCAAATCTATTTTCTTAGGTAGCATGGAAGGCCCAACTGTATTAGTGAATAGAAGTTTGTAAGAGTGATCTTCGTGATTGAGCATGTCACAACAAGCATTTTCCCACATTAAGTAGGGATGGCTATATGGATTATTTGCCTCCATTAAGATCTATCTTGGGTCATTCTTGGATTAGATCCAAATAACTAAGATCCCTTCAGATAGTCTCTTTCCAATATTTCTTGGATCTTCCTCACCTCCTCTTAGCCAACTCAACATCCCAAATATCACATCTTATAACTAATGCATCGGCATGCCTCCTTTGCAAAAGACCAAATCATTTTAAACAATTTTCTCTCATATTGTCCTCTATCGGAGCTATTCCAACTTTCCTTCCGATCGCATTGCTTCGAAACCAATCTTTGTGTATGACTATATATCCACCGTAGTATTTTTCATTTCTAATAATGTCATTATGTACACATGTCTATGGTTCACATGTCAATATCCACATCCATACAGCATAGCAGTCTCACGAGTGCTTTGTATTACTTTCCTTTGATTTTCAAAGGAACTTTCCTATCACATAGACCAATAGAGGTTCCTCTCCACACAAGCCAACCTACATTTATTCACTAACAACTCCATCGACTTCCCCATGTTGCAAAAAAGTTCCCAAGTATCTAAAAGAATCTTTCTTCTGAATGTTATCTTCCCCAATTTTCACATTGATTCCTTCACCATCGCTTCCATCAAATGTACACTCCATATATTCAGTCTTAGCCCTACATATACAAAAACCTTTGGGGTATGTTTGGATAGAGGGTTATCTAGGGGTGGATAACATGTTTTTGCGCTTTGGTGTTTGGATAGAGGGTTTGGAGTTGAGAGGTTTTATTGTGATGTGGTTGTCTTGAAGTTTGGAAAAGTGTGTAGTTGTGATATGATTATAGTGAAGTTTGGAAAAGTGAGTAGAAGTTGAGTGATTTATAATTTTTAGATGATAAGATGGTATACTATATTATTTTTTGTTGAAATGGATGAAAGAGAAATGATTGTTTCATGTATTAAATAAGAAAGAGTGGTTTTTGAGAGGGTCCCACAAGAGGGGTAAGGATATGGGTTTTGGGGGGAAAACCCCAAAAAAAGGAAGTAAGCCTCAACCCAAAACGCATCTTAGTCTCTAAGGCATGTCTCCAAACCAAGACTTTAAAAAACGCAAGGCGGATTGAGATGGTTTTCATGAGGCGAGGCATAAGCCTTAAGGTGGTCGAGACGTAAGCCTCAATTTATGGAGAAAATAAATGTAAAAACTATTATTAAACACAAATATATTATCATAGAATCATAAACTTCAAATATCTTGAATGAATAGATGTGCATAACATGCCATATTAACCGTATATGCTACTTTGAATACGCGATTATGTGATATTATATTGTAAACAAGTGAATTCCTAATGTTCTTACAAAAATATATATTCTCTTGAACATATATCATACTCGTTTTGGTAATAAATGCAATTGAATACCATTTGTTGATAAAATTTGTTCATACTAATTTAAAAAAAATCACTGTACACTTGCATGATCTCTTCAATGCAATGATGATTGTAATATAAATGTATAATATATTTATGAAATAATATATTCCGGGGCTAACACATAATTATACTACCATGCATTTTTTGAGTCTTGTGACCAATATTTATAATATATATTATATATAGGATTTAATGGGGTTGCCCTCTGTTGGCTGCCCCGCCCCCTATTTTCGGTGTTTTTTTATTTTTTTGAAAAATATCACCGTGTATATTCATCCCTATATCCCTCATATATGCCATTCGAATTTCGTCAGAAACATAGACTCCTACGGCCTCCATCGAGATAGTGTCGATTTAACAAATCCTGTTACCGTTAAAAAATGATTGTCTAGATGGAGGCCGTGGGAGTCTCTGTTTCTGATGAAATTCGAATGGCATATAGGAGGGATATAGGGATGAATATACATGGCGATATTTTTCAAAAAAAAATAAAAATAAATGCTGAAAACGACGCGAGGGCAGCCAACAAGGGGGCAGCCCCATTAACCTCTTATATATATGAGGGAATGTGACTAACATATATGTGTACTGCTTAACATATAGGATTTATTCAATATATGAGGTTTGTTACTAGATATGTAGCCAATAACATTTATATAATATGGATGTGACTTGTATGGTTGTGACTAATATATGCTTTATAGCTTATGATTGTTGAAGTATAACTTAATATTGTTTATTCTTTATTTATAGCTTATGATTGTTGAAGTATAACTTTATATTGTTTATTCTTTATTTTCCCAAAAAAATGCACAGCAGACAGAGGCAGCGCCTCTGTACCGCCTCACTACCTCAATTGTCGGTACCGCCTCGGGGTTGTAAGGCTTACACCTCAGATCTCTAGACTGAGGCTATAGCCTCGAGGCGGTTTTCGAAAATCGTCTCGAGGCGGGTTTTTTAAAAGCCATGCTCCAAACCCCAACTTAGCATTTAGTCCATCTCAGGTCTCAATCAACACAGTATCGTCGGCAAACAACATACACCAAGGTATCTCATCTTGAATGTGATTAGTCAACTCATCCATAATTAAAGTAAAAAGGAATGAACTCAAAGTTGAAGATTGATGCAGACCGATGTTGATGTCAAAATAGTCAGTGTTCACATACTGGATCCTAATGCAAGATGAAGTCATGTCATATATATCCTTCTATAAGGTTAACGTAAAAGACATGTACTCGTCTCTTCTCCAAAACTTTCCGCAAGATCTCATGTGGGGACTGAATCATACACCTTCTCTAAATTAGTAAAAATCATATGAAGGTTCTTCCTTTTAACTCTATAAATCTCAATTATTCTCCTCAATAGGTAGATAGCTTCAATAGTTGAGTGACATGGCATGAGTCTCAATTAAAATTGGGATTTTAACCCAGCAGACCCTATAAACGTTTTAAAATGCCTCTACGACCTTTTGCACAACGTAATTACCTCATCGACCCTGTAAATTACCCCAAGAACCCCCACGGGCTTAAAACATATTACCCGGAGGGTTCATGGGGTAAGAATTGGCAAGTTTACGGGGTCGAGGGAGGAATTAGGTTGTTTCAAAGGTCGTGGAGGTGATTGACAAAGTTTAATAGGGTCTGCCGGGTAAAAATCCCATTAAAATTTTGTTACGTTGTATAGTTACCTCAACCTCCTTTCCATTACATGTTCCCAAATTTTCATAGTATAACTCATTAGTTTGATAGACCTGTAATTCGAACAATTTTGAATGTCTCCTGTATTCTTGTAAATCCATTATTCAAGATGCTTCTTCTCCGTTATTCACATATTTTCTTGCTTCACCAAATAACATGGAATAAATTTGTGAGCCAAGTCAAACCACATTCACTTAGAACTCTCCATACATCTTTAGGAATGTCACCAGGTTCTACACCTTTCCCAGGTTTCATAACATTCAAATCCTCCTATGCTTCCTTTCTGTTCGTCTATAGCTTGCATGATTCAGGTAACTTTCACTACTAGCAAGATCTCCTAAATTGAGCTCTTTATTCCCTTCCCAAATGAAAATATTGTGGAAGTACTGCTTCAATCTAGTATCTACATTCTTCTAAGTAACAAGCATGTGTCCTTCCTCATCATTAACACATCTCACTTGATAGAGATCTTCGATTGTTCTTTCTCTTCCTTTGGCCAATATGAACATATCCTTCTAACACTACTTAGAGTCGAGCTTTTTGTACAAAACTTCATAAGGTATTCAACTAGCTTCACTTGCAGTCTTCTTTATTTCTTTCTTCGTTACTATGTAGTTTGTGATAGTTTTCCTCTATCTTATCCTTATACATAGCTTTAAAGCAAACTCTTTTGACTAAGCTTCTCTTGCACCCATTCATTCCATCATCAAGCCTCCTTTTGTCCTAGAACTCCTTTAAACTCACCTAGCATTTCTTTGGCTAACCTTGGGATACAAGATGCTACCGCCTTCCACATCTCGCTAACACTTCTGTTACAATTCCAAGATAAGTCTTCTAAACCCTCTCCTTGAAGTTTGATTGCTTCAAATAAAGATTCCACCATCTAAATCTAATGGTCTTGGGAACCATCATTTTCTTTACCAACCCTTGTATTTGCACATCCATGACCAGCAAGCAATGTTAAGGTAAAAAATATTGAAGAGTAGCTCGAGACTGAGACAAGTTGCAGCATACCACTCTCAAAACTCAAATACCCAGATAGGTGAATTATTTGTACTTTAACTTTCCAAGGGATAAAGAAGACAAGCAGATGGCTCAAATGCAAAATCAACCAAGAAGAAGAAGCATACATACATGCATGGATACATTACATATAACATATCTATCAGTTCGAGCTAAAATCACCAAAAAAATAAAATTTCCAAGCAGATTTAATTTAACCTCTTAAAAAGATAAGAACTTCGTGAAAGAAATAAACCATTCTGTATGATTCAAAGCCAAAAAAACATTTTTCAACAATACAAAGCCCTACCAGCGAGATGATACCAAATTTCTAGAAGAATGTGATTAGCAACAGTGTTGAGAAATGTTGAGAAACGAAATTCTACACGGAAAGAGATTCACCTTGCTCTCAGGCTCTGACGATCTTCATCAAGAGCTTCAAACTTCAAAGTTAGGGTTTAGCAATGCGATGAAAGATCTCTGAAAGTACATAGGAGGGTATTTTCCTAGAGTCATATAGCTAAAAGGGGGTGACTTAGTCGAATCATAGGTTTATGGTCTGAATTTGGATCCGAATTCATCAAAGGAACTTTTTCTTAGCCCAAGACAGAAGATGAATATGATACAATTAGAAGTATTCTGTGTTAGGAGTATGGTACATAGTTTAACATTATACTATACTTGGATGTACAAGGTAGGTAATATCAGTCGGTATCGGTTGCTTGTCAATATGATATATCATCGATATACCGACGATATATTGACGTCATATCGCCCAAATCGGTCTGATTTTGTGAAGGAAATGACCTTGGAAGGGCTAATAACGGCTATATCGGTGATATATCGTTCACTTGTCGATACCGATATATCATCGACATATCACGATATGGCTTACCCTGGATCATAGCCTCAAATTTCAACGAAATTCGGTCAAATTTCTGTCGAATATCGATAACTTGTCGAAATCGAAATTCTACCAAAATGGCCGAAATGACCGAAATATGGGGCCTTAGTACAAAAAATGACCGAAATGACCGAATTTTCGGTCGAATTTCGATCGAAATTATGTTTCGGTCAATTATCGAAATGATGACCGAAACCGACATTTAGGGCCTTGCCCTGGATGTATTTATAGAACTTTGGGTGATCATCATGTTTGAGATAAAAATTGCTTGCTTATCAGTTGAAAGTAGTAGAAATATTTTGGCCAATAAAAAAGTTAATTTCATGCCTCAAGCCTGTTGGGTTCATTGACACGGTGCCAACAAACATGAACTAAGGAAAATTTGAGTTAGGAGAGGAAAATATGCATAGTTAATATAGGAGTATAAGCAACATTTAACCCGCCCTCCTACCCTCCTTAACCCTAATTCAAGTTTACCCTCGATTTAAACTCCTTAAATTTATCATGACTTCCCTAATCTGTTAACTAGAAACTCCGCTGCCGCGGGTCACCGATGAGAGGGGACTTCTCTAAAACTAGCTGGAGTGCACTAAAGTGAAGTCAAGAAGAGCAATATCAAATAGAGAGGCTACCAGCTACAAAAGGGAAGACAAGACTGCATTCCACTCTACGATACCACTATCCAGAAGGAAGGTCCACTTACTGACCTGAAATCGGCGGAGAGAGGAATTCGGAATCCGCAGCTGCCCAAGCCAACGCTATATAGAGAAGAGGCCCGCCAGGCTTCGAAACTATATAATAATTGGCCTAATATACAAGGGTTCTCTCGGACATCAATCATACGTCAACTAAAATCAGCTATCTTGTCCAAGAGGAATAGCACTTCAAACTCGAGTAAATGCCTTTTTGAACCAGCGTCCCAAAACCCGGACATGTTTACGCCCCCATCTTCTTCCTTTTTCATGTATGTGTCACCTTCTTGACATGTTAAGCTAATGACATTGTCGTCATGTGTCGTCACAAAGTTGATTTGAGAGAAGGGTTGCAGGATGGAACTCTGACTCTACGCATCTGAAAGGATTGGCAGTAGCAGCCATGTATTCACAAAATAAAGATAGAGCAGTAGACTATTAGAATCTCTTAGCTATGGAACGTCATAGT
The DNA here is from genome assembly GCA_037367405.1 of Ottelia alismoides. NCBI lineage: Eukaryota > Viridiplantae > Streptophyta > Magnoliopsida > Alismatales > Hydrocharitaceae > Ottelia > Ottelia alismoides. The sequence goes on along the minus strand of JAZKJV010008117.1, from coordinate 201,553 downwards.
ACATAGATTTGTTGTTGGAATGACCCAAGGACAGAGTTAAAAAAATGATCATTTAACAACTGAATGCTTTCCACCATAAAATGATGCCGGGAATACATCATAAAAATGTCTAATCAAGTATACATTTGAAACACAAAACTAAATGATTAGCCAATATACTTAATGACAGATATCGTAAAACCGATATCTGCTTCCTCTTTACAATATAATTTAATAGTAGCATTGCAAAATCATGGTTTAAGTTTACGTAGAGCAGAAAGAATGATCATGTGAGATTGAGGATAAAATTAAGCATAGGAGTAAGTACATAGATTGAGACTTGCACAGAATCATTTGATTATGGTGCGTTTTTTTAGTAAAAATCAATAATTGTGGGTCAATGATAGTTGTTAAGATAATCTTTATGTTTGTTATTTATTGATCAGAGTCAACTCAGGAGCGTATTAATGCAGCAAATTCAAAAAAAAAACTAGTACCATAAAAAAGCGGCTATAAATCAGAGTCTTGACCAATTCGAAGATCATTTTACGTAGTTGAAATAAGTCAAATAACTGAATGGAGATTACTTGGTCAAATAACAAATACTTAATCAAAGTATAATCATCTCAATGTATCTTTTCCTTTCTTTCTATTTTGATTGTCTGAATATTCAGGAGCTAATACTATTCCAATGCCCCTTAACAACATTCATAAACTGAATCAACAATTAAGATAAGCACAAAAATTAAAGCTTCTATAAATACGGATACACTGCATACAACTCATTGCACATGGATAAAAAAAGGGGATTTTTACACCCATAACCCTAACTAATTTTGCAATTACAATCATAACCCCGCAAAATCGTAAATTACACGAGAAACCTTGGATAATCCCTCCGTCTCACACCTATAACCCTCCATTAAGGGGGCACTTAACTCAACTATATCGTAAGTTAATCTAACCCATGGTTTATCCAATGACTTCTAAAATTTTCAAAAAAAAAAACCCTGCCGCCCCCTCCCTCCAGGCCATCGCCGCCTTCCCACCTCCAGCCCCGTCGCCACCCCCCCACCCCCCCGCAGCCGCGGGCGACGACCCCATCTGCTCCAGCAAGCTCAGCGCTTGATGCCTTTGCACGTTGTTGTCGTGCCCAAAGTACCCACATGCATTCCCCTACCAAAATAGAGCATGCTCTTGCGTTTCCATTCTCCCGAGAAATGCCGCCATCTGCGAAGCGCTCACAAAGGTCAAAGGGCCTATCCCGAACGAGAAATGGGTCGGCACCGGATTCGGGGAAGGATGACTGAGGCGCGCGTTCTCAGGGAAGTTGAGTTTCGCTCTGTTTCCTCTGAAGTGCAGTGCGACGGTGTCATAGGCCCGCGCGGCGTCCTCCGCGATGTTGAAGGTAGTAGGTACCAAGCCAAATGCGTGCGACCTTATGATGGCCGCGTATCTCGACGGCCCACTTTCCCCACGACCGCTGTCGGACGCCCCGGTATCGGGCTCTGGTGGACGCCACCCCCCTCCAGGCCCGTCGCCACCCCACCATCCCTCCCTCCAGGCCACCGCCGCCTCCAAACCCCCCTCCAGGCCCGTCCCCCATCCGTCCAGCCCCCCCCCTCGTACAACCTCAAGGCAGCAGGGTGCTAAGGATGGAGGACAAGGTGGAAGGGAGGGATCCATCAGGTGCTTGCGGGGGTGGAGGGGAGGGCTCCATCAGCAGCTTGCGCGTGCGCGTGGGGAGGGGGGTCTCTATGGGATAAGGGGCGACCAACAGGGGAGCAGAGGTTTTCGACAGGGGGCAGAGGGGGCTTCTTCCAGAGCTTGCGAACAGAGGAGGGGCTTCGTCAATGGCTTGTTGTAGAGCTCCATGAGCAGGGGACGGGGCTTCCAGCAGCCCCTGCACCTCCCGTACAGATTTTGTTTTCTTAGATTTTTTATACAAATGGCATACTTTATAAATGTGATATGATTTTAAGGGTAAAATTGGCAACATCTAAATGGCAACTAACACAGGGTTATGCCATGTAAGAGTTGAGCATTTTACGGGGTCCTGAGTGTAATTCGCAATTTTGTGAGGTTATGATTGTAATTGTGAAATTACTCAGGGTTACGGGTTTACTCAGACGGGTTTCAACATCAAAAACAACAAAAACTAGGGCACGTAATAACGAATTCGGAATCTTAGTTTGTTATAAGCAACCACCTAGGTTTATCATCTTTACTGAGCAGCAGCTCACTATTTGGGTAGATCCCTTCGTATAGTCTCATTCCAACACTTCTTAGACCTTCCTCGCCTTCTCTTAGTCGGCTCAAGATCCCAAAACTTGCATCTCCTAATAGGTGCATCGGTCGATCTCCTTTGCAAATGACCAAACCACCTTAAGCAGTTTTCTCACATCTTATCCTCGATCGGAGCTACACCAGCTTTCTTTCTGATTACATCATTTTGAATCCGATCTTTGTGTGTGTGTGTGTGTCCACACATCCACCTTAGCATTTTTATTTATGCTACTGACATTCTCTACGCATGTCCATGGTTCACATGCCAACATTCAAATCCATAGAGCATAGAAGATTTGACGCTACTTTGTAAAACTTTCCTTTGATTTTCAAAGAAATTTCCGTATCACAAAGAACGATGGAGGCTCCTCTCAACTTTAGCCAACTTGCATTTATTCTATTAGTAACATCTCCATCAATTTCCCATCATGTTGCAAAATAGATCACAAGCATCTAAAAGAATCACTTTTCTGAATGGTAACATCACCAATCTTTACCTCGATTCCTTCATCATTGCTTCCATCAAAAGTGCACTCCATATATTCAGTCTTAGGCCTACTTATACGAAATCATTTACTATCCAATGCATGTCTCCAGACCCCGAGCTTCTCATTTACTCCATCTCTAGTCTCACCAATCAATACAATATCAAAATAATATACACCAAGGTATCTCATCCCGAAATGTGACTTGTCAACTCGTCCATAATCAAAGTAAAAAGGAATGGACTCAAAGGTAAACCTTAATGCAGACCAATGTTGATGTCAAAATAATCAATCTTCCCAAATCGGATCCTCGCACAAGATGAAGTCCTATCATACATATCTTTTATGAGGTTAATGTAAAGAGCAGGTACTTGTCTCTTCTCCAAAATTGATGCAGCGTGGACCAGAAAGATAGGGCCACATTTTTAGTTACGTTTATTTGAGTCGTCGAAATTTTTATTTAATTTTATTTACGTTTATTTGAGTCGACGACTTTTTAATTAAATAAATGGGATCGCCTGTGATCTCAATTAGTGGTTAATTTGAATTTCAAATTTGTCGGTTAATTAGTTAGAGTCTAATTAGGATAATTAGTTGTCAATTTAAATTAGTTTTCTATTTTTGTAATATCATCCCTCCTATATAAAGGGATGAGAGTCCAATGTTTTTAGGCAGTTCAGAGTTAATGAAAAATTGAGATCTTTATCTCCTTCTCTCACTCTCTCTCCACGCGATCCCCGCGTCTCTTCTCCTCCAATCTCGCGCGACAGGCTTCTCTCAACCCCTCTATTTTCTCTACCAAAATTCCACCAATCAAATATTCAAATTTTTTTATCGTCATGCCAAAATCCAATATGCATCATCTGGTGATGCAGCGTGGAGTCAACATATAGGGCCGAATATTTATTTAATTTTATCGGTCAATTTTATTTACGTTTATTTAAATTGTCGTGTCCTTAATTAAATAAATGAGATCGCCTGTGATCTCAATAAATCAGTTAGAGATTTTTGAATTTCACATTTGTCGGTTAATTAGTTAGAGTCTAATTAGGATAATTAGTTGTCAATTTAAATTAGTTATCTATTTTTGTAATATCATCCCTCCAATATAAAGAGATGAGGGTCCAATGTTTTTAGTCAGTTCAGTATGTTATCAATTTGAGATTTTATCTCTCTCCTCTCCCTCTCTCCCCACGCGTGTTCTTCGCGCTTCTTCTCCCTCAACCCCGCGCATCCAGCGTGTTCTTCTTCTCAACCCCTCTATTTTCTTCCACCAAATAATCTCCACCGTTTAAATTTATCTCCCGCCATCGCCGATCTTCAATCCGCATCAAAAATTCTCCATAATATCTCACGTGGGACAAAATCATAAATCATATGGAGGTTCTTCCTTTTAACTCTATAAATCTCTATCGTTCTACTCAGCAAGTGAATGGCTTCAATAGTTAAGTGACCTGACATGAATCTGAATTGATTTTCTTTTACTTTGGAAACTTGTCCCAACCTTTTTTGATCACACGTTCCCAAATTTTCATAGTGACTCATCAGCTCGATACCTTTGTAATTTAAACAATTTTGAATGCCTCGTTTGTTCTTATAAACAAGTTTCTCCAACAATCTTTAGGTATTCTATTGCTTCGTCAAATAACATTTAATAGATTTGTAAGCCAAGTCAAACCACGCTCATCTAAAATTCTCCAAACTTATATATGAATGTCATCACGCCCTACACATTTCTCATGTCTCATAACCTTCAAAGCCTCCTTATGGCCTCAAATTTCAACGAAATTCAGTCGAATTTCTGTCGAATATCGATATCCTGTCGAAATCGAAATTCAACCGAAATGGTCGAAATGACCGAAATATGGGGGCCCTAGTACAAAAAATGACCGAAATGACCGAAATTTCGGTCGAATTTTGATCGAAATTCCACCAAAATTCTGTTTCGATCAGTCACCGAAATGGTGACCCCCTCCTCTACTTCCGTCCTTTGTATCCGTCCATAACCTGCATGATTCAAGTAACTTCTACTACGAGCTAGATCTCTCAAAGTAACGTCTCTATTTCCTTCTCCAATGAAAAGCTTATGGAAATACTACTTTCATCTAGTCTCAATATCCTTCTGAGTAACAATCGTGTGACATTCATCATCCTTAATGAAACTCACTTGAGAAAGGTCTTTGGTCTTTCTTTCTCTTGATTTGGTCAACATGAATATATCCTTCTGGCCCTCCTTAGAATCGGAATTTTTGTACAAAACTCCATATGCTTTTGACTTATCTTCGCTTGCAACATTTTTCGTTATTTTGTAGTTTGTGACAGTTTCCTCTATTTTATCCTTAGAAATAGCTTTAAAGCATGCTCTTTTAAATTTGAGCTTCTCTTGCACCCCTTCACTCCACCACCAAGCCTCATTTTGGCCGGGAGCTCCTTCCTTTGACTCGTCTAGCGTCTCTTTAGTTACCCTTTGGATACAAGATGACGCCGCCTTCCACATCTTGTTTGCACTTCCATTATAATCCCAATATAAGTCTTCTAAAATCTTCTTCCTAAAGCTTGAGGTTGCAATTGAAGATTCCATCATTTAGTTCTAGTGATCTTGAAAACATCCCTTTCTTTACAGCCCTTTTATTTGTACATCCATGACTAACAAGTGATGTTGGATTGCCAAACTCTCTCTAGGGATAACTTCGCAGTTTTTGCTACTCAACCGATCTCTTCTCCCCAATGCAAAGTAATCTATCTGTGTTTTAGTCGGGCCAATCTTATAAGTAATTACATGCTCCTCCCTCTTCTTGAAGAGAGTGTATGCTATAAAAAGATCATAAGCCGTTACAAAATTCAGAATGGCTTTTTCCTCTTCATTTCTATCCCCAAAGTCATGGCCTCCATGAATATTAGCATACCATGAAGCATCCTTTCCCACATGTCCATTAAGATCTCCACCTCGGCAAATCATCTCTCTTTGTGGGATCCCTTGCATGATCTTATCCAAATCCTCCCAAGGTGCATAAACTGAGATAATATTCATAATTTGATAATTTCTTCTTCGAGCATCCATTTTAGCAAAGTAATCCGATCCCCGAATCTTTGCTCCTCAACCCACAATCCTTCAAATGCTTATGAACAACTACTCCAACACCATTTCTGCCATTATCTTTACTTGAATACCAAAGTTTAAAGCATGTCTTCTCGATTTCCCTTGATTTCTCTCCAACCCATTGTCTCTTGGCGACAGTATCTAAGTCTTTCTTCTTTTCATCGTATCTACAATCCCCATCGATTTGCCAGTCAAAGTACCAATATTCCAAATACCTATCCGCAACTTCTTTTGCAGCCTCTTTTGGACTAACTTCTTTAGTCACATGTGTCTATCATACAAGAATCCTTGCAAATTTTGGACTACATCCAGGCGTCGATGCAGTGGCGATACAATGGAACTAGCTTATTTACTCGCATGTGTTCCTCATGTGAGAACCCTCAACCCTGCATTAAACTAGTACTTTATACCATGGTTTCAGATTTCGCGAAATTTCGGCGAAATTTCGGTTTCGACAGGGTACCGAAATCTCGAGCGAAATGGCGATATGAGGGCAGTTTCCAGTCATTTCTTCACAAGTGGTGGTCGATATGGGCGAAATGTCGTCGAAATGTCGTCGAAATTTCGACGAAATTTCGTATCGGCAGGGTATCGATACGATATCCGAAACCGATATTTAAATTCTTGCTTTATACTATTAATTGATTGAATGCAGCAACATAGTCCCCATGCACCCACACGCATTTAGTTAGTTCATATGAAAAGCTGCTTTGCATCAGTCTCCCATCCCATGCATTCTCGATGCAGCCCCTCCCAGTGCAATCGAAGTACCTTTTTCTCTCTTTAGCCACATTTACTCTCTCCTCACCTCCAATATTACTTAGCCACATAAATTCTAGGAGAATACTCTCCTTTTCTATACATACAAACAAGCTTGCAAAAGTCGACCGACTAGTCGAGTCGGGTGGGGGGGGGGGGGGGTAGCCGACTCGACTAGGCCTATTCGGCCCTTAGTCGGTCCACCCGACTAGTCGGCCGACTTTTACAACAACCTTTTTATTTTTTTTTTGTTTTTCACTTTTTTTAAAGCAAACATATTCTAATATGCTTAATGTTACATTTAAAGTCAATTACTTCTTTTGTTTCATCATGATGTCATATAAAATGTACAAATATATGTATATACATACGAATATATGTATAAAAAACTGATTTATATATTTAAAAATAAGTAAAAATTCAAAACTGACTAATGACCGACTAATTCCAACTAGTCGCCTGACTGCCGACTAATCCTTAGTAGGTGACCCCGCCGACCGAGTACCGACTACCGCTTTCTGCAACCTTGTATATAAAAATCTTCCATCGCATGGACAAAACCTAATTTCAAAGTTCCAAGCTGTCAATGATAAAAAACAAGGGAAAGCTCTATCAAAATTTCACAACTTTTGATCTACTGTCTAATGATGAGTTGCTAATCACGTCCATCTAACACTTTGATTTCATCTCAGTTCTCGACTATTAGAGGTTAGCTTAGCATTTTGTGTCGTTGATAAAATGGGTTTTTTGGCTTTAAATCAAGTTGAGATGTTCATTCCTTCATAAGGCTCCTATATTTTTTAGATGTAAGATTACTTACTTGTGAAATTTGATTTTACGTGATTTTAGATCTATCTACAAAAATATTTGTCCTTTTTTTGTCTTCCTGATCGATTTAAGTTCGAGTTATATGCACGTCTTATTGGCCTCATAAAAGTTGATGCAAATCTACTTGTAAATTTCGATGAGAACCAAACTAAAGGCCAAAAATTCTACAAATGCATGCATATACCGTGTTATAATGATGCCAAAAAAACGAGTCAGAGAAGATCAACAATCTCATTTGAATCAAGGGCTCTAATCTTGCAGAAATCCAACAGAAAAAAAATCAGATCGAAGCAAAAAAAAAAACTGCAATAGTGGAAAAATACCGCACTGAGAGTAGAGGAGGGGAGGAAGCGATTAGGGAGAGACAATCCGGCGAGGGAGGTTGTGGGGCGAGGGGGCTGTGAGGAGGCGGTGGCGCGGTCCACTCGATCCGGTAGCAACCGGCGGTGGGGTGGGGGCGGAAGATGGCGCTTGCGTCCCGGACGGAGGGGGGGAACGGGAAGGGAAGGGGAAGAGGAGAGGCGGCAGGGAGGGTGGGGTGATGGTAGGGTTTGGTGAGTGGCGAGGTTTTGGGCTGGGGGGAAGAAAAGGAATTCGATGGGAGGGAGACCAGTTCAGGGGGAGAAAGAGAGAAGGTTGATAGGAATCCGGGGAGTTTGGGGTCTGCATGCAAAGTTAGATTCAACTCATGCTTAGATTGCGTTCACTTCCAAATTTCTTTGCTAGAATTATAGATCAAAAATTACATTATCATAAAATATATTTTAATCATAAATATAGTCAAAACAGCATATAGACAACTATCATGAATCAAAATATCGTGATATATCATTGACATATCCACTATATATCCATATCAGCAAGTTAACGATATCGATATCACCAAAGAATCGAACGATATATCAGTGATATGTCATTTCATAACATCGATGTCAACAAAATTTGATGTATTTAATGCAAACTTTCTACAATTTTGATCAATAACGTCAACATTGTGTCTATATTAAAATCACACTACATCTTATTTACCATCCAACTATATCAACCAATCAAAACATTAATGGTCCGCAATAAGATTACCCATCTTACTAATCCTTTTCAATGAGGCTACTCCAATCTAATCCAACCTTATTAGGTATGTGTATGTGTGTATTTTGAACACGGGAAAAAAAGTGTCTACAAGAAAGAGATCCAACTCGCTCTTATTTGCTAATGATCTTCATTATGAGGAGCTCAAAACTTTCAAACTATGATTTAGCTATATGATTGAAGGACTTTGCTTCTTACATATGGGAGATCTTTTCACATAGAGTTTCATCGATATGACTTAAGCACTTCCTTATGTTGGATCTAAAGAATCTTTTTTAGTCCAAGACAAGCACTTTATAGTCTCCATAACTTTAACTCCAAGAAAAGATTTTTCATTATTTTCATCTAGTTCTTGAGAGAGAGAGAGGGAGAGAGATTAATTTTAAGAAAATGGTAACTACGGAATGAATGGGGTCCTTTTGTTATCCCTTGAGCCACAGTATCCATTCGTGTAGGATTGGAATCTTCAATTTTGGTCTCACGAGCGGGATCGATTCAAGAGAAGTCGCAAGGATATGACTGGTGAAACATTAGTTTATAATAAGCCAAAACTTGAGAGATGAAGATCTATAGAGAAGGAGATTCTCCTCACACTTGATTTCTAGTGATCTTTGTCGTCAAGAGCTCGAAGCTTCAAATATGTGCTTTAGCCACGCTGGAGGAGGTTAAGAAAGTAAGATCTTTTCCTAAAGTCCTATCAAGTAAAATAAATGACTTAGATGGATTCTTATCAATGACATTGTGTTTGCATGCACTTTCCTAGGTAACGATTCTTCTATCAACCTTCTACCCTTAGCACTTTATGAAAAAATGGAGTTAGGACCACTTCAGAAATCACGAGCATTACTCCATTTTGAAGATAAATCAATGAAGAGACCTAAGGGAGAAGTAAAGAATGTGGTTATCTCGATTGAGGGAAAATACTACAAGGTGGACTTCACGGTCCTTGACATGGAAATCCCTAATCTGAAAAAATCTCATATCATTCTTGGACGTCATTCCTAAGGATCGCCGGAGCAGCATTTGATTGCCAGACACGATTGATGAAGTTTGTTCTCCAGGAGAAGAAGTAAACTTAGAGATGAAACAAACAAAGTGACAACAACCTGATTTTGTGACCATCATGGAGTACTCATCTTCAGAGGTAGATTGCAAGATGATCAACAAAGTTGGGATTTGGAGAGAGACCCTAGCAAGGTAGAGAGAGACCCTCTCATCTGGAAAGGATTTAGTACACGATGTAGTTTACCAGGTGTTGCTTGATATCTTGAGTGATGCATTCCCCTATTCCCTTGACGACTCTGAGATCCCTTTGGATCTGTCAGTTACACCACCTTTGGAACGGTCAAGGGACATAGATGATGAGTCAAACATGGCTTTGGTTGAACTACCACATCCCTTTGGAGATCCGATTCCCTACACAGTCGAGCGGGTGGCGAGTATTGCACATTTGGATCTACTTTCATACAACATATAACCAAATTCAGATGCGATTCAGCTAGACTGATTGATGATACAACACTATCAGAGATGAAACCACTACTTCCTACATTGAAGTATGCCTTTCTTGTGGTTCCCAGAGAGAGATATCATGTGATCATTAGTGTTGACCTTAACTTAGAGCAGGAGTCTAGTTTTTTAGATGTCATAGAGCGGAGCTTGTTCGGAATGGCATGAATCTTTTGCCTCAAAAAGTCCCATCAACAAGTGAGAATCTATCTCCCAGTTGACATCGAAGCATGTATCGGTTTTGCTTTCTAGGTCCTCCTCAGGCGGGAGGATTTCTGGGGTCCACGTGTCATTCAAAGGTAATTAAGTGTCTCTGATTTTTGCAATAAAGTCGCAGTATGCTTCAAACAGTTCTGCTTGACCATTATCAGACACGACCTTTGGTTCACTAACCGTATCCATTGTTACGTTGTTTCTGCTTGAGCAGGATATGATCTTCCCACGCCCATAGTCAACCACAGCCTCTACAGTTCGCAAGAATGGCCGACCAAGAATAATCGGGGTCTGGAGTAATGGTGCAGGTGAGTCCATATCAAGGACCACAAAATCAATAGGAAACTATATGTCTTGCACCGTTACGACAACATACTCCAACAAACCTCAGGGTCGCTTGATTGATCGACCGACGAACTGAAGGATCATTGTGTCAACTTGAGCATACCCAACCCAAATTCGATTAGTAATGAGGCAGGCATGAGGTTGATTGAAGAGTCGCTATCAAGAAGGGTTCGCTCGAAGATCTGGTCAATAATCTCGCATCTGATTAAAGGTGCTCCTTCGTATGGCTTCTATTCTGGGAGATTGTTGATTGTTGCGACTGTGGTCATGGTAAGGACATGCCTTTCATCTAACCGACATTCGTTATTGCGGTTCTACCGGCGCTTGTTTGTGCATGCTTCCTTCAAGTTCTTCTTCATAGCGGGCATATATTCCATGGCTTTCAGCAATATCTATATGGTGGTGTGCAATCGACAAAATTGTCCTAAGCATAAACTGCTATTAGTCGTGAAGAACCACATCAATTATTTAGAAATGAACCCAAGAGTCCGGTCTTGGAGACACCTCGGTGCCTGCCACAATGGGTCCTGCCAGCGTTGTATGACACCTCTCTCGGTACATGGGTTCAAGTCCAAATAATGATAATTATTAATTCAACTAGATCCAAATGTTATAGGAACATGATTATTATTAGGGTTTGGACCTAATTACTGATACAAAAAGTCCTAAAATCTAGGGGCTTCATGTACACATAGCAAATAGAAACAAAGATAGAAAACTCAAAACATTGGGAAACAAATAAAAACTCAAAAAATCGCGAGGAGACCCCCAGGTGAACAGACACCTAGGCAATGGACCTTGTTGTTAGTGTCCAAGTCCAAAATTATTACGATTAATGAATACTAAATCACTCTCTCACAAAAAATAAAAAGAATTCTAAGCTAAAATATATGCTAAGTCATCTCCTTGCTATGCTTGTTGCCTCTCCTACTGACTAGGGCAAGAAGTCCAGTCTCCACCAAGCTTGGTTGCATCGACCTCCTAAGAAGTCGTCCTCACGTAGCGGGCCCTCGCATCAAACACAACAAAGAGATTTATTAGCACATATAATCAAACAATGCATTTAAAGAAATAAGAGATGAAATATGTACAAGTCAAAAAAAGATAGAAAAATATGTCCAAGAAAATAAAAGAGAAAATAATAATGTACAAATTAGGCTACAACATGTTGCTCCCTAGCAACAATGCCATTTGATAGGCCAAGGACCTGCGACGGTGTAGAAGTTATACTCACTGAAAAGCGAAGATAGAATGTCACTGAGGCGACCGCTCACAAATCCTAGGTTCAATCAACAATTACCTACAACATATGAATTGATCAAAGAATGATAAGAATGTGAAGTACAATTTATTTTACTCTATAAACAAAGATGTATAATGTGTAAGCATGTAGAGGTCAAACCAAAGAGAGCAAACATGGTAGCCTAAGGATTATTTCTAATCAAAGTGAGTTATGTATAAAAGTATCCTTTTTGTCTTTTTGTGTGGGTTTTTTGGTTTTTGATTTTTTTATTTTTCATTTTTTTATTTTTAATTTCATACTTTTTAATTTATTTTTAATTTTAGTATTTTAAAATATTATATATAAGTGTTTAAGAATAGATATATAAGATAATGTATATGTGGTATAAGGTATATATATGATATACATAATACATATACAAATATACGAAAATATTAATAAGTATAGTCTTGTATTTATATTATGGTTTTTTTAAATATCTATAAGGTATTTATACTAATTAATAATAATATAAACTAAATATAAGTATATAATACAATATAGAGTAATATAATTATAAAAATTGCTAAAAATATCGAAATTTGTAAAATAAAATGTTTTGGTTTTTAATATATACTACTATTTTTGTGATTTTCATGTATTTTTGCTAGTTTTTAGTTATTTTTAAAGTCTAAAACATACAAAATCAAGGACTTAATAAATAGGTCGGATTGTTTTGAGATTTAAAAATACTAAATAAAGTCAAAAATTCCCCAAACTAATTTTTATATGTAATAATATATATAAATAAAGTTATCAAATAGAAACTAAAAATTTTGAATTTCTTTGAGGAATTTCTACATTTTCATAGAATTTTGGATCTTTTTAATTTTTTTATCATTTCTTTTTTATATTTTTAGGGATTTTTGAGCTGAAGCTATAAAATACTACAATAAACAAAATATAATTTTTTTGATTTTTTCAAAAAGTTTTATAATTTTTAGGTATTTTCTAAGTCAAACAAGGACAAAATGTGTTCTTTTTGAATTTTAATAAATAGGAATATGCATACAATGCAAAAAGTTATAGCGTGAAAGATTAAGCATCAAGGTACATTATCCTATTTTTGCATAATTTGTGGAGCACAAATGATATTATAAAAATTAAACAAGCATGCACAATAATGAATAAGCCGACACAGACCAATTTGCAAATAAAAATAAGTTTCCATGCATTCCAAAACCCTTAAACAAAATCCAAGGGCTAGTGTGCAAATTTCCATGAATATTTATATTATACGCGCTTAGCAGGGGTATACATGCAATATACAAAATTCTGATCCTCTTTTCAAATTATCCACAAAAATTAGTATTGAATATGCAAAATTTTAGACTTATTACAAATACAAAAACTTGCAGGGGTATGCTTGCGAAATACCCACCTCACGTAGGGGACAATGTGAGGTGAGTTGGCATGGACACGGATGTAAATACATAAAAGGACAAGGGGTTCCATGCAAAATAATCACATTTATTTACACTACGAAGCATACATACATGACGGAGAATAAAAAAAACTGAGAGGATGATATTACCCAATTCATCGGCAAAAGGGAATGACTGTAGTGGCACCCCGTAAGCGCCACTTAACTCGATCAATGGCCGGGGGCGAGGCACTGGTTCGTCTACAATCAACGGCCCAGATTAGATCTGGGCTACGCATGTCATCAAATGACTCTAGAGGTATGAGGAAGAATATGGAAGAACACTTCCCTGTCCTTCCTTCGATCATGTGTAACTCCTCGTCACAACCACCATGGAGTTCGATGATGATCGCCTGAGCTTCCTGAAAGTGTCGTGCACCGATTGGCGCCATCAAGAAAGTTTGGGCCTCGCTGGGGAGTGACCTAGAGCTCGAAGAAGAACGGGACACCTAGGAGCCTCCTTCTACTGTGGAATTGAACCTCCGAAGGTTTGTGGCATCTCGTACCTGCAGAGGAAGACTTAGGGGCTCGAGGCGAGTCGCCTCGAGCAAAAATGAGCTGTTACGCATGGAAGGTGAGTGAGATGGAGGAGATCTAGCGAGAGGTGGCGGGGGAGCTCCGATTCACTGATCCACGAAGGACTAGGAGGGATCGAAGGGTGTAACATGTGCAACATGCAGCAGGGAAGAAGGTGGGAGTGATAAATGGGTCAGAACGAGTATGATTCACGGTGAAACATGGCTGGAGCAGTGAGCTCCGACGATCGGAGATTCGAAATTACGGCTAAGATTAAGATCGAACTACGGAATAAAATGCTATAATAGAAAAAACCTAAACTAACATATACCTAAAGATGGATAAAAGGGGTGCAACTCATAACTGGGAACTAGGGAGCAGCGGTGTCGTCGGAGCTCTACCTTGAATCGTCTCCTCTCCTCCTAACGTCGCCTCAACCTTGGGGGATGCTCTCTCCGTCACCGGGAATACAGACACAAGGCAAGGGGGTCAGGGCTTGAATAAGGATCAAAATAAATCAAAAGAATGGATGAAGGAGCTTACTTATAGGTTGCTGAAGATATGAACTTTGATCAAGGATTGCAACCGATTCAAGGACACTCGATTTGATCTTTGGCTAGGGCATGATTCAGGGATGTTTAATCTTCATGAAATGTGCATCACTCCTATCTAGAGAATCATGATATCACGTGGAAAAAAATGGCAAAAAATCCGGGTTCTGACAGGGTGGTGATTCGAGGAAGAGAGAGGGGAGTGTTGACCCATGTCAACACTGGGAATGTTCTGGTTGGTTCACGTGGACCCACCAGAAAAATTACAGGGAGAAATTATTGGTAAAATCAGTAAATAATAGTAAACAAATTTATTAATTTTAGGTCATAAAATAAAATTATTATTATTTTATGTAGTATTTTATTCCTTATTTATTGTTATGAGGTTATTTGCTACAATTTACAATTTACAAGTATAATTATAGGTATATTAACCTATGTCTTGAATATTTTATTTTTATTTTTTATTTTATTATTATATACACTTAATTTATATATTTATAAATTATTTAGATATGAGGATGAGGAGCTTGCACCAAGGTGCATGTAACTTTACATGCACCGGCGCTTATATCTTCCACATTTTTTTACTTTTTTGAAAAATACCACCATGTATATTCATCCATATATCCCTCCAATATGTCATTCGAATTTCGTCAGAAACAGAGACTCCTATGACCTCCATCCAAAACAGGTCGATTACAGCAATTCTAAGACCGTTAAAATTACTTGTTCTAGATGGAGGTCATATGAGTCTCTGTTTCTGACGAAATTCGAATGACATATTGGAGGGATATATGGATGGATATACATGGTGGTATTTTTCAAAAAAGTAAAAAAACGTGGAAGATATAAGCATCGGTGCATGTAAAGTTACATGCGCCTTGTTGCAAGCTCCCCATCCTCTTTTTAGATATATTTTTAGTGTATTTTTCTGATATTATTTGTACACTTAAGTAAATAGATGTTATTATATCGGTATAAGTAGAGGTAGTTCATCTATATATTTTATACATTTATTTATTTTAGTTTATTTTTAATGGTTTTATTGTATTCTAAATATGTACATATATTATAAATAATATTTACAAAATTATAAAAAATAGGAAATTATGAAAAATACAAAGAATAAATAAAATGGATATTTTATTCAAATGTATTGTACAGTAGGGGGCCCAAAACCTAATTTTTAACTCTTAACTCTAAATTAAATGAAACCACCTTCATTAAATAGCTAATAAAAAGTTACATACAATTAAAGTGATTTCGATGTATTTTGAGTTTATTTGGAGAAGATATGAGTTTGGGAAGGTTGGATTTTGACCTTTTATTCTGAGTGTAGAATGAACACTGTATACTATTTTGGTGTGAAATCAATTTTGTATTTTTTTGTATATTTTTATCTACAATTTTTATGCACAAAGTTTATTAGTTTGAGGTATAAATAATAAAGAATAAAATAGGTCCGAAAAAGCCTTATTGAAGAATAAATAATTAGGGTTTTTATTATGTTTTGACCATTATCTCCTCCTACTTTATTCCTTGTCGACCCAGTCATCATGATGCATAGGTCTCGGGGTTTGGGGTCATAAAATACCTTTGACATTTTATTTCTTTTTTTATTTGTTCTTTTATTTTAGCTTTAAATAATGTATTTTATACTATATTTATACAATAAATAATAAACGTTAATTTAGACAAAATAATGATATTTACATGCATTTAGAAAGGGAATGAAGGTCAAAATGAAAGAATAAAGGTGATGAAATGGAGATTCATCGCATACACACACACACATACATACACGCATGCATGCATGCATGCATGCTTGCATACATACATACATACCTACATATGTACGTACGTACATACATCCATCCATCCATGCATACATCTATCCATACATGAATGCATGCACACACGCATACATTCGTTGTATATTTATTTAATGAAGCAACTCATGATAGATTCAACAGAAACTTAGCTACTCCATTGGGTTTTATCTCTACGTATCTAGACATGTTCACTAAAAAAAGTTAAGGGCGTTTTATGCAAAGCTTTGGTAATTACATTACACTTGCATATTCACTCCAATGAGCAGTCTTCAAGTGTAAGCGCACCAAGCCTGACCCGAACCCGAGCCCCATCGTATGGGTCTTCAGTCAAACCCGACCCTCTATTTCACTAGAGAAATTGGGTTGTGGCTCAGCCCAAAGCCCACAAAAAATGATATGATCGGGCCATGCTTTCCGAGGATGGCCACCCTAATCTCACCACATCAAAGCTAATGGTCTACCCTACCAAGGTCATCGAGAACATTAAAAACAAGTGCAATGTATAAAGGGTTATTTCTTGCCCCATCTTAGGAAATAAGAAACATCAACTAGATTTTGGCAAAGTAACAAACCCTCACTCTTTTTGTCCAATTTTCTTATCCTTAAGATAGGTCTCGTTGATTGCCTCGGACCATGGAGCTACAACTTGGTTACAATAGAGAAAGATGTTGCAAATTTCCTATGGATTACTGTCTATGGGATAACACTCCATATTTGGATCTTATTACACTTCTCCTCCCCTGGTGCAAGGTTTTGCTGATTTATAAAAAAAACTTCACTAAAAGAGATTATATCCATGCATGAAGTTTCTCATGGACACACATAATGTGGGAAAGGTCCCTCTAAAAGCACATTTTATTTTTAATAACAACAAATACAACCTCAATTATCCATCTTGAAATAGCTCACTCTCTTATTGGGTTATACATTATGCTTGAAATGAACTCAAACACTAGATGGAAAAGTCTTGAGCAAAAATGCAATTAAGCCTCTCCTTTACTAATAGAATACAATTATTGATAGTAAATGCAATATTATACATTTGGAAAGTTACATGATTGACAAAGAAATCTAGCCGAAGACTTAAAAGTAAAGATTAAGTTCTACTCTATCATACTCAAAGATCATTGTGTTTTTTTCTTGTAAATTTATTTATAAACTCAAAAATATATGTATACATAAATAATCATTTATAAGCATTCTATTGACTCATAATTGGCTGGTTTACATAAATATCATTAACTCATAATTGCTTGTCTCCATAAATATCATTGACTCATAATTGCCTAAGACTGATCGTTAACTTTTTGTGACTTGATCGATCGCTTGTTATTATTGATTATTTTTATGCACAATCACTTTTTTATGACCTCATTATTTATGGATTACCCATTTTGTGTGACCCGATCGATCATTTTTCATTACTAGCTAGTGTTGATCAATTATGATATGGTCGGTCCCTATTTACTATTGCCTAAAATCTTGATCGTTCACTTGTTTTTGACAAGATCACATACTTTGGTAATATCTACTTATTGGTCGACCACTTAATTGTGACTTGATCGGTCTCTTTTCAAATGAACATCGTAACAACAAATTGATTGATCGATCATTTCCATTTCATGATAAGCTACTTACCACTTTGAATGCTAGCTTGAAATAATAATTATTATAATAGTTATAACATATATGTGAGTTTTTCATGATGAAAACACAAACACTGATGATATGTAACTAATTAGGCATTGCTTACTGTTGAAGTATAAAATGCGGAAGAGAATCAAAGCAAGAACACTATAAAAAGAAGACTTTGATTTTACGTGGAACCCTACTCCCTAAGAGCAGTATGAAAACACAGGAGAACCGCCTCGAAGGGCTGATCTTGTATTCACTTTCTTAAAGGTTACAATAGGCCTGAGGCTGTTTATATAGCCCCACCAATGTGACCAAAAGTCACCACTCTAAAATGTCGGACTAGACACAACCCACAAAAGACCATTCTTCAACACTCCCCCTCAAGCTAAGTGAAGGAAATGGTAAGATCCTTAAGCGCATCACGAAAGAGTGAGGATTGCATCGTATGCGATCGTGAGCGACTAGTCGCACTAGTTGCTCGATGCAGCGGAATTAAAAAAATTTCATGCGATGAAACTATATGATCCAAGAACATTTCTCGGATCATTTCATCTAAACCACAGACAAGTATTAGGGTTACCTCTTGAAGAGTGGTTGCGATCGAGTCTTTAAACGAAAATACCTACTGTCTCAAGTCAGATCCGATGGACGAGACGCTTGCAAGCGCGTTGATGAAATGCGTGCTCCTCGCAATCCATGTTGATGATCCAAGCGACGAATCTCCTGATCTCGATACATGAGATCTGGCATCTTCTTCACGAGCGAGGCGCACCGAAGGAGATGGAGATCCACAAGCAAATGATCCGGCAGCATAACGACGACGCTGCGGCGATGGAGACTCTCTCTAGGGCTTTCATGGTGGACGAACACATGAGAGAGAGGGCGCGTAGAGAATGAGAGAGAGAGAAGTTGTTGTTCACAACTTGTGTGTTGTTGTAACCAATAAGAGCAAGGGGTGCCTCTCCTTTTATAATATTTTGGGATCCATAGATCTCAAATTATGGACAACACAAATCCAATGGCTCACATTGATTTATGTTTCTTTTAATGGTCAAGATTTTGTTGGAAAAGAACCAACAACAATTAATTTAATTTAAATTAAATATATATCGATAAATCAATATGAGTTAATCCCAAAATTAAATCAATCAAGTATGGAGATTATGGAATGAAGATTGCCTCCTTCCATAATATGGGATTTGGTGGCAATCTCATGTAATCTCATGAGATTACATTATTCCATGGAAATCTCCAAGGTTTACAACAACACTTGTTGTAAACTTTTCTACAAAATAATTCATAATTATTTTGTGAATATTTCAATCTTGCCATTGGAAAATTGTGAATCACATTCACAGCCCAAAATAAAATGTAAATTACATTTTCAATTAATTGTCCAAGGTGAATCCAATTCACATCAACACTTAATTAACAAATGTAAGTTACAAATAACTCTCTCTTATATATTATAAATCACATTTATAATACATATGATTAACATGAATATTGCTATCCATATTATTCATATCTATGATAATTAAATCACATTTAATCATCTTGGATCTCTATTTTCATGTGCCCAAATAATGTGAATCACATTCACATTATTTACATCTTTGATAATTAAATCATATTTAATTATCTAAGACAACTCTCTTTACATCATGAATCAAATTCATATCATTTATGATAACTAAATCACATTTAATTATCCATTTTCTCAATGCTCGGATACTTATATCAACAATGAAATTATCCTTAACTCTTTCAAGGATAATGCACTTTCTCCGCGGATACTTGGAGATAAGGACATGACGATTGTATTGTTCCATGTATAGTGACTTAGATATTGAGATCACATCTCAAATCCAGATCCTACGTACCTCTCATAGATGCTTGATTAAATCAAGATCGTAAATCTAATCTTATCATTACATCTGAATCACATTCAGATCAATGTCCAATATTTGGACCAAGATCAGATTACTTCTCTACTGAGAGGAGTCACTAAAATCCAAACACATTTCATCACTCCCTAGGAATAGAAGCATCATGGTTATACAATCGTTTATGATCACATCACCCTCGGGTATTCCTAATACCTGTACATCCTGCATACCGGAAGACCCAGATTAAACCCGAAGTATAAGATCAATTTTACACTGTCTACTTCAGAGTTTTATCACTAAGTTTCTCATTTGATCATTGAAAGTTGGTATCGATCATATACTTTTCAAAAGCACATATCATACCCAGGTGTTGATCATATACTTTCCAAAAGCATATAGAAAATCTACAAATTCAGTCAAGCTTCCAAAACGAGACGACCGTTCACGGAATTTGATTCTTCCCAATATCTTATGAGTGAGCTCATATCTTCCGGTTCATTAATGAACCTGTATGATCCCTTTGAGAGATCGTATTACTCATATGCTCTTATATGCACACCAGCACGCCGGTGTATAGACCTTGATTAGGTCATCAACCTATTAGTCTGCCAACTGTATATACTCAGACAAACAGTAACACATCTGCCTCCAATCAGAGGATGCGTGCCTATATTGTGACATCATACGACATAGGACTTTGGTTATCTCGATCTCGTTAAGTCAACTCTTTGACCCAACTTATCTAACACCTCTGAATCTCTATTCCAATGCAGAGGACCTGGATCAAGAGGTAGGTTAGATATCAACCTTCAGAGAAAGGATTGCCATCTCCTTCTCAGGCTGGAGATCATCTCTTAATAATCATTTGACAGTGCTTGATGAGTCTTCAATCTAACTCTTTAGATATTCATCCAAACACCAGCCTCTATGATTCAATAATTGAACCAACAACTGTGCGATCATTAAGATGACCATGGTACATAACCTTAATTGTACTAAGGTACATATTATGCAAATTGGTTATTCTTCACTTCAGATCAGGGAATGATATTCGCAATAACATTTATTACATAATGGCTCACCGTGAGCTCGCATGTCCAACAATCTCCCACTAGCCCAAAGAGCCATTAATGGGCTAATCATTATACCTGTACTCATATGACAATCATGGGATATTCAGAAAAATATCTAGGTAAGTTGATCAGTCACTCTATTCCCAAGAGACTACGCGAAGTCCTTTTACGGCACTTGCATATCTTCTAGTAATAGTGTTCGCATCCAATGCAAATGTTGCATCTTATGCAACCAATACTCAATCATGTCAGTCATAGTGTCCTTGACACTATACCTCAATAATTATTATAACCAGTATGTAATTTCTATTATTCTATCAGAATACCCTTATTCCTGGAGATCTCCATCTCATAAGGTATCAGCAGTTAAGATCTTTTAGATCACTATCTATAAAATCTTAATTTCTTGAAGATAAGACTTAGAGATCACTATCTCTAAAGTCTTGCCATCTATGAAGATAGTGTTATTACTGCAATCAAGTGTTTTATCTCCATAGTAGGATTAGTAACATTTTACTGCTCTCATTGCATAACAGACATCTGGCTTTTATACACATCTAGCATACACCCGACTTCTCATAACTGATGCACACGGGCAAGCAGTTTTAGTATTCACATCCTCAACTCCTTGAGGTGCTATCCCTTTTTAGATAGGTCAGTACCATGTCTTAAGGGAAAGAAGAAGCCTTTCTTGGAATTTTCTAGAAAATGGAAATGTCCAAGGTGTACCACTAATGTGACGGTCCCAATGCTCTCTTTCTTTGCTTCTGAACAACTTCAAAACTAAGATCTAAGAGGTATTCTTGAGATCATATCTCAAGGTATGGAACAACCAGATTATAAAATACTTATTATCATCCTTATATCATTCTAAATGATTAGGATATTATCTACATTTATCACGATGAACACGATGGCACTCCCACTAAGCTTCATACAGTTCATCAAGATTCTATCTGAAATCATAACATTTATAATTCATCAAATCTTATGTTCTAATTACAAGAAGCTTATTTGAGTCCATAGTAGAATTCCATAGCTTGCACACCTTGCTTTCCTCAACCATGAAGCTCTGGGGCTACTTCATGTGAATATCCTCAGAGAGATATTCAAGGAGAAATGCAACATTGACTTTCATCTTAAAGATGTCAAAGTCAAGTTGTGTAGCTATAGTTAGCAATATTCTGATGGGTTCTAGCAGTGTCACTAAAGAGTAAGTCTCATCGCAAGCGATGTCTTCTCTTCGGTGTGTATCTTGAGGATACAAGCGTGCTTTGAAGGTCCCTACCTTCTCACCAGGTTCCCTCTTTCTCTTGAAGATCCATTTACACCTTAATGGGGTTCACCCATATAGGTGGATCCTCGAGGGTCCATATACAACACTTGTATATATGAAGTTAGACTTTATTGCTAACATCCATCTTTCCATGTCATGATCTTTAGAAGCTTCATCATATGAAGTTCGATCATTGTCAGATTTCTCTGACACATGGAATCTATCCTCAAATTCATTTGAAGATGTATGAGTATTTCATCTTTAATTGTTCTTTTTAGTTTCCGATTTCAAGAGCCTCATTATCTTCTCAAGATTAAATGAGTTCCTTTACTTTATTTTTATCTTGATTCTCAAGAAAGTCATTCTCTAAGAATCACATTCTAAGAGACAAGATGTTTTAAGAATCTCAAGGTCATAAAGTAGGTATCCAATACCATCCTTTATTTTCCTAATGAAGTAGCACTCTCTGGTGCTAGGTTCCAGCTTACTAGCATGGTACCTTATTAAAGATATATATTGTAGTCTCTGCTATATATATATATATATACCTTGAAAACTAAGAGGTAATTACGCTAGAATTCATCATTGATCAAATCATGTCATATATGATCCAATTGTATATCCTTACAACTCTATTGAGTTTAGGTGCATTAGGAGGATTGAGATAGGAATGATATTCCTTTCTCCATAAGGTATTCCTTGAATTCATCTGATAGGTACAAGCTACCTAGGTTAGATGAAATTCATTTAATCTTCTTTCAAACTTTGGTTCTAAATCAAAATTGTGAAATCTTTGAATATTCCAAAGCTTTCTAAAGTGAAGGGAAGAAATCTCATATAAAAAATAATCATCTAATGATATCACATATCATCAATGTTTATCATGATATAGTTGATCCACATACATCAAGTTGTATGAGATCTTGAATACCTCAACATCTAACACCATTCTCAAAGAAGGGTATATTGGACATTTTCTACTCTTGAATACAATATTCAAGTATGTAAGATTTAAAATTTTAGACCTTCTAAAGTTTCATCTCTTACTAGTCTATTGACCACATCAACAAACTTATGTCCAAGGTTTGATGCTAGATCATTATCAAATGATCTTCATCCTCCTATTGGTCTTTAAAGGTTTAATTTTCAGTATTAGAAACGTCAATGAACCATTCATTAATTTTCTAATTTAGTAGAGTCCGCTAGATGTTAGATTACTATCTGAAATATATCCATCATAACTCTTTATGATAGGTCTATTCCAAAATTATTGTTTATTCCCAACATTTAGAAATAAACAATGAGTGTATTCTAATATCTAGGTCATAGAGACATTCTCTAAGACTAATGGCTCTCCCACTGAAAACAGAAAGTCTATCTATCCAATAGAGGTTGTTGCAACAATTGCATTAACATCCATGTAGATGATTATTGAACCTTAAGATCAAATTTTCTAGTATTCTAAAACACAAGAAACTAATTGCAAGTATTATTAGAAGAGTGAGATATAATTATTAGACTTTGATCTTATCAAATAAGAAAGTCAATTTCAATGATTAAATGTAGATGTAGATTATTCCGATGCACTATCCGGGTCCTTCTCTAAGGATTCTAGATAGACTTGATAGTCACACTATCAATACATCGACTTATTGCAGTATTGGCATTCATCCAACTTTTTGGATGTCATAAGGAAGACACAGAAGTATAGTCAACTCTTTGACTTTCCTTCTTACTTGGGTCCGACCCATGCTTCCATTGCGCTCCTTTCATCTATAAACAACCATTGCTTAGATAAAGGATCTCTTATGTTGAATTCAAAAGATTTCAATATAAGAGTACTTCAACATTTATACATGCTTCATTCAATTCATACAATATGAATATTATGAAGTATCATGAATGACTTATAGATAGTAGAATGATGACAGACATCATATCTACATACATCTCAACTCTTAAAAACTTAGGTTCAGGTGTGTACTCAAACATTTTTGAATACATCATCACTTATAGAGCCACCATTCTGCATGATGCAATGAACCATGTCATTCATGATTAAATATTGAGAGCACATATGTATGCCAGAACATCTTCTTAGATTTTTATAAGGATTATTTGACAATTTCGATCATCATCGACATGTCACTTCCAAAGTACATTCGATGAGAGATCAAGACTATAGAGACATACAAACCCTAGGGTTGAAGCCCTATTGTCTATTGTAATCGTTATTCCTTGTCATTATGATGAAGACTTGCACATTGCAACCACATACATTATGTGTCTAACTGCAAGTACAATATCTTGATCATGGATCCAATCCATGATATTTTACTGGTTATTATTGAGTATAATATTGAGTGGGTTTAATGAAGGATTATCTAAAATAAGAAATTTGCATAAATATATAAATATATATTTTACTTTGATTTAGGAATTTTTATATCAAAGTTGTCCTGCCTTATCAACATTGAAAGTTCATTCCCTTAATCACTTTTAATGTAAGAGATATACTTACCATTATATCTCAAGCAAGATCTGAGATCTCCTTCCTTATCTTTGTTACATCCCAATAATATGAGAACATGTAACTCGAATAAAAAGAAGCGGGAACACATTCCGCCTTGAAGTCCAACTTGCATCTCCTAATTCGGTCTTTAACACCTAGACCCACCACCCCTAAGGTGATGTTGACCCGTCATTAATTGAACCAACCGTCAACAGGGATAACACTTGCTATGCGCAATCCAATATCACCCCAATAATATGAGGACTCGATATTGGGGTCACTATGCATACGACCTTACTTTTTCGAGAAGCAAAGAGCCAGATCCAGATGCGCTTGCATACGGGAGCTGTCACTTCGGACACGCGTCTCTTACATACAATCCCTAGCGACAGAACCCTTCACCTTGACGGGAGACCATGAATGTCACTTATGTGATCCTCCGTATCATATTCAAATTCTAATTAATTATAATGAATCATATTCACATAATTAATTCTTCCAAGGGAAATAACACATCTATTCATAATTAATTCTATTTTAATTTTAATTGGATTCTAATTAATCTAATCATATTAAATTAATGATCCAATTAATATCCAATAAACTTTCTTTATTGTTACTTGACTTATGGTATTATCTCAAATACGTATTATTTTGAAATTTAATAATTAGAAAAATACACCGTGATCTCTCCTGCATTATCGAGTCCCTACCCGCTGTGGCCAGTACCGACGGGAGTGGGACAGACTGCACACAATGCAACCTGCTACCCAACGCTCCCCGACTAGACACTATATCCACCTCGGGAAAGGATAATGCCAAATTGATCATTGTGTACTTGAGATGATAATCGGTTCTTCAACCGAAGTTATACCATATATAATAATAATCAAAACATTTTTGATAAAATTATAAGGAGATTTGCTAAACAAATTCCCAATCCTATTCAAGCAACTTTGTTTGTTGGAAAGTAGATTGTGTAACCAATTGTGGTCTATATCATATCTAATCAATTATTGGTTAGGTTAATGTCATTTAAGGAAATAATTGTCATCAAATATTTCACAAATATTTATCCATAATTATTCCAGAAAATTAAACCATTTAATTTCACTAATTGATTAAATGACAATCACATGGTTCTTGATTAGGAAAGTAATTTAAGTAGTGACTCTCACATACTAAAATTAGCACATCTCAATCAATTTAAATCCAAATTAAACAAAATAAATTTCCAAAGTTTGCTAATTTGATTTACAACAGAACCTACATGATTTTCATGCATTTATAGTCTTTCAAAACTGTAATTAACTCCTTAATTACGTCAAGATTCGTAGTCCCCGAAATAGTGGATACATATTCACTAATTTGATTATAACTTGAGCAAACAGATTCGAAATCACGCAAACTCAGATCCTACAGTTTCCTTATTTAATGGGGAACATAATCCAAGTGTTATTTTCATTTAAACAATTGAAATAGGGCCAAAATTATTCACTAAATAGAGATGCGAAAATAAAATGCGATAAAGCTTTCGCAAACTCTATCGAACCCATGTTGCCTAGGTTTATGGATCGTATCCGAAACCTCCGACCTATGGCTCTGATATCGCTTGAAGGATATGGTAAGATCCTTAAGTGCATCACGAAAGTATGAGGATCGCATCGTATGCGATCGTGAGCGACTAGTCGCACTAGTTGCTCGATGCAGCGGAATTTAAAAAATTTCATTAGATGAAACCACATGATCCAAGAACACTTCTTGGATCATTTCATCTAAACCACAAACAAGTATTAGGGTTACCTCTTGAAACATGGTTGCAATCGAGTCTCTAAACGAAGAGACCTCCTGTCTCAAGTCCGATCCGACGGAGGAGACGCTTGCGAGCGCGCTGATGAAACGCATGCTCCTCGCAATCCATGTTGATGATCCAAGCGGTGAATCTCCTAATCTCGACACACGAGGTCCGACGTCTTCTTCACGAACGAGGTGCAATGAAAGAGATGGATATCCACAAGCAAATGATCCGATAGCATAACGACGATGCTACGGTGATGGAGACTCTCTCTAGGGCTTCCATGGTAGACGACAGAGAGAGAGAGGGCGTGTAGAGAATGAGAGAGTGAGAGAAGTTATTTTCACAACTTGTATGTTGTTGTAACAAAGAAGAGAAAGGGATGCCTCTCCTTTTATAATATTTTGGGATCCATGGATCTCAATCCATGGACAACACCAATCCAATGGCTCACATTGATTTGTGTTTCTTTTAATGATCAAGATTTTGTTAGTAAAAAACCAACAATAATTAATTTAATTTAGATTAAATATATATTGATAAATCAATATGATTTAATCCCAAATTAAATCAATGAAGTAGGGAGATTATGTAATGAAGATTGCCTCCTACCATAATATAGGATTTGATGGCAATCTCATGTAATCTCATAATATCTCATGAGATTACATTATTCCATGGAAATCTCCAAGATTTACAACAGCACTTGTTGTAGACTTTTCTATTAAAAATAATTTATAATTATTTTGTGAATATTGCAATCTTACCATTGGAAAATTGTGAATCACATTCACAACCCAAAATAAAATGTAAATTACATTTTCAATTAATTGTCCAATGTAAATCCAATTCACATCAACATTTAATTAACAAATATAAGTTACAAATAACTCTCTCTTATATATTATAAATCACATTTATGATATATATGATTAACAGGGATATTGCAATCCACATTATTCAAATCTATGATAATTAAATCACATTTAATCATCTTGGATCTCTATTTTCATGTGCCCAAATAATGTGAATCACATTCACATTATTTACATCTTCGATAACTAAATCACATTTAATTATCTAAGATAACTCTCCTTACAATATGAATCAAATTCATATCATTCATGATAATTAAATCACATTTAATTATCAATTTTCTCAATGCTCATATACTTATATCAACAATGAAATTATCCTGAACTCTTTCAAGGATAATGCGCTTTCTCTCGGATACTTGGAGATAAGGACAAGGCGATTGTATTGTTCCACATATAGTGACTTGGATATTGAGATCACATTTCAAATCCAGATCCTACGTACCTCTCATAGATGCTTGATTGAATCAAGACCGCAAATCTAATCTTATCATTGCACACATTCAGATCAATGTCCAACATTTGGACCAAGATCAGATTACTTCTCTATTGAGAGGGGTCACTACAATCCAGACCCGTTTCATCACTCCCTAGGAATGGAAGTGTCATGGTTATGCAATCGTTTATGATCACATCACCCTCAGGTATTCCTAATACTTGTACATCCTGCATACTGGAAGACCCAGATTAAATCCGAAGTATAAGATCAATTTTACACTGTCTACTTCAGAGTTTTATCACTAAGTTTCTCATTCGATCATTGGGAGTTGGTATCGATCATATACTTTTCAAAAGCATATATCATACCCAGGTGTTGATCATATACTTTCCAAAAGCATATTTAAAACCTACAAATTCAGTCAAGCTTCCAAAGCGAGACGACCGTACACGGAATTTGATTCTTCCCAATATCTTATGAGTGAGCTCATGTCTTTCGGTTCAGTATTGAACCTGTATGATCTCTTTGAGAGATCGTATTACTCATATGCCCTTATATGCACACCTACGCACCGGTGTATAGACCTTGATTAGGTCATCAACCTATTGGTCTGCCAAATGTACATACTCATACATATAGTAACACATCTCTCTTCGATCAGAGGATGCGTGCCTATATTGTGACAACATACGACATAGGACTTTGGTTATCTTGATCTCGTTAAGTCAACTCTTTGACCCAACTTATCTAACACCTCTGAATCTCTATTCCAATGCAGAGGGCCTGCATCAAGAGGTCGATTAGATATCAACCTTCATATAAAGGATTGCCATCTCCTTCTCAGGCTGGAGATCATCTCTTAATAATCATTTGACGGTGCTTGATGAGTCCTCAATCTAGCTCTTTAGATATTCATCCAAACACCAGGCTCTATGATTCAATAATTGAATCAACAACTATGCAATCATTAAGATGGTCATGGTACATAACCCTAATTATAATAAGGTATCTATTATGCAAATTGATTATTCTTCATTTCAGACCAGAGAATGATATTCACAATAACATTTATTGTATAATGACCCGTCGTGGGCCCGCATGTCCAACACTAACCATGCAATGCTGAGCTTGCATAAATAGAAAAAATGCACCCACTCACATACAAAGTACATGACACTGCAGACAATATCAACCCAACATACGATGTCAGTTGATGTCGAGGACGTTGATTCTCATGTCATGCTGGTGAGGAAGAACTAGATACTGGAGTGTGAATAGTGATCTGCAGCAATATCTAATCAACAATTGAGTCTCCATCATAGAGTACTCTTGCCCGTAACATGTCTTCACCGAAGACCGCTACAACTCTCTGAAGGGACAATAAGAACGTTGTGGAAATATCCATACATAGTGGAGTTCACGGCCATGAAAACATACCGTGGGAATATCCATACATACTGGAGTTCATGGCCATGAAAATATACTATGGGAATATCCATACATAGTGGAGTTCACGGCTATGAAAACATATGTGGGAATATCCATACATAGTGGAGTTCACGATTGCTAAGAAATTGGGGCAACAATGAGCCTCCCACTGGAGAACTCCAAAAAGATTAGGTCACTCAAATAGAACACCTCAAACAATGATCGGGTATGAAAACCACTACCCATTCAACAATGGTAGGGCTTGACACCACTACCCATAGGTCACTCAAAAAGAATACCTCAATCAATGGTAGGGCTTAAAAAACCACTACCCAATAATTCAAAAATGGTAGGGTAAGACACCACTACCGAACAATAGAAGAGCATGAAATGCTCTACTTATCACCTCCTCTTCTCTCAAGCTTATCGAAAACGACAAGTTGGGAGAACAATGAAGGAACAATAAGATTATTTTTGCAGTCTCAACATTTTTTGGACTTTTTTTTCACAAACATACCTCTCTCTCCTTTTTTTCAATCTCATTTTTTTTCACATTTTTTCACCATAGCTCCTCAAATATTCATCTCTTTTGATTTTTCTAAGATGTCCATTCTTCATTTTTTTTGCAAAACAAAATACTTGCGTACAACTTTTTTTATACGCATCCCTTTTTTTAAACAACTTCACTTGGTCCAAATAGGGCTAAATATGTAGCAGTCTAACATGACTTGCTTTCTCTATCTCTTTCCAATTTTTTTCTTCTGCACTTCCATTTTCAATCATTTTTCCATGCCTCACATTTTTTTAAATACGGCCCAACTGGGCCCATACAATCTGCCTCCCCTACGGCATCAACGTTGCCTTTTCCAGGCTTCAGCCTTGCATTTTTTATGGGTTGTTTCACGTTGTTTCAATTTGACAGCTAATTTTTTTGTTTTCTTTTGTCTTTTTCTTTTTCTTTTTTTACAAAGAAGCAGCTCAAAAATTTCTTTCTGGGCTCTGTCCCATACTTCATAACAGCCACCCTTTTTCTCAACAGGGCTTGAAACAACCCCCCTTCCATTCTATTTAACGCATGAATCGAGCCTTTTTAAAGCAAGCATTGGGCCCCCATCGCTTGCAAGGAACGATGGTGCACCGCCATCGTGCATCTACTAGAGTTGCGAATATTGTGAGCTTCGATCCGTCGTGCTTATAAGATGGGCTGAAGGAGGCGTCGTGACCGGAGGTCGGGGATCCACCGCGCAGCATCGTTGCTGGGATAAGGCTCCACCACACGACATCATTGCTGTGAACCACCACATGGAAATTTCGCACGTTGCCAGAGGAGAAGAGCTTGCGAGGAGGGAGCCCCACCTGGGCAGGAGGCGCTGCCAGTAGGGCTTCACCGCATGGAAAGGAGAGGGCCGGCAGATCGGGACTTGGGAGAGGGAGGCGTCGCCGCCTGGGACCAATGCCGAGACTTGCGCTGCCTGTGGGTGCCGTCTACCATGGGATTCATCGCAATGGGTGTTGGAGGAGATCGGTACAGGAGCACCTTCCTCCAGATCATCCAAATATGGCCATAATGTATTAATGTCTAGAGAGAAGTGGTGCTTATCCAGGAATTCCCCTCGAGTTCTTAGGGGTGTTCATGGGGCGGTTACCTGTCCCATTTGATCGGGACCCGCCCCGCCCCATTGATATTGGGTCACGGGTCGACCCGTCCATTCTAACATGTACCCAATTGTAACGGGTACCCCGTTAATGGCAATGGATATTGGCTACTCGCGGGTACCCGCAGGTACCCGTAAGGATAAAGTGAGATACTTCTGGTAAAAGGTGGCATATATAAAATTGCAAACGATATGTCCAACTATGTATATCCCTATCTATATTATATTCATAATGACAATGCTAGATATGAAAATCTTAATGGTATGGAATGCATTCCGATATGAATAAAATAAACATAGATAAATAAAATAATGAGGATATATAAAACTATGTGGATAATGTAAATCATATGAATACATGCAATTGGAAGGAATACTATCGAATACAAATCAAATAATGATACATTCACGTAGGTTCATCCTCATAATGAAACAAATACGGATAAAGGAGATGTAAATATATATAATAGGAGGACAACATGACAAACAATATATAAGTATATATTTCTATTTGTAAATGGGTGTATTAATTATCATCATAATTGGTTATCACGATATGTGCGCGCGCTTATGTGTGTATGCGCGCGTGTGTGTGTGGACGCATGCGCTCGCACATAGGCATGGGCGTCTGCATGGACGCGGACGGGGGCACGCATGTGGGTGGGGGTGCGTTCGTGCATGCGTGCGTGTGCAATGCATTTCGTATTCAATTTTATTCATTATCATCATGTTTGGATGCCAGAATGTATGTATATCGATTTGGATCATATCCGATTCGTTATCATATATGTTAATTCAAATTTTGACATCCATATATATTATGATTTCAAAATGGATACATATATGAGCCATCTCATACATATAAATTTCATCTTATCTATACAATTTTGATTCTATTATTCTTCTTATCTAATTTTATTCATTTTTAATGATTTGGCAATATATTTTCCATATTCACCGATATTTATATCCGCATCCATTTCTATATTTTTGAAATAGATAAGAGTAATATAACATCTATTTTGGTATTTGTATCTAATCATTTGCATTTTTGTGAATCAATTGATAGTGGAAGCTTCCAACTGGGTACCTGCGGGTACCCATCGGATTTTTTACATGGGGCACGAGTCATGACATTACGGGTACTCGACCCATCATTTTCAAACGGCTACCTGAGAGTTTAGGGTCAAAATGAACGAGTTGAGCCGGGTACCCATTGATCCGGATATTTTTGAACACCCCTAGTTCTCACGGCACACCCACGATAAATGGATCCGAACGCACATTGGATTTTCACTTGCTTCCCGAAAAGGAGCAATCTTGATGTGTAAATGGATTTGGAGATGCACACAAAGGTTCTCTTCTTTGGAGATGGTCTCTTGATCTCAGAAAAATACTTGTCGTTTCATGAAAAACTCATCAACTTCATGAACAATATATCTGATGCAAAACATGCGATGAAGAATCACTCCCAGCATCATGTTGCAACACGAATCTTAAAAGAACAAAATAAAAAATTACAAAACTGATTTCAATATCGAAAACTACTCCAAGAACGACTTGCTCTGATACCATATTGAAATATAAAATGCGGAAGTGAATCAAAACAAGAACAAGCTAAAAAGAAGACTTTGATTTTACGTGGAACCCTACAATGGGCGTGACTCTTTATATAGTTCCACCAATATGACCAAAATTCATCACTCCAAAATGTGGGACTAAATACAATCCACAAAAGACCATTCTTCAACCATTACCAAAAGGTCTTAAGTAAATTATAGAGTAAATTACACAAA
The DNA here is from genome assembly GCA_037367405.1 of Ottelia alismoides. NCBI lineage: Eukaryota > Viridiplantae > Streptophyta > Magnoliopsida > Alismatales > Hydrocharitaceae > Ottelia > Ottelia alismoides. Next base: position 168,980 of record JAZKJV010008117.1, on the reverse strand, counting down.
AGTCTTTGAACTGTATACTCGATTCAGAAGGGTGTTAAATGAAGATGTTAGATGATGTTAGCATCTTAGACAATTCACTACTTTGCGAATTTTAAGAAGGATGTTTGCTAATAATTCCTTATAAATTAAACGATGTTTATAATTAAAACATGAATTAAACAATATTTTATACTTGTTCACATGATTTTTAGATTTTTTATTCTTTATTTTTTTACATTATATATAAGCTTATTATGTTAATATACAATATATATTCTTTTTTAAATATAATTTATTTTCATTTAGTTTTGTTTACTGGTATTAATAATTATAATAATTTAACATTACCTATAAAATAACTAGAGGTTAACGTATTGTTTTTATGTTTTTTCTTAAGATTTTATTTATTTATTATTATATTATAATAAAATGCAATGCCAAGAGAACCAAACAAAGGTAGAAACAATGAAAAAGGATAAAAGATGAAATCAAACAATTTAGACAGATTTAGAATAAATTGTGTACATATATACAATATGGTATCCATCTCAAACCCACCGTAGGTTTAGTATTTAAAATATTTTTATTAAAAAACTTTAAAGGCGAGAGTTAATATGGCCATTTTATGATCAAATTTGTTATCTTAGAATATATGCATATTTAATTTTAGGTTTAGATTTTATTGGTATATATAACATGATATTTTGTTTCATTTTTGTGCTTTTCTATGTATTTTTATTTGTAAGTTACAAAAATAATTAAGTTAGAAAAGACTGTAGTTTGTACATATACATCATAATAGTAGAAAATGTTCTGCAACTCAAAACCCACACCTTTAATTTTGGTAATTTTATGGTTTTTTTACAAAATAGTATTAGTTACAAGATGACGATTAAAAATGAGTTTGGGTGATTTAGAGTTTTCTATAAATACTTATCATCTCAGAAAATCTGGTTTATGTATATCATGCTTCTAGATTTCTTCCCAAGATTATTTAGTCTACCAATTCAATGCGACTTGCTCTTTGGATTAGGATCATAAATATAGTTTATAACTGCATTTGTTTTTGTCTTTTATATCAATATGTATATATGAGTATACGTACTTCTTGGTCCTTTTCTTTTTCTTTCTATGCGTTTTCATTGATAATATTTTTTATATGGAAGTATATTTACAATAATATATTATTTAATTGTATTACATGCTTTTGTTAAAGATTTTAACTTGAAAACAATAAGATAGATAAATCATTGATTCATTAAAGACTAAGAAAGTTTGGAATATCAGTGATGAAGATCACAACCCTTGTGCAATCTTTGGTTGTCGGTGATGAAGACAGTGCCCCTTCTTAACATGGTTGAGAAATCTATGATCTTTTTCTACCTGAGTCATTCTCATTTGTTAGTGTTTCCAAGGTCCTTGTACAATCGGTATGCAATATCAGATGGCATGGTTGACCTTCTAAGTTGCATGGTTGACCTTCTAAGTTGCTTTTGTTTGTTGTGGCCATGCTTGTAACCAAATGTTCAGGAGCAGATCCATTATAACTAATGAGACATTTTTGTTCTTAGTTTTGATCTCTCGATCTTGTTGTTGGATACTCCATTGTTATTGAACCTATGGGAAATTTTTGCGCAATGATGGAGATCATCGGGCGTGTTTTCTCAGCCACGAGAGATTTTATCGTCAAGATGGGATGAGATTCACGTAATCAGTGCGATAATATTCATGAGGTCTTGAGGCTGTTCTAGACGACAAGAGATTAATCCCCTCCTTAGATTTCTACTACTACAACACATGCTGTAATGCAAGGGATCCGTTGGATGACGATTGGACGACTCCAGGATGCGTGGCAACCATCACCGACTCCTTATGAGGATCACCCGATCCTCAACCAAAGGATCCCCTGCTGTACAACAGGGGATGTTACAACAGAAGATCCGTCCTCAACTTCTTAAACCCTCTGCACCCCCATCGTTGGGAGTAACCAACGATCCATATGGATATATAGCCGCACGAGATATAGAAGTAGCACCTTCTAGAGAAAAGATTCACCACAGTGTAATAAAATAAGACGATGGAATGAGTGGGGTGATGGAGGAGGAGGTCTGAAAAGAATTAAAGGGGAGATGCATACTGTAACACCTCAATCCCAAATATAGTCCCATATTTAGAACTCACGAAGTATGGATGTGTGTTATAAATGATGTGGATTATTACTTGATAACTTGGAGTTAAGCATTTTGGGTAGTTGTCAGCATATCCAATTGCACTCAAACTCAAAGGCCATGTTCATTTCGATTATAGGCACCACAATAAGGGGTCAATTCCCGCCCGACATGATTCCCAAGAGTACGACTATTCCCATCCACATCCCATTATTTCTCCTTATTCCACCCTTATTCATATCTTTATTCCACCTTACCTACCTTTATTCCACCTTATTCACCTTATTCATATCTTTCCAACCGAACAGAGAATAATTATTATTCTCTTTATTCTCAATCCTTATTCTTGCTTATTCCCGAATTGAACGTCCTCAAAAAGTTATCAGCGCAAGCTTTCTCCATTATGGACCGAAGACCTAAGTCTGGGACATTACACGTACCCGAGAGTCACGGGTAGGAATTGATTATTTATGATAATTGTTGATATTTTAGAATTGGTACAATACATCAAACAAGAATATCTAAAATTGCATTTTTATGTGATCGGGTGACAATGAGCCACAATCATACATCCCATCGCGAAAATCGAAGTATAAATGTTATTATTGCAGAAGGATGGTATTTTTTTATTATATATTTAACAATGTAGAAACATTGTGAAAATTATCCATCGCCTACGATCAATTTTGTTTTGTTATGTTTCAATGTGCATAAAGGTCATTAACATGTGTAGGTATAACAAAACAAGACTGTACAGATGGATAACTGGAAGACGATCACTATATCATCTCATTTTAAATATATACATATTAGTTGCCGCAAAATTGTTTGTTTCTTTGTTAAATTCGCAAAGAATAACACACTCACTCAACATTATTGTCGATGAATCGTATAACAACAATTACCCTTGCATTCTCATGATATTATAAATTTATAATCATAGTAATATTTGAGATGGTTATGATTTTTTGTTGCTTACAATATAATAACGGATATCATCAGTGAGAATTTACTTGTATAAGATAACATTTCAAGAAACTTACTCGTGTATATTGCATATTGGAAGATATAACAAATAATTTTTAATATGTTCTTAGTTATATAACATTAATCTTATATTTGTGATATACTCTTTAATATGTTATTAGTTATATAACATTAATCTTATATTTGTGATATACTCAAACCATCATGCCCCAATTCTTATTTGCTTTTGCGCTGAACTAGCTAAACATACTTGCATGCAAGGGATGCAAACGAATATGGATATCCATATTTGATCCACCACCGTGTTAATTTTATACATATTTTGACATTCATATCTATATCTGTATTAAAATAGATACGGGTATGGATATCACTTTGATATCCCAAACATCTGTGTCCATACATATATATATTCATATTCATATAAAAATATAGTTGTGGATTTATTTTTAACCATATATAACATAAATTTTACATGCTTTCATCATATTTAGTCAAATTATTATGGTATAAGCACCTTTATTATATTTATATCATATGTATTCATCCGATGCATGATATTTTTCTAATTTATAGAGTATTTCTAACATTCTTCGTAGATCAGTTTCTCTTTTACATTGGTATCCATTTTTTCAGGATATGGTAACTTAGGTTTCATATTTGTCAATATTCGTATCCGAATATATATCTGTATCTACGACTGTTAAAGATATGATAACGCTTATATCCATATTCGTATATGTCTATTTACATCTCCAATGCGCACCCACATAAAACAAATATACTTGCTTGTTTAGCTTAGGGCTTGTTTTTTCCGGACGGGGGCTCAAGATTTTTGTTAATGTTCTTTCCTGCTGGAGGCTTGCCCTTTGTTTTAAAATGGCAATATGCTGTGAATTCAAAATATTCTCATAGAAAATATATTATAATGATGAAAGAGATGCCTGAAAAATAAACAACGATTCTGCAGTTATCGTCTGGGTTTGAATGCTAACTTGAATTAGTTATAATAATAATAATAATCATAACATGTGAGATTTTCATGACAATAACACAAACAATGATGATATGTAACTGATTAGGCGTTACTTATCAAAATCTTAAAGAAATTATATCCATACTTTTGAAGCCCGGAAATGTCATTTTCTATCAGGATTACTTTTATAATTCCCAAATACTTGAGCACATTAAATGTAAATTACCCAGAAACTAAAGAAAAAAAATAGAAGGGCCCACCCATATCAAAAACTAGAAGCAGCATCGTTCAATCCCTCCACCACCACATATACGGGATAGACGGAAGCGTAGAATCTCCACAAGAGCTCGAAAGAAGAAGGCCTCCTCCAATCAGTCCCCTCCAAGTCACCCTCCCCCTCCCCACCTTATCCCCCTCTTATCTCCCCCTCCCCCGCTCATCACACCCTCCTATTCCCCTTACATCCTCCCTCCCATCACCACTCCCCACCCCTCACTCCTCCTCCCTTCGAGAGAGAGATCGAGATCGTGATCATCGATAACATCACAACATGGCATCTCTCTCGAGCATCCCATCCACCACCCTATTGAAGCCGAAACTCCCATCCCCCAAGCTCCTCTCCCGCCCCTCCCTCATCACGTGCTCCTCCTCCGCACCCTCGCCGGCACCCGCGCCCAACTCCGACAGCCTCAAGGCCTTCTCGGCCGCCCTCGCACTCTCCTCCATCCTCCTCTCGTCCCCCGCCGTGCCCCCCGCCTCCGCCGACATCTCGGGCCTCACCCCTTGCAAGGAATCCAAGGCCTTCGCCAAGCGCGAGAAGAACTCCGTCAAGAAACTAGAGACCGCCCTCAAGAAGTACGCCCCCGACTCCGCGCCGGCCCTCGCCCTCCAGGCCACGATCGACAAGACCAAGCGTAGGTTCGAGAACTACGGCAACCAGGGGTTGCTATGCGGGACGGACGGGCTCCCACACCTCATCGTGAACGGGGACCAGCGCCACTGGGGCGAATTCATCACCCCGGGCTTGCTCTTCCTGTACATAGCCGGCTGGATCGGGTGGGTGGGGAGGAGCTACCTCATCGCCATCAGGGACGAGAAGAAACCGACCATGAAGGAGATCATCATCGACGTGCCGCTCGCGTCGAAGCTCATATGGAGGGGCTTCATCTGGCCGGTCGCCGCCTATAGAGAGCTCGTCAACGGGGATCTTGTCGTGGATGACAAGGACGTCAGTGTCTGGGGCTGATTCTCATATGCATGCATTCACTGCAATTGCAATGTGGAGGGTGAGCTACATCGGTTATTTATTCTCCTTAATTAAGCTCTTTTTCTTTGTCACTGTGCTTGGGAATATATATGTACAATAGTATCTCCTTCAAAACAGCTTGAACACGTGCATGGTTTTGGATCTTATGTTATGCTATTATTGTGTTTGGTGCTTTCAATAACTCCTTATTCATTATGGCAAACTCGACGTGCAGGGAGAGGGGAAATGGAGGGTTGCTGATCAGGACTTCGCAGATTGTTGGAGGGATGGGAGTTTAATATGTATCTAATTGTGTGTTCGGTTTGTAATGCGACATTTTATGTTTGTAATATGTGCTCAATTTTATCAAACACCTGAACACTACTTTTGTGACGCTTTTGATCCGGATCAACTGACAACAACATGAAGCCTGCAAAAAAGAGAACAACAAATATGAGACGGAGATATGAAATATATGCCATGAGACTTCGTATATAGTCAGCTTTGCAATTGAATATAGATTTATTTGTGTAGATCAAATGGATGATCAGAGTGTATATATGCTATTCACAAGTAGGAAAACAAGTAAAGGTAGGAAAGCCTTATCTTCCTGATCGTCCAGTTTCTGAAGAAGCCAACACATCAAATGAGTTCTAATTTTGCGTGCTTGAGGACTCGATATTCTTCTTCAGTTTCAGAGCGAGATATCCAGTTTTTTTGGGTTTGCCATGAGATAAAAGATGACTACAAAAGGAAGTCAAAGCTAGTTGTAGATCGTCCTTTTGATATGCTTCTTGCCCAGCTTGACTCGGAGTAGGTTTGTAGATTGAGGTTAATTGTAGGAAAAAATAATACCATACCTGAGGCTGCTTTATATAGACAGGAGATTGCGTAGAATAACAACATGGCTACAAGGTCCACCCATCACCCATGAATTGGCATGGAAAAGCCACTTAAGCAATCAATTGAAGAGCAACTTTTGGGTAAGAATTTTTGGGGCTCCCACGAGTTACTAAATTGTTGTTCTCGTGTGTCTTTCATCGTGGGAAGAACACCTATATATAATGCTTTCCAGTGACTTGTACACCCTCAAAATATCTGTCCTTGATTTTGTAACGTCTTTATAAGGAAGACAAAAATTACAATATTCAAGTATTAAGCCATTATCCAAATATTCATGACCATTGAAGGTCATCATTCGTGTATTGGTCCAACATCTCTCACTTGACCAAATGGGCATGATATTCCACGTTTCCACTATTCGAGAAGTGTATATCTTCTTGGAGATGTTTACCTGAGGTTCATTATTCATGAGACCTCCAACTTGACTCAATCATTCCCGAATCCCTTTAAATCAACATGTTAAATGCATGTTTCAGATGCAATTCTTGTAGTAAAAGAGTTAGCTAACATATTACTTGTAGGTATATATGTTACCTTAAATTCAAGCGTGTCTCCAAGCTGACTTGGAAGCAAGATATGTGTAGTGCATCCTCATTTTCAGAGATAACTCCATTTTAATTTTCTATCATTCCCTACTTAGTATGGTGTTGAATCCATATGCTTGGTGGGAATCCTGTTCAATATGTAATTGGCAGTCAACAAAGCTTCTCACCAAATCTTTTAAAGAGACATGAGTGTGATAGCATACACCTTACTACATTCATTAAAGTTACATTCTTCCTTTCTGCTGCACTATTTTGATGTGATATATAAGACATTGTAGTTTACCTATCGATGCCTTCTTGAATGCAATAATCTTTAAATTCATTTGAGTTGAATTCACCACCTCTACATGTTCTATGTTTTTAATTAGTCTTCTCAATATCTTTCTAAGTTTTTTAATTAGTCTTCTCAATATCTTTCTAAGTTTTTTAATTAGTCTTCTCAATATCTTCTCCATTTCCATTCTATATCCATTGAGACTTTCAAAAGTTTTTGCTTTTCTAATTAAAAGATAGATGTAGGAATACTTGGAGTAGTCTTTAATAAATGCTATGAAATATTTCTTATTTCCATGTGTACTTACACTCAAAGGATATCAAATGTCAGAATGGATCAATCCCAAAAATTCTTTTGACCTTGTACCTTTAGAGAAAGGTTTCCTTGTCATTTTATTAGTCAAACAATGCCCATATGGCAATGTTCTCACTCCCATCATTTTAGGTATCAGGTTCATGATGAATACATGATTCGTCTACCTTATTGCACATTATTACCTCAATCCCCTCACTAAATAAAACCCTAACAAGCTAAAATAATCATATCACTCCTAGTACATAATTAGGGTTAAATAGTGTATGTTTAGTCCTCAATAAAGCCCTAGCTCTTTGTTTGTATATATTGTATATATTGTACATATTTCCTTTCATTTTTCTTCTATAAAAATCCAAAAAAGTAGATTAATTTGTATATATATTTGTACATAAATACTATTAAAAATACAAAAAATAAAAACAACAAAAACAATATTCAATATACATTAAATACCTACCTAAAATTTACGTTTGTACAAATGAGGTCTTTTGCGTTTTTGTTCTTCATGAAAGTTATAGATCTAATTGAGTAAACAACTTTCTTATTGAATAAATTTTATTTTAAGTCCATTTATTATTTATCATTTATTTTTTCTTTTACTATTTTCCTATTGGGCTACATGGCTTCATCTGGGGAGGCCATGTAACTGGCCCTTCACATACACCTGCCTCTTTCAGTAACAATTGTATCTTTGATCCAACAACTGCATCCTCATCCTTTAACGCCTCACCTAGGCACCACTAAATCACTTCATATAATAACGATCCATCTCTTCGTCGCACCTCTACATGCACTGTTGGATCTCATCTGATCCAACGCTTGCAGCTCCTTCGTCTACCTCAAATAACTACCCACCTCCCGAATTCTGTTGGATCTCATCTGATCCAACGCTTGCAGCTCCTTCGTCTACCTCAAATAACTACCCACCTCCCACACTCTCCACTATGCCAAGCCTTCATCTACCTTTTCCCCCTCAGTCTCCACATGTCCTCATGCCTTATCAAGACCATAAATAGTTAGCCCGTTCATCCTTCACCCTCGCTAACCATCTAGTTCATCTCCACGACCTCCCATTCGATCACACCACTCCCCTCTAACTACTGCTCCAATCACCCTTAGCCTACTTAGCCTCACCAACCATCTCCATTCCCAAGTTGACACGCCTTTATGCGAGATCCACTCGAGCCCCTATCCTCCTCCAGGTGACAACGAAGGAACTGTAGTCGAATGGAGACCGACCTGACCCTTCAGCGAGAGCTAGTGGAGTTCCTCCACCATTAGCCGCCCCATGAGCTATTCGAGCTATGCATCCTAACCGAGCACGTCGATGCAAAGACCAGGGACTCTTTTTTGGTTCCAGCACATGCCCCCCACTGGCTCGACTCCTTCTTCTTTGACTTCCTTTGTTCCAGGTAGTCCTCCAATCTTCCCTCTTTTGCTTTTCTACCATTTTATTCTCCTCTCACACAAACGCTTCGACCAATCAGACTACACCTCCATCTTCGTCACACCATCCTCAACTTCGGCAATTCCTTTGAGTACACACTCACCTTCACTAGATCTCCATCCATGACACTCCGCCCTCCTCCTTGCACAGGAGGAGGACCATGGGGTCCCTTCTAAGTCTGCCTCCCAGGACTCTCCAACTTGCCCCTTTCTCTTTCGCTAACCTTGCATGTACACAACTTTCCTCACTAATTGGATGAAATGACACCACATCATTCTCCTCTTCCTTCTTCGATGATCTTGCACAACCATACAATTCTGTCCAACACATCAGCTTCGCCACTCGTCCCCATCTGCGCCAAGACTTCCTCAAGCTTCGTGGGCCTTTACATGAGCCCATCAACATTGGTGGACACTATAGGAGTTTGTTAGTGCTATGCTCATCTCAGCCGTGCATGAAGGAGGGAGGAGCTACATGCTTCATTGGATCAAATCTCTAAGATCTCATGGTCCTCATCTACCCTCTTCCTCCCTTAGTCATCACCCGAGCCTCCTTTCAATGCCTGTATGCTCGATCCAACAAGCCTCCACTCCACAAATCCATCTTCCGCCACTTGGACCGAGCCACCTCCAAGCCTTCGCTTGCGAGTTGGGTCATGTGGGCGGGCTTTTTACAATGCTGACCCCCTTAATTTTGTGTAATCACACACGCCTCCAATCACGCTACTGCTTGGGGATTTTTGCATCTAGGCCCTATCGTGTTTACAAAATGCATATTTATCCCTACGCGCTTGGAAAAACTACAAAGGAGCTCTATTGTCTTATTTATATTGCAGATAAGCCCATGGTGCATGTTTTTAATCAATTTTAGTTAATTTTAATTCTCTTTTTATTTGAAATTGAAATTGAAGACTCCTTGTTAGGACACTACAAAGGATACTACAAAATCGCTAAAAAATACATGCATTGCACCAAGTTAATCGATTTAGTCTTAGATTAGTCAAACTAGTTAATTGAACCTAGGTTAGGACACTAAATACATCGTCTCCTTGTGTCGACGTTGGGGCTTACCCATGTTAAAGAAACAAACCACACCTCTTTTTAGAGACATATTTTTGTGTTGGTCTGATCGAGTCGCTTAAGTGCCGAGCTGCAACGTAATTTACATGTATAACTTATACATTTTAGCAGTCATCATATGGCACCATGCTAGAGAGAAAACACCATATTTAGTTTGATTTAGGGTTAAATAAGAGGATTGATAGATTTTAGGCTTAATCATTTACTTGCATTTTCTTGCATCTTGTTAGCATTATTTGTTTATTTCATCATTTTTTAATGTTGTCTTCATTTCACTCACATTTAGCTATTTAACATTTACATTTTCTTGGTCAGAGCCTGGAGATTATCGAGAACCTAACGAGAACCAGAGGTGATTAACTTGGAGCTGTTCACTGTAGAAGGACCTCTTTTAATCTAATCTTAAGTAGCATGTGTGTGTGAGAGAGTATATTGGGATTTATTTTTCTGCATAACATTCATTTTTGTATAGTAATTGCAATAATTACCTTTTTCCAGTGGTCTTTGATCGAAGACTCGCGGATGTACCTGGACACTATTTTGGGCATGTTTCGACCAAGTGTGGTCCTAGCCCTGTGGTTGTGTGGCTGTGATATTGTATGATATACCTAGCACACACAAATACTAGAGGGACATAGGTTTATTACAAGCTTGTGCTTGTATTTTAGGATCACGCTTCACATTTAATAAGGCACACCTTAGCATGTACAACTTAGTCAAATGAATTGCATTCTTTCCCACTAATAGAAGTGTATGCTAGGTGCGATTTCTCGACTCTGCATTTATTTAGTCAAAATTTTTCTATTCAGTCTTGCATACTATGTGGTCGAAAGATGGATGCATTGTAAGTACTTCTCTTATGCATGCATCATAGTTTTAATCATTTGCATAGGCATTTTTGATTCCCTCCCCTGGTTTATAACATGGGATTAAAGGAACTAGGACTGATTGGTATGCATGCATTTTGTGTTGGACTTAATTCAAGTGGCAATTAATATCTAAAATCAGGGCGGGAGAGAAACCCCGACCTTATACACTTGTACTTCTCTGGACTATGAGTTGGGAAGGATGTAGCCTTAAGGTTAGAGCTCAAAACCCTAGGCATGCACCCTAAATCTCTAAATCCAACTCTTGCAGGTTTGGGAGATGCAAGCAATCACCCCTCGACCATAGAGAGATGCTTTTGGTGTGTAAATATGCTATTTCCTTTAGGTATATAATACAACTTGATGGCCTAGGCAGATCTCTCCTTTGATCGAGGTATAGTAAAACCACATCTAGGCATCAAGGAGACTCACTTGTGTGTAACCGATATTAATATTGTATTATCACAATTTAAAATTGAAAAGATAATTGGTCGGGCCTTTGTGACCTTCACAGTATGAAGTTAGTGAACTTGGGTTTACTGTACTCTTTCTACTTTATTGCTCTCTCCTTGATTCAACTTTCATGCTCTCTCCATTTCCTTTTGACATTGAAGATGGATAATTTAAGTAATTTTTGTTCCGACTTTACGAACCTTTCACAGAATGCTCAAAATATACTGTCTTCTAGGTTATGGGATACATCGTGTCATGGACCTCATTAGACTCATGATCACTCTTGTCTTGAGTTCAACATCAATTAGTCCAATCTAGGGTGTGATCATTCCCATCCCAATCCCTTTCTTTCTTCTCTTTCCACTGAGGATGACTTTCACCTCAATGAGTTCAGCTTACGTTCTTCATCCAATTCTAATGCGGATCCTTTTTTATATGAAGGTGAAGAAGAAGAATATGAGAAGATGCCCCCCAAGAGACGACCAAATGAAGAGGATAATAGAGAGGACCCATCACAGGTTATTCCTGCCCATCTTGCTAGAGCTGAGATGTAGTACAAGTAGGGCTTGAAGGCTAGGGTTTGGGCCTTAGAACATCATGGAAGCATGTAGATCACAACGAATACGATCTAGGGCAACTAGTCACATTAGTTGCAACAGACAAGGGAATTTAAAAAAAATTAAATAAGATGAAACCACATGATTCGAGAACACTTCTCAAATCATTTCATCAAAATCACAAACGAGTAATTAGGATTACCTCTTGAAGCATGCTTGCAATCTTTAATCTCTAAAGTAAGAGATTCTCCTGTCTCAAGTTCCATTCATTGAAGAATGCACTTGAGGGAATGTGGATGAGACGTGTAGCTCCTGCAATCTGAGTTGATGTTCCGAGCGAAGAATCTCCTAAGTTTATCTCACGAAATAAGGATCCTTCTTCACGAGAAAGAAACACTAAAGAAGGTGGAGATCCACGAGCAATCGATCCGGTAGCACAACGACGATGCGACGACGAGAGTGCTCTCAACAACCCTCAAGTGGACAACCACTAGGGTTTTAGAGAGAGAGAGATTATGGATGTGTATGAGAGAGGGAGAGAGAGAGATAGATCTATTGCAACAACTTGTGTTGAAATTATTGTAGTATAAAAAGGCTAGGGCTACCCTTCCTTTTATACTAAATTGGTTGATGGAGATGCACTCCTAATTCAAATCAATATTGATATTTTGTTGAAACAATTTGCAGCAACAATTAATTAATTTAAAAGAAAACAAATATGTTGCAAATAATCTTGACATATTTAATTTCAATTGAATCAACAAGAATCTCATGAATAAAGTAGGACTAAGGGCCTCCTTCCACATAAGGAGGAAGGAGAAAGCCTCCTTCCCCTTTAAGAGCCATGGACGTCCATGTTGGATTGGAGAGAGAGAAATCTCTCTCCAATCACCATATATTGTAATCTCATCGCATTAAATTTTTATTCAAGAATTAATTGTCAAAAAAATTCTTGCAAGTTATTTGTGACAATTGCAATGAAACTATTGACAATTATGAATCAAATTCAACAACATAATATAAAATGTAAATGACATTTACAATTCATCATACATTCTGAATCCAATTCACATTAACATTTAATTTATAAATTCTATTTATAATTAAATCTCTCAAACATATTATAAATCATAGTTATAATATATATGATTATTATGGATAATAATATCCATATTTAATCAAATCTATGATAACTAAGTCATATTTAATTATCTCAGATGTCAATTCTCATGTGTACAAATAATATTAATCATATTCATATTATTCATGATAATTAAATCACATTTAATTATCTGTTTTCCATTGCTCAGATATATTATCAACAATTGAATGAACTCTTTTAAGAATAATATGCTTAGTCCACGGATACTTGGAGATAAGGGCATGGTGACCGTGCATTCCATGTATAATGACTTGGATATTGAGATCATATATCTAATCCAGATCTTGGGAATCTCTACTAAATGTTTGATTAAATGAAAATGTAAATCTAATCTTCTCATTACATCTGAATCATATTTAGATCAACGTTCAACATTTGGACTAAGATTAGTTTACTGATCTACTGAGAGGAGTCACTAAAATCAAAACCTGTTTTGTCACTCCATCAGAATAGAAGTGAGACGGTTATACAATCATTTACGATCACATCACCCTCGAGTATTCCTAATACCCGTACATCTTACATATCGGAAGATCTAGATTAAACCTAAGTTTAGATCATATTTGAACTGTCTTCTTCAGGGTTTTGTCATTAAGTTTCTCATTAGATCATTGAGAGTTGGTATTGATCATATACTTTCTTAAAGTATATATCATACCCATAAATTCTCTCAAGCTTCCAAAGCGAGATGACCATGCATGGAATTTGATTCCAATATCTTATGAGTGAGCACGAGTCTTCCGGCTCAGTAATGAACCTGTATGATCCCTTTGAGAGATCCTATTACTTATATTCCCTCTTATGCACACCATCTCACTGGTGTATAGACCTTGATTAGGTCATCAACGTATCAGTCAACTAAATGTACATACTCAAACATATAGTAATACATCTGTCTCCGATTAGATGATGCATGTCTATATCGTGATCGTATATGAGTATATGACATAGGTCTTGGTTATCTCCACCTCGTTAAGTCAACTCTTTGACCTAACTTATCTAACACCTCTGAATCTATATTCCTATGTAGATGACATACATCAAGAGATCTGTCAGATATCGACCTTTAGAGTAGGATTGCCATCTCCTTCTCAGGCCGGAGTTCCTTTCTTAACAGTCATTTGACGGTGCTTGATGAGTCCTCAATCTAACTCTTTAGATATCATTCAATCACCAACCTCTATGATTCAACATTTGAATCAAAAACTGTATGATCATTAATATGGCCACAGTACATAGTCCTAATTGTACAGAGGGGCCTATTAAGCAAATTAGTTATTCTTTATTTCAGATTAGGGAATGATTTACAATAACATTTATTGCATAATGGCTCGTTGTGGTCTTGCATGTCCAACAATCTCCCACTAGCACGAAGAGCCATTAACTGGCTAATCTTTAAACCCACACTCATATGTTAATTATAAGCTATTTCGAAAAATAGCTTGGTAAGCTGACTAATCACTTTGTTCCTGAGAGACTACACCAAGTCCTTTTATGATACTTGCATATCTCCTAGTAACAATGCTCGTATCCAATGTGAATGTTGCATCTTATGCAACCAATACTCAATCTTGTTAAAGCAGTTATAGTGTCTTTGATACTACAACTCAATAAGCAGTTATAGTATCTTTGATTGCGCCTAGCTGGGTATTTTGCACTTTTGCCCAACCCTTTTTTGTATTTAATATTTGGGGCTTAAACTTTCATCTTCTCTTATTTTATTATTGTAATATTTGCAAAAAGGACCTCGAATTCTTTTATTTACAGAAGTCCATTTCACTTCACCTCACGTACGGTCGCAAATGAGGCACGCTTTTGGAAATTTCGCAATCGTGTCCCTCGATATTTTTATATTGCAATTTAGTCCGTTACATATTTATTCTTGTTATTTATTTTCGTTAAAATAACAACTCGATCTCTGTACTTTATTTTATTTAAATATATGCCCCTGCCAAGACATGAATTTTGTGCATTTGTTGCATTTATTTAAAATACTTATCTTGCTCCAAAAACCCCCAAAAAATATGTATGTTCCTAATTGCATCTAGTTCCAGGCAATAGTTTTATTTTGCAATTTAGGATTTTATCTATTTATTAAAAATAAAAAGAGCACAGAAAGCCTCTGTTTGAATTAGAAAATTCAAAAAAAATATAAAATCATTTTGAAAAATTCATAAATAATATTTTGTTTCTTTAAGTATTTTGAACCTTCAGACCAAAAATCACTAAAAATAGAAAAAGGAAACTCTTAAAAATTGAAAACCCTAAAATCCTTTATAAAATCTATAAAATTCCTAAAAAATCTAAAAAAATATTTTTCTGTTTTATAATTTCTTTATATTATTATCTTTATGTTAAAATTGATTGAAGAATTTTGGACATCATTTGATATTTTTAATCTTTATTTAAATTTCGAATATTTATTAAAACCCTGATTTGAGATATTTTTTGACTTTAAAAATATATAAAAGTTAGCAATTTTATTAAAAAATCTCAAAAACATTAAATTTTTTTAAAATCCAAAAAAAATAATTTTGTAATTTTTAGTTATAGTTTAATCTATATTATCTATTATTGTAATATAGTCATATATACATCCTATATTAAATAATTTAATTTTAGAAAAAGAAAATAAAAAAATAAAAAAATAAAATATAAAACAAAATATAAAAATATAAAACAAAAATAAAATAAAAAATACAAAATTAAAAGCCCACCAAATCACATTTTGGCTTAGCATTTGAGAGGTACATTGTGATTGATTTCTAGCTCACATTACTCTATACCATTGCTTACTGTGTTCGACCCTACTTACTTGTCACTTTACATCTTTAGTAGGGTATAATAAATTTTCATTCACACTATTTTTCTTGATTTATTTATTATGTTGGTTAATTATTGATTGGACGTGTTTGTTGAGGAGTCGTCGCAACGACTGAGTCCTCACTTTGTGAGGCTCATTTTAGACACATCGATTTTCGCATTCATTAGGTACATAACACTAATTGTACTAAGGGGCATATTATGTAAATTAATTAGTATTTAATTCAGATTAGGGAATGATATTTGCCATAACATTTATTGCATAATGGCTCGTCATGTGCTTGCATGTTCAACAATCAGTACATCCTGCTTGTCGTGGATTATGTTAGTCATTGGATAGAGGCTATCCCCACCCAAGTCGCTAATAGTTGTATGGTGTGCTCCTTTCTCAAGGACCATATTATATCAAAGTTCGGGATTCCCAAGATACTCATTTCAGATGGAGGCAGCCATTTCATTAATGGAGAAGTCAAGAAGCTTGTGAAGGAGTATGCCATTGAGCACAGAGTAGTGTCTCCTTATCACCACCCACAGACTAATGGCTTGGCTGAGATTTCAAATAGGGAGATCAAGATGGTATTGCAAAAACTTGTATGTCTATATAGGGAGAATTGATCCTAGATGTTTGACTCAATTCTATGGGCTTATCGGACGACGTAAAAGTCTCCATTGGGTATGTGATGAATCTCAGATTCATCACTCTAAATCTCATTAATTAAGATCAAGTCCCTCAAAATCAATAGCATTTCTGCATCTATTCTGCATAATTAGCATTCATGCATGTTTTCATAAGAATTACAATTTATCCATAATTTCTGCACAAAATAAGAAGCCAAAAATCTCAGCCAAAATTGACCTGTAAATAGCCTAACTTTCCTGATTTTTAACTCGTTCACGCTAACTCCGAATAAACCAAAACCACCTCCATTGTGTACATATCACTAACAAAAATAAATAAAAAATACAAAAAAATAATTAACCCAAATAAGTGGACCAAAAACCCAAACCTTAGTTTCAGGATTTTCAGACTAAAAGCCCCATATCTACCCCATCCAGTGTCCGTTTTAATCCTACTCACTTTTGAACTAATGTACATTCAATTACCTTCAAAACAAGACCAAGTTCAAGTGAATTGGATCTCATATGTGAAAGTTGGGTTTTGGGCCTCTTTTGTACATTGTGTATTTTAGCGGTTTTTGACCTGATATTTTATGTACATATTTTCTTAATTAATAAAAATCCAAAAAAAATATATTAAGGTGTCTTTATATATCTTTGATTTTACCATATTTTTTCCGGATTTTTATCTGGTTTAAAAATGAAAAAAATACAAAACCCAAAAATCAAGGTATTCTATGCACATGGGATACCCCAAAAATTCACTTTGTGCATTTGATCGATTTTGGTTTTGATGTCTTCATGAAAGTTGTAGATCTCATCGAGACGAGCATTTTTCGTGAAGGAACATTTTGCTATTTATTTTGCATTTACAAAATATTTATTTTTCGATTTTTTCAGGTGCTGACACGTGGCAGCCCCTGGGGCCGCCACATGTCAGCCTTTTTTTAGGGCTTATTCATTAGCGTTTTTTTTAAAAAATTATTAAAAAATTTAAATACCCGCACGTGCGAGGCACGTGCCCCCAGACACGTGCCAAGCACGTGTGCTCCCCTCTCCCTTTAGCCACCACATGGCGCGTTCGAGGCCGTTCGATCTCGGCCGATCGAACGACCTGTGGTCGTCGTCCACCTCCCAACTCCTTTCCCAATCCTTCTCGCCGCCAACCGCCCCTCCGTAACCTCCGTCGCAATCCTCGCCGTTGACCTCGTATTCAACTGCCCCTACTACCGTAAACTTCGCCAACAACCAACGACCTCCGGACATCTCGCGATCTCCATCGTCGGCCTATGCTATTTAAAGCACATCGCTGCACCCGACTTGACCCATCCGCCGGCTGCACCTCATAGCCCCCCCTTCTTGGCGGTGACAGCGCCTCGAAGATCCTCCTCCGGCGAGATCCGACGTCTTCCTGATGCCGCTGCAACCCACGGCGAGCCCTCTCCGCTGTTCCTGCCCCTGCTCCAACTTCAATCATTGAGCCTACGACGACCTCCATCGACAACATCATCTTCTCCAACCACCCCTACATCTTCTACGACCACCTCCACCGACCATCTCTGACAACTACAGCTTCACCGGCCACGCCTCTACAACAGCTAAGACCACCGCCTACTCAGCATCGCCATTCTCTTCCGATCGACAATGCCTCCACCTCCAGCAACTCGGGCTCGGCCCTCCTTCACTACTTCGAGCCGCACCCGCGCCTGGGGGCCATCAAGAAGCCCTCCGACTATGCCTCATCGTCCCCTTGGACGTGTGTCGGCCAGAGGACGACCGATCCTCCACCTCCTCCGCCTCTCCACCAACGACGCGACGCCCCTTGCCACCGGCCGCTACAGGAGCAACACCGGCCTGACGCCCCTCCGCCTTTCCTTCGACCGGGCTCGGAGCCCGAGACTCAGCACGTGCGAGGCACGTGCGTAGGGGACGTCAGCATGACATCAACCCAGGTCACGTGCTTTGCACGTGACCGTGGGTAAATTACACGCACACCCCTGGAGGTCAGCCTATTTGCACCTAAATCCAGCCATCCAAGGAGCACGTGCGTCGTACGTACTCCCTTGGAAAATTTGTAGAGGAGTCCTTGGTGTTCTTGGTAATTGCATAATGCCCCCCTACTGCATTATTTATTTATTTATTATATTTATTGTAATTGCACTTTCATTCCCGTCTTTCCCTTTCATTCTAGACTCGTACATTACATATTTTATTTATTCAAAAAATAGCATGATGTTCATCTTTTAGTTCTCTACAATTCGACATATTGTGGATATTTTTGTGATTAATGGTTAATTAATTATTAATTGTTCCGTGGAAAATTGAGTATTTTACCCATTTTATGCTCTTAAATTTGCTATTAATTAACCGTTGCTCTAAAAATTCCCGAAAAATCACATATTCTAGAAATAATTGTGTTTGACATTATGCCCAAAAAGATTTGCATTTGCATGCATAATTTGCCCTGTAAAAATCATTTTGCATATTTCAGTATTTGATTTTTAATATGTATTAGATCTCACATTTTCAAGGTTTAGTATTTTTTGAGGTCCATCACCTAGTGATAGATATTAGATAATTTTATCCCTTGAAAACAAATAGGTTTAATATTTATTATAATTAAATATTGAAATTCACTCTATTTGCATTTAAAAATTCATAAAAATCATATTGCATCCAGAAATTCCAAATATATTACAGTGCATTCATTTCATCATATTTTGCATCGTGGCCACGCCGTATATTTTTCGGACATCATTTGAACGCATTTGACATTTTAGTCCCTGAAATAGGCCGAATTTGCATTTTGCATCCTTTATTGCATTATTACAAAAAAAAAGACTGCCTCGAAAACTGCGCACAAATTTTGACAGACATAATTCTAGGTTGTTCCTTTGCCTCCTTGTGTTCGATCTTGGGACTTGCCCAAGTAAAATAAACATAAAACCACTCGATTAAAAATTGAATAATTATTTGTGGTTATTTTCTTGACCGATTCCAATCGCCGCCTATAATGAATGACACATTAATTTTTACGCACGACGATAAATACATCTTTTAACGCTGCTATTTCGGAACCGTCAGATGGCGCCGTTGCTGGGAGGCAAACGACTTAGTTTTGTGTTTTGAAAAATTTCTCGTTCGATTTTCCACATTCGGGTAGTCTGACCCCCGAATCTTTCATTGTAAATTCCATTTTATTTCCTGTATTTATTTTCCAGCATTTATTTTATTTTTTTTGATTATTTTTGAGTCATTCTCTTGCATCTTCTCTCTTATTTTTCTTGCGAGGTACCCGGCGTACGTGGAGCGGTTTTTTCAGGAACTGACGCATCTTCACCGACTTCCGAAAAGCCGTAATTAATTTAAGATCGAGTCGAGTCGTGAGAGAGCGTAGAGTCCAGGATTTTATTTCTGCAATTTTAGTTCTGTAGTTAATTGCTCATTTACAACGGTGTCTATTTGGACTCTCGCGTGTGTAAAAAGACTCTAAACTATTCTTGTGGTGTGTCGTGGCCTGTTTCACTCTCCGATGAGGGTGGGGCCTGATCACGCAAAATTCCCGAACAACTAAGGTAGAAAATAAGTCACAATGTCGTTGTCCTCAGTCACTCGAATGCGTAAATCAAGAAAATAAACCACTCAAAGAAATCAAACAATCAAAACACAGAATAGAGCGGTCCTGCTATAAGATTAACCTGGTATAGCTCCCAGGGTCGAACTCAAGGAGCACAGATTGGCTTAAAAAGCCTACGATGTAGTCAAGAATCCAAAAGAGTCTTTTTTTTATGGTTTTTTTTTATTTGTTTTTGAATTTTTTTTTTTTTTAGAATTTGAAAAGATGAGAAAATGAATGAAAGCACACAAACACTGGACTTCAGCAATTTATACAACACACAAAAATGATGCAAAAATTATGGAAAATTGGTTTTTAGGTTTTTTATGTTTTTTACTATTTTTGGTGAATTTTTGGAATTTTTATAATGGGTAAAATAATTATTAAAAATCAAACAATGCAAAGAATGTAGGGTACTGTCCTGCAAGGCTTAAGACCACAAAATAGAATAATTTTGGATCTCAAAAAGCCCTAAAGGTAATTTTCCTATATTCTATAAAGAATAAGGAAAATTTAGGCACCCTAATTATTATTTTTGGATTTTTAATTTTTTTATTACAATTTTTATGGGTTTTTAGGGGTTTTTCAATTTTTATGGTTTTTATGTGATGGACAGTAGCCAAAATTGGCTGAAAAATCAATCAACAAGCAATAAACATTATCTAATTTTTTTGGAATTTTTGGAGATGTTTTTATATTTTTTTTGGTAATTTTAAAGTCAGGCAGTGAATAAAAAGAGGGTTTTTGAATTTTTAAAAATAATAAATCAAATCAAAAATGTCCCCAAAAATCATAGAAATTTCTACACCATGGCAGGAGCCATGTGTCAAAATTTCATTGGATTTGGAGTTCGTTTGATATTTTATTCAAAAATAATTGTGGGGCACTGTGCACAGGGACCTAAGTGCAAATACCCAAAAGTTCTGGGGTCCTGGTGCAAATTACCCAAGAAATCACGTGCCAAGCACGTGTCTGGGGCACACAGGGACCTAAATGTAATAAAAACCAAGTCCTAGGGCTATTTGATAACTCGTATCAAAAGCCCAGGGGTATGGTTGCAAAAAGCCCAAGAAATAACGCACATGTGCAAAACAATGCTCACAGGGGCATAAATGCAAATAAACAAAACATTTTATTCAATCAATAACAACCAGAACATACAGGGCATATATTGCAAATAACCCAAAAAGACACGTGACGACGCACGTGGTTCACTACTGGCAGGGGTATAATTGCAATTAAAATAAAGCGCGAGGTCCTTGATGCAAATTACCCAGAAAATAAACAACTGAATTAACAAATTACAGGACTAAAAAGAAATGAAACAAGCAGAGGGGGGTCCTATGAAATTTACCCCTTTATTAATAGCCAACGGCCCAGATGATGACGCGTGGATGATCGGACGGCGGAGAACAAACGCGCCCTTGACTATGGAAGCGCTGGGCTGATCCGACGGCTGGCGTGCGTCCACGTGGTTGATTGGACGGTGCAGATGCGATGTGGCTCTTCGAAGGCAACCGAGCTCAGATCGGGTGGTCGAGGTTCAGCCACGTATATGATCGAACGGCTGAGAGATGTAGTGGCTTAGCCTCGCTGCTCAACGGCCCAGATGAGATCTCAGATAGATCAACAGCTACTGCTCCTCCAAAGATGAACGGCTACGATCAGAACTGGAGCGATGAGGACGATCGAACGGCGACGGAGGGTCCTCGAAGAACTGATCCCCGGCGAGACTCGCCGAGCTCGTGCGTGCGCTAGGGACCTCCGATGAGCCTCCTGAAGATCGGCGAAGAATCGTGGGAGGCTCCCGCGTCTGCTGATGGTCTCCGACGGTCAAACCAAGCTCCGAGGAGCTCGAGCACGGCCGGCGGAGAAGAAGCTCCTGGCTTGAAGTTGGGGGACCTCAGACGGCCTCCTCTTGACCTGCAAAAGAGTTCAGCAGCTTCGCGGGTCGAGGGCAAAGTGCCTCGACCCGGTTAGATGGCGTGAAGATGAACGGTGCGGTGGGGCGAACGAGCTCCGGCGAAGCGACGGCGAGGGAACTCGAATCCCAGATCCTGTGCGATCTGGGTTGTGCGAATGGGCGAAGAAGGTGCGTGGGGACACGGTGAAGGTGATGGTCGGGTCGGGGGGTCGAGATGATGTGTGAGGTGGCCGGAATCGGAAAAATGCGGCGATGGTCGGAATTGGGCGTAATCGGAAATTAGACTAAAATAGAACGAACTAAGGTCACCTGATGGCTGAAGTAGACTGTGCTGGAGATGGGCTATCTCCTGGTCGTAGCTTCGAAGGGCGTCAAGGCCTGAAGCTCGGTGCTCGACGCGGCGGCGGAGCAAGGACGGCGAGGTTACGCCGGATCGATGGTTTCGTTCCTTCACCTCACTGCAACACTGGCAAAAGCTCGCTGTCACTCTCGCCTTGCCGATGGAGGTCACGGGGAAAGAAGAGAATGGCCAAAGATGCGGCGCGAGGGCGGCGGAGGTGAAAATATATAGAGTGACAGGGGCGACTAGGGTTGAGGCTCGACGGAGATGGAAGGCTTTGATTTGATGGCGGAAGATCCGGCGAGGGAGAGGGATGATCGGCGAAGAGTCCGGGCGCGGGGGTTGAGTGGATGACAGGCTGGAGCGCGTGGGAAAAATCGGGGAAGGAGGCGTGGCGCGCGACGGTCAGAAAAGGAAGGAGGCGCGGGGGAGTTGACCGGGGTCAACATTCCCCCGTGGCCCAATCAACGGCTGCCACGTGTAGCGGATTTTTGACCATTTATTTTAAGGCAGAAATAGGTCGAATTAGAGAAAACTTAAAACATGAAATATTTTTCTTTTATTTTTTTCTATTTTTTGGTGATTTTTAATTAATTTTTGGGAATAAAAATAGGTTAGCTCTATATATAGGTATATGTACACTATATTGGATTTTTATTTTTGATTTTTTTTATTTGTTATTTTTATGTGTTTTAATGTTAATTTTGTATTTTATTTATTTACAAGATAAAATGAGGAATAAAAGAATATTTTTATTTTATTTTTATCACATATATACAAGGGTGAAATAAATAAATGAATACCTTTATATACATGGTATAAATACAATGTATTTTTGTATTTTAATTTTGTAATTTTTATTTGATTTTTGTTTTGTTTCTTTTTATTTATTTTATTTACAAAATGTAATAAAGAATTTTCACAAAAAGTTTAGAAAATAAATGAATTTATTTATAGGGTTAAATAATTGCAAAGGTGTGGTTTATACACATGGTGAAGGAAGGGTATTCTTGACTTTTTGATTTTTCATCTTTTTATTTTATTTTTGATATTTTCTAAATATACACACAATATGTACAAGTATATTTTTGGGTGAGGAAAATATAAAGTTTTTATTTATTTACAAATATATACATGTGAGCCCCTATCTCCCTCTACTTTGGCTTTTATGCGGTCAGGCCCATGCTGAGCCCTCCCTTGGGTTAGGTTTGCTCAATATTTATTCTAAATATTTCCCTCTTTTTCTTTTTGCTCTTTATTCTTTTATTTTGTGCACAAAAACATGCTAATTATAGGTTTTTACACAATGCATGCTTTTGGTAATTAATTGTATTTACACATATCTACATGTATTTGAAAAGGGTTTTTGTAGCTAAAATAGAAGAATAAAGAGTGATGAATGGGTATTCATCACCCCCCTATGCTTAACTTTGCTAGTCCCTTAGCAAACACTTATTTGAAAAAGAAGTGAAAAAGAAAGAAAAAGAAAAAGAAAAAGAGGATGTACATGGATCAAGGTTGACTTATTAAACTTTGCCTTCATTAACTTGAAATATGGAACTCGATCAGATCTTTGGATTATTAATGTGTCGGAACCTTATTTGGACTTAAGCCTAAAACTCAACAGCCTCCAAGTTCCACCAATCTATGGGCAAGACTCCTCAATAAACCAGATCAGAACAAGTCTACATACACAAACTCTAATGACCATGAATCTTTTCTTGCGGTGTAAGTGATATGTGGCTCCCCACCTCAGAAGTGACAAAGAAACAACCTCCCTCAACCTGGTAACTCTAATGCCTCGGTCTAGCAACTCTTTCCTCGAGAAGCGGGGTATTCCCTTCTAAGTTCAAGTGCAACCGGCTCAAGGAGAGGGGGTAGAAGTATAGAGTTTTGGAAGCTTAGCCAGTGTAGCTAAGTCTCCCGCTGCAAGCTTCATGAGATGTACATGATACCATAAGCTTTTGCTTTTCACTCCGGTGGGGTTATTAAATTTTCAATCCGACCCACCACTTTTTTGGAGTTCTTTTTGCATTTTTGCATTTTTTTTTTTTTTCAACAACTTCTGTACAACATATCTACATGGTGCAGCATATATAAGAAATTTCCCCTTGAGCCAGTAGACTATCCCTCTTTTGAAGCTTTATTGCAACCCACAGCTTCTGTCTTTAGCTTTCAACACCACTAGACCAAGTTGAGGTGCACTTCCTTCACTATAAGAAGAAGAGAGGTTCCGCCTAGAAGTACTACCCTCATATGCTACCCCAAGCCAAAGGAAACTGCCTCCTCACCACCTCATCCATGGAGAGCCATGTGTAAAGTGCAGGTGCAAGTGAAGCCATTGTCTCTGAGAGTCATGCGTGTGTTGTTAAGTGCTCTACTTAGGCTCATCAAGATGACATATGCTCATAGCCTAGTGGACTCGAAGAATTAAGTCCTTATGGACCTGAAAAGCCTTAACCCTAAGTCCTACAAGGTTCCTCTTAAAGTTAAGTGAATTAAGATCTTATTCAAGCTCCATTTCTCAATTTAATTCCAGGCTTAATTTACATGTCAACTCTCATCCAGGAAAAACTATATACATATATGTACACAAGATGCTATTTACAAATATTTTGCAAAAAAAATTTTGAAAAATGTTTTGAAATCATGAATGAATGATGCATGAAGTGCAGGTTTTGCAAAAAGATATTTACACACATTTACACAAGATTTTTGCAAACTTTTGATTTTCAAAACATTTTGGAAAAATTTTGTACTATATACATAATTTTGATACAAAAATATTTACACAAGCTTTACACAAAAGATTTTTGAAATTATTTTTACAAGAATACTTTGTACACTAGCTATGTATGTGCAAGAATAAAGGAGGTTTATGTACATGAAAAATTTTTAATTTTTGTGATTTTTAGCCAATTTTTATTTATTAACACACTCACACAAAGTACGAGTTATGGCTAAAGTATATATGAAATATATACACACCCCCCCTATACTTAGCTCGAACGATGTCCTCAGAGTGATCAAGAGCGATGAAGAAGACATAACTCGTGCTTAGTAAAAGGGAAGTGAAAAGGAACGAATAAATGAATAAAATGAGAGGAACTCGGTGGTTTCCCCCTATACTTAGGATTAACTAATCCTAAGTATAGAAAGCTGTACATGAAGGGAAAGCCGAGTGAAGAATATACAGAATCTGCCCCCCCTATACTTAGGGTAAAATATCCCTAAGTATAGGCAGCAAAAACAAGAGCAGAAAGAATGAAAAGAATAATCGCAGGTCCGACATCCCCCCTATACTTAGGGTAAAGTACACCCTAAGTATAGCGTAATCATAAGATGAGAAATGGGATGTGGGACTAAAGAATAGAATGGTATGGACAACTGGATCTATACAGGCGGAAGAACAGTGGAAATCAGGCGTGAGATGCAAAGGATGTGAGTCAAAAGACCACATCTCACGCAAAATGAATAGCAGCAATAATAACGTCCCGCGGCTCATGATCTAGAAATGGTTTGAGCCGCTGGCCGTTCACTCGAAAGGTACTCTCAGAAGATAACTCAGATATATCAATGCTACCGTTATCGTGTACCTTTCTGACCAAATAGGGTCCTTTCCATTTGCTCTGTAGCTTCCCTGGAAATAATCTAAGCCTTGCATCAAACAGCCATACCTTCTGTCCAATCTCAAAATGCTTGTGGCTGATATGAGAGTCATGCCACTCTTTGACTTTCTCCTTATAATGTAGGCTGTTCGAGAAAGCTGCATCTCTAAGCTCTTCCAAGGCGGCTAACTCTGCCCTTCTCTGGTCTCCTATACCATTTGGATCCATAAGAATATCTGTAACTGCCCAGAGTGACTTGTGCCTCAGCTCCACTGGTAGGTGGCAAGGCTTGCCATACACGAGGCGAAAGGGAGACGTACCCAATGGAGTCTTGAAAGACGTCCGATATGCCCACAAGACCGAGTCCAAAAGTTGTGACCAATTCTTTCGGTCAGGGCGGACGACTTTCTGTAAAATATTCTTGATCTCCCTATTCGACACTTCAGCTAGACCATTCGTCTGTGGATGGTATGGTGTAGCAACACGATGGTCTATGCCGAACTCTCTAGCAAGTGCCTTCACCTGGTCGTTGATGAAATGAGATCCCCCATCAGAAATCAGAACTCGTGGAACCCCGAACCGCATAATGATGTGTCTCCTCAAAAATTTGCAAACTGTCTTTGCATCTGCGGCTCGGGCGGGGATAGCCTCAACCCAACGACTAACATAATCTACGGCCAACAGAATGTACTCGAATCCCTGACTCTTAGGGAATGGACCCATGAAATCGATGCCCCATGCGTCAAAAACCTCACAGAAATGAATGGGCTGCATCGGCATCATATCACGCTGTCCACAAGTGCCCATCCTCTGACAGTCAGTACACCTCTTTACGAACTCATCTGAGTCCTTGAAGAGGGTAGGCCACCACAAACCGGACTGGAGCACTTTCTGTGCCGTTCTCCTCCCAGAATGATGTCCTCCTGCCTCAAGCTTGTGGCAGTAAGTGAGGACACTATGATGCTCCTCCTGAGGAATACAC
This sequence comes from Ottelia alismoides, assembly GCA_037367405.1. NCBI lineage: Eukaryota > Viridiplantae > Streptophyta > Magnoliopsida > Alismatales > Hydrocharitaceae > Ottelia > Ottelia alismoides. The sequence goes on along the minus strand of JAZKJV010008117.1, from coordinate 142,112 downwards.
CGACGCCAGATGCTATCCCCTCCTTCGTGGTAAAGGATGGGATCCTCCCAATGGTAATACTTGGCCTTCGCAAGGAAGGTCTCGATCTTCTGCTTGGGCCAATCTTGTGGGACTTTCCCAGCAACGAGAAAGTTCACAATATCGGCATACCACGGGAGTGAGGCGATAGCAAGGATCGCCTCATCTGGGAAGGTATCTCTGATCGGATCAATCTGCTCTGAATCCTCAGGCTGCTCTAGTCGGGATAAATGGTCCGCCACCACATTCTTGACTCCAGGCTTATCCTTGATCTCAATGTCGAACTCCTGGAGTAGAAGGATCCATCTAGTAAGTCTGGCCTTGGCATCCTTCTTTGCCATGAGGTACCTGATGGCGGTGTGATCTGTGTACAAGGTCACTCGGGATCCAATGATATATGATCTGAATTTATCTAGGGCAAACACTACTGCTAGCATCTCCTTCTCTGTGACTGTATAATTCCGCTGGGCGGAATCCAATGTGCGGCTAGCATAGTGTATCGCAAATGGTACTCCATCCCTCCTCTGTCCTAGCACTGCCCCTACGGCAAAATCGGAGGCGTCCGTCATGATCTCGAATGGGAGAGACCAATCAGGCGGCTGAAGGACAGGAGCCTCAATTACACACTGCTGGAGAGTCTCGAAGGACGAAAGACACTTGTCATCTACAAGGAACTCGGTGTCTTTCGTCAAGAGGTCAGTCAACGGTCGGGCAATCTTGCTGAAATCATGAATGAATCTCCTATAAAAACCAACATGCCCCAGAAATGACCGTAACTGCTTCAGATTGGACGGCGGTGTGAGTTTCCTAATGACATCGACCTTGGCTGGATCAACCTCCATGCCTCTGTTGGAGATGATGTGGCCAAGCACCGTCCCTTGAGTCACCATGAAGTGACTCTTCTCCCAAGATAGAACTAAACGGGTGGCAATGCATCGCTGGAGCACTCGGTCTAGGCAATCAAGACAGGAATCGAAACCGTCGCCGTAAACCGAGAAGTCGTCCATGAAGACCTCCAAACACTCCCCTACCATGTCCGAAAATATCGACAGCATGCATCTCTGAAAAGTCGCAGGGGCGTTACATAGCCCGAATGGCATGCGTCGAAAGGCGTAAGTACCGAAGGGACAGGTAAAGGTGGTCTTCTCCTGATCCTCAGGAGCGATGGCTACCTGATTGTAGCCCGAGTACCCATCGAGGAAGCAATAATGGCTCTTCCCTGCCAGTCTCTCTATGATCTGATCAATAAAAGGCAGGGGAAAATGGTCCTTCTTGGTGGCCTGGTTGAGTCTCCTGTAGTCAACACAGACCCTCCAAGAGGTGGGTACTCGTGTAGCAATCTCCTCTCCCGACTCACTGATCACAGTCGTGATGCCCGTCTTCTTGGGCACCACATGCAAGGGGCTAACCCACTTGGAGTCGGAAATGGGATAAATAAAATCTGCACTCCACCATTTTGATATTTCCTTCATAACAACCTCTCTCAGGTTAGGGTTCAGTCGCCGCTGGAACTCACGCGACGGCTTTGCCCCTTCCTCAAGATAGATATGGTGGGAGCATAATGAAGGACTGATCCCATGGAGATCTGCTACGCTCCATCCAATTGCCTTGCGGTTCTTTTCAAGAACCTCCATCAGACGGGATTCTTGTTCTCCAGTCAGATCTGCAGAGATGATGACTGGGCACATCTCAGACTCTCCCGCAAGGAATCGATACTTCAGCGAAGTAGGGAGCGGCTTTAGCTCTGGACAGCTAGGTGCTGGCAAATCTGGCTTCTGAAGAAGATGTGTGTATGCAGACAATTCTGCCAAATTTGCCTGGGAGAATGATAACGAACTCTCACAAACTGGATCTGGAGAAGGCGGGTCTTCTACATTGTCTCTGGCCTGCTCTGCCTCTACCTCCTCCTCATCTATAGGCTCAGGTGGATCCAGATCTGGCATCTGATCACTACAATCTGCCCAATCAGACTCTGAATCCGAGGGATCTATATCAAACTCAGTGGCATCAGTACCACTGGAGAACAAGGTGGCATCAGCACCACCATAGAGCAGGGTGGCCTCAGTACCACCATCACTGAGAATCGTGTCGCGATCAAGGTCCGACTCTGCTGTCTCAATAGTATCCTGAACCAGGGCTGTGCTCTCCAGACTATCCTCTGCTATCATCTCTGCATCAGCTGTATCTGAATATGAGAGGATGGTCTGTGCTGCAGGGTCTGCCCAAGCTGCCTCATCATCTGTGATCACAAAATCACAGTCCTGGTGGATGTCTGACTCCGCGTCTGTCAGCTGCTCTGAATCTGTACTGCCATGTGAGCGGGATCTGGATCTGGCTCTGTGGTCCTTAACCGTCTCTATTTGTATACTCTCGCCCTGGACGCGAAAGTACACCTTCCCACTGTCATGGTCAGTCACTGCCTTGGCTGTGGCCAAGAATGGGCGACCGAGAATGATGGGTGAATCGGTCAACGAGTCAGGGGTCTCCATGTCCAGCACTACGAAGTCCACGGGGAATTGCAAACCCTGAATCGTGACGACAACGTCTCGCAACAACCCCTTTGGCCTCTTGACAGAACGATCAGCAAACTGAAGGTATGTCCTGCTCTGTCTAAGAGTGCCCAACTCTAAGTGGTGGAGAAGGGCTGCCGGAAGAAGGTTGATCGACGATCCGCTATCTAAGAGAGTACGGTCGAACATCTGCTCACTAATCTGACATCTGACATACGGGGCCCCTAGGTCTGGCCTCTTAGTCGGCAGATGGTTCTGGATCGCGTAACACGTGGCTTTTGTTAGCACATGAATTTCTGCGGTTTTGTTCCTCTTCGTCCTCCTGACTGTAGTCCTGTCTCTCAAGGATCGCTGAAGAAGAGGAATGTGCTGCAAAGCCTCATTGAGGGTCAGCTGGATGTGAAATCGGTCTATCATGCTCTGGCTGAACTCCTCCTGCTCTCTCTTTTTTGGGTCTTTTTCTTTTTTCTTCCCTTTCCCCAACTCAAGGGCTCTAGGAAAGGGGATCACAGGGTCCTTCTCAGATGAAGGACTAGGAATAGGTCTAGATGTTTCAATGACTGGATCCTTACAAACATCATTCACCACAGGGGGATCAAAGTAAACTAAACCTTTTCCTTTATTCAAATCAGAATTCTGAGACACATTCATTCGAGAAAAGACAACATTTCTATCAAAATGAATATTGGTGGCCTCAGTACCACCTCTGGCTGGCTCTGCAACTAAATGTCTTGCGGCCTCAGTACCGCTGGCTGGCTCGGCCCTCCTGGTGGCATCAGTACCACCTCCTCTATGTTGTGAAATGGCGGCCTCAGTACCGCCGGGTGAATCAGCATCTCTGGTGGCATCAGTACCACCGTCATCATGATGTGCGGCTTCAGTACCGCTCTCCTCTTCCTCATCTGGCGCTCTAGATGGATCCTCGTGATGTCGCTCAGATGAGGCGCCGCCTGCTGGTCTTCTACCGCTCCTAAGTGTGACAAAATCAGTATCAAATATATCCGACGAGATAACATCAAATGAGTCACTAGAAGTAGTAGGATCAGTGTGAACTACCTGCTCAGATTTCCTCTTCAAATTATTCGGATTCGGCTCGATCTGTGCAGGGATGGCGGCCTTCCCTCTCATCAGGTCCCGCATCTCCTGGCGGAACTCGTCCATCTCCCGTCTAAATGTAGCCTGCTGCTCTGTGAAGAGGCGGGCTATATCATCCATGGCGGGGCTCTCATGGGAGCCCGACGGGTTGCCTCTCTGGTAATGAGGCTGCTGGACCTGATGCTGCTGTGGCTGAGAGGGGTAAGAGGATGGATGCTGCTGCTGGTGAGCCTGCTGCTCACGTCTCCAATACTGTCCCTGCTGCTGATAGGGACGAGATACGAACGATGATGGCTGGGATGCTGGGTGCTGCTGGTGATCCCTCTGCTGGGAGTACTGCCCTCCCTGACCGGCTGGCTGCTGCTGGGGTTGGTTACCCCCATTCCCCCACCTGAATCCGGGATGGTCTCGTCGGATTCCAGGTTGAGGACGGTCATACCAAATCCCGTTGACGTCCATCAACGGCTCTGCATCGTATGGGGCTGGTGGGAGTACATCCAGAGGCTGATCCGGCTGATATACCACCATCTGCAAGTCTGGAGATGGTGGTGCCTGGTAAGAGGGCTGCTGCTGCTGGTACGGCTCCGCCTGTACAAGGTGAACTTGTCTAGGCTGCTGCAAAGAGCTGGAGCGCTGGGACGAGCTGCGGCTGCCACCGGAATCGCCTCGCGACAGAAGACGGGGCTGAGGAGCCGTCTGTGCCTCCTGAAGACACAAGAGCTGGGTCTTCATGTCGCTCAGAGTCTGTGCCATTTCCTCCATCTGAGTTATGCCCTGGCACTGCTTCTTCTCAATGATTTCCATGCGGTCCAACTTCTCGCTGATTATCCCCATGTCCGCAGCGGCCGACTCTGCCTGTGCGGCTGCAACTGTGGACGAACTGGATGGACCCGCATCAACCCGTGCTATCCGCTGATACTGCACGGGTCCTGGCGGCTGAACTCTCTGTGTGTACAACCGAGTCTGGGACATCACCATGTAATTTTCGGACATCTCCTCAAAGATGGCCCAGACTTGGTTGTGGTCCTTGGCAAAGTAGGACCCGCCGCAAGAAGCATTCACCAGACCCTGAAGCTCTGGTGTCAGCCCACTGAAGAAGCTCTGAACTAGGTTCGGCTTCGAAATGTCGTGGTGTGGGCATCTATCCAGAAGCTCTTTGAACCTCTCCCATGCCTCATGAAATTGCTCGTTAGGGAGCATGGAGAAGTTGTTGATCAGGGCCCTCGCTGCATTCGTCCGCCCGAGTGGATAGTACTTGTTCAAGTACTCGGTGCGGAGCTGATCCCAGGTGTACACAAACTTCCCTAGATGTTTCAGCCAGGAGGCTGCTCTATCTACCAGTGAAAAAGGGAAGGCCATCATTCGAATCGTATCTTGGTCCACACGACGATCGTGGACAGTGCTGCAGATCATCAGAAACTCCTGGAGATGGAGGTGGGGTTCCTCAGTGGCGAGTCCATGAAAGTGAGGAAGCATCTGCAGGGTGTTCGGAGGGAACTTGAAATCCCCCACAATAGCAGGAATCACCACCCATTGGTGCATCAGTGTAGATCCTGGGTTGTGTAACTCCCGCATCGGTCTTGCTGCGGCGGCGGCTGCCGCTGCTGCGGCGGCTGCTGCTGCGGCTGCTGCCTCTGCATCAGCATCAGGAATGTCTTCCGGCTCGCTCGGCTCGTCTCGCTCTCTTCGGAGTCTCTCCAACTCCCTCCTCATCTCTATCATGAAAGCCCCTTGATCGCGTAACTGGTTCTGAACTGTCTCTAATGACGCGATCAGGGTGGAGTTGATCGCTCCCTGGTCTAAAACAAAGTGTTCGGGCTGGCGATCATCTGAACTACCGGCTCCAGCCATAGGGATGTCTGCAAAATCAGAAGAGCCCAACTCAGGTTCTGTCAAATGAATTCGTCTTTCCTCGGGCTCATGTCTCTCAGGAACAGAAGAAAGGGGATCGAGGGGGAACAGGGTGGATTCGAACTCGGGCCCGGAGAGCTGGTCTCGACTCTCACGGGCCAACCTAGATGATGAAGTAGACTCGCCTGAAAGCGGTGTAGCCAGAGGCTGCCTAAGAGATCGTCTACCCAGCATCTTGATCTTGGCGAGTTGGGCGGATGAGATCTGGAGAAAATATGATTGCAAGCAAACCCCCGGTTCACCAACACAACACAATCTGAAGACCGTGAAAGCTCGGTCAATTTATCTTGTCAATTTTATTTGGTGAACAATCAAGATATCAGAGCGATTACGTGACCTGCTGGGATACCCGATACTCTCTCAACTGACTGTCCCGCACAGAAGAGTCGGTAATCAGTCGAGATGAGCACCGGAGGGATCTACCTAGTGTTCGGGTCACTCTCTCGCACAATCAAACCAAGCAATGAGGGGGTTGCTCTCCCCAAGACAAATTTTTAATTGTGAGTGTCTTTTAGGGTCAATAATGTTATCCAGTCCCAATTTTTTTGTTTTTCTTTTTAAATATTTTTCAAAATAAATACAAGCGGCCTAACGGTTTTTCTGATTCTCCTGATGATTATTAATCCAAAAACAGAGGGAGAAGACGAAAAAGCCGATGCACGGAGAAATCAATGATGCATGCAGAGAAAGAAATGCGTACCTTGTCTCCAGCACTCTACATGCAAGTGATCCGCGCAGAATTTAAAGACAGAAATAAAACTACCTAAATGATGCAACGGGAAAAACCGAGTCCTAGATGAGCAACTTCTATTGATCGTGAAGAACAATAGTTAGCTAATCGAATTGAGTCCGGAGTCCGATCTTGGGAGTCACTCGGTGCCCGCCACAACGGGTCCTGCCAGCGCTGTATGTGACTCCTCACGGCACGTGGTCTCAAATCCAATTTTACTAACTTTTTCAATGAATTTTATTAAGGTCCAATTACGTTCTATGGGAACAGATTATTCTATTAAGTGTTTGGGCCTTAAATATCTACGTCACAATCAACAGAAAGTCCTAAATCTAGGGGCTCGAGGAAAACCGCGTAAACACCGGAAAAGGCAGCTAGCTATGAAAACCACGATGAAAGCCGCGAAAATCCAATTGGGTCCCCCGAGCACACCGGTGCTCAGCGAAACAGACCCGCTAAGTGTTACAAGTGTCCACAGTTCAAAGTTCAAGTCCTAAATTATTACAACAAGAATAATGTTCTCTCTCTCTCTCTGAGATAAAAATTTTCTCCCCTCTCTCTCCTCCTGCTCTTCTTCCCGTGCGGGTCCTCAAAAAGTGTACTCCAAGTAGTCCAAGCAGTACCTCGCACAAAAAATAGAAAGAGAGAGTGTCAGAAAACAGTTATAATATAGAGAGAGACAAAAATAGCAGAATGAATAACTGACTACAAAGCCGTGCTCCCCGGCAACGGCGCCATTCTGATCACGCAAAATTCCCGAACAACTAAGGTAGAAAATAAGTCACAATGTCGTTGTCCTCAGTCACTCGAATGCGTAAATCAAGAAAATAAACCACTCAAAGAAATCAAACAATCAAAACACAGAATAGAGCGGTCCTGCTATAAGATTAACCTGGTATAGCTCCCAGGGTCGAACTCAAGGAGCACAGATTGGCTTAAAAAGCCTACGATGTAGTCAAGAATCCAAAAGAGTCTTTTTTTTATGGTTTTTTTTTATTTGTTTTTGAATTTTTTTTTTTTTAGAATTTGAAAAGATGAGAAAATGAATGAAAGCACACAAACACTGGACTTCAGCAATTTATACAACACACAAAAATGATGCAAAAATTATGGAAAATTGGTTTTTAGGTTTTTTATGTTTTTTACTATTTTTGGTGAATTTTTGGAATTTTTATAATGGGTAAAATAATTATTAAAAATCAAACAATGCAAAGAATGTAGGGTACTGTCCTGCAAGGCTTAAGACCACAAAATAGAATAATTTTGGATCTCAAAAAGCCCTAAAGGTAATTTTCCTATATTCTATAAAGAATAAGGAAAATTTAGGCACCCTAATTATTATTTTTGGATTTTTAATTTTTTTATTACAATTTTTATGGGTTTTTAGGGGTTTTTCAATTTTTATGGTTTTTATGTGATGGACAGTAGCCAAAATTGGCTGAAAAATCAATCAACAAGCAATAAACATTATCTAATTTTTTTGGAATTTTTGGAGATGTTTTTATATTTTTTTTGGTAATTTTAAAGTCAGGCAGTGAATAAAAAGAGGGTTTTTGAATTTTTAAAAATAATAAATCAAATCAAAAATGTCCCCAAAAATCATAGAAATTTCTACACCATGGCAGGAGCCATGTGTCAAAATTTCATTGGATTTGGAGTTCGTTTGATATTTTATTCAAAAATAATTGTGGGGCACTGTGCACAGGGACCTAAGTGCAAATACCCAAAAGTTCTGGGGTCCTGGTGCAAATTACCCAAGAAATCACGTGCCAAGCACGTGTCTGGGGCACACAGGGACCTAAATGTAATAAAAACCAAGTCCTAGGGCTATTTGATAACTCGTATCAAAAGCCCAGGGGTATGGTTGCAAAAAGCCCAAGAAATAACGCACATGTGCAAAACAATGCTCACAGGGGCATAAATGCAAATAAACAAAACATTTTATTCAATCAATAACAACCAGAACATACAGGGCATATATTGCAAATAACCCAAAAAGACACGTGACGACGCACGTGGTTCACTACTGGCAGGGGTATAATTGCAATTAAAATAAAGCGCGAGGTCCTTGATGCAAATTACCCAGAAAATAAACAACTGAATTAACAAATTACAGGACTAAAAAGAAATGAAACAAGCAGAGGGGGGTCCTATGAAATTTACCCCTTTATTAATAGCCAACGGCCCAGATGATGACGCGTGGATGATCGGACGGCGGAGAACAAACGCGCCCTTGACTATGGAAGCGCTGGGCTGATCCGACGGCTGGCGTGCGTCCACGTGGTTGATTGGACGGTGCAGATGCGATGTGGCTCTTCGAAGGCAACCGAGCTCAGATCGGGTGGTCGAGGTTCAGCCACGTATATGATCGAACGGCTGAGAGATGTAGTGGCTTAGCCTCGCTGCTCAACGGCCCAGATGAGATCTCAGATAGATCAACAGCTACTGCTCCTCCAAAGATGAACGGCTACGATCAGAACTGGAGCGATGAGGACGATCGAACGGCGACGGAGGGTCCTCGAAGAACTGATCCCCGGCGAGACTCGCCGAGCTCGTGCGTGCGCTAGGGACCTCCGATGAGCCTCCTGAAGATCGGCGAAGAATCGTGGGAGGCTCCCGCGTCTGCTGATGGTCTCCGACGGTCAAACCAAGCTCCGAGGAGCTCGAGCACGGCCGGCGGAGAAGAAGCTCCTGGCTTGAAGTTGGGGGACCTCAGACGGCCTCCTCTTGACCTGCAAAAGAGTTCAGCAGCTTCGCGGGTCGAGGGCAAAGTGCCTCGACCCGGTTAGATGGCGTGAAGATGAACGGTGCGGTGGGGCGAACGAGCTCCGGCGAAGCGACGGCGAGGGAACTCGAATCCCAGATCCTGTGCGATCTGGGTTGTGCGAATGGGCGAAGAAGGTGCGTGGGGACACGGTGAAGGTGATGGTCGGGTCGGGGGGTCGAGATGATGTGTGAGGTGGCCGGAATCGGAAAAATGCGGCGATGGTCGGAATTGGGCGTAATCGGAAATTAGACTAAAATAGAACGAACTAAGGTCACCTGATGGCTGAAGTAGACTGTGCTGGAGATGGGCTATCTCCTGGTCGTAGCTTCGAAGGGCGTCAAGGCCTGAAGCTCGGTGCTCGACGCGGCGGCGGAGCAAGGACGGCGAGGTTACGCCGGATCGATGGTTTCGCTCCTTCACCTCACTGCAACACTGGCAAAAGCTCGCTGTCACTCTCGCCTTGCCGATGGAGGTCACGGGGAAAGAAGAGAATGGCCAAAGATGCGGCGCGAGGGCGGCGGAGGTGAAAATATATAGAGTGACAGGGGCGACTAGGGTTGAGGCTCGACGGAGATGGAAGGCTTTGATTTGATGGCGGAAGATCCGGCGAGGGAGAGGGATGATCGGCGAAGAGTCCGGGCGCGGGGGTTGAGTGGATGACAGGCTGGAGCGCGTGGGAAAAATCGGGGAAGGAGGCGTGGCGCGCGACGGTCAGAAAAGGAAGGAGGCGCGGGGGAGTTGACCGGGGTCAACATTCCCCCGTGGCCCAATCAACGGCTGCCACGTGTAGCGGATTTTTGACCATTTATTTTAAGGCAGAAATAGGTCGAATTAGAGAAAACTTAAAACATGAAATATTTTTCTTTTATTTTTTTCTATTTTTTGGTGATTTTTAATTAATTTTTGGGAATAAAAATAGGTTAGCTCTATATATAGGTATATGTACACTATATTGGATTTTTATTTTTGATTTTTTTTATTTGTTATTTTTATGTGTTTTAATGTTAATTTTGTATTTTATTTATTTACAAGATAAAATGAGGAATAAAAGAATATTTTTATTTTATTTTTATCACATATATACAAGGGTGAAATAAATAAATGAATACCTTTATATACATGGTATAAATACAATGTATTTTTGTATTTTAATTTTGTAATTTTTATTTGATTTTTGTTTTGTTTCTTTTTATTTATTTTATTTACAAAATGTAATAAAGAATTTTCACAAAAAGTTTAGAAAATAAATGAATTTATTTATAGGGTTAAATAATTGCAAAGGTGTGGTTTATACACATGGTGAAGGAAGGGTATTCTTGACTTTTTGATTTTTCATCTTTTTATTTTATTTTTGATATTTTCTAAATATACACACAATATGTACAAGTATATTTTTGGGTGAGGAAAATATAAAGTTTTTATTTATTTACAAATATATACATGTGAGCCCCTATCTCCCTCTACTTTGGCTTTTATGCGGTCAGGCCCATGCTGAGCCCTCCCTTGGGTTAGGTTTGCTCAATATTTATTCTAAATATTTCCCTCTTTTTCTTTTTGCTCTTTATTCTTTTATTTTGTGCACAAAAACATGCTAATTATAGGTTTTTACACAATGCATGCTTTTGGTAATTAATTGTATTTACACATATCTACATGTATTTGAAAAGGGTTTTTGTAGCTAAAATAGAAGAATAAAGAGTGATGAATGGGTATTCATCAGGGCCCGACTTGAGTGACGATTAGGATAGACCTGCACATACGGCTCTCAGAGCATTTATATTTTTGATTATGCTCGTAGGATCTAAGGCCACACTTCACATTAACTGAGACACACATAGATAATTCAATTTAGCCAAAATTTAACTCAATTCTTTCCCGCTAATAGAACTTTCTGCTTAGGTGCGGTTTTTCATCGGCTTGCATTCATTTAGAAAAAATTTTCAATTTCTGTATAGCATCCCACATGGAGATTGCGAGGATTCATTGTGAGTCTTCTAACTGAGCATACATCATTGTTTCACGTGCATCGGCTTTTTCCGAACTCCTCCCTCTTGTTTTGTCACATAAATTTAAAAGGAAATTGGAAATGGACGGTAGACATATATTTGCGCTCATTTAAATTTTTCAGTGATCACCTAATTAAAATTGGGACTGCTAAATATAGCCGATCATAATAACCCATAACATCAAGAATTCTTGCGGGAGAGCAACCCCAACCTTGGATTATTTTATTTTTTCTGAGTGAGCGAGAGACGACACTTAAGGCTAGAGCTCAAATCCGGATTTTCATATGGACTACTGATTCTACCAAAAACGATTAGCTACTTCTCAGTGAGGATCTACGGGTAGCCGATAAACGATTCGGATTTCCTTAGCAGAGTGGAAGGTTTAGAAGACACTGCGTAAGGCTCCGTCCTCAAGTAACACGGGTCGCCGTTCTACGGTCTGTACTTACACCCATACTGGCTGAAAGTCGGTGCAACTACTTGTAAGAATTTGGGACAGTCATTACGAAAATTTCGGCACCTAACAGCTCGCTAAATTTTTGCTAAGATTGAATTATCACCAACTAAAATTGAAAAGATAATAGCCGAACTCTTACGACTTCATTGTGTGTGTTGGTGAATCTGGGGTTTGATTTGTATTTGCATTGGTGTGCGTGAACCGATTTCGAAGATTAAAAGCCGCACATTTGATAAAATTTCTTTTGACTATCCTGTGCAATCATCTCTGTCATCTCTTGATTTAAATCTCATCATGGAACTTTTTCCAAATTGCAAACCCAATCCATCATTCCTTTCAGCTCTTATAAAAATGGCCGAACGTGTATCCGAGAATCCATCAGAGCTATATTATGAAAATGAATTCGTATTGGTTAGACCCAAAACACCTCCTCCTCAACCACCAATAGATCTGACACCCCCTGCTAATCCGATCTATTTCATGAATGACAATCCTTTGTATTCAGACTTGACAAACCAACAACTGACTGAGGTCTCCACTTCTTCATATATCAATCCTCTCTACGTCGATCATACAATTCAACCTTCATATTCGATAAATGTCAGTCCATCATTCATGGGAGATGATAACCACATGATCAAATTGAGCACTTCTTCACCTCTTCCATCAACCCTACCCTGGAACACAAATGAACAATCATCATCTTGGATTGACCATGACAACCCCCTTTTCAGACATGATACTCATACAGAGGATTGGACCGACCACATAGGAACACATCAATCCTGTATGCTGACTCCACAATATCAAGGCCCGACCACTCATAAACAAAGGATTGAACTCTACTCGGACCAACTCTGCATAGCTAGACCATATGAGCAGCCACCTTCCATGATTATTGAGGAGATATTTTCAGAAAATGATGATCATATATCAGATATGTCAAGAGGCTCCTCTCCTAGTACATATAGGAAAATGGAAGAGGAAATTCAATTACAAAAACACACCCCGACTGCTCCCACGATTGGTCATGAAAAGATTTTAGAGGATATATTAAGGATGAACAAGAAGTTTGAGTTAATGGAGGATAGATTTCAAGAATTTGCCGATCGATTAATTTCAATCTCTGGTAGCTCGGACATAAAAATGAATGAGGAAATGATTGGATTCAAGATTGAAAATTTTGAGGATATTCAGGAATCTTGGGACGATTCGGACAACGACACTTCTACATATTATTCCTATAGAAATGACTATGCCTCTGACTCCCACTCTGAACATCAGAACCCCCACTCATCTGAGGAGCACACCACATCGCCACACTACACAGAAAATACCAAAACAATAGAAAATCCGGAAAATTTATAAAAATTAAGACTGAAGAAGATCTGAGGAATTTGGATCCTGTTGTACGGGAAGCATTGGAGAAGAAATTAATTTACCCTTTATACAGGCCATTGAATACTTCCCCGACCTTAAAGGATTTGTAATGAACAAATTAATGATCAAAAAGTTGGGCAGGATTAGAACAAAGACCGAGAGACATATCTTGTCAATGGCCTCCTCCTTGGTGTTGAGGAGAAAAACCAAGAGCCGCATAGTGAAGCGGAAGCGGTTGCCCAGATTTGACTGTGTAATCAAAGATACAACTTTCACCCATGCTCGAGTTGACGACGATTCACCAATCAATATCCTCCCGACCTCTGTATTTCACGAACTCAAACTCGAACCAATCAGGAAAATAGAGAGATTGTTCAATTGGCAGACCGATCGATAAAGCGGCCGAGAGGAATCATTTCTGTCATCATGATATTCCAAGGTGCTCCACTCAAAGTAGAATTCACAATCATTGATATTGAGCATCAAGGAGAATTCACCCAGTCTCCAATTATTCTCGGAAAGCCATTCTTAGCATTGACCAAGGCAATTATTGATTGTGAGACTCGAGAGATCAATTTCACATCATTGGAAGAACTTAGATCTGACCCTGTCTTTAAGGAACCACGATCTTCTGAGGAAACCCACAAAGTCCCCGACAACCGCAACCATGAAGAGGTAGAAGAGCCCTACTTTGCTACGACATCTGAGATAGTGGTTGTTGATGAGACTATTGGTTTAGAAAATCTCCCCACTGCTCTATTCCTAGCCGCTCTTACCATGGAGAATCATGTATATGAATCATATGATCCAGAGACTTATGCATGGGCACACCCTGGGTCAATGATGAATACCCATTCATCACTCTTTATTCTTCTATTTTAGCTACAAAAACCCTTTGCAAATACATGTAGATATGTGTAAATACAAATAATTACCAAAAGCATGCATTGTGTAAAAACCTATAATTAGCATGTTTTTGTGCACAAAATAAAAGAATAAAGAGCAAAAAGAAAAAGAGGGAAATATTTAGAATAAATATTGAGCAACCTAACCCAAGGGAGGGCTCAGCATGGGCCTGACCGCATAAAAGCCAAAGTAGAGGGAGATAGGAGCTCATGTGTATATACTTCTGTAAATACATAAAATTATATTTTCCTCACCCAAAAATATGTTTGTCCATATTGTGTGTATATTTAGAAACTATTAAAAACAAAATAAAAAGATGAAAAGCAAAAAGATCAAAAATACCCTTCCTTCACCATGTGTATAGACCATCACCCATGTATTTATTTAACCCTATAGATAAATGTATTTATTTTCAAAACTTGTTGTGAATATTCTATGGCATATTTTGTAAATAAAATAAATAACAAGAAACAAAACAAAAATCAAATAAAAATTACAAAATTAAAAATACAAAAATACACTGTATAAATACCATGTATATAAATGTATACAACTATTTATTTCACCCTTGTGTATAAATAATTAAAATAAAATAAAAATACCATTTTATTCCACATTTTATGATGTAAATAAATAAAATACAAAATGAGCATAAAAATACATAAAAATAACAAATAAAAAAATCAAAAATTAAAAAAAATCCATATAGTGTACATATACCTATATACATAGCTACCCTATTTTTATTTCCAAAAATTAATTAAAAATCACCAAAAAATAGAAAAAAATAAAAGAAAAATATTTCATGTTTTGAGTTTTCTTTAATTCGGCCTATTTCTACCCTAAAATAAATAAACAAAAATTGCATCCACGTGGCCGCTCCTGATTGGTCCACGGGGGATTGTTGACCCCGGTCAACTCCCCCGCGGACTCCTTCCTTTTCTGGAAGACGCGCGCCGCCCCGCCTTCTCCGATTTTCCCACGCGTCTCCAGGCTGTCTCCCACGCATACCCCGCGCCCGGATCCTTCGTTGATCATCCGTCATCCTCGCCCGATCCTTCGCCGCGCGATCCATGCCTTCCATAGCCGTCGCCCCTCAACCCTAATCGCCCCTGTCACCATTTATATCCCGACCTCCGCCGCCTCCGCGCCCCATCTTTGGACCATCTCCTTCTTCCCAGTGACCTCCATAGGCACCGCGAGAGTGACAGCGAGCGTTCGCCATTGTAGCAGTGAGGCGAGGAGGCGAATCCATTGATCCGGCGATCTTCGCCGCCGCTGCTCCGCCACCAGCGTCGAGCATCGAGCCTCAGGCCTTGACGCCCTTCGAGGCTACGACCAGGAGCAAGATCAGCTCCAGCATAGTCTACTGCAGCCACCAGGTAACCTTAGCTCCTTCTAATTTCTTCCAATTTCCGATTTCGCCCAAATCGACCCATCACCGCATTTCCCTGATTCCGGCCATCTCGCGTGATATCTCGACCATCCGAACCGACCATCATCTTCGCCATTCCCTCACGCACCTTCTACGCCCTTTCACTCAACCCAGATCGCACAGGATCTGGGAGTCGAGCTCCACCGTCTCCGCCTCGCCGGAGCTCTTTTGCCCCACCGCACCGTTCACCTTCACCCCGTTTTCTTGGGTCGAGGCAATTTGCCCTCGACCCGCGAAGCTTCTTGTTTACTTTGCAGGTCCAAAGGGAGGCGTCTGAGGCTTCCCAACTTCAAGCCAGGAGCTTCTTCTCCGCCGACCTCGCCGGAGCCTTCCAGGGCTCGGCCGGGGCATCGGAGACCCGCAGCAGCTGCGCAACTTCACGCCGGATCTTCTCCGACCTTCAGGCGCAGCAGAGGAGAGCGAAGACACCTTCACGAGGCCGACGAAGTTCGCCGGCCATCAGTTCTTCGAGGACCCTCCATCGCCGTCCGATCGTCCTCACCGCTCCAGATCAGATCTTGGCCGTCCGATCGAGGAGTAGCTTCCACCGTCCGATCCGAGGAGACGCCATCTGGAGCGCCCACTATCTGCAGCCGTCCGATCTACACGTGGCGCGCATCCAACGACTCCATTTAATAAAGGGTAATTTACCCTTAGGCCCTTATCTTTGCTTTATTTCGTTTCAGTCCTGTAAGTTGTCGAGTCAGTTGTTTAGTTTTGGGATAATTTGCATGTGGGACCCTGCTATTTATTTTATTTGCATTTATACCCCTGCCAGTAGTGAACCACGTGCTTCGTCACGTGTTACTTTGGGATATTTGCATAAGACCCCTTGTAGTTCTGGATGTTATTCATTGAATAAAAAGTTTTGTTTATTTGCATATATACCCCTGTGAGCATTGTTTATGCGCATGTGCGTTTTATTTTGGGATTATTTGCAGATAAGCCCCTGGACTTTTGGTACTTGTTACCAATAAGCCCTCGGAACTTATTTTTATTACCATTTGGTCCTTGAGTGCCCCAGGCACGTGCTTGGCACGTGTTTCGCTGGGTATTTTGCACCAAGACCCCCAGAACTTTTGGGTATTTGCACTTAGGTCCCTGTGCACAGTACCCCTCCTTTATTTTTGAATAAAATATCAAACGACCTCCAAATCCAATGAGATTTTGACACATGGCTCCTGCCATGGTGTAGGAATTTCTGTGATTTTTGAGGACATTTTTGATTTCATTTATTATTTTTAAAAATTCAAAAACCCCTATTTTTGCTACTGTTTAACTTTAAAAATACCAAAAAATATAAAAACCCCACCAAAAATTCTAAAAAATTTAGTTACTGTTTCTTGCTTGTTGATTGATTTTCTAGCCAATTTTGGCTATTTTTCATCACTTAAAAACCTTAAAAATTGAAAAACCCCTAAAAACCCATAAAAATTATAATAAATAAATTAAAAATCCAAAAACAATAATTAGGGTGCCTAAATTTTCCTTATTCTTCATAGTTTACAGGAAAATTACCTCCAGGGTTGATTGAAACTCTTAAATATTTTATTTTTGAGTTTCTAACCTTGCTGGACAGTACCTCTTCTTCTTTGCATTGTTTGATTTTTAGAAAACAAAATAAACATCAGAAAAATCTCAAAAATTCACCAAAAACATAAAAAATTATAAAACACATAAAAACACTTTTCTTTGAATTTTTGCTTGACTTGTAATGCTTTAAATAAATTGTTGAAGTCCAGTGTTTGTGTGCTTTCTTTAATTTTCTCATCTTTTAAAAAATCTAAAAAAAATTATAAAAACAAATAAAAACCACAAAAAAAAAGATGCCCTTGGATTTCTGACTACATCGTAGGCTATTTAGCCAATCTGTGCTCCTTGTGTTCGACCCTGGGAGCTATACCAGGTTAATCCTATAGCTAGACCGCTCCATTGTGTTTTGATTGATTTTATCTCTGTGAGTGGTTGATTTCTTCTTGATTGACGCATTCGAGTGACTGAGGTCGCAACGACCTCATTTTATACCTTTACCTCAGTTGTTCGGGTTTTTGTGTCGTCAGTCAACCTACTCTGACTACATGGATTACATCAACTCGACACAGGAATGCTCCAACATCGAATCAATTGAGAGTGAACATGCAAAGACTCTCCCTATTATTTCAATTCCCGCGGATCTCAAAATAGACAAATCCTTCTTCTATGATCCTGAGACATATGCATGGTCACACCCTGGAGCAACATTCTCTGAATATCTTGACCAAATCATCCCAAATCGAGAGTGCACCAACATTCGGGAGACTAAGAACAAGCACGTAGGCCGAACACCGACCAAGGAGAATTCCAATGGCTATTCATCTGGATACTCAAGTGAACCGACACCTTCACGGAGAAATAAAAAGAGAGTCACCTTTGACCTTTTGGAAGAGGAATCAGCTGATGATCCCTCATCAAGTCCGGAAAAGGTAGTATACATGAGTGAAGTCTGTTTGGCAGCTCTAAAGCCATATCTTCGTAGGGATCCAAAATTCAATTCTCGTTGGACAACTCCCGTTCCTAACTACTATTCATCCAAAGTTGATGCTCCTGCCCTCTTCAAGTACACTGGAATTATTTCATATGAGCTGACTGAGACCGATGCTTCTGAGTATTCACCCGAGGACAAACCGATTGACCCCAAGAAGGAACGAATTCTGAGAAAACAATTGAAGAAACAAAAAGACATGAATATTTGGAGTATGTTCACTTTTGAATACTACTCCTCTGAGGATAATTCTGATGATGGATATATTTCATCTGACTCAAGCACTTCATCCACTATCTATCATGATTTTTCTGAGGATGACACTGATAATGGTTGGGAATTATATGCTTCATCTCCATCTCGTTATTCTGATCTCCCATCGCAGGCTCACAAGAAGATCAGCCGAAAACCGCCTTAATCATCGGCTACCCACCCTCCTCCCCAACCACATCGGTCTCCTTGTACATCTTCTTCCTCTACTTATGCCAAGGCCTAAGTATGGGGGGGGGGCGATGCCATCTGTATATTCCATTTCCCCCATCATACTACTTCTCCGATCGCCTCATTTCCACCCTTCTTCTATACATAGACTGACCATAGCCTAAGTATAGGGAGAACTGACACTCACCTTTATATACTCTCTTCATCCACATCTCCCGACCGCTTCATTTTTTCCGCCCTTCTTCTATACTTAGACTGTTCAGTATAGGGGGGCAGACTTGTACATCTTATCCTTTTCTTTTCTTACTCTCTTACGCTTAGCCCGAGCTATGTCTTCTTTACACTTCTTGTGCCCTGAGAACACAGAACTCGCTAAGTATAGGGGGGTCTATATTTTGTATATGTTTTACCCATATCTCGTACTCGCGCGTAAGTCTATATGTATTTGCAAGGTGGGTAACTAACTCAAAAAAAACAAAAGAAAAGAAAAAGAGTTTTGCTACTAACACTAATCGTGCCCAAAATTTTTGAAAAAATGGCTTTTATTCATTTTTGCATTAAAAAAATTCAAAAAAATTAAAAAAAATTCACAAATTTTTTGTCTGCATTTCACACACCTGCACTTCATCCAGCATTTCATTCATTTGCATCTGTGAAAAGTCATTGGGTTCTGAACCGAGTTATAAGCCGAAACCGAGAGTGGTCTGGACTTCTCCTTAATCCACCTGATTTTCAGAGGAACTTCACCGAGAAATAGGATTTTAAGAGCTTCAGGTCTTTGACTTAATTCTTTGAGTTCCACATGACAATGTGCAGCATTTGACTCTTAGTGTCTAACATGGTCTCTTCATTCTGGGTACAACTCTGGAATAGGGAATTAATTTGTACTTTCGCACTATGCACTTAGCTCAACTCAGACGGGATGTTGGAAGACTGTGTGAGTTTCTTTTCTGGTAGCGTGGAAATCTAAAGACTGGAGTACGGGTTGAAATAAAGCTTCGGAAAAGAGATGGACAGATGGGCACAATTTTTTATAAGACCCCAAAAAATGTACAGAACAAAAAGACTATATCCGTAGGGGCGCAATAAGATCCAAGCAGAACCACAAAAAATTCCAAATACAAAGAAGCATTCTACCAAAGAAAATCTGACCAAAAATGTCCAAGCTTCAAGAAACCTGCAGATCTTGGTGGAGACTCGGCTACACTGGCCAGCTTCACAAGGAGAGGTGACTACACTGGCCACCCTCCAATTCTTTTCCCCTTCTTCTAACTTCTCCCCCAGATCGATTGTGAACACAACGCGACATACCTTAGAAGGAAATACCTGACTCCCCGAGGACGAGTTACTGGAGAGGAGAGGAGCATGGTAGTCCGACATTCTGGATGGGAAGAGCTAAAACCTTTCACACACATGAGTCAGTTGTTCAATGTTCATAGGGTATACTTTAGAAAGAGGATTGATCTAAGATGACTTCTAAGCCGAAACTGTGACAATGATGTGTAGAACTTGAGGGCTGTTGATTTTAAAATTCTAAGTCTCACAGAAGTTCCGACACACTAATAATCCAAAGGTCACGTCTAGTTTCATTTTCACCTTCAGCTCATGGTCTTGGTATGGAACCCAATCTCATTTCACCGCATGGCATTTCTTTTTGATGCTCAGAGACGAGCATGGTTTGAGTATAAGGGGATGATGAATCTCGAATTCATCACTCTAAATCTCATTCATTAAGATCAAGTCCCTCAAAATCAACAACATTTCTGCATCTGTTCTGCATAATTAACATTCATGCATGTTTTCATAAGAATTGCATTTTATCCATAATTTCTGCACAAAATAAGAAGTCAAAAATCTCAGCCAAAATTGACCTGTAAATAGCCTAACTTCCCTGGTTTTTAACTCCTTCATGCTAACTCCGAATAAACCAAAACGATCTCCACCGTGAACATATCACTAACAGGAATAAATAAAAAATACAAAAAAATAAATAACCCAAATAAGTGGACCAAAAATCCAAACCTTAGTTTCAGGATTTTCAGACTAAAAGCCCCATATCTTCCCCATTCAGTGTCCGTTTTAATCCTACTCACTTTTGAACTAATGTACATTCAATTACCTTTAAAACAAGAGTATGTTCAAGTGAATCAGAGCTCATATGTGAAAGTTGGATTTTGGGCCTCTTTTGTACATTGTGTATTTTAGCGGTTTTTGACCTGATATTTTATGTACATATTTTTCTAATTAATAAAAATACAAAAAAATAGATTAAGGTGTCTTTATTTATATTTGATTTTACCATATTTTTTCCGGATTTTTATCTGGTTTAAAAATGACAAAAAAATATAAAACCCAAAAATCAAGGTATTCTATGTACATGGGATACCCCAAAAATTCACTTTATGCATTTGATCGATTTTGATTTTAATGTATTCATAAAAGTTATAGATCTCATCGAGACGAGCATTTTTCGTGAAGGAACTTTTTTGATCTGAGGTCATTTGCTATTTATTTTGTATTTTACAAAATCTTTATTTTTCGATTTTTTCTGGTGTTGACATGTGGCGGCCCCTGGGGCCGCCACGTGTCAGCCTTTTTTTGGCTTATTTATTAGCGTTTTTTTAAAATATTATTTTTTTAAATACTCGCACATCCGAGGCACGTACCCCCAGGCACGCGCCAAGCACTTGTGCTCCCCTCTCCCTTTCAGCCACCACGTGGCGCATTCGAGGCCGTTCGATCTCGGCCGATCGAACAGCCTGTGGTCGTCGTCCACGTCCCGACCCTTTTCCCAATCCTTCTCGCCTCCAAACGCCCCTCCGTAACCTCCGCCGCAATCCTCACCGTTGACCTTGTCTTTAACCGCCCCTACCACCGTAAACTCCGCCAACGACCAACGACCTCCGCACATCTTGCGATCTCCATCGCCAGCCTATGCTATTTAAAGCACATCGTTGCACCCCACTTGACCCATCCACCGACTGCACCTCATAGCCCCCCTTCTTGGCAGTGACAGTGCCTCGAAGATCCTCATCTGGCGAGATCCGACGTCTTCCCCGATGCCGCTGCAGCCCATGGCGAGCCCCCTCCGTTGTTCCTGCCCTGCTCCGACTTCGGTCGTTGAGCCTACGACGACCTCCATCGACAACATCATCTTTTCCGACCACCCCTACGTCTTCTACGACCGCCTCCATCGACCATCTCCGACAACTGCAGCTTCACCGGCCACGCCTCTACATCAGCTATGACCACCGCCCACTCCGCATCGTCGTTCTCTTCCGATCGACTATGCCTCCACCTCCAACAACTTGGGCTCGGCCCTCCTCCGCTGCTTCGAGCCGCACCCGCACCTGGGGGCCATCAAGAAGCCCTCCGACTACGCCTCGCCACCCCCTTGGCCGTGTGTCAGCCAGAGAACGGCCGGTCCTCCACCTCTTCCGCCTCTCCACTAATGACGTGACACCCCTCGCCACCGGCCGCTACAGGAGCAACACCAGCCTGACGCCCCTCCGCCTCGCCTTTGACCGGGCTCAGAGCCTGAGACCCCAGCACGTGCGGGGCAAGTGCATGGGGGACGTCTGCGTGACATCAGCCCAGGTACGTGCTTTGCATGTGACCGCGGGTAAATTACACGTACACCCCCAAAAGTCAGCCTATTTGCACCCAAATCCAGCTATCCAAGGAGCACGTGTGCCGTACGTGCTCCCTTGGAAAATTTGTAGAGGAGCCCCTGGTGTTCTTGGTAATTGCATAATGTCCCCTACTGCATTATTTATTTATTTATTATATTTATTTTAATTGTACTTTCACCCCTGTCTTTCCCTTTCATTCTAGACTCGTACATTGCATATTTTATTTATTCAAAAAATAGCATGATGTTCGTCTTTTAATTCTCTACAATTCGACATATTGTGGATATTTTTGTGATTAATGGTTAATTAATTATTAATTATTCTGGGGAACATTGAATATTTTACCCATTTTATGCTCTTAAATTTGCTATTGATTAACTAGTTCTCTAAAAATTCCTGAAAAATCACATATTGTAGAATTAGACGTGTTTGACATTGTGCCCAAAAAGATTTGCATTTGCATGCATAATTTGCCCTATAAAAATCATTTTGCATGTTTTAGTGTTTGATTTTTAATAGGTATTGGATCTCACATTTTCAAGGTTTAGGATTTTTTTAAGGTCAATCACCTAGTGATAGATCTTAGATAATTTTATCCCTTGAAAACAAGTAGGTTTAATATTTATTATAATTAAATATTGAAATTCACTCTATTTGCATTTAAAAATTCATAAAAAATCATATTGCATCCAAAAATTCCAATAAATTGCAATACATTCATTTCCTCATATTTTGCATCGTGGCCAAGTTTTATATTTTTCGGACATCATTTGAACACATTTGACATTGTAGTCCCTTAAATAGGTCGAATTTGCATTTTGCATCCTTTATTGCACTAAAAATTACAAAAAAGACCGCCTCGAAAACTACGCACGAATTTTGATAGACATAATTCTAGGTTGTTCCTTTGCCTTCTTGTATTCGACCTTAGACTTGCCCAAGTAAAATAAACATAAAACCACTCGATTAAAAATTAAATAATTATTTGTGGTTATTTTCTTGATCGATTCCGATCGCCGCCTACAACAAACGACACATTAATTTTTACGCACGACGATAAATACATCTTTTAACGCTGCGAATTCAGAACCGTCAGCATGTCTCCCTACAGATTGGTGTATGGAAAGCTTTGCCACCTGCTGATGAGCGGCCCACCTACTAGGGTTAGGGAATCAGAAAATCAAAGGATCGTTGCAACCCCAATTAGCAGGCTCTAAGCTCAACACGAAAAATAGAGAACCACACAATCAAAAGAGATAAAGCAATCAAAATAATGTAAGCGGTCTCCGCTATTTATTTTAACCTGGTATAGAGACCAGGGTCGAACTCAAGGAGCACGAGAAATCCTACGAAGGAGTCGGCTTTCAGGAAATAAAATGCATATTTTTATTAATTTTTAATTTTGCAAAATTTTTAGGATTTTTAATTAATGAGAAAAAACAAGCAAATAAAGAAATTATGCACACAAGCAAGTCTTTTCAATTTTTATTCAGAACTAAAGTGCTCAAAAGTTAGGAATACAAATATTTTTGTGTTTTCAAATATTAAAGTATTTTTGATGATTTTCTGAGATTTTTATGATGTTTTTGTGATTATATAAAAATTAAACAAGGGATAAAAAGGAAAATAGTGTACAGCCTGGATAAAATGGCAAATTAAAAATACTTACAACTGCCCTGGTTATGAATTTTATGAAAAAATAGATAAAAAGATCTATAAACAGAGATTGAATTATATTTTTTCTGATTTTTTAGATTTTTTTATTATTTTTAGAAGTTTTTGGTCTTTTGTAATTTTTAAGTTTTTTATAAGGGTTTTTGAAATAAAAATGATACTGTAAGTAAAGCACACCAAAACACACAACTAAGAAAATTTATGGAATTTTTCAGACAATTTTTCGAATTTTTATATATTTTCTAAAACCGATAGTAAGACTTTTATGGGTTTTTGATTATTTGAAAATAAAATACTCAACGAAATTAATCCGAAAAACATAATAAATATTACATGTTAACATGAGCTAACAGTAATATTTATATTTTTTTTGGAATTAATTTGGTAATTATTTAATTAAAAATAAAACACAAAGATTATAGGGACCTAGTTGCAATTATAATAAGTTCACGGCCAAACAATAACGCAGATGAAAAGCTTAGGGCCAAAAATGCAAAAAAAGTTTAGGAAATCACACACACAACACGTGAGTCGGGCCTACAGGGTTATGAATGCAAATACTAAAGACTTTCCATTCAATTCAGAACATACATAAAGTCCAAGGTATAACATGAAAATATACCAGAACAACATGTGGTATGACACATGAGTTCACACAAACAAGACTAAAGTGCAAATACTAAAAACAACCAGGGTCTATATGCAAAATAACAAAACTATTTTAAACTACGACAAACATTTACATGACTTAATAACAAAAACAAAAGTAGAAAGGGCCTAAGTGCAAAATACCCTTTATTAAACACGATCCAATGGCCGATGGCGTTCCACTTATGGATGGACGACTACGATGAAAGGATACCCCTTCGACAATGGAGGGCGGAGATGAGATCCTCAGATGGATCTGATGATCGAGGCCTTCCTGTGGATGAATGGTCACGATTAGAACTGGAGCT
This sequence comes from Ottelia alismoides, assembly GCA_037367405.1. Classification (NCBI taxonomy): domain Eukaryota; kingdom Viridiplantae; phylum Streptophyta; class Magnoliopsida; order Alismatales; family Hydrocharitaceae; genus Ottelia; species Ottelia alismoides. The sequence continues at coordinate 117,673 of JAZKJV010008117.1, read as the reverse complement.
GGCCTCGATCTGACGGTGGAGGCGATGTCTGGAAGATCGGGGAAGAACTCGCCTCCAGCGAGTTTCAGTCGGCTCTGGCGCGTGTCTGCGACGTCCTCACGAGCTGTTGGAATATGGAAGAGGTCGACGATGATGCTCCACAGCGGCACGATGGCTTAGAAGGGACCCATGACCAAGTAAAGGGTCCTGGGGATGAACGGTTGACCTGGAGCTTCCTGGGACTACTCAAGACCTCTAGATGCGGTCTGGACACTCCTCTTCCCTGCAGGAGAAAGGTTCTTGCTCGGAGAAGTCGCTCCAGCGAAGGTTAGAGCGTACCACATTCAGAAACAAAGGCAGAAGGTGGATAGGTCAGGTAACGTATGGGTGAAGGAAATGACCTATAGCTCTATGCCAATCTGAGGATTGGAATAGAGAGAGGGAGTGCAGAGCGTTATGTAGAAGCGAGGGGAGATCGATGCGAGGCATACAGAAGTCGGGGAACGACGAAACATTGTATGGAAGCTAGTCGTCGGAGATGCCCTGTTTCATGGATGAAACGATGGATTCAATGGAAGATGAACGGGAAATGAAGTACCTGAAGATGGTCGAAGTGCGTATGGGGATGCAGATGAAAGTCTACGGTGGTCTTAGCCTCGATGGTCGGTGCAACCAGAGGATTGACTCCTCACAGCGGAGTTGAGGTTTCCCTCGCCGGACCTGGAGGCTTCACGCTCCAAAAAGCTTCCCTCGCCCTCCCTCTCGCTTGTTATCACTCTGGGAAAGGTAGAAAAGTATGCAAGAGGTGGTGGCGTAGACAAAAGGTGATGAAAAATGATGAGGGGTCTCGGATATATATGCGTGCAAGTCCGAGAAGAAGGTGGCGCGAGCCGCGAACCGAGGTGTAGATCCCAGGATTTGGCATCGGACGTGGATTAGGGATCCACGCTCTCAATTCGAAGTGAAAGATTGGGTGAAAAGGAGATCGTATTAGGTCTCGAGAAATGGGGCTAAGCCGGTGCGAAACCAGGTCTGGCGAAAGGGGGACCAGTTGATCGAGGTCAACAAATCCCCACTGGCCCAATCAGAAGCGAGCTGGAATAAGACAAAGGTCACTAAAGGATAAAATAAAGGAGAAAAGTTCGCGAAATTCGCCTGGCGGGCCTCTTCTCTATATAGCGTTGGCTTGGGCAGCTGCGGATTCCGAATTCCTCTCTCCGCCGATTCCGAATTCCTGCATCAAGAAGGACCTCTCTTAATATCTTGGCCGCTAGCTCACTTAGTAGAAGACAAGGCTAGCTGTCATAACTGCTTGACCACGCCATATCATAGTTAGTTAGCATGGGCACATAGTGCTAAGAATAAAGAAAATTAGATTAAAAATAATAACTGAATTTAAATGAAAAAATGAATAAAATGATAAATGTTTATTATTTTTCAAGGAATTTTCTATGATTTTTAGTAATTTTTATGAAAAATAAATTAGTGTATATACAATATATAGTATTATATACATGTACAATATGCCTATGTATTATGTACAATTATTTTTTTAATTTTTACATAAATACCCTAATTTTATATTTTATTTATTTTGAACATATTTTTAGGGAGACAAAATAATTTTTATTTTATTTTTACAAATTATTTACAAGTATATAATAAATAGTGAATAATGAATGTGAGGTATATACACTGTTTTGTACAATGAAAGGGGTATTTTATTTTTATTTTTATTTAATTTTTCTGATTTTTTTTATTTTTATTTTATTTCTAGAAATGTATATAAGGAGGTAGTTTTATTTTATCAAAAATAATTATTTATACATATAGGTAATATGTACATCATAAAGTAGACCATGTCTCTCTCTACTTAATTTATTTGGCGATCATGTCAAGGCTTGAACTTCTCTTAGGGTTCGGGTCACTCTGTATTTATTCTAAATACCTCTTTCCTTTTTCTTTTCCTTTATTCTTTTATTTTTGCAAAAATACATGCTAATTATGCAATATCAACAAATGCATGCTAAATGCTATGTTATTGTATTTACAGGTATTTACATGATGCTTTGCTAAGATAAATATCTAAAATAAAAGCATAAAGAGTGAGAATCAAGGATTCATCACTTGCCGTAGAATTAATTCACAAATCATTATGGGCACTCCGTGCATGCAATTTGGATTATGAGAAAACATGAAAGAGCAGGAAGTTAGATCTGAATAAATTGCTGGAATTTCAAACTTTGCATACGAGAACTCACTCATGTATAAAGAGAAAGTCAAATATTGGCATGGTAGACACATTAGAAGGAAGACTTTCTCCCCTGATTAGAAAGTTTGGTTGTTTGATGCTAAATTGAAGATGTTTCCAGGAAAATTGAAAAGCAAATGGTCAGGACAGTTCATTGTGAGAGCTGTGCGTGACAAATTTAGTATTGTAATATCTAGGTTGTCATCTGATGCACAACCATTTATTGTGAACGGACAGTTTCTGAAGCCATATCCAGATCATGATACATTCATGTCCGTGGTTGATTCAATATTTATGGTATCAGATGATGATTTATTGACACCTTATGTGTATGGTACATGAGCTAATTTTCTCTTGTATATATGCTTTCGTTTTTATTCCTTCTTCTTCCATTTGTATCGTTCACCTCTTTTCTGTGTGTGGGATATACTTAGGATGTACTCTATCCAAAGTATAGGGGAGGTGAATAATTTGAGTTGTTCATATTCATCCTATTTCATCACTCTTGTTGTTGTTTATACTTAGGGATCCTTTACCCTAAGTATAGGGGAAGTGTTGTTCATACCATATTTTTCATATTTTTATTTTCTTTTATTTATTATAATCTCTCGCTTGTCCTTCAAGTTGTTGATATTCTTTGTATATACTTAGGGATTTTTTATCCTAAGTATACGGGAGGACGATTCGAGTCATTGAGTTTGTCCATTCTTTTCCTCGATTTTCTCCGTTTGAACAGTCTTCTATACTTAGTATTATTTGATCCTAATTATAGGGAGAATCACCAACTTCTATTCTTTTCATCTATTCTTTGAGTCGTCGTTGTAAAGAATTTTTTCACTTTTCTATACTTAACACAAGTTATGTCTTCCTTTGTAGCTCTTTGATCACTATGAGGACGGATGATCCGGAATCCCGTGATCAAGTTAAGGTGTAAATAGGGTCGTTGCGACCCGAACCGCGAGGCAAAGTCAATCAAGAAAACAAAGACCACCAATATAAAAATCAAGCAAGCAAATCAAATAGCGGTCTCGCTATTTTATTTTACCTGGTATAGCTACCAGGGTCGAACACAAGGAGCACGATATGCCTAGGCTACGAGTAGTCGAGAATTCAAATAAAATAATAAAATAAAATAAAAAGGTTGTTTTTTAGGTTTTTCAAATTTTTTAATTTTTTTAATTAAGAAAAAGGTGTAAAAGAAAGGAAAAAAGCACAATCAAATAATTATTTAGAACACAAAAAATGACCAGAAAATTAAAATAAAAATATTTTTAAATTTTTATAAATATTCAGGTGTTTTGGTATTTTTCTTTGGTTTTTCTTATTTTTAGTTAATTTTATAAAAATGAAACAAGGTTAAAAATAAGAAATAGTGTGCAACAAGAATCTAAAGGCACTTTTAAAATACTAAAGTACCTGTAAAATTCTAGCAATAATTTTTTGAGAAACTAAAAATAAAAATCTAACTACAGAAAAAGAAATTACATTTTTTTATTTTTTCTGAATTTTAAATGATTTTTCTAAGTTTTTTAGTGTTTTTCAATTTTTAGGGTTTTTAAAAATCCAAATGCAATGGAAATTTGACAGAAGTAAAAACACACTAAAATAAATAAACAGTGATTTATTTAGATTTTTTAGAGGGTTTTTAATTTTTTTAGTTGATTCTAAACTGGACAGAAATAAATTTTAAGGTTTTTGAATTATTAAAAATAACAAACAAAAACAAAATGAACCCAAGAATTCACGGAAATTCCTACAACATGACAGGAGCCATGTGTTAAAATTTCACGAATTTTGGGTGAAATTTGCTATTTATTTAAACCAATCAAAGAGACACAACAAACTGGGACCTATATGTAATTATTTAAAAGTCCGCAGCCAACCAGTAACACATGCAAATAACATAGGGCGTAATATGCAAAATTTCCAGATTCGCACGTGGGCGGCACGTGAAACAAGCAAGCAGGGGTATAACTGCAATTTCTATTTATAAAAATTCAATCAGCAACTACAATAAAGCTCAGGTAGAAATATGCAATTAACCTAGATAGCACGTGACATACCACGTGAAGCTCAAACAGAGGGACTAAAGTGCAAATTCTGAGACTATAAGGTCCTAAGTACAAAATGTCCAAACTAAAAACAAATACAGAAACTATTTACAGAACTACAAAATAAATGAAAAAAACAAAGAGGGCCTAATTGTAAATTACCCTTCTTATTAATGATCCAACGGTCGAGGAGACTTCACTTAAGATCGGACGATTCAACGCTACAGATGCCCCTTCGACGATGGACGGCTGCAATCCGATCCTCATATGGATCGGGCGGACGCGACGCCTCGATTGATGGACAAACATGATCAGAACTGGAAGGGGGTCTCATTCTGACAGCGGAGGAGGCACCTGGAAAAGCGGCGAAGAACTCGCCACCGGCGAGTCGATCGATATGAGCTACTGGGATGTCCTCCGGAGCTGCTTGGATAGGGGAAACGTAGCTGTGGACGGTCCACCGCTGCTGCGAGGCTCCGATGAGGCCGGGGACGTCTGGAGAGGCCCGACGACGCTGAAGACCTGGAGCAGCTGTGCGTGGAGGTTCAGACCTCCAGATGAGGTCCTTTGGGCTCTAGACCTGCACAAATAGATTGCTGGGTCGAGGACAAAGTGCCTCGACCTGTTAGTGCATGCGATGAGTGAAGGATGAGGTGGGGCGAAGTCCTCCGGTGAAGCAGTGGCAGAGGAGGACCGGCTTCCTGTTATTGGGCGAATCAGGATGAATGTAGGGGCATAGAAGGTGGAGAGAAGTATTGTGGAGATGGTCGAAGGGTCAGAATGCTCAAAAGATGATCCGGCCAGAGTGACTAGAGCTGGGAACTGAAGCTCAACTATTTAACTAAAACAAGAATTAAAAGTAAAAATGGAAGGAAACTAGGCTACCTGATGGATGATGTCATCTGTGCTGGAGGTCGGGGACCTCCGGGGGTCATGGCCTCAATGGAGCGACGAGTCCATAGGCTGAGCCCACCTCGCAGCGGAGCACGACGGAGTGTACGCCGGACTTGAGGCTTTCGACGCTCGAATCCTCGCTGTGACACTCTTTAATGCAAGCCGTCACTCATACAAAGAGAAGGAGGTCATCAGAGACAAGGGGGCGGCCAAAGATGCAGAAAAAGTTGCGGCTCCAGGTGACTTTATACCCAACAAGGTCCGAGAAGATGGGAGCAAGGGCACGCAATCCGAGGAGCGGATCCCTAACGGTATCGTCGAGCGTGGATCACAGATCATCACTGGATAATCGGAGTGTGAAATGGAATGGAGATCGGATCGGCTCATGAAAATTCGGAGAAGTTTGAAGGATATGGAAAAAATCCTCAAGCGCATCACAGAAGCGTGAGCGTCGTATCGAATACGACGAAGAACGACTAGTAGTACTAGTTGTTCGGTGCAGCAGAATTTAAAAATTTTCATGCGAGGAAACCACATGATCCAAGAACAATTCTCAGATCGTTTCATCTTTAACCACAAAAAGTATAATGCAATACCTCTTGAAGCGTGGTTGATCGAGTCTCTATGAAAAGAGACGTCCTGTCTCAAGTCCGATCGTCGGAGAAGAAGTCGCGTTGTCCTCGCAATCCAACGAGTTGATCCAAGCACGGTGAACTCCTGATCTCGCCGCACGAGATCGAACGTCTCCTTCGTGAGTGTAGCACTCCAAGAAGACGGAGCATCACAGAATGTTGAAGCGGCGGCGCGGTGGCGTAGGCGACGATGAAGACCTCCCCTAGGGTTTTGGTGGTCGGCCACCAAGTAGAGGGAGAGAGGGTTGACGTGTAAGGAGAAAAGAGAGAGAGAGATGTGTTACCAATAGCATGTACTAGAGAGCATAGTATGCCTCTCTATTTATAGGGTTTTAGGATCCATGGATCTCAATCCATGGGACATATAAAATCAATGGCTGTGATTGATTTATGTCAATCCAATGGTCAAGGTTGTTGTTGGTAAAAGCCAACAACTTGTGATTTAATTTAGATCAAATATATTTGATAAATCTAATATACATCAATCCTAAAATTAAACCAATCAAATAAGGAGATGATTTCAATGGAGATCATGTCTCCCTAAGTAATAGGGTGGACGGCCACCAATTCCATATAGGACTTGGTAGCTGTCCACCACTTACCAAGTGGGGGCAATCTCATGGATTTCCATGAGATTGCATATCTCCTTGAAATCGTCCATTATATAATCCAACAACTTTTGTTGGGATTTATTCACCAAAAATAATTCACAATTAATTTTGAGAACATTGCAATCTTGCCATTGGAAAATTGTGAATCACATTCACAATCCAAAACAAAATATAATTTACATGTTCAATTAATTAGACAATGTGTATCCAATACACATTAATAATTAATCAACAAATATAAATTATAATTAGCTCTCTCTAATACATTATAAATCACATTTATAATATATTAGGAATAATTGGATATTACTATCCACATTATTCTCATCCATAATAATTAAATCACATTTAATTATATTGGATAATTCCTCATACATCATGATAATCAAATCTCATTTAATTATCAATTTCTCAATGCTTAGATCTTATGGAATTATTCTTGAACCATTCAAGAACAATGCTATTTCTCCTCAGATACTTGGAGATAAGGACATGACGATTGTATTGTTCCACATATAGTGACTTGGATATTGAGATCACATCTCAAATCCAGATCCCATGGACCTCTCATAGATGCTTGATTAAATCAAGACCGTAAACCTAATCTTCTCATTGCATCTGAATCTCATTCAGATCAATGTCCAGTACATGGACTAAGATTAGGTCACTTCTCTACTGAGAGGAGTCACTAAAATCCAGACCTGTTTCATCACTCCCTCAGAATGGAAGCGTCATGGTTATACAATCGTTTATGATCAAATCACCCTCAGGTATTCCCAATACCTGTACATCCTACACATTGGAAGACTCATGATCATCCTGAAGAAATAGATCACTTTTACACTGTCATCTTCAGGGTTTGATCACTAAGTTTCTCAATCTTGGTTCTTGGGATTTGGTACAGATCATATGCTTTCACAAAGCATTTATCTTACCTTCAAATTCATGTCATGCTTCTAAAGCATGACGACCATGCATGGAATTTGATCAGTCCCAATACCTCATGAGTGAGCTCATGTCTCCCGGTTCATATGTGAACATGTATGATCCCTTTGAGAGATCGTATTACTCATATGCCCTTACATGCACACCAGCTCGCCGATGTATAGACCTTGGTTAGGTCATCAACCTATTGGTCTACCAAATGTACACACTCAGACATATAGCAATACATCTGTCTCTGGTCAGAGGATGTTTGCCTATGATGTGACAGTATTCATCATAGGTCTTTGGTTATCTTGATCTCGCTAAGTCAACCCATTGACTCAACTAATCTAATACCTCCGAATCACTATTCCCATGCAGAGGACCTGCATCAAGAGTTCGATCAGATATCAGCTTAATGAGAAAGGATTGCCATCTCCTACTCAGGCTGGAGATCATCACTTGACAATCTTTTGATGATGCTTGATGAGTCCTCTAACTCCTTAGATATTCATCCAAGCATCAACCTCTATGATTAATGAATCAACAACTGTATGATTATCAAGTCGGCCATGGTACATAACCCATATTGTACAGAGGGACCTTAGAGTGAATTCATTCAATCAATTTCAGAAAGGGAGTGAAACATAATCAATAACTTTTATTGATAAATCATTTATTACAATAACATTTATTGCAGGAATAGTTTGCCTCGGGCTCACATTGCTAACAATCTCCCACTAGCCCTCAGAACCATTCAGGAACAATCCTTAAACCCATACTCATTACATGCTGGTCGAAAACCTTCTGTGTCAGAGGTTTGGTAAGAGGACCAGCAACGTTGTCGGCAGAGGCCGCCTTGGTGATGATGGTGTCACCATGCTTTTGAATCTCCCAAATGATGTGGTATTTCCTTTCTACGTGCTTTCTCTTCTGATGCCATCTGGGTTCCTTCGCGTGGGCAATGGCCCCCGTGTTATCACAGAGTAGCGGGATGGGAGTATCAGAGGAAACTACGCCAAGCTCCAGCACGAACATGCACAACCACACTGCCTCCTTTGCAGTATCCGATGCGACAATGTATTCGGCTTCTGTTGTTGAATTTTCTGTAGTGTCCTGCTTCTTGCTTCTCTAGCTCACAACACCACCATTCAACAAGAATACAAACCCTTATGTCGACTTTCGATCAACAATATCCGATTGGAAGTCAGAATCTGTATATCCCAAGACTTGGAGATCATCATCTCCATAGACCAAGATGTAATCTTGCGTCCGTCTTAGATATTTAAATATGTTCTTTATTGCATTCCAGTGTTGTTCTCCATAGCAGGATTGGTAACGACTTATCTGGCCTACTACACATCATGGCATATATTAAGCTTCCTACAGCTGATGCATAAGGGCATCCAGCCATGGCTTTCTTTTCCTCAATAGTTTGAGGATCCATTCCTTTAGACAGGTGGATACCATGTTTTAAGGGTAGGAATCCTTTCTTGGAACTATCCATACAAAATCATTCAAGAATCTTCTTAATGTATCCATGTTGTGACAATCCCAATATTCTCTTCTCTCGGTTTCTGAACAACTTCAAGCCCAAGATGTAAGAAGCTTCTCCAAGATCTTTCATCTCAAAGGTATGGGATAGCCAAATTTTCACACTGGTCATCATCCCTGTATCATTCCCAATGATAAGGATGTCATCTACATAAAGCACGATGAACACAATGGCGCTCCCACTAAGATTCTTGTATACACAAGGTTCATCAGGATTCCACACAAAATCATAACTCTTTATGGTTTCATCAAATATGATGTTCCAGCTACGAGAAGCTTGCTTGAACCCATAGATGGATTTCTTCAACTTGAATACTTTGCCATCCTCAGTCATGAAGCCCTGGGTCTGCTCCATGTAGATATCCTCCTCGAGGTATCCATTGAGGAAAGCCGTCTTGACGTCCATCTGCTAGATGTCGTAGTCAAGATATGCAGCTATAGCTAGCAATGTCCAGATGGATTTAAGCATAGCTACAGGAGAGAATGTCTCATCGTAGTCGATGCCTTCTCTCTGTGTGTAGCCCTTGGCTACGAGCCATGCCTTGAAAGTATTTACTTTCCCATCAGGTCCCCTCTTTCTCTTGAAGATCCATTTACACCTAATGGGTTTTACCCCTTTAGGTGGATCCTCTAGGGTCCATACACCATTCTTATGCATGGAGCCAATTTCTGACTTCATTGCTAGCATCCATCTATCCATGTCATGATCCGCGAGTGCTTCATCAAATGAAGTAGGATCATTGTCAGTTTCACTTGACACAGGGAATCCACACCTTTCAGGTGGTGCAACCACCCTCGAACTCCTTCGAAGAGGTATGGATGTTTCATCTTTATTTATCTATTCAGTTTCCAGTTCAAGAAGCTCAGAATCCTCTGGGGATTCAATGAGTTCCTTTACTTCACATTTATCTTGACCTTTAAGGAAATCATTCTCCAGAAATTTCACATCTCTAGAAACAAAAACCTTCTGAGTCTCAGGGTCATAGAGTTGGTGTCCAATACCATCTCTAACATACCCAATGAAGTAACACTCACGAGAGCGAGATTCTAGCTTACTTGCGTCCACGTTCTTCGCATGGACCAAGCAACTGCAAACCCTTAAGTTATTAACACTAGGTTTGGTTCCATACCAGAGCTCATGATGAGTCTTAGGTACAAATTTGCTAGGAATCTTATTCAGGATATATATTGCAGTCTCAACTGCATATCCCCGGAAACTAAGTGGTATATGTTCTTTGCTCATCATTGAACGAACCATATTCATGGTGGTTCTGTTGCGTCTTTCAGCAACACCATTAAGATGTGGAGTTCCAGGAGGAGTGAGATTGGAAACAATTCCATTCTCTTTAAGGTATTCCTTGACTTCATCTGAGAGGTACTCGCCACCTCGATCAGATCGAATTCGTTTAATCTTCCTATCGGTTTGGTTCTCAACCAAAGCTTTGAATTCTTTGAACTTTTCATAGGTTTCAAATTATGACGTAATAGGAAGACAAACCCGTATCGCGAATGGTCATCAATAAACGTCAAGTAATATCGATATCCATTTCGAGTCACGGTACTGAAGGGACTGCATACATCAGTATGTATTAGGTCATTAATACCTTCGCATCTTGTATCCTTGTTACGGAAAGGCATCCTGGTCATTTTACCTTGAATGCAATTCTTGCAAGTAGGTAAAGATTGAACCTGTAGAAAAACTAAAGGTCCATCCTTTATTAATCTATTGATCTTATCAACAGATAAATGACCAAGCCTTTGATGCCAAATCTCATTCAAAAGATTTTCATCCTCCCTAGATCTTTTAGGTTTTTTATTAGTGGATGTAACATTCATAACACATTTATCAATGCACAATTAATAGAGTCCTCCAGAAGTCAAAATGCTATCCACGATATATTTATCATAACAATTTATGACTAATTTATTACATAATAGAAACGAATATCCACTTCTAACTAGCTTAGATACAGATATTAAATTCGTTCTTACTTCAGGTACATAAAGACATTCTTTAAGTACTAGGACTCTTCCACTAGATAATGATAGCCGACAAGTCCTGACGACGACTGCTGCAACACTTGCATCAGATCCCATCTGGATGACTATCTCCCCTTCTTCAAGTTTTCTAGTTTCTTGAAACAAATGCAACAAATTACATATATGACAGAAGCACCAGAATCAACAACCCAACTTCATTCTCGTCCAACGAGAAAATTGATTTCAATGATAAAAGTAAATTTCATACCTGCTGGGGCTTTACCTTTGTCGACTGACTTCAGGTAATCCGGGTAATTATGCCTCCAGTGCCCTGGCTTTTTGCTGTGGTGACAGACGTCGGTTTTCATCGACGCCATTAGAGTGGATGCATTGGAAGATGAGCCAACACTTTGTCCCTTCTTCTTTTTCTTCTGGGCCGGGCCCTTCCGAGAACCATGCTTCTGACCGTGCTTCCCTATGACATGTGCAACCATTGCACTGCCAGCGGGACCATCTTTCTTTATCACGTCTTCTACAGACTTTAATGCAGCAAGAAGCCATCATTTATCAACTCCAGCTTGTTCATGTGGATTGACACCAATAAGTTATTGAAAGATTCGGGCAATGATAACAAATGAAATTAGATTGCATGTCTGCATCCATGGTTGCCCCCAGAGCCTCCATCTCCGATAAGTACCCAAACATTTTGAGTACATGTTCACGGACCGAAGTCCCTTCCTGCATCTTGCAGCGAACGAGTTCTTTCATAACGTTGTACCGCTTTGCGGTTAATGTCACCAAACATATCTTTCAGATTCTGCATTATCTCCTGGCAAGTACTCATCTCCACATGTTGTTTTGAAGAACATTGGAGAGAGAACCCAAGATGTAGCATCTAGCCTAGACATGATGTTAATCATACTTGTCATTGTATGCTTTCTTCCTTTGATTTAGGGTTTTCACGCTTGTCTTCTGAGAGCACATAACTTATACGCTCATCCGAGAGTACAAGCTCCAAATTACGGATCCAATCCGAGTAATTCGGTCCGGTCAACTGGTTTACCTCCAGAAGCCTGCTTAGTGGGTTCATGGACTTCATTTTCTGAAATTCAGAATGCACTATATTAGAACATATAATCATATATTCAAATTTATGATATTTGATGGAGGTTTTTAAATCAAATTATTCTTGCATTGTCAACTTTGAAAGTTCATTCCCTTAATTACTTTCAAAGTAAGAGATATACTTATCGCTATATCTTAAGCAAGAAATGGGATCTCCTCTTTATCTTTGTTACATCCCAATAATATGAGAAACTACAACTCCAATAAAGAGAAGCGGGAATACATTCCGCCTTGCAAGTCCAACTTGCATTTCCTAATTCGGTCTTTAATACCTGGGCCCACCACTCCTAAGGTGATGTTGACCCGTCATTAATTGAACTAACCATCAACAGGAATAGAACTCGCTATGCGCAATCCAATATCGCCCTAATAATATAATGATCTGATATTGGGGTCGCTACGCATACGACCTTACTCTTTCGACAAGCAAAGAGTCCGATCCAGATGCGCTTGCATATAGGAGCTGTCACTTCGTACAGGTGTCTCCTATATACAATCCCTGGCGATGGAAATCCTTCTCCTTGACGGAAGACCATGGATGTCACTTATGTGATCCTCCACCTCTTATTCAAATTTAATTAATTATCATGAATCACATTCATATAATTAATTCTTCCAAGGGAATTATCAACTCTATTCATAATAGAGTAATTTTAATTGGACATAATTAATTCAAGCATATTAAATTAATTATCAATCCAATTCAATCAATCAAACTTGATTGTTTTCCTTGAATATATATGGTATTATTCTTAAAGTACATATTAATTCGTATTTTAATAATTAGAAAATACAACTTGATTTCTTCATCATTATCAAGTCCCTACCCGCTGTCATGGCCAGTACCAGTGAGAGTGGGACAGACCACATACGTTGCAACCCGCTACCCCAACGATCTCCGACTAGACACCATATCCGCCTCGGGAAAGGATAATGCCAAATAGATCAATTTGTACTTAAGATGATCATCGGTTCTTCAAACAAAATTATACCATATAGTAATAATCAAAATATTTTTGATTATAAGGAAATTTGCTAGACAAATTTCCAATCATATTCAAGTAAGGAGTTTGATGATTGTATTTTCAATTTTGATTTAGATCAAATCTAATCAATTTATTGGTTGAGGCCAAGTCAATTAAGGAAATAATCATCTTCCAATATTTCTCAAATATTTTCTATAATTATTTCTTGAAATTAACAATTAATTTCATCAATTGACAATTACATGGTTCTTCATTAGGACTATAATTTCAGCAGTGACCCCCTACTTACTAAAATTAACATATCTCAATTATTTTAAATCCAAATTAGACAAAATCAATTTTCATAGATTGCTACTTTGATTTAGGACAGAACACAAGTGATATTTCACGTATTTCAAGGCCAGTCTAAACAGTAATTTACTCATTAATCATGTTAAGATTTACAGTACCCGCAACAGTGCATACATGTTCATTAGAACAACCATATCTCGAGCAAACAGTATTCAAATTACGTAAACTCAGATCCTATGGTTTCCTTATTTAATGGGGAACAAAATAAAAGTGTTAAATTTGCGTTTAAACAATTTAAACATGGCCGAATTTATTCACTAAACAGAATACCAAAAATCAAATGCGATAAAAATTTTCGCGACTTCCACGAACCCAAGTCATCTTAGGTTTGCGGATCGTATCCAAAACCTTCGACCTAAGGCTCTGATACCACTTGAAGGATATGGAAAAAATCCTCAAGCGCATCACGGAAGCGTGAGCATCGTATCGAATACGACGAAGAACGACTAGTCGTACTAGTTGTTCGGTGCAGCGAAATTTAAAAATTTTCATGCGATGAAACCACATGATCCAAGAACGATTCTTGGATCGTTTCATCATTAACCACAACAAGTATAATGCAATACCTCTTGAAGCGTGGTTGATCGAGTCTCTACGAAAAGAGACCTCCTGTCTCAAGTCTGATCGTCGGAGAAGAAGCTTGCGAGCGTGGGGATGAGTCGCGTTGTCCTCGTAATCCAACGAGTTGATCCAAGCACGATGAACTCCTGATTTCGTCGCACAAGATCGAACGTCTCCTTCATGAGCGTAGCACTCCAAGAAGACGGAGCACCGTAGAACGTTGAAGCGGCGGCGCGGTGGCGTAGGCGACGACGAAGACCTCCCCTAGGGTTTTGGTGGTCGGCCACCAAATAGAGGGAGAGAGGGTTGACGTGTAAGGAGAAAAGAGAGAGAGATGTGCTACCAATAGCATGTACTAGAGAGCATAGTATGCCTATCTATTTATAGGGTTTTAGGATCCATGGATCTCAATCCATGGGACATATAAAATCAATGGATGACATTGATTTATGTCAATCCAATGGTCAAGATTGTTGTTGGTAAAAGCCAACAACTTGTGATTTAATTTAGATCAAATATATTTGATAAATCAAATATACATAAATCCTAAAATTAAACCAATCAAATAAGGAGATGATTTCAATGGAGATCATGTCTCCCTAAGTAATAGGGTGGACGGCCACCAACTCCATATAGGACTTGGTAGCCGTCCACCACTTACCAAGTGGGGGCAATCTCATGGATTTCCATGAGATTGCATATCTCCTTGAAATCCTCCATTATATAATCCAACAACTTTTGTTGGGATTTATTCACCAAAAATAATTCACAATTAATTTTGAGAACATTGCAATCTTGCCATTGGAAAATTGTGAATCACATTCACAACCCAAAACAAAATATAATTTACATTTTCAATTAATTAGAAAATGTGTATCCAATACACATTAATAATTAATCAACAAATATAAATTATAATTAGCTCTCTCTAATACATTATAAATCACATTTATAATATATTATGAATAATTGGATATTACTATCCACATTATTCTCATCCATAATAATTAAATCACATTTAATTATTTTGGATAACTCCTCATACATCATGATAATCAAATCTCATTTAGTTATCAATTTCTCAATGCTTAGATCTTATGGAATTATTCTTTAACCATTCTAGAACAATGCTATTTCTCCTCAGATACTTGGAGATAAGGAAATGGCGATTGTATTGTTCCACGTATAGTGACTTGGATATTGAGATCACATCTCAAATCCAGATCCCATGGACCTCTCATAGATGCTTGATTAAATCAAGACCGTAAACCTAATCTTCTCATTGCATCTGAATCTCATTCAGATCAATGTCCAGAACATGGACTAAGATTAGGCCACTTCTCTACTGAGAGGAGTCACTAAAATCTAGACCTGTTTCATCATTCCCTCGGAATGGAAGCGACATAGTTATACAATCGTTTATGATCAAATCACCCTCAAGTATTCCCAATATCGTTACATCCTGCATACTGGAAGACTCATGATCATCTTGAAGATATAAATCACTTTTATACTGTCATCTTCAGGGTTTGATCACTAAGTTTCTCAATTTTGGTTCTTGGGATTTGGTACAGATCATATGCTTTCACAAAGCATATATCTTACCTTCAAATTCATGTCATGCTTCTAAAGCATGACGACCATGCATGGAATTTGATCAGTCCCAATACCTCATGAGTGAGCTCATGTCTCCCGGTTCATAAGTGAACCTGTATGGTCCCTTTGAGAGATCGTATAACTCATATGCCCTTACATGCACACCAGCTCGCCGGTGTATAGACCTTGGTTAGGTCATCAACCTATTGGTCTACCAAATGTACACACTCAGACATATAACAATACATCTGTCTCTGGTCAGAGGATGTTTGCCTATGATGTGACAGTATTCATCATAGGTCTTTGGTTATCTCAATCTCGTTAAGTCAACCCATTGACTCAACTAATCTGATACCTCCGAATCGATATTCCCATGTAGAGGACCTGCATCAAGAGGTCGATCAGATATCAACCTAATGAGAAAGGATTGCCATCTCCTACTCAGGCTGGAGATCATCACTTGACAATCTTTTGATGATGCTTGATGAGTCCTCTATCTAACTCCTTAGATATTCATTCAAGCATCAGCCTCTATGATTAATGAATCAACAGCTGTTTGATTATCAAGTCGGCCATGGTACATAACCCATATTGTACAGAGGGACCTTATAGTGCATTCATTCAATCAATTTCTGAAAGGGAGTCAAACATAATCAATAACTTTTATTGATAAATCATTTATTACAATAACATTTATTGCAGGAATGGTTCACCTCGGGCTCACATTGCTAACAATCTCTCACTAGCCCTCAGAACCATTCAGGAACAATCCTTAAACCCATACTCATTACATGCTGGTCGAAAACCTTCTGTTTCAGCTGGTGATGATGATGTCACCACGCTTTTGAATCTCCCGAATGATGTGGTATTTCCTTTCTACGTGCTTGCTCTTCTGATGCCATTTGGGTTCCTTCGCATGGGTAATGGCTCCCGTGTTATCATAGAGTAGCGGGATGGGAGTATCAGAGAAAACTATGCCAAACTCCAGCATGAACTTGCACAACCACACCGCCTCCTTTGCAGCATCCGATGCGGCAATGCATTCGGCTTCTGTTGTTGAATATGCTGTAGTGTCCTGCTTCTTGATTCTCCAGCTCACAACACCACCATTTAACAGGAATACAAACCATTATGTCGACTTTCGATCATCAATATCCGATTGGAAGCCAGAATCTGTATATCCCAAGACTTGGAGATCACCATCTCCATAGAGCAAGATGTAATCTTGCATCCGTCTTAGATATTTAAATATGTTCTTTACTGCATTCCATTGTTGTTCTCCATAGCAGGATTGGTAACGACTTACCACTCCCACTGCATGGCAGATATCTGGCCTAGTACACATCATGGCATACATTAAGCTTCCTACAGCTGATGCATAAGGGCATCCAGCCATGGCTTTCTTTTCCTCAATAGTTTGAGGAGTCAGTCCTTTAGACAGGTGGATACCATGTTTTAAGGGTAGGAATCCTTTCTTGGAACTATCCATATGGAATCGTTCAAGAATCTTCTTAATGTATCCATGTTGTGACAATCCCAATATCCTCTTCTCTCGGTTTCTGAACAACTTCAGACCCAAAATGTAAGAGGCTCCTCCAAGATCTTTCATCTCAAAGGTATGGGATAGACAAATTTTCACACTGGTCATCATCCCTGTATCATTCCCAATGATAAGGATGTCATCTACATAAAGCACGATGAACACAATGGCGCTCCCACTAAGCTTCTTGTACACACAAGGTTCATCAGGATTCTGCACAAAATCATAACTCTTTATGGTTTCGTCAAATCTGATGTTCCAGCTACGAGAAGCTTGCTTGAGCCCATAGATGGATTTCTTCAGCTTGCATACTTTGCCATCCTCAGTCATGAAGCCCTGGGGCTGCTCCATGTAGATATCCTCCTCGAGGTATCCATTGAGGAAAGCCGTCTTGACGTCCATCTGCCAGATGTCGTAGTCAAGATATGCAGCTATAGCTAGCAATGTCCTGATGGATTTAAGCATAGCCACAGGAGAGAATGTCTCATCATAGTCGATGCCTTCTCTCTGTGTGTAGCCCTTGGCTACAAGCCCTCTTTCACTTGAAGATCCATTTACACCCAATGAGTTTTACCCCTTTAGGTGGATCCTCTAGGGTCCATACACCATTCTTATGCATGGAGTCAATTTCTGACTTCATTGCTAGCATACATCTATCCATGTCATGATCCGCGAGTGCTTCATCAAATGAAGTAGGATCATTGTCAGTTTCACTTGACACAGGGAATCCACACCTTTCAGGTGGTGCAACCACCCTCGAACTCCTTCGATGAGGTATGTGTGTTTCATCTTTATTTATCTCTTCAGTTTCCAGTTCAGGAAGCTCAGAATCCTCAGGGGATTCAATGAGTTCCTTTACTTCACATTTATCTTGACCTTTAAAGAAATCATTCTCCAGAAATTTCACATCTCTAGAAACAAAAACCATTTGAATCTCAGGGTCATAGAGTTGGTATCCAATACCATCTCTAACATACCCAATGAAGTAACAATCACGAGAGAGAGAGATTCTAGCTTACTTACACCCACGTTCTTTGCATGGACCAAGCAACCCCAAACCCTTAAGTGATTAACACTAAGTTTGGTTCCATACCAGAGCTCATGAGGAGTCTTAGGTACATATTTGCTAGGAATCTTATTCAGGATATATATTGCAGTCTCTACTGCATATCCCCAGAAACTAAGTGGTAAATGTGCTTTGCTTATCATTGAATGAACCATATTCATGATGGTCCTGTTGCGTCTTTCAGCAACACCATTAAGTTGGGGAGTTCCAGGAGGAGTGAGATTGGAAACAATTCCATTCTCTTTAAGGTATTCCTTGAATTCATCTGAGAGGTACTCGCCACCTCAATCAGATTGAATTCATTTAATCTTCATATCGGTTTGGTTCTCAACCAAAGCTTTGAATTCTTTGAACTTTTCAAAGATTTCAGATTTATGACGTAATAGGAAGAAAAACCCGTATCGCGAATGGTCATCAATAAACGTCAAGTAATATCGATATCCATTTCGAGTCGCGGTACTGAAAGGACCGCATACATCAGTATGTATTAGGTCATTAATACCTTCGCATCTTGTATCCTTGTTACGGAAAGGCATCCTGGTCATTTTACCTTGAATGCAATTCTTGCAAGTAGGTAAAGATTGAACCTGTAGAAAAACTGAAGGTCCATCCTTTATTAATCCATTGATCTTATCAACAGATAAATGACCAAGCCTTTGATGCCAAATCTCATTCGAAAGATTTTCATCCTCCCTGGATCTTTTAGGGTTTTTATTAGTTGATGTAACATTCATAACACATTTATCAATGCACAATTCATAGAGTCCTCCAGAAGTCAAAATGCCATCCGTAATATATTTATCATAATGATTTATGACTAATTTATTAGAATAGGAACGAATATCCACTTCTAACTAGCTTAGATACAGATATTAAATTTGTCCTGACTTCAGGTACATAAAGACACTCTTTAAGTACTAGGACTCTTCCACTAGATAACGATAGCCGACAAGTCTCGATGGCGACTGCTGCAACACTTGCATCAGATCCCATCTGGATGACTATCTCTCCTTCTTCAAGTTTTCTAGTTTCCTGAAACAAATGCAGCAAATTGCATACATGAACAGAAGCACCAGAATCAACAACCCAACTTCCTTCTCGTCCAACGAGAAAACTGGTTTCAATGAAAAAATAGATTTCATACCTGCTGGGGCTTTACCTATGTCGACTGACTTCAGGTAGTCCGGGCAATTACGCCTCCAGTGCCCTAACTTTTACAGTGGTGACAGCCGTCAGTTTTCATCGATGCCATTAGAGTGGATGCATTGGAAGATGAGCCAACACTTTGTCCCTTCTTCTTTCTCTTCTGGACCGGGCCCTTCTGAGAACCATGTTTCCGACCGCGCTTCCCTTTGACCTTTGCAACCATTGCACTGCCAACGGGACCATCTTTCTTCATCACGTCTTTTGCAGACTTTAATGCAGCAAGAAGCCCAACAATTGTCAACTCCAGCTTGTTCATGTGGAATGACACCACAAAGTTATTGAAAGATTTGGGCAATGATAACAGAATGAAATCAGATTACATGTCTGCATCCATGGTTGCCCCTAGAGTCTCCAGCTCTGATAAGTACCCAAACATTTTGAGTACATGTTCACGGACCGAAGTCCCTTCCTGTATCTTGCAGCGAATGAGTTCTTTCATAACGATGTACCGCTGGGTGCGGTTTATGTCTCCAAACATATCTTTCAGATTCTGCAGTATCTCCTGGCAAGTACTCATCTCCATATGTTGTTTCTGAAGAACATTGGAGAGAGAACCCAAGATGTAGCATCTAGCCAAGACATGATCTTCATCATACTTGTCATTGTATGCTTTTTCTTCCTTTGATTTAGGGTTTTCATGCTTGTATTATGAGAGCACATAACTTATACGATCAGCCGAGAGTACAAGCTCCAAATTATGGATCCAATCCGAGTAATTCGGTCCGGTCAACTAGTTGACCTCCAGAAGCCTGCTTAGTGGGTTCATGGACTTCATTTTCTGAAATTCAGAATGCACTATATTAGAACATATAATCATATATTCAAATTTATGATATTTGATTGAGGTTTTAAATCAAATTATTCTTGCATTAACTTTGAAAGTTCATTCCCTTAATTACTTTCAAAGTAAGAGATATACTTACCACTAAATCTCAAGCAAGAATTGGGATCTCCTCTTTATCTTTGTTACATCCCAATAATATGAGAAACTGCAACTCCAATAAAGGAAGCGGGAACACATTCCGCCTTGCAAGTCCAACTTGCATTTCCCAATTTGGTCTTTAATACCCGTGCCCACCACCCCTAAGGTGATGTTGACCCATCATTAATTGAACCAACCATCAACAGGAATAGAACTCGCTATGCGCAATCCAATATCGCCCCAATAATATGAGGATCCGATATTGGGGTCACTACGCATACGACCTTACTCTTTCGAGAAGCAAAGAGTCCGATCCAGATGCGCTTGCATATAGGAGCTGTCACTTCGTACATGCGTCTCCTATATACAATCCCTGGCGACGGAAACCCTTCGCCTTGACGGGAGACCATGGATGTCACTTATGTGATCCTCCACCTCTTATTCAAATTTAATTAATTATCATGAATCACATTCATATAATTAATTCTTCCAAGGTAATTATCAACTCTATTTATAAAAGAGTAATTTTAATTGGACATAATTAATTCAATCATATTTAATTAATTATCAATCCAATTCAATCAATCAAACTTGATTGTTTTACTTGAATATATATGGTATTATTCTCAAAGTACGTATTAATTCGTATTTTAATAATTAGAAAATACAACTTGATTTCTTCGGCATTATCAAGTCCCTACCTGCTGTCATGGCCAGTACCGACGAGAGTGGGACGGACCACATTCGTTGCAACCCGCTACCCCAACGATCTCCGACTACACACCATATTCGCCTCGGGAAAGGATAATGCCAAATAGATCAATTTGTACTTGAGATTATCATCTGTTCTTCAACCGAAATTATACCATATAGTAATAATCAAAATATTTTTGATTATAAGGAAATTTGCTAGACAAATTCTCAATCTTATTCAAGTAAGGAGTTTGATGATTGTGTTTCTAATTTTGATCTAGATCAAATCTAATAAATTTATTGGTTGAGGCCAAGTTCAATTAAGGAAATAATCATCTTCCAATATTTCTCAAATATTTTCCATAATTATTTCTTGAAATTAACAATTAATTTCATCAATTGACAATCACATGGTTCTTGATTAGGAATGTAATTTCAACAGTGACCCCTACTTACTAAAATTAACATATCTCAATCATTTTAAATATAAATTAGACAAAATCAATTTTCATAGATTGCTAATTTGATTTAGGACAGAATACAAGTGATATTTCACGCATTTCGAGGCAAGTCTAAACAGTAATTAACTCATTAATCATGTTAAGATTTGCAGTTCCCGCAACAGTGCATACATGTTCATAAAAACAAACATATATCGAGGAAACGGAATCCGAATATGTAAAATCAGATCCTATGATTTCCTTATTTAATGGGGAACAAAATCCAAGTGTTAAATTCGTGTTTAAACAATTTAAACAGGGCCTAATTTATTCACTAAACAGAAGTGCGAAAATCAAATGCGATAAAAACTTTCACGACTTCCACGAACCCAAGTCGTCCTAGGTTTGAGGATCGTATCCAAAACCTTCGACCTAAGGCTCTGATACCACTTGAAGGATATGGAAAAAATCCTCAAGCGCATCATGGAAGCGTGAGCGTCGTATCGATACGACGAAGAACGACTACTCGTACTAGTTGTTCGGTGTAGAGGAATTTAAAAATTTTCATGCGATGAAACCACATGATCCAAGAACGATTCTCGGACCGTTTCTTATATAACCACAATGAGTATAATGCAATACCTCTTGAAGCGTGGTTGATCGAGTCTCTACGAAAAGAGACCTCCTGTCTCAAGTCCGATCGTCGGAGAAGAAGCTTGCTAGCGCGTGGATGAGTCGTGTTGTCCTCGCAATTCAACGAGTTGATCCAAGCACGGTGAACTCCTGATCTCGTCGCATGAGATCGAACGTCTCCTTCGTGAGCGTAGCACTCCAAGAAGATGGAGAACCGCAGAACGTCGAAGCGGCGACGCGGTGGCGTAGGCGACGACGAAGACCTCCCCTAGGGTTTTGATGGTTGGCCACCAAGTAGAGGGAGAGAGGGTTGACGTGTATGGAGAAAAGAGAGAGAGAGAGATGTGCTACCAATAGCATGTACTAGAGAGCATAGTATGCATCTCTATCTATAGGGTTTTAGGATCCATGGATCTCAATCCATGGGACATATAAAATCAATGGATGAGATTGATTTATGTCAATCCAACGGTCAAGATTGTTGTTGGTAAAAGCCAACAACTTGTGATTTAATTTAGATCAAATATATTTGATAAATCAAATATACATCAATCTTAAAATTAAATCAATCAAATAAGGAGATGATTTCAATGGAGATCATGTCTCCCCAAGTAATAGGGTGGACGACCACCAATTTCATATAGGACTTGGTAGCCATCCACCACTTACCAAGTGGGGGCAATCTCATCGATTTCGATGAGATTGCATATCTACTTGAAATCCTCCATTATATAATCCAACAACTTTTGTTGGGATTTATTCACCAAAAATAATTCATAATTAATCAATAAATATAAATTATAATTAGCTCTCTCTAATACATTATAAATCATATTTATAATATATTATTAATAATTGGATATTACTATCCACATTATTCTCATCCATAATAATTAAATAACATTTAATTATATTGGATAATTAATCATACATCATGATAATCAAATCTTATTTAATTATCAATTTCTCAATGCTTAGATCTTATGGAATTATTCTTGAACCATTCAAGAACAATGCTATTTATCCTCAAATACTTGGAGATAAGGACATGGCGATTGTATTGTTACACGTATAGTGACTTGGATATTGAGATCACATGTCAAATCCAGATCCCATAGACCTCTCATAGATGCTTGATTAAATCAAGACCGTAAACCCAATCTTCTCATTGCATCTGAATCTCATTCAGATCAATGTCCAGTACATGGACTAAGATTAGGTCACTTCTCTACTGAGAGGAGTCACTAAAATCCAGACCTGTTTCATCACTCCCTCGGAATGGAAGCGTCATGGTTATACAATCGTTTATGATCAAATCACCCTCAGGTATTCCCAATACCTGTACATCCTGCACACTGGAAGACTCATGATCATCCTGAAGATATAGATCACTTTTACACTGTCATCTTCAGGGTTTGATCACTAAGTTTCTCATTCTTGGTTCTTGGGATTTGGTACAGATCATATGCTTTCACAAAGCATATATCTTACCTTCAAATTCATGTCATGCTTCTAAAGCATGATGACATGCATGGAATTTGATCAGTCCCAATACCTCATGAGTGAGCTCATGTCTCCCGGTTCATAAGTGAACCTGTATGATCCCTTTGAGAGATCGTACTACTCATATGCCCTTACATGCACACCAGCTCGCCGGTGTATAGACCTTGGTTAGGTCATCAACCTATTGGTCTACCAAACGTACACACTCAGACATATAGCAATACATCTGTATCTAGTCAGAGGATGTTTGCTTATGATGTGACAGTATTCATCATAGGTCTTTGGTTATCTCGATCTCTTAAGTCAACCCATTGACTCAACTAATCTGATACCTCCGAATCGCTCTTCCCATGCAGAGGA
This sequence comes from Ottelia alismoides, assembly GCA_037367405.1. Classification (NCBI taxonomy): domain Eukaryota; kingdom Viridiplantae; phylum Streptophyta; class Magnoliopsida; order Alismatales; family Hydrocharitaceae; genus Ottelia; species Ottelia alismoides. Next base: position 93,815 of record JAZKJV010008117.1, on the reverse strand, counting down.
CCTGCATCAAGAGGTCGATCAGATATCAGCCTAATGAGAAAGGATTGCCATCTCCTACTCAGGCTGGAGATCATCACTTGACAATCTTTTGATGATGCTTGATGAGTCCTCTATCTAACTCCTTAGATATTCATCCAAGCATCAGCCTCTATGATTTATGAATCAATAGTTGTATGATTATCAAGTCGGCCATGGTACATATCCCATATTGTACAGAGGGACCTCATAGTGCATTCATTCAATCAATTTCAGAAAGGGAGTGAAACATAATCAATAACTTTTATTGATAAATCATTTATTACAATAACATTTATTGCAAAAATGGTTCGACTCGGGCTCACATTGCTATCAAAGTTCGGGCGAGAACCAGATCCGCGGAGGAGGTGGTCCAGGGGGCAGTTGGCCGAGGTCAACAGTCCACCTTGGGCCTATCAGAAAAAAGCTTGGTCAAAATGAAAAATGTTTATTATTTTCCAAACTATTTTTTGTGATTTTTATTTATTTTTTTGAAAAATAAATATTGCATATACAATATAATATATTATATAAGTTATAAAATACGTAGGTATTTTATATATAATTATTTTTATTTTCTTATTTTTGTACAAATACTCTAATTTTATATGTTATTTATTTACAACATAAATTTTAGAGTATAAAATAATTTTTGTTGGCTATTTACAAGTGTACAATAAATAGATGATGATGCATATATACATGTGATATGTACAAGTATAGAGAGAGAGAAATTATTTTATTTTTATTTTATTTTATTTTTCTCATTTTTGTTTTATTTTTAGAAATATATACAAGGTAATAGAAACATATTTTTATTTTTATGAAAATAAAATAAATACATAAAAGAAGGAATATCACAAGATTGAATGTCCATATCTCTCTCTACTTATTTTATTTGGCGATCAGGCCCATATTGGGCCCTCTCTTGGGATTAGGTCACTCAATATTTATTCTGAATATTTCCTTATTTTTCTTTATTCTTTATTCTTTTAATTTTTGCACAAATACATGCTAATTATTAATATTTAACAAAGGCATGCTTATTGGTAAATTATTGTATTTACATCTATCTACATGGTATTTTGCCAAGATATTTAGCTAAAATAAAAGAATAAAGAGTGATGAATGAGTATTCATCACCCCCTTATACTTTACTTTTGTTAGTCCCTTAGCAAACACTTATTTGAAAAAGAAGTGAAAAAGAGAAAGGAAAAGAAAAAGAAGGTGAATCAATGCTGATTATTAAACTTGTCTTTATTAAATTGAAGTATGGAGCTCAGTTAGATCTTTGGATTATTAATTTGTCGGAACCTTATTTGGACTTAGGTTTGAAACTCAACAACCTCTAAGTTCCACCAATCTATGGTCAAGACTCCTCAACAATCCAGATCAGAACAAGTCTACATACACATACTATGATGACCATGAATCTTTTCTTGTACTGTGTAAGTGATATGTTGCTCTCCACCTCAGAAATGGCAAAGTGACAACCCTACTCAACAAGGTAACTCTAATACCCTAGTCTGACAACTCTTTCCTCAAGGAGCGGGGTATTCCCTTTTAAGTTCAAGTTCAACTGTCTCAAGAAGAGGAGGAAGAAGAGAATGGACCATGGCCAGTGTAGACATGTATCCTTGGGAGCTCAACCAGTGTAGCTAAGTCTCCCTGCTACAAGCTTCATGAGATGGGCGTGGGTAGCATAAGCTTTGCTTTATTTGACTATATACACTCCGGTGGGTATTTCATTTTCTATCAGACCCACCACTTTTTTGGAGTTCTTTTCTTTTCGCACATTTTTTTTCGATGTGCATATGTACACCATATCAACATGGTGCAACATATATACATATGGAGTTTTCCCTCTTGAACCAGTAGACTATCCCTCTTTTGAAGCTTTATTGCAACCCCCAACTCCTGTCTTTAGACCTCACTGCTACCAGACCAAGTTGAGACACACTTCCTTCACTAAAAGAAAAAGAGAGGTTCCGCCTAGAAGTACTACCCTCATATGCTACCCCAAGTCAAAGAAGACTGCCTCCTCATCACCTCATCCGTAGAGAGCTCGGTGTAAAGTGCTGGTGCAAGTAAAGCCATTGTCTGTGAGAGTCATATGTGTGTTTTTAAGTGCTCTACTTAGGATCATCAAGATGACATATGATCATAGCTTAGTGGACTCAAAGAATTAAGTCACCATGGACCTGAAAAGTCTCAACCCTAAGCCCTATAAGGTTCCTCTTAGAATTAGGTGGATTAACATCATAACCAAGCTCCATTTTTCAATTTAATTCCGGGCTATTTTAAATGTCAACTATGATTCCGAAAAACTATACAAAAATGCAAGTTTTGCAAAATTTCGAAAATATGCAAAATTTTTGAAAATATTTGAAAACATGGATGTATGCATGCATGCAGAAGTTTTGCAAAATATTCACATACATTTACAAAAGGGTTTTTGCAAACTTTTTATTTTTCCAAACATTTTACAAAAATTTTGTACTATATACATAATTTTGGTATCAAAATATTTACAAGCTCTTTACACAAAACATTTTTACAAATATATTTACAAAAATAAATTTATAAATAGCTATGTTTGTGTAAAAAAGAATTTTATGTACAAGAAAAAATGAGAAAATTTTAAATTTTTATGGATTTTTACGGATTTTAGCCATTTTATTTATTAACATACTCACACAAAGTACGAGTTATGGCTAAAGTATATATGAAATATACATGACACCCCCTATACTTAGCTTGAACGATGTCCTCAGAGTGAATCAAGAGCAATGAAGAAGACATAACTCGTGCTTAGTATAGGAAAGTGAAAAGGAAGACTATACTACAAAGATGAATCAAAGAATAGAATGGAAAAGAAGCTCGGGGTTTCCCCCTATACTCAGGATCAAGTAATCCTAAGTATAGTAGGCTATACACAAAGGGAAATCTGAGTGGAAGAATGTACAGGGTCTACTTCCCCTATACTTAGGGTAAAATATCCCTAAGTATATGCCGCAAAACAGAGGTAGAAAATAATCAAAAGGAAATCAAAAGTCTCACACCCCCTATACTTAGGGTAAAGTGCACCCTAAGTATAGCATAATCAAAGACGCAAATGGGGTGTTCGACTGAAGAATGGTGTGATATGGACATCTAGATCTATACAAGTCGGAAGACAGTGATAATCAGGCGTGAGATGCAATAGATGTGAGTCAAGAGACCACATCTCACGCAAAATGAATAGAGGAGACGTCAACGACCAGTGGCTCATGATCTAGATATGGTTTGAACTGCTACCTGTTAACACGAAAGGTAGACTCAGATGACAACTCTGATATATCGATGCTCCCGTTGTCATGTACCTTTCGGACCAGGTATGGTCCCTTCCACTTGATCTATAACTTCCTTGAAAATAAACGAAGCCTCGTATCAAACAACCATACTCTCTGTCCTGGTCCAACTGCTTGTGGCTGATATGAGAATCATGCCACTCCTTCACTCTCTCCTTATACTGTAGGCTGCTCGAAAAGGCTGCATCTCTAAGCTCCTCCAGGGCTGCCAACTCTGCCCTCCTCTGGTATCCTACACTCACTGGATCCAAAAGTATATCTATGACTGCCCAAAGTGACCTATGTCTCATCTCAACAGGTAAATGGAAGGGCTTTCCATAAACGAGGCGAAAGGGAGATGTACCCAAAGGTGTCTTGAAGGATGCCTGATATGCCCACAAGACCGAGTCCAAAAGCTGTGACCAATCCTTTCGATTAGGTAGACGACTCTCTGCAAAATAGTCTTGATCTCCCTGTTCGACACTTCAGTAAGACCATTGGTTTGAGGATGATACGGTGTAACTACTCGATGGTCAATGCTGAAATCGCTAGCAAGTGCCTTTACCTTGTTGTTGACGAAATGAGACCCCCCATCAGATATCAATACTCTAGGCACACGGAACCGTAAAATGATATTCTTCCTCAAAAATCAGCATACAGTCCTAGCATATGCGGTTCGGGCGGGGATGGCCTCAACCTAACGACTCACATAATCCACGGCCAACAGAATGTACTCAAATCCCTTACTCTTAGAGAATGGACCCATGAAATCGATGCCCCATGCGTCAAAAACTTCATAGAAGTGAATGGGCTGCATCAGCATCATATCACACTGTCCACAAGTGCCCATCCTCTGACAGTCAGTACACCTCTTCACGAACTCATCAGAATCCTTGAAGAGGGCAGGCCACCATAGGCCGAATTGGAGCACTTTCTGTGCCATTCTCCTCCCAGAGTGATGTCCTCATGCCTCAAGCTTGTGGCAGTAAGTGAGGACGCTATGGTGCTCCTCTTGAGGAATGCACCGACGCCAGACGCTATCCCCTCCTTCATGATAAAGGATGGGATCCTCTTAATGGTAGAACTTGACCTTCGTAAGGAAGGTCTCAAGTCGCTTCTTGGGCCAACCTTGTGGAACTTTCTTGGCAACAAGATAGTTCACAATGTCAGCGTACCACGGGAGAGAGGCGATAGCAAGGATCACCTCATATGGGAAGGTCTCAGAAATAGGCTCAATATGCTCATAATCCTCAAGATGCTCTAACAGGAGAGATGATCTACCACCACATTCTTGACTCCAGGCTTGTCCTTAATCTCTATATCAAACTCTTGGAGTAGAAGGATCCATCTGGTCAATCTAGATTTGGCATCCTTCTTGGCCATGATGTACCTGATGGCAGTATGATCAGTAAATATGGTCACCTTAGATCCAATGATGTATGATCTGAACTTATCTAGGGCAAACACTACGGCTAGCATCTCCTTCTCAGTGACGGTATAGTTCCGCTGAGCGGCATCCAAAGTATGGCTAGCGTAGTATATGGCAAATGGTACTTCATACCTCCTCTGTCCCAACAAGACTCCTACGGCAAAATAAGAGGCATCCGTCATGATCTCGAATGGGAGAGACCAATTAGGCGGCTGGAGGACAAGAGACTCAACAACTAGACTCTTAAGAGTCTCAAATGACGCTAGACAATTATCATCCACAATGAACTCGGTGTCTTTCGTCAGCAAATTAGTCACTGGTCGTGCAATCCTGCTGAAATCATGAATGAAGCACCAGTAGAAACCGACGTGCCCCAGAAAAGACCGTAACTATCACAAGTTGGATGGTGGACTGAGTTTCCTAATGATGTCTACCTTGGACGAATCAACCTCCATGCCCCTGTTGGAGATGATATGGCCAAGCACCATCCCTTGAGTCACCATGATGTGACTCTTCTCCCACGAAAGCACAAGATGGACCTCAATGCATCACTGAAGGACGCGATCTAGGCAGTCAAGACAAGCATCAAACCCATCGCCATAGACCGAAAATCATCCATGAAAACCTCTAAGCACTCACCCACCATGTCCGAAAATATGGACAACATGCACCTTTGGAATACCGTCGGGGCGTTACATAGACCAAAGGGCATCCATCTGAAAGCATATGTCCCAAAGGGACAGGTGAATGTAGTCTTGTCCTGGTCTTCGGGCGCAATGGCCACCAGATTGTATCCGGAGTACCTGTCCAAAAAGCAATAATGACTCTTCCATGCTAGCCTCTCTATAATCTAATCAATAAAAGGTAGAGGGAAATGATCCTTCTTGGTGGCATGGTTCAATCATCTGTAGTCCACACAGACCCTCCAAGAAGTGGGTACCCGGGTAGCGATCTCCTCTTCAAACTCACTAACAACTGTGGTGATGCCCGTCTTCTTGGGCACCACATGTAACGGACTGACCCATTTCAAGTCGGAGATGGGGTAGATAAAATCGATGCTCCACCATTTCGAAATCTCCTTCATGAAAACCTCTAAAAGATTTGGGTCCAGCCGCAGTTGGAACTCACGCGACGGCTTCGCGTCCTCTTTGAGATAGATATGGTGGTAGCACAGGGCCGGACTTATCCCCTAGAGATCGGCTACACTCCATCCTATTGCCTTGTGGTTCTTTTCAAGAACCCCCATCAGATGGGATTCTTGCTCTCCAGTCAAATCTGCTGAGATAATGACTGGGTGCATATCATGCTCACTCGCAAGGAACCTATACTACAGTGATGATGGCAAGGGATTCAACTTTGGACAACTGGGTGCTGGCGGATCTGGCCTCTGAAATATTTGAGTGAATGCAACCAAATCTGCATGGGAGAATGAGAGCTCTCGCTGAAAATCAGAATCTGGTGAAGATTGCTCTGCTGGTGTGTCTCTGCTCTGAATGGGATTAGTCTCCACCCTAGCTGTTGGCTCTGTGGAAGTCAGACAAGGAATCATATCATCAAACTCTGCCCAATCTATGTCTGACTCTGAGGAATCTGAATCTGAATCACAAAAATCAACTGCCTCGCTATCCGGAACGCGATCTGTTGCCTAAACTTTATTCTGTACCAAGAATATGCTCTCCAAGCTCTCCTCTACTAACATCTATGCATCAGCTGACTCTGAAGGTGAGAGGATGGCTCGTGAAACTGGGTCGGACCAAACTGCCACATCATCTGTAATCACAAAATCACAGTCCTGGTGGATGTCTCGCTCTCCTCTATCACCTGCTCTGAATCTATGAGCGGCTTTGAGCAAGCTGAATCTCTAGCTCTAGTCTCATCTATCGTCTCTATTTGTATACTCTCACCCTCGATGCGAAAGTATACCTTCCCGCTATCATGATCAGACACTGCCTTGGCTGTGGCCAAGAACGAGCGTCCTAAAATGATGGGGGTATCGGTCACGGACTCAGGGATCTCCATGTCCAACACAACGAAGTCCACGGAGAATTTCAGGCCCTGAATTGTGATGGAAACATCCTTCGGCAACCCCTTCAGCCTCTTGACAGATCGATAAGCAAACTGAAGGACCATCCTGCTCTGTCGTAGAGGGCCAAACTCGAATCGGTCGAGTAAGGTTGCCGGAAGTAGGTTAATAGATGAACCGCTATCTAATAGAGTCCGATCGAACCTCTGCTCATGAATATGGCATCTGACATAGGAGCTCCTACATCTGACCTCTTGGCTGGCAGACGGTTCTGGATGGCGAAGCAAGTGGCGCGAGTGAGCACATGGATCTCTGATTGGTGGTTCCTCCTCTTCCTGCTAATAGTAGTCATGTCTCTGAGGTTCCTCTATAATAGGGGGATGAGCTCCAAGGCCTCTTGTAGAGTCAACTGTATATGAAATCTGTCCATCATCTGCTGGCTGAACTCTAGCTGGTGTGATTTTTTTGGGTTTTCTTTTTTAGGCCCCTTAGCCAAGCGGAGTGCTAGGGGAAAGGGGACGACCGAGACCTTCTCAGATGAAGGGCTAGGATAAGGTCTATGCTGTTGTGGCAAATTAGAATCCATACATAAATCATCAAGTAACACCGATGGACTTGAAAATGACAAACCCTTTCCTTTATTCACAGAATCGTCCTGAGATACATCAGTAGTAGGAAATGCAACAGGAATGAAATTGGTGGCCTCAGTACCACCCACGACATCTGGACTCACGACATCAGTACCGCGCTCTGTCTCAGCAACTTTGGTGGCATCAGCACCACCTCCTGTGTCTGGTGAAGTGACGGCCTCAGTACCGTCAGCTGGATCAACATCCTTGGTGGCGTCAGCACCACCGTCATCGTCGTCATCACGAGCAGCATCAGCACCACTCTCCTCCTCGTCTGGTGCTCCTGAAGCTGCATGGGGTCGTCGCTCGGACGAGGCACCGCCAGCTGGCATCCTACTGCTCCTAAGTGTAACAAAGTCACCATCAAACATGTATGCGAAAATATCACCAAGTGAATCACTAGGAGCGATAATCTCTGTAAACTCTACCTGCTCAGACTTCCTCTTGAGGTTGTTTGGGTTCGGCTCAATCTGGGCAGGGATGGCGGCCTTTCCTTTGATGATCTCTCTCATCTCCTGACGGAACTCATCCATCACCCGTTGGAAGGTAGCCTGCTAGTCGGAGATGAGGCAGCTAAATCATCTAAGGCGGGGTTCTCATAGGTGGGCCCATGAGAACCTGACAGGTGGTCTCTCTGGAAGTGAAGCTGCTGCTGCTGAGAGTGAGAGGGATACTGGGGCTGAGAGTGATACTGCTGAGGCTTATGCTGCTGCCTTTAAGACTTTCCCTGCTAATAGGGATGAGGACCATGCTACTGGTAAGACTGATGTGGCTGTGGCTATTGCTGCCGGTGGGGTGGGAACTGGGGCTACTGGTGCTGCTCTCGCTGCTGGCCGTACTGGCCACCCTGAACTGAAGGCTGCTGCTGGGAACTGGTACCTCCGGTCGTCCAATGGAATCCAGGATGGTCTTGCCGGATCCCAGGCTAAGGTCGGTCATACCATATCCCGTTGACATCCATCAATGGCTACTGCTCGTAGGTGGGTGGGGGGAGTACTGCCAGGGGCTGGTTCGGCTGATACACCGCCATCTGATTGTCCTGAGATGGTGGAGGCTGAACGTACTGCAGCTGCGACTGTTGGAACTGCTCCGCCTGAATGTGGTGGACCTGTCGGTACTGGACGGAGGGATGAGTCGAGCTGCTGCTGCCGGTGTCTGCCCGTGACTTGAGACGGGGCTGAGAAGCTGTCTGTGCCTCCTGGAGACACATGATCTAGGTCTTCAGGTCACTCAACATCTGTGCCATCTGGTCGATTTGCGTCATGCTCTGACACTGCTTCATCTCGATCAACTCGATCTGGTCCAGCTTCTCGCTGATGATCCCTATATCAGCGGATGTCGACTCTGCATGTGCTGTTGCCGCTGATGATGTAGAAGGACTGGCATTGACCCGTGCTATCCTCTGATAGGACACAACCTGTGGCGTGGGCTTCCCCTGAGTGTAGAGTCGGGTCTAGGACATAACCGTGTAGTTCTCAGCCATCTCCTCATAGATGGCCCAGACCTGATCCTCATTCTTGGTGAAATACGAGCCCCCACAGGATGCGTTCACCAACCCCTGCAGCTCCGATGTAAGCCCGTAGAAAAAGCTCTGGATGATATTGGGCTTGGATATGTCATGATGGGGGCACCAGTCTGTGAGCTCGCTGAAGCAATCCCATGCCTCGTGAAACTGCTCATTGGGGAGCATGGAGAAATTGCTGATCAGGTCCCTGGCTGCATTGGTCCGACCGAGTGGATAATACTTGTTGAGATACTTGTTCCGGAGCTATTCCCATGTTGTGACGAATCTCCCTAAATGCTTCAGCCAGTGGACCGCTCTGTCTACCAGGGAGAAAGGGAAGGCCATCATCCAAATGGTGTCCTCATCTACGAGGCGATCGTGGACAGTACTGCATATCATCTCAAACTCCTGGAGATGAAGGTGCGGCTCCTCCGTGGAAGCGGGGAAAAAGCTGGATCGTTTGAGGTGGGAGCTTGAAATCTCCCAGAATAGCAGGTAACACTATCCATCTGTGCGTGAGAGTTGCACCAGGATTATGCAACTTCCTCATCAATCTCGCTGCTGCTACTGGCTGTACGGGCTGCTCCTCAGGCTGTCAGTCATCTGGTCCATCTCCTCCTCCTCCCTTGGGTCTGCGCTGCTCTCTATCCGCTCGCATCTGTCCATCTCATGGTGCATGTCCACCATAAAAGCGTCCTGATCCTGGATCTGTCTCTACATCGTCTCAAGGGAGGCTAACAGGGTGTTGTTGATGTCGCCCTGATCCAATACGTATATCTGTGCTCCACTGGCTGCTAGCCATGGTCTCTAAAAGGTAAAAGACCCAAACTCAGGTGCTAATAAATCAACTGATTGCTGCTGTCTCTGATGGGGCACCTCAGGATTGGTAGAAGGGTGGTCGAGGGGGAACAGGGTGGAGTCAAACTCGGGTTTGGAGAGCGGGTCTCAGCTCTCACAAACCAACCTAGATGCGTGGGCTGGAGTGCTCGAAAGAGGTGCAGCCAGAGGCTGCCTAAGGGACCTCTGACCCATCATCTTGATCTGGCGAGTAAGGCGGATGAGATCTGAATAGCAAACAAGATTGGTCATGCAAAACCCCTGATTCACCTACGCACGCAAAGCTGATGACCGTGAAGGTTCAGTCTTTTATCTTATCACTTTTATTAGGAGATCAAACAGTCTTTCAGAGCGATTAAGCGAGCTGTTGGGAATCCAACACCCCCAGGAGATTGTCTCGATCCAAAACTAGATCTTTCCCAGCCAGTACAAGTCGCGGACCATTTACCGGCTACCCGACCGACTCGCTCTGTTAAGGATATCGCGACCCGCTTTACCGGAGATCGGAGCGATCGCCACTGGAGAACGACTAACTGGAATCAGTAGTATGAAGAAGGGTCAGATGTGGCTCTAGCCTAGGGTGCGGGTCACTCTCTCGCTCATCCAAACCATACAAGGAGGGGATTGCTCTCCCAAGACAAGTTATTAAGTCAGAGTATTTTAAGATCAAGTTTGATTAACAATCCCAATTTTATGGTTTTTGTTTTTAGATCTTTTTCAAAGCAAACAACGCCTAACGAATTTTTTGGTTCTCCTGAATATTATTAAGTCCAAAAACAGGGGGAGAAGACGAAAAAGTCGATGCGTGATTAAACACGATGATGCATGCCGAGTAAGAAATGCGTACCTTACCTCCAGCACTCTACATGCAAAGTGATCCCCACATAAATTTAAGTGAAAGAAATAAAACTAATCTAAATGATGCAACGAGGAAGAAGATTTTAAGCAGATAGTTTCTACACGCGAAGAATGGTAGCTAACGGGTCAACAGGAGGGGTCAGGGTCCGATCTCTGATGCCGATCGGTGTCCGCCACAATGGATCCTGCCAACGCTGTATACGACCTCTAGTGGCACGTGACCCCTCAAGTGACTAGGTTAGCTTTTTATTAGTGATTTAATTAATAAGGTCCAATTACGATCTATAGGTGCAGAAATGTAACTAGGGTTGGGCCTTAATAATAACGTCACAAGGCAGAAGAAAATCCTAAGCTAAGGCTAAAATCCTCAAAAATCAAAGAAATTAAAATCGATAAAAGCAAAACCGACGAAAATCACGGTGAGGTCCCCCGAGCACACCGGTGCTCGGTAAAACAGACTCCAAAAATTACCAAGTCTGATAGTCTCTGGAAGTCCTGGTCCTGTATTATTACAATAACATAGTGCTGAAAAAGAAACCAAGCTAAGCCTAATCTAACACTCCCCACACTCCTGCTCTCCTTTCTCGCGCTCTCCTGTGGCTCTATGCAGAAAAGAGCCACCTCTGAATCCCGCGGGTGCGTCGGCTTCTTGAAGAAATCTGCCCTCGATCGTCAGGCCCTCGCAAGAAAAACAAACAAAAATGTGTCAGTCCACAATTATTATAATAATGTAAAGTAAAACAAAATGAAAATAAATGAAAAAAATAAAATTAAAAACAAAAATAAAGAAAAGAAATAAAAACACAAATAAAAACAAATAAAATAAAAATAAAAAGGAAACAAATAAAAGGAAATGAAAAAGAAAAAGCCGAAAAACTAAGAAAAGTCGAAAAAGAAAGCTGACTACTAAGCCGTGCTCCCTGGCAACGGCGTCATTCTGATGACCAGGAATCCCGCGATCGGGTTAAGGTGTAAATAGGGTCGTTGCGACCCGAACTACAAGGCGAAGTCAATCAAGAAAACAAAGACCACCAATATAAAATCAAGCAAGCAAATCAAATAGCGATCTCACTATTTTATTTTACCTGGTATAGCTACCATGGTCAAAAACAAGGAGCACGGTATGCCTAGGCTACGGAGTAGTCGAGAATTCAAATAAAATAAAAAATAAAATAAAAAGTTGGTTTTTTAGGTTTTTCAATTTTTTATTTTTTAATTAAGAAAAAGGTGTAAAAGAAAGGAAAAAGGGACAATCAAATTATTATTTAGCACACCAAAAATGACCAGAAAATTAAAATAAAGATATTTTTGGTTTTTATAAATGTTCAGGTGTTTTTGATATTTTTCTTGGGTTTTTCTGATTTTTAGTTAATTTTATAAAAATGAAACAATGTTAAAAATAAGAAACAATGTGCAACAAGAATCTAAAGGCACTTTAAAAATACCTAAAATGCATGTAAAATTTAGCAACAATTTTATGAGAAACTAAAAATAAAAATCTAACTATAGAAAAACAAATTGCATTTTTTGATTTTTTCTGAATTTAAATGATTTTTCTATGTTTTTTAGTGTTTTTCAATTTTTATGGTTTTTATAAATCCAAATGCAATGAACATTTGACAGAAGTAAAAACACACTAAAATAAACAAACAATGATTTTTTTAGATTTTTAGAGGGTTTTAATTTTTTAGTTGATTTTTAAATCTGGACAGAAACAATTTTGAAGGTTTTTGAATTATTAAAAATAACAAACAAAAACAAAATGAACCCAAGAATTCACGGAAATTCCTACAACATGGCACGAGCCATGTGTTAAAATTTCACGAATTTTGGGTGAAATATGCTATTTATTTAAACCAATCAAAGAGACACAACACACATGGACCTATATGCAATTATTTAAAAGTCCTCAACCAATTAGTAACACGTGCAAATAACATAGGGAATAATATGCAAAAAATCCAGGTTCGTACGTGAGCGGCACGTAAAACAGGCAAGCAGGGATTTAAGTGCAATTCCTATTTATAAAAGTTTAATTAGTAACTACAATAAAGCTCAGGTAGAAATATGCAATTAACCCAGATAGCACATGACAGACCACGTGAAGCTCAAATAGAGGGACTAAAGTGCAAATTCTAAAACTATAGGGTCCTAAGTGCAAAATATCCAAACTAAAAACAACTACAGAAACTATATACAGAACTACAAAATAAATGCAAAAAACAAAGAGGGCCTAAGTGTAAATTACCCTTCTTATTAATGATCCAACGGTCGAGGGGTCTTCACTTAAGATCGGACGGCTCAGCGCTACGGATGACCCTTCGACGATGGACGGCTGCAATCTGATCCTCAGATGGATCGGACAGACGAGACGCCTCGGATGATGGACGAACACGATCAGAACTGGAAGAAGGTCTCGATCCGACGATGGAGGAGGCACCTGGAAGAGCGGCGAAGAACTCGCCACCGGCGAGCTTCGCTCGATCGATATGAGCTACTGGGACGTCCTCCGGAGCTGCTTGGATAGGGGAAACGTAGATGTCGATGGTCCGTCGCTGCTGCGAGGCTCCGATGAGGCCGGAGACGTCTGGAGCGGCCCGGCGACGCCGAAGACCGGGAGCGGCTGTGCGTGGATGTTCAGACCTCAAGAGGAGGTCCTTTGGGCTCTAGACCTACACAGAAAGATTGCTGGGTCAAGGGCAAAGTGCCTCGACCCGTTAGTGCGTGCGATGGGTGAAGGATGAGGTAGGGTGAAGTCCTCCGGCGAAGCGGTGACGGAGGAGGACCGACTTCCTATTCATGGGTGAATTAGGATGAATGGAGGGGCGTAGAAGGTGGATAGAAGTCTCGTGGAGATGGTCGGAGGGTCGGAATGTCCAAAGGATGATCCGGCCAGAGTGACCAGAGCTGGGAATAGAAGCTTAACTATTTGACTAAAATAAGAACTAAAAGCGAAAATGGAAGGAAACTAGGCTACCTGATGGATGATGTCTGTGCTGGAGGTCGGGGACCTCCAGGGGTCATGGCCTCAATGGATCGACGAGTCCAGAGGCTGAGCCCACCTCGCGGCGGAGCACGGCGGAGTGTACGCCGGACCTGAGGCTTCCGACGCTCGAATCCTCGCTGCGACACTCTCTAACGCAAGCTGTCACTCATACGAAGAGAAAGACGTCATCGGAGATGAGGGGGCGGCCAAAGATGCGGAAAAAGTTGCGACTCCATGTGACTTTATACCCAGCAGGGTCCGAGAAGATGGGAGCAAGGGCGCGCAATCTGAGGAGCAGATCCCTAACGGTATCATTGGGCGTGGATCACATATCATCCCTAGATAATCAGAGCACGAAATGGAATGGAATGGTGATCGTATCAACTCATGAAAATTCGGAGAAGTTCGGGCAAGAACCAGATCCGCGGAGGAGGTGGTCCAGGGGGGCAGTTGACCGGGGTCAACAGTCTACCTTGGGCAAATCAGAAAAAAAACTAGGTCAAAAAGATGGGAAAATAAATAAAAATAGAAAACGATTTTATTTGAAAATATTTTCAAAATGAAAAATGTTTATTATTTTCCAAACTATTTTTTGTGATTTTTATTTATTTTTTTGAAAAATAAATTATGACATATATAATATAATATATTATATACAAGTATAAAATACCTAGGTATTTTATATAATTATTTTTTTCTTATTTTTGTATAAATACTCTAATATTGTATTTTATTTATTTACAACATAAAATTTAGAGTATAATATAAGTTTTATTTTATTTTTATTGGCTATTTATACGTGTACAATAAATAGATGATGATGTATATATACATGTGATATGTACAAAGTTGAGAGAGAGAAATCATTTTATTTTATTTTTATTTTATTTTTCTCATTTTTGTTTTATTTTTAGAAATATATACAAGGTAATAGAAATGCATTTTTATTTTATTTTTTGGAAATATAATATATACATAAAAGAAGGAATATCACAAGGTTGAATGGCCCTATCTCTGTCTACTTATTTCATTTGGCGATCAGGCCCATATTGGGCCCACTCTTGGGATTAGGCCACTCAATATTTATTCTGAATATTTCCTTCTTTTTCTTTATTTTTTATTCTTTTATTTTGCACAAATACATGTTAATTATTAATATTTAATAAAAGCATGCTTATTGGTAACTTATTGTATTTACAACTATCTACATAATATTTTGCCAAGATATTTAGCTAAAATAAAAGAATAAAGAGTGATGAATGAGTATTCATCAAGGACATAGTTCGAGCTAACTATAGGGGTGTGTCATATATATATTGTATATATACCTTAGTCATAACTCGTACTTGTATTAATAATATGGCTATTATACTTATAAATTAGGGGATGCATATATATTCTTAAAATCCACTTGTGTATAAAACTCTTAATCATTTATCCTCCTGTAAATAAAATTCTTTATTGTATATAAAACTCTTTTATAAAAAATATATAAAACTTATGTATAAAATTCTCTTGTAAAATCTTGTATAAAATTTGTATAATCCATGTGTATACTTGTATATATTCAAGTTACTAACCTTTTTCTTTTTTAAAAAATGCTTAAAATCCATAAAAATTTGCAAAACCCTTTGAAAACTTTTTTCCTTTTATGTCCTTTCTTTAAAAAAATGTTTTATATATACTTCTTGCATTTGCATGTGTATTTTTTAGATTAGTATTGACATTTAAACTAGTCTGAATAAAATTGAAGAATGGAGCTTGGTTATGACCTTAATCTAGTTTATTTCAGAGGAACCTTATGTGAACTGGAGTTGAGACTTTTCATGTCTTAGCAACTTAATTCTTTGAGTCCACAAGACTATGTTCAAATGTCATCTTGATTAGTCTAAGTGTAATATTTAACAACACATGCATGATTCTTATAGGCAGTGGCTTAACTTGGACAAGCAATCTACAAGTAGCTCTTCATGGAGGAGGTGGTGAGGAGGAAGAATCCTTTGACTTGGGGTAGCACACGAGTGTGTAACAACTAGTGGAAACATTCGTCTTCCTCTAAGGAGGGTAATGCATCTCAACCTGATCTAGTAGCATTGTGGTCTAACGGCAGGATGTTGTGGATTGCAATAAAGCTTTGAAAGAGGGATAATCTACTGGCTCAAGAAGAAAAACTCCTTATGTGCATGCTGTGTGTGTGTGTGTGTATATATATATATATAAGCAAAAACTCCAAAAGGAGGACATGCCTGATTGAAAATAAAATGCCTGCCGGAGTGTATATAGTTGAATAAGCAAAGCTTATGTGATTCATTGTCTCATCTCATGGGAGCTTGCAATTGGATGACTTGTCTACATTAGTTATGTATCCAAAGATAGGTAGCTATACTTACTACCGTCCATTCTCTTCTTTCCCCCTCTTCTTGAGTCAGTTACACTTTAACTTAGAAGAGAATACCACACTTCTTGAGGAAAGAGTTGCTAGACTGAGGGACTAGAGTTACCTTGTTGAGAGAGGCTGTTTTTACCACTTTTGAGGTGAGGAGTTATACTTCACTTACACCATACAAGTAAAGATTCATAGTCGTGAGAATTTACATATGTAGACTTATTCTGACCTGACTATTAAGGCGACTTGAATAGGAGTCTTGTGAAACTTGAGGGATGTTAGGTTTTAAATCCATTTAAGGTTCTACCACACTAATAATCCAAATGTCTGACCGAGCTCCATAGTACAATTTTATAAAGATAAGTTTAACACTCAACACTGTTCTAAGTTCTTATTTTTCCTTTATTCTTTTCTTTTTTTATTCACTTATTCTTTCAAATAAGTGTTTGCTAAGGGACTAGCTAAGGTAAAGCATAGGGGGATGATGAATATGCATTTTATCATTTTTATTTATTTATTTTAGCTTAAAATCTCTTATGAAACACATGTAAATATCACTAAATTCATTCTTTTATTAACTTTAATTCTTATGTAAATACTGTATATTTATCACTATTTTAACCTAAAATAAATAAAGAAAGAAATAAAGGAAAAATGAAGAAAAAAAAGACTGTATATATGCAATAGAAACAGACTAAATCAGATTCTGAGAGAAGGTCAAGACTTGACCTGATCGACAATCAATAAAGTAGGGGGAGATAAGGCCTAAAACACCGAAAATACAGAAAATTCTCTTGTCTCTCTATATATTTATAACTTATACATAATTGTCTATAACACACATTCTCTCATTAATTTATTTATCACTAAATTATTTATAACTAAAACTAATTATTCTTGAAATTTGTGAATAAAATTCTTTTGTAAATAATAAGAATAATTCTTATAAAAATTTATATATATTGTGTAAATTACATCACTCTCCAAAGTCACAAAGCACAAATTTTCAAGATCAATGCTGCTCCACTCGAATTCCAAATTTCTCAAACTCACTTCTATTGTACTCCGAATTAAATTATCTTTAAAATGGAGGAGATTTCATAAAATTCAGAGTTAAGATGTAAAATATGGCCAATTGGGGGGGGGTACTATTATATAATATACCTATATACACTATATATATTATTTAATTATTTATTTTCTTATGCATATTTATGAATATTATATTTTAATTAATTATGAATATAATATTTAACTCATATAAAATACAAATAAAAATAACAAAATCAATCATTAACAAAAATAAAATCATGTATATATTGTATATGTATAACCATGTATATACTTACTTATACCTATTTAATTAAATGAATAAATTAATTCCTAAAAATAAAATAAAATTTTCATAAATCCCTTGTAAAATATTGTAAATAAATAAAATATCAAATCATGTATATATTTGTATAAATAATTAATTAAAAATCAAAGTCTTGTATATATAGGTATACATACTTATAAATAACCCTTATGTTTGTCCTAACCCATGTATATACATTATTTATTTAATTAAAAATCACTAAAATTAACTTTAATTTATTCTTAATATTTTTTATTTACATTATTTAATTAAATAAATTCATTTCGATTTTTAATTGAATTATTTAACATTTTATTGATTTTCTACCGTCTAGTGTATTTTGTATGTTTCCCCCATGCATTCTGATTGGCTGACCCGGGTTTGTTGACCTAGGTCAACTGCTCAGCCTGCATCTAACTCCTGCTTAACCCGCATTCCATCATTTCTTCACCCATTTTTCCCACGTGCATCTTCTACTAACTGCTCCCGCTCCCTTCTCCATTATTGTAGCTCATTCAATACTCTCGATCACCAACCTAACCATTCCACCATTCGTGCCTTGATCTGCGCCTATTTTGAAATTCGAAATCCACCAGAGTTCATTCTATAAATATGCATCCTTCTCCTCTGCCTCGAGTTGAATTTGATTTTAGCCCAAGATCACCCACCATCGAGTAACAAGGTATATGCTCTTGTAAGAGAGGAGCAGATCCCCAATCTGGAGTGTGAGTTTGGCGCCCTAGGTCACGATTCAAACATGTTGCCAGAGTTCTCCACCATACGTTCCGCCTCTTCACCTTCAGCTACAGATTGAGGCAATTCCACCCTTCTATCTTCTCCGTAGGTAACCTAGGTAGTTTATCTTTGATTTGGATTTCCTTTTTCGATTTGATTTCATTTCATGTCAATCTCCTAAATCAGATCACCATCTTCAACCATCAATCTGCATGATCGGAGGAGTTAGTCATGTTCAACCTTCCCCGACTCGACCATCATATCCACCTTGCATTTCTCCATCCCTTTTCACCATCTGAATACCTTCATAACCTTCCAAGACTGAAGCACAATCTCCACTTCAACAATCTTTTCCAGAGACCTCCATCGATTCACCATCTTCTACGTTTTTGACCTAACTTCTTGGCATGAGGATACCTCCGAGCACGAGCTTCAATTTACAGGGTCAAGGCATGCGGTAGCAACACTAGAGCGAGATTTGGGGGTTCACATATAGCTGAACCTAAATCAATCCCCAGATCTACGCTTAAAGAAATTTGAGGTCCATTGTTCCCACTGATTGATAGAGGAGGATCTCAGGAAGCTACAACATCAGTCAGAAGCTGATTTAGGCAGAGGACGATCGAGATTCGCTTGATCGAATTTTGCCGAAGAAACCATGCTTCCCAGTTCATCCAGAGCATCTTGCAACCACACGATCAAGAACAAAGCACCAGTTTAGATCTCAACCATCCATCTTGCCTCAATTCTGAGCCGTGAGATACAACTTCTAGATCTGATCGACACCCTCCATTCCAGAGCAAATCTCCACTATTCGATCCGATCCGCAACACATCAGAGCCATCCAAAGCACCACATATTTAAAGGTTACATTTGTTCCTTTTCCCTGCCTTTATTTCCAAATAAGTCCCTATGAGGATATGCGTCGTCTTGTCTGTATTTGAACAATTGCATGTATGCATTTCGTATTTATTTTATTTGCACTTTAGTCCCTGTTTGAATTGAGCTTGTGTTTTGCATGTGATCTGTGGAAAATTTACAATAAAAGTATTTTATTAGTGTGTTATTATTCAGCCCCTAGAAATATTTTATTTGCATTCTAGTCATGTCTAGCTAGGTGCACGTGCTCACGCACGAGATTTTTGGATTTTTGTAGTATTCTTCCTGCATTTTTTACACGGTTATCATTTCATCTACAGACTTTAAATATGCATTCTGGTCCCCGTGAGTCTGCATTTATTTTGCATTCTAAAATCAAATAAAAAATATCAAAGCCCCTTAAAAAATTCTAGAAAAATTCCTCTAGCTTTCTGTTACTTCCATCTTGCAACCATAAATTGCATTTTACATTTTTATCATTTTTATTATTTTTAAAAATGTAAAAACTCCATAAAAATTTCCTGTTTGCATGTGAAAATCAATAAAAAATATGAAAATTGCATGAAAAATTCTAAAAAATTCATGATTCTTTCTTTAATCTATTCTAATTTCTTTGTAATTTTGGCATTTTAATTCCTGATAAAAAACCATAAAAATCATAAAACTCTTAAAAACATTAAAAATACATAAAAACTCTTTTAAAAATCCAAAAAATAATAAAATAGCTTTATGGAAAACATAAAAAATTATCTTTCATTCTACATATTTTTGATCTATTTATTACCTTTTTGGTTATTTTAAAAATCCAAAAACATCCATTTTGCTTTCTGTTTTTTTATTCCATGTTTTTTATCTATTTAAAGGCTTTAAACATTTTGGAAAAATTTGGAAAAATATCAGAAACATCAAAAAGTTATCAAAAATTCAAAAATAAATATAGTTTAATTTTCTGACTATTTATGGTACATTTAAAAATAGAAAAGATTGATTTAGTGTGTGCTTTACTTTTTCTTTAAATATTCATTATTTTTAAAAATAAAAACTTTTTGCAAAAAATATCATAAAATATTAAATCAAAAAACTAAAAAAATATAAAAATTTAAAATTCCATAAAAATAATAAAATAAAAAAATACAAAAACCAACCATAGTATGCAACGAGATTCCTTTAATCTTTTCATTTGATTTTTCATTGCATAGAATAACCCTCAGGATTTTTGTAGCATCATAGAGTTCGATCCTGTTAGCTATACATGTAAATTAAATGGTAATTTTCTCTTACAACATTTTCTTTATTGATTTTTGTTTGAGAATTGAATAATTTTTTGTTGAAGGAATTTTAGTGTTGCAACGACATTACACATTAATTCCAATCTTTAAAACATCGATTTTCTCTGCTCAACACCAACCCCACTATTGAGACAGGAACTTCGAGGATCGGTTATTAATGATACGAAGTCATCGTTATCCCAAAAAAATCCCGGATCAAACAAATAATTTTTTTCTTTTTCCTCTCTTACTGCAAAATAATTATAAAAAATTTAGGTGGAGCAAGAGAAATTTTTGCTACTTATTTACCCGTATAGCAGACAGGATCGAACTCAGGGAGGCTACAATTCCCGAGGGTTATTCAAATAATTGAATGATCAATTAAGAGAAAAAGGAATCTCAAAGGCAAACTGTCCTTGGTTTTTATGGAATTTTTCTCTTTTTATTTTTTAATATTTTTTTATTTCTATTTTTTTGTGATTTCAAATTTTTAGCGATTTTAATTTTGCATTTTTTAAATTTCAAATAAGGAACAATATGCACAAGATAAGAACTACACACCAAACTCTTTTTGTATTTGTCAATTATATCAAAATGCTCAGAAAAATCTAGAGAAAATATTTTTGGGTTTTAAAGACTTTGAAATATTTTTGAGAATTTTTGTAGAATTTTTCAGATGTTTTATATTTTCTTAAAAATCAAACAGTGGCCAAAATTATAAACACTACACAACCAAGAGTAATTTGCAACTTAAAATATTTCAATTGCCCAAAACTCTTGGCAATTCTTTTTATGACGAAATATATGCAAATATCTACAAACAGGAACTGAAATCACGATTTTTGGATTTTTATAGTTTTTTTGTGATTTTAATAAGATTTTTGATATTTTTCTATTTTTTAGCTTTTAAAGAGTTATTGCACGAAATTTTCACAAAAATTAAAAAAAACAATGAAAGTAAATAAATCTATTTTTTTGGAATTTTTAGAGAAATATTCAAATTTTTGTGAATTTTTGAAATTCAGGAAGAAAAAAGGCACTGTTTTTGATTTTTTAATGATAATAAATTATGATAAAAATCAATGAAAATTTTACGAAGATAAGCACATTAGAAGCATAACATGATTTTTTTGGAATTTTATTGACTAAAGAAAATATTTATTTCAAAAAGAAAAGCAAGCAAAATAAAGTCTGTTAAATAAGGATTGAAATGCAGTTATTTAATGTTTATTCCTGAAAATGTAACAGAAATAAAGTTGCATGAGAAAAATGACAATTTACCCAAGAGATACATGCGACACACGTGATAAGATTTTGGAACAGGGGCTCTTTTGAAATTTAGAAAACTTTAGGGGTCTGAAATGCAATTTTTCTAATTTTTTTACTTCTCTAGGGTTCTTTGTTGCTTTTCATTTCTTCAAAGATGGGCATGGAGGGTCGTCACCGCCAAAGCCAAAGATGGGAGGGGCGGTGCCGATCTTCTTCAAGATGGAGGGGCGACGCTCAAGGTGATTGTCAGCGTAGTAGAGTTGCACGGTCGAAGGTTGGGCACGAAGACCGCACGATGGCAAGGGCGCGGTGTGCCTCACGGAGGAGGGATGGCGGCTGAGATCATGCCCCAGCAGCGTGACGGCAAAGGCGGAGCCGGATGACATCCGTGGGCGAATTTGGATGGTGCGACTCCACCACGCTGAGCGGCTCTGGCGGGCGATGGTCGGTGACGATCTTCAGGCAGAGTTGGAGGCAGGCATGTGCTTTGCTAGTCCAGTCAAAGCATGGTAGTGCTGGGCGTGGGGTCGGTGGCGGCGGTGCGACTGACCGTTTTTTAATATTTTTTAATGTATTCTTTTTTTTCAAATGTAAACAATAATATTTTTTATTTTTTTGTAAAATCTGAAATAGAGAAAATAAAAACAGAAAAAAATGTTTTATTTTTATTTTTTTATTTATTTTTTAGATGATCCTGCAAAACAAATGCTAGAATGAAAGAAAACAAATATATTTTTTTGTTTTTTATTTATAAACAAATTAGAATGCAAGTATGATGACTCGATTCCAAAATCAAAATGGAAGATGCGGATGAGTGCGGTTCTGAGGAAAATGGCGGATGGAATCGGAACTCCGACCACCGTGCGTGGTCGAAGTTGAGAGATCGTGCGAGGTAGAAACATATGTGTAGAGATCGAGAATGTGAGATGAAATATCAGATCGTTGGCGAATCAAATCATGATGGTTTTTAAAATAAAAAAATGACGATGAAATAAAGAGGCAAAAAATAAAGCTAAGGTTAATCTAGATGAAAAATAAGAAGAAAATGTGGATCTCATCTTAGGAGCGGAAAAAATACCGTGATCGCCTCAACGAAAGCTGACTTGCTGTCTCCGAACGGCTCGGAGTCTAGGCACCCTTCTGCGACCCGGAGACTCTCGAAGATCAGGCTCCTCTCACCAAAGACTGATCAAATTGGAATGATAGAGAAGGAGCCTTATTAATAGATAGAATGGGATTGAAGTTTGAATTTTTAAATTTTTGGATGAAGATAAGAGATAAGAGAGAAGAAAAATTGAATTGAGATTAAAAAATTAAGGACCCTATCTCCCCCTATTTTATTCATGATCAATCAGGACAAGTCTTGACCTTCTCTCGGAGTTCGAATCAGCCTGTATCTATTACATATATACAAACTTCCTTCTTTTATTTATTTATTTATTTATTTTCTTTTCTTTATTTTTCCTTTCTTTCTTTATTTATTTTCGGTTAAAATGGTAAGAAGTGTACAATATTTACACACATATGCAAGTTAGTAAGAATATGGAGTTAGTATTATATACAAGTGTTTTATAAGGGATTTTAAGCTAAAATAAATGAATAAAGATGATGAAATGCAGATTCATCACCCACCCCTCCAGCTACCTCTCTCTCTGACTTGATTAGTAGAACGATGGATGAAGATCCGGTGGACGGAGGAGAGGGATTTAAATAGGGAGAAAAAGGGGAGAGGCAATTGTGTGGTTTCTTGAAGATAGAGATAATAGAGAGAGGGTTGTGGCGGTTGGAGGCGATAAGGGGAAGAGTTGGAGAGAATAATGGGCATTAGGGAATGGCCAGAGATAGAGGAGGCGATGGTGCATGCAGCGATCAGGAGGAGGGGGAGAATTGGCTGGAGGTTGAAGGAGATGACACCTGTTGGATCTTGCCTTGATCCAATGCCCAAGAGGTGTCACATGATGTGTGCGTACGAGAGCTGGGAAAAGGGGGAAAAGCAACAACCGTTGGATCCTCTAAGATCCAATGGTCTAGAAGGGTCATGGGAGAAAAGAAGGGAGAGATCATGGCCATTGGATCGAAAGTTGAACCAATGACCAATGTCTGGGGTGCTAGGAGAGAAAGAATGGCTGACCGGTGGGTTGACCTAGGCGCTTAGGTGGCCCAATATAATGATGACATGTAGATGCTGACCATTAAGCAAACATGTAAATACAAAGAAAAATAAATAAATAATAGCAAACAACCTTAAATGGAAAAATACCCAAAATGAAAAAATGTAGCTCTAAAAGATTCTACAATGTTCGTGAAGGATTTGATTGTAAATGAGCTCATGTGTGCAATACATAAAATTCTTTATGATATTCTATCTAGATAAAATACCATTTTTTAATTTCGTAATTTTTATTTGGTTTTCCGTAGATGAATAATGTATGAAAAAAATCAAACATGATATAAATTAATATAATGGATATAAAATACATTTTTTGGGTTTTTATGAGTTACTAAAAGGTCAGAATAAAGGAATGAAGTGAATTATAAACATGTGAATCATGTAATGTGCTTAAGTCAGAATTTGTCTTTTTCATTACTTTTCTAATTTTTTTGAATTTATATTTTTATGCAATTGGTTAAAACATGAAAAAATAAAGAAAAGAAAATAAATAAAAAAAGAGTCAAATATGGACATGAAATAATAAGTCAAAGATCAATAAATATGTACAACATGCAATTAGGTTTCAAAACCCAAATTTCACAAATCAAATACGATTCTTTTGAATTTGATCTTGAGTTGTACATTAATTCAAAAGTGAGTTGGGTGAAATTGGACATTGTATGTGAGAGATATCATCTTTTATGCCTTTCTATCCTGAAATTAGGGTTTGGATTTATTTCACATATATGCAAGTTAGTATTTTTTTTGAAATTTTCATTGATTAATATTAGTGATATATACACCATAGAGTTGGTTTTATGTAATCTAGATTTAGTGTGAATTAATAAAAAATGGTGAAGTTAGGTGAAAATTTATAAGTAAATATGAAATGCTAATATATGCAAATTATTTACAAGTGCATGTATGTTATTTATGAGATCTAAACATATGAATGCACCTAATTACTTAGTACAAAGCTCTATTTTCATCTATTTAGTATGATGAATCACAGATTCCTCATCGAGGAACTTGGAACGACGATTGGGTGGGTGGCTGAGTATAGTTGTAGCCATGAAATGATGGGGATGGGGTCTGGTGGTGGGGAGTAGGAGTCGATGTGTTTAAGGGTTTAACGATCAGAACGAACTATTCCTGAAGTGCTTGGGCATGA
This sequence comes from Ottelia alismoides, assembly GCA_037367405.1. NCBI lineage: Eukaryota > Viridiplantae > Streptophyta > Magnoliopsida > Alismatales > Hydrocharitaceae > Ottelia > Ottelia alismoides. The sequence goes on along the minus strand of JAZKJV010008117.1, from coordinate 68,988 downwards.
AAGGGGTTCATCCCCATCATCATATTATCTTCTCTGATGGATGGATCTTTTCCTACTGGGCCGACAAGGGTATGCCTATTATCAATGATGTTGTGCTTTGGTGAAGTTGGTGCGGCAGGGAATCAATATGCAATGTGGGATAGCTCTAGCTCTGCTCGATGATTCCTCTTGTTGGGTTGAATGGAGGTCCCGATGATTTGATGTTGACGAATGCAGTTCAGGAAGAGCTCACTGCTGAGGCTATTGATGGGATGTGGGCATGATGGAAGAGCCAAGGTCAAGCGGGAGGTCGTAGTGCCTAATGGTGTGTTGATCTCGAGAGCAGAGCACACGTTGTGGGAGCTCAAGCAGTGGTGTGGAAGACAAAGGTCCCCTGCTAAGAACGCCTTCCTGGGACGTACAAGAAGATTCAGAGTCCACTTGACTTGATTTAGTGCGGAAGCACAAAGGGAAAGGAGACTGGCGATTCGGGTGATGGCTGTGGAGCCGGTTGAAAGAAAGAAAGGAAATGGGGGGTTGATGGAGATGATGATGCTCTGTCAATGGTCATGATTTGGATGGATTAGATTTCAGATTGAATGGAAGAGGAGAAGTTGTAGAGAACTCAGGAAGAAGAAGAACAGAGATCCGGAGATGAGGAGGAGGAAAGAGAAAGGAAAGAGGGAGAAAAATGGTAGAAGATGCAAAGGAGATGTGACGGATTAGAATAGGATTGAGGAGTATATCTGGAGGTACAAAGAAGATACAAAGAAGAAGAAAAATGAAAGAAGGAATGGGATGACCGGAAGGGAAAGAAGGGCATAATATTGTAAATCTATAAATGATAAGGGCTAATATTACCTATTTCTGACGGACTTCATCCACTTTAATGACCATACATGTTGGAGTTAACTAGAGGGTCTGCAAGTTAGAGTTAGCAAGTTTGTAGGGTTAATAATAATCATGATATTTGTAGGATCGATGAGGTAATTGACAAAGTTTCGGGGATTCATGGTGTAAAAATCTCTAAAAAGAATCACACTTTATTAAATCCAACAAGTTGAAATAACTTATCCTATAGGATAAGTTGAAAAATCAGGGATAAATAGCCTTCCATTATCCCACATCCAAATTTCTCTAAGAAGTCCGTATACCTTATCGAGTTATCGGAAGAAATAATAACATCCAAGTAATCTTTTAGGGCCTGTTTGGTTGCAGGGTTGGGCAGGGTTGACCCAACCCTGATTACTATTCACAATGGTACTTCCTCCTCACAGATTACTATTCACCCATCCCAACCCAGCCCAACCCTGCAACCAAACAGGCCCTTAAGGTTAAAAGAGCTATATAAAACAAATGTCATCCACAAGGGAAAGTGATGATTTCTATTTATATGTCATTCACATGTGCTTCAATTAGCTAGCAACCATTAATAAGGTTGTTCAGAAGTAAAGATAATACAATTTTCATCACATTATTTATGACTTGACAAGTATTTTAATGCTAAGAAATTAAATGGAATTGCTCTCTTGTGCTATTTTAATACTTTTTAAATTGAAAAACATGACTTATTTGTATACAAATCTACTACAAAGGACTAAATTTGTCCCTATTATAAGCTTCAGCACTTTTAACATGAAAATTGCTCTATGGATAAACATCTCTCCTTTATAAATTCTTCGTAAGAACATACGATCTTCAAGATAATTAACCTGAAAGATTGCAACCCACCCAACAATTATAAAAATAAAGTCCCAAGATATAGCTGTAAGCACAAAGGTGACGATGTTTTCACGAGGTAATAAGCAGTCACCGGTATCTGCTGCATTATATTCTAGCATTCCATCAACTATTGTTAGGGTGAGATTGCACGAGCTTGACGAGATTGTCCATAATCTTGACGAGTTTCTTGTTGAATCGATTGACAAACAACTTGGGAAGCCATCCTGCAGGATCCAACTGATGCCATACATAAATGAGCCAGATAATATATATAGTAATTGCCAAGGAAAAACATATATTTTATACTTTAAAATGGCACTACTACTGAGGAAAACACAATTAAGCATGAAGATATTATGAACAAAATGCGGGCCAAGCTCACCCTTTCATTTGGCAAGAGAAAAACTAGCTCGGAAGCAAGAAAGGTGTAAAGCACATAAAATTTTGGAATGGAGATAGAAGCCATGATAGGATTTATGAGACCAAGTCGACTAAAAGTAGATACATATCACTCTTCCTTTGAGTATTTTCTTTCCATATAGGATGAAAAGCGGATGAGAGCAGATCATATGTTGTAATCTCAGTTACAACAGATCTGCTGTAATTTCTTTTTTTTCTTTTGTGATTTCTATCCTAAAATATAATCTTATAGATTGAATTTTGGGTTAGTGCTCTACATATCCTTCAAATTTCACGTTAATCGGAATTTATTTGCTATTGTATCTTAATATTCCAAGATCTGGGTCCTTTTTAAATAGAATTTTTAAGTTGCTTAAATATTGTCCGGATCATCAAAGATTAACATAAAATAACAAATAACCTCCAATTAATGCGAGATTTGGAGCATATATAGAGCAACCCTAGATTCAATCTATAATGTTGGAATTTGGAATCGAAATCGCAAATAAAAAATTACACAGATCTGCTCTAACTGGTATTACAACAGATGATCTGATCTCAAAGTGGATCCGAGCAGATCCTCTGCTGTGCAGCAGGGATCTGCTGCAACCTAGGAGAGTACCTGAGCCGCTCGATCGAGATCGAGCGGTTCACACGGTAAAGATCCACAAAATCCTTCATTTCGTGCGAACCGCTCGATCTAGATCGAGTGGCTCGGGCACACTCCCGGATTGCATCAGATCCCTATTTCACAGCAGAGGATACGCTCCGCAAAGTGGATACCCTCTACATCTCTACTCTCCCCTCTAGACTACACTTCTTTGTTTTTCTAGTCTACTGGAAAGCAAACATTCAAAGCAAATAGCGAAATTGCGGCGAAGAACAATCAAGTACCTGAAGAACGTAAGTGACCATGCACGAGTCGTCCTCCACTTTCTCTACCACCCACCCTGACTGCAACAGGATCCCTCGGATCTTGTTGCTCCTCCTCGGCAGCACACCGTCGGCGATCTCCTTCGGTAAGGAAGCAACCGCAACGACCTGTCCATTTTTATAAGGAAATGCTCATTAATTAGCAGGGACATACGTTCGTGATAGGTAGTTGTAACTTAGTTCTGAAAAAGGAATATTTGACTGCTTGCTTACCAGAGTTCCATCGTCCAGAGTCTCGCGCCTCTCGTACACGACGAACTCCCGGTTCTTGAAGAGTGGCTTCGAGGCATCTCCGAACCTCAGGCATAGGATGCCGATTCCGTCCCCGAGCTCTTTGATGTACTCGGACTCCACGAGGTCCTGATCCCATTGCTGCATGTAGATGAGCAATCTTCTTCTTTTCATTCATGATATTCATGGATCGGAGGAAAATAATATTCTATTTTACTAAATTGAGGTGGTGACCGAATGCATATATCTACATGGAAAAATGAGATTGATGTGGATGGTCATCCTTGCCTGGTGTCCCTAGTTGTGCCACCTGCTATTGTAAACTATATAGTCATGAAGATAAACTTCTTATATGTAACTCCCCAATCCTTTCTTCGTTTTAGAATCCAGTTGAAAGCAAAACAAATTACATCAACACAAAAGAAAGACAATCAGAGAACACAGATATATACAAAGTTCACCTTCTACACTATAACAAAATTAGTTCGAATATTCATGGTCATATCTTTCAATGGTAACTTTAAAACAACGAATATTATTCCTCGTAAATATTGGGAAATCGAGGGATTCCCTTAACCTGTTCTGTAAAGAATGACTAGCAGTGGAACATTTCCCCACACGGGAACCAAGCAAAATAATCGTAGCACAATAATCAAGCAAACAGAGAGACGGGAAATTTTACGTGGGAAAACCCTCATCAATGTGAGAGAGGGGAAAAACCTACGGGGCACGACGACCCTAACACAATCCACTAGGCTGGAAAAATAAGAGGGCACAATATCTTCTCAGTTTTGTTACCCAACAAAACTGAGGCTCAGTTATAAGAATAAAATCAGATAATACTTAGAGAACACAATACCATTGCTTCTACTCGCCACGAGTTGTCCCTCCTTGTGCGTGATTCTTCTTCGCACGGATGCACCTCACGCCTCTGCGGGCTGCTCTTCACGCCCCTGCAGGCTGCTCTTCACACCTTTCACGGACTATTCCTTACGCATTGAGTGGGCTACTTCTCTCCTTAATGGGGAGAGGGAACTAAGAGAGAAGAGAGGGAGAGATGCTTGAGTTGGGATGAGTTCCCAAACCATGCATGGGGACTTATTTACGTCATCTCCCTCCACCTATAACTCTCCAAATCCAATTTGGAATAGGGGCATCAGGGCAAATCCTTCAGACTCTTTCTCTCTCAGTAGATGTTTGATGAATACCCATTCATCACTCTTTATTCTTATATTTTAGCTACAAAACCTTTGCAAATACATGTAGATATGTGTAAATAGGAATAATTACCAAAAGCATGCATTGTGTAAAAACCTATAATTAGCATGTTTTTGTGCAAAAATAAAAGAATAAAGATTAAAAAGAAAAAGAGGGAAATATTTAGAATAAATATTGAGCAACCTAACCCAAGGGAGGGCTCAGCATGGGCCTGACCGCATAAAAACCAAAGTAGAGGGAGATAGGGGCTCATGTGTAAATATTTATGTAAATAAATAAAAATATTTTCCTCACCAAAAATAGGCTTGTAAATACTTGTACATATTTATAAATATAAAAACAAAAGATAAAAATATGAAAATCAAAAAGAACAAAAATATCACTTTCACATTGTACATAGACTCACCTACATGTTTATTTAGCCCTATAAATAAATAAAATTAATCTTTATAGTTTTTGTAAATATTCTTTATTATATAGTATAAATAAATAAAATAAAAACAATCAAAACAAAAATCAAATAAAAATAGCAAAATTAAAAATACAAAAATATATTGTACATATACCATGTATATAAGTATATATATGTATTTATTTTACCTATGTATATAAATAATAAAAATAAAATAAAAATATCTTTTTATTCCTTATTTTATAATGAAAATAAAAAAATATGAAATAGGAATAAAATTGCATAAAAATAATAATTAAAAATCAAAAATTAAAAACCCTAATAGTGTACATATACCTATATAGTACATATAATGTAAGTACCTTATTTTTATTTCTAAAAATGAATTAAAAATGACAAAAAAATAGAAAAAAATAAAATAAAAATATTTCATGTTTTAACTTTTTGCAAATTCGGCCATTTGCTACCTTAATTTTCACCTCCAAGATTAAGCCACGTGGCCTGTTCCTATTGGCCCTGGGGAGTGTTGACCGCCCAGTCAACTACCCCCCCAGGACCACCTCCCGCGGGTCTGGTTTGAGAACCCGATTTCACCCATTTATCCCTGCCAGATCCGAGCACCATTTAGCCTAACCCAGGGTCCTAATCACTCCCCAGGTACCCTGGGAATCTCGCCCGACATAGATCCTAGGGATCCGTGCTCCATGGAGCCGGACCCGAGCCATTTTTTCCCGGACCTGCACCCATACATAAGCGAGCTCCGCCACCTCATTTCCCCATCTTTGGCCATTCGAATCCTTCACCTGTGAGTTCCAGAGAGTGCGCGAGAGTGACATCTCGCGTCCGAGCCTGTCGAAGCAAGGGGAGGAAGAGAATCCATCGATCCGGCGAGCTACGCCGCCGCTGCTCCTCCACCAGCGTGAGCACCGAGCCTCGGAGGGAGACGCTCCTCGAGGCAACGACCAGGAGCTTCCGTAGCTCCTCTCCAGTCTCTTCATTCACCCAGGTAACCTTCTAGGCCCTTCTTTTTCGCTGATTTCCGATTACGCCCAATTCGCTCCGCCGCCGTCCATCGTCGATTCCCATCGTTCCCGACCACCATTCGATCATCGGGCATTGCCATAGCCCTCGCCGACTCCCCGCGCACCTTCTTCACCCCTCCATCCAACCCAGCTCGCACAGGAGCTGGGAGTCGAGCTCCTCCGTCTACCCTCTTCGCCGGAGCTCGCCATTTCGACCCCCAGTTCACTGCCACCTCGCCTAACCGGGTCGAGGCACTTTACCCTCGACCCGCGAGTCTCCTGGATTGTTTTGCAGGTTAAAGGAAGGCCATCTGAGGCCTTTTGACATCAGGCCAGGAGGCGCAGCTCCGCCGACCTCGTCGGAGCTCTCCAGAGCCCAGTTGGGTCATCGGAGCCCATCACCAGCTGCGGGACACCCTTGCGGAGCTTCTCCGACCTTCAGGCGCAGCAGAGGAGCCTCGGAGCGAAGCCACCGGGCCGGCGAACTTCGCCGGTCATCTGTTCTTCGAGGATCCTCCACCACCGTTCGATCCGGCCTCCAGCTCCAGACTTCATCGACACCGTCCATCTGGGGAGCAGCAGTCACCGCCCGATCATCAGGAGAGGCGATCCCAGCCGTCCGATGCTCGTGGGTTAAGCCACAGCGAGCCACCACCGTTGATCACGCCACGTGGCTTGACCTCGAGCGTCGGATCATCCCGAGGGGCCCAGCTGTAGAGAGGACGATGTTCACCACCGTCGGATGCGCCACGTGCCCTCCATCCAGCCGCTCCGAGTAATAAAGGGTAATTTACCCTTAGGCCCTCTTAGTTATTTTATTTTGTTTTTAGTCTTGTAAATATTTAGCGTAGTTGTTTAAGTTTTGGTATTTTTGCATAGAGACCCGTGCGCTTGTTTTTATTTGCTGATATACCCGTGTACATGGTCTGACACGTGCTTCGTCACGTGGTTTGTTGGGATATTTGCATCTTATGCCCTGTTGTTCTGGATGTTAACAGTTGAATGAAAGTTTTTACTTATTTGCATTTATACCCCTGTGCGTGGTTTATTTGAGCATGTGCGTGATATTTGTGGGTATTGTGCAGATAAGCCCTTGGGCTTTTGGTACCTGTTACCAATAAGTCCTCGGAACTTATTTTTATTAGATTTGGGTCCCTGAGTGCCCCAGGCACGCGCGTGGCGCGTGTTTCGTTGGGTAAATTGCACCAGACCCCCAGGCTCTTGGGTATTTGCACTTTGGTCCCTGTGCATTGTGCCCTCTCTTTATTTTTGAATAAAATAGCAAATTACCTCCAAATCCAACGAAAATTGGATACATGGCTCCTGCCATGGTGTAAAATTTTCGTAGATTTTTAGGACATTTTTGTTTTCATTTGATATTTTTAAAAAATCAAAAACCTTTAGTTTTGCCACTGTCTAACTTTAAAAACCCAAAAAAAATTAAAACTCACTTAAAAATTCCACAAAAATTAGCTACTGTTTGCCTTGCTTAGTTTGATTTTCTAGCCAATTTTGGCTATTTTTCATTACCGAAAACCACTAAAAATTGAAAAACACTTAAAAACTTATAAAAAATTCTAGTAATTAAACCAAAAATCCAAAAATAATAAAATTGGTACCTAAATTTTTCTTGTTTAATCCTCTTCACAGGAAAATTACCTCCCAGCTAATTTGGGGGCTTTAGATATTTTATCTAAGCTCTTTTAGCTCGGCTGGACAGTACCATTTATTTCAGTCACTGTTTGATTTTTAGAAAATTAAATAAAGATCAGAAAATTCTCAAAAATTCACCAAAAACATTAAAAATTATAAAACACATAAAAATATTTTTGTTTGAATTTTTGATTGCTTTTTTAGTGCATTTAATAAATTGTTGAAGTGTGTATTTCTTTGTTTTTCTTATTTTCTTAATTAGCTAAAAATCCAAAAAAATATAAAAGAAATTAAAAACCACTAAAAATATTTTGTTCTTTTATTTTATTCCTTTTTACTACTTTGTAGGCCGAGAGGCCAATCCGTGCTCCTTGAGTTCGACCCTGGTCGCTATACCAGGTTAATCCAATAGCAGGACCGCTGCTTTGTGTTTTATCTATTTTATCTCTATTAGTGGTTCAATTTTCCTGATTGAGTGCATCTGAGTGCCCGAGGTCGCAACGACCATTTTTGTACCTTTACCTTAGTCGTTCAGATCGCTCATCAGAATGGCACCGTTGCCGGGGAGCACGGCTTAGTAGTTTTTATTTTATTTTATTTTCGTTTTTGTTTTCGCGGCTTTTCGCGGCTCTTTCAGAGCTCGCGGCTTTTTCGCGGCTTTTGTTTATATTTTATTTTTGTTCTATTTTGTTTTATTTTCTTTTTCTTTTATTTTTGTTTTTTTTGTTTTATTTTGAGTGTTTATTTTATTTTGTATTTCTGCATATATACCATTATTTCCTTTCATTTATTTTTCTTCTTATTATCTGATTATTTTCATTGGTCTGACCACTCATCTCGTTTTCTTGCGAGGGCCCGAGGACCGTGGAGGCGACTTTCGAGGAGCCGACGCAACCGTAGGACTTGGAGGCAGCTTCCTTCTCTACGAAGCCGCAGGAGAGAGCGAGAGAGAGAGAGAGTTGAGTGGGTGAGGTTGGATTAGGTTTTATTTTTATTATTATTATTGTAATAATACAGGTACTCTCAGACTGGACACTTGTGGACTCTTGGACTTAGCGGGTCTGTTTCGCCGAGCACCGGTGTGCTCAGGGGACCCTTACAGTTTTTCGCGGCTTTTTACGCGGCTTTGTTTTCTTTTCATTTTTTTCTGCCCTTTCCGGTGTTTACGCGGTTTTCATCGAGCCCCTAGCTTTAGGATTTTCTCTTGCTTGTGCCGTAATTAGTAGGGTCCCCACACTTAACTATTTGCCTGTTCCTATAGTACGCTAATTGGACTCACTAATAATCAATTAATAAAAATAATCGACTCATCTCCTTCGTAGCCTACGTGCCGCAACCCACCCTGTACAGCGCTTTCTCCTACCCCCGATTTGTCGGGCAAAGGAGGGGTGGGCCAAGACCGGACCCTTTGGCTTGGAGGTCGGTGACCGATTAGATGGTTCTACGAGTAGAAATTGCTCATCTAGGACTCGGTTTTTCCCGCTGCATCATTTAGGGTAGTTTACTTTTCTGTCTTTAAATTCTGCGCGGATCACTTGCATGTAGAGTGCTGGAGGCAAGGTACGCATTTCTGACTCAGCATGCATCATTGATTTCATCGCGCATCGGCTTTTTCGTCTTCTCCCCCTGTTTTTGACTAAATAACTAGGAGAACCGAAAAATTCGTTAGGCATTTGTTTTCTATTTGTAAAATATTAAAAAGAAAAATCATAAAATTAGGACTGGATAAAACTATTGACCCTAAAAGACACTCACCATAAAAATTTGTCTTGGGGAGAGCAACCCCCTCATTGTATGGTTTGATTGCGCGAGAGAGTGACCCGCACCCTAGGTAGAGCCCTCTGGTGTTATTCCCGATTGATTACCGACTTCTCCGTGCGGGCCAGTCGGTTGGGGTAGCATCGGGTATCCTAACAGGTCACGTAAGCGCTCTGATATCTTGTGTGTTCACCTAATAAAAATTGACAAGATAATTTGACCGAACTTTCACGGTCTTCAGCTCGCGTTGCGTTGGTGAACCGGGGGTTTGCATTCTGATCATAGTTTCTCCAGATCTCATCCGCACTACTCGCTAGATCAAGATGATGGGTAGACGCTCTCTTAGGAAGCCTCTGGCTGCACCGCTTTCGGGCACGTCTACCCAATCATCTAGGTTGGCCCGCGAGAGCCAAGACCAGCTCTCCGAGCCCGAGTACGACTCCACCCTGTTCCCCCTCGACCCCCTTTCTTTCGGACCTGAGCGACATGAGCCCGAGGAGAGATTGATGGATTTGACAGCACCTGAGTTGGGCTCATTTGATTTTGCAGACGTCATGGCCGGCAGTTCTGAGGATCGCTCCCGTCAGCCTGAGCACTTCGTATTGGATCAGGGAGTGATCAACTCCACCCTGATCGCCTCGTTAGAGACCGTCCAGCAGCAGCTGAGGGATCAGGGAGCATTTATGCTCGACATGAGGAGAGAGATGGAGCAGATGCGAGCAGAGAGAGCAGAGCGAGAGCAGAGGAGAGAGGGACCGAGGATCCCAGATGATGCGGATGCAGCAGCCGCAGCAGCAGCAGCCGCCGCAGCCGCAGCCGGAGGACCACCGAGACCGATGCGGGAGTTACACAACCCCGGATCGACGCTGACGCACCACTGGGTAGTACTTCCAGCGATCGTGGGGGACTTCAAGTTCCCCCCGAACACTTTGCAGCTACTCCCTCGCTTTCACGAACTCGCGACAGAGGAGCCCCATCTCCACCTTCAGGAGTTCTTGATGATATGCAGCACTGTCCACGACCGACAGGTGGACCAGGACACGATCAGGATGATCGCCTTCCCCTTCTCCCTAGCAGACAGAGCAGCCACCTGGCTGAAGCATTTGGGAAGTTTGTTTACACCTGGGAGCAGCTCCGCACCGAGTACTTGAACAAGTACTATCCACTCGGGAGGACGAATGCAGCGAGGGTCCTGATCAGCAACTTCTCCATGCTCCCCAATGAGCAATTCCATGAGGCACGGTAGAGGTTCCGAGAGCTCACCGATAGATGCCCGCACCACGACATCGCGAAGCCGAACCTTGTTCAGAGCTTCTTCAGCGGGTTGACACCAGAGCTCCAGGGCCTGGTGAATGCTTCTTGCGGCGGGTCCTATTTCGCCAAGGACCCACGACCAGGTCTGGGCCATCTACGAGGAGATGGCCGAGAATTACATGGTGATGTCCCAGACCCGGTTGTACACTCAGGGGAGACCCCAGCAGCAGCCAGGACCCGTGCAGTACCAGCGGATAGCATGGGTCGATGCTGGTCCATCCAGTTCATCCGCAGTTGCAGCAGCACAGGCAGAGTCGTCCGCTGCAGATATGGGCATCATCAGCGAGAAGTTGGACCGGATGGAGCTGATCGAGAAGAAGCAGTGCCAGAGCATCACGCAGATGGAAAAGATGGCACAGACTCTGAGCGACATGAAGACCCAGCTCATGTGTCTCCAGGAGGCACAGACGGCTTCACAACCCCGTCTTCAGTCGCGAGGCGACACGGCAGCAGCAGCAGCTCGTCCCAGCGCTCCAGCACCTTTCAGCAGCCTAGACAGGTTCACCTTGTACAGGCGGAGCCGTACCAGCAGCAGTAGCCCTCCTACCAGTCCCCACCATCTCCAGACTTGCAGATGGTGGTATACCAGCCGGATCAGCCTCTGGCAGTACTCCCGCCAGCCCCCTACGATGCAGAGCCGTTGATGGATGTCAACGGGATTTGGTATGACCGCCCCCAGCCTGGGATCCGACGAGACCATCCCGGATTCAGGTGGGGGAGTGGAGGTACCCAGCCCCAGCAGCAGTCATCCGGTCAGGGAGGGCAGTATGGCCAGCAGAGAGATCACCAGCCGCAGCAGCAGCCCCCAGCCCACCAGCCATATCAGCAGTCGTCCTTCGTTCCTCGTCCCTATCAGCAGCAGGGACAGTCTTGGAGACGTGAGCAGCAGGCTCACCAGCAGCAGCATCCTTCCTCCTACCCCTCTTACCAGCAGCACCAGTTCCAGCAGCCTCAACACCAGAGAGGCTACCCGTCGGGCTCCCATGAGAGCCCCGCCCTGGATGACATAGCCCGCCTCCTCACGGACCAGCAGGCTACCTTCAGACGGGAGATGGACGATTTCTGCCAGGAGATGCGGGACCTTGTGAGAGGGAAGGCCGCCATCCCTGCACAGATAGAGCCGAATCCCAATAGCCTCAAGAGGAAATCTGAGCAGGTAGTTTCCACTGAGCATGCCACTCCTAGTGATCCATTTGATGATATGTCTTCAGATCTGTTTGATGCTGATTTTGTTACACTTAGGAGCGGTAGAGCACCAGCAGGCGGCGCCTCATCTGAGCGACGACTCGAGGATCCACCCAGGACGCCAGATGAGGAGGAGGAAAGCGGTACTGAGGCCGCACACGATGATGACGGTGGTACTGATGCCACCAAGGATGCTGATTCCACCGGTGGTACTGAGGCCGCCGCTTCACCAGTTCGAGGAGGTGGTGCTGATGCCACCAGAGGAGCCGAGCCAGCCCGCGGTACTGAGGCCGCGAGACGTCCAGTAGCAGAGCCAGCCCGCGGTACTGAGGCCGCGAGACGTCCAGTAGCAGAGCCAGCCCGTGGTGGTACTGAGGCCACCGGTGTTTTTGTAGAGAGATCAGATGTTTTTCCTCATTCTCATGTATCTCAGAACACTATTGTGAATAAAGGAAAAGGTTTAGTTTTCTTCTGGTCCCACTGTGGTGCTTGATGTATGTGCGGATCCGGCCGTCGAGCCGTCTAGGCCTTTTCCTAGTCCTTCATCTGCGAAGGACCCTGTGATCCCCTTCCCTAGAGCCCTTCAGATGGGGAAGGGGAAGAAAAAAGAAAAAGACCCAAAAAAGAGAGAGCAGGAGGAGTTCAGCCAGAGCATGATCGACAGATTTCACATCCAGCTGACCCTCCAGGAGGCTTTGTAGCACATCCCCCTTCTTCAGCGATCTTTGAGAGACAGGACCACAGTCAGAAGGAGGAGGAGGAACCACACTTCAGAGATTCATGTGCTGACGAAAGCCACGTGTTTTGCGATCCAGAACCGTCTGCCAGCCAAGAGGCCAGATTAAGGGGCCCCGTATGTCAGATGTCAGATTAGTGAGCAGAGGTTCGACCGGACTCTATTGGATAGCGGATCGTCGATCAACCTTCTTTCGGCAGCCCTTCTCGACCGCTTCGAGTTGGGCACTCTTAGACAGAGCAGGACAGTCCTTCAGTTTGCTGATCGATCTGTCAAGAGGCCGAAGGGGTTGTTGCGAGACGTTATCGTCATGATTTAGGGCCTGAAATTCCCCGTGGACTTCGTAGTGTTGGACATGGAGATCCCTGACTCAGTGGCCGATACCCCCATCATCCTTGGTCGTCCGTTCTTGGCCACAGCCAAGGCGGTGACCGATCATGATAGCGGGAAGGTATACTTTCGCGTCGAGGGCGAGAGTATACAAATAGAGACGGTTGAGGACTACAGAGCCAGAGAGAGAGCACGCTCAGAGGCCAGCACAGATTCAGAGCAGCTGACAGACGCCGAGCCAGACATCCACCAGGACTGTGATTTTGTGATCACAGATGATGAGGCAGCATGGGCAGACCCTTCAGCACAGGCCATCCTCGCATTTCAAGACACCCCTAATGCAGAGATGACAGCAGAGGAGAGTCTGGAGAGCACAACCCTGGTCCAGGATACCACAGAGGCAGAAGAGCCGGTTCTTGACCGCGACACGGTTTTCAGTGATGGTGGTGCTGAGGCCACCTTGTGTTTCGGTGGTACTGATGCCACCTTGTTTGATACAGATCCCTCGGATTCAGAGTCTGATTGGGCAGATTGTGATGATCAGATGCCAGACCTGAGTCCACCTGAGCCTACAGATGAGGAGGAGGTAGATGCAGAGCAGATCAGAGACAGCACAGTTGAGCAGCCTTCTCCAGACCCAGTTTGCGAGAGTTCGCTTTCTTTCTCCCAGGCAGATTTGGCAGACTTAGCAGCATTGACACATTTCCTTCCGCAGCCAGATTTGCCAGCACCCAGCTGTCCAGAGCTGAAGCCGCTCCCTACTTCGCTGAAGTATCGGTTCCTTGCGGGTGAGCCTCAGATGTACCCAGTCATCATCTCCGCCGATCTGACTGGAGAGCAGGAATCCCGTTTGATGGGGGTTCTTGAAAAGAACCGCAAGGCAATCGGATGGAGCGTAGCAGATCTCCATGGGATTAGTCCATCAGTATGCTCCCACCATATCTATCTCGAGGAAGGGGCGAAGCCATCGCGTGAGTTCCAGCGGCGACTGAACCCCAACCTGAGAGAGGTCGTGATGAAGGAAATATCAAAATGGTGGAGTGCAGATTTTATTTATCCCATTTCCGACTCCAAGTGGGTCAGCCCCTTGCATGTGGTGCCCAAGAAGACAGGCATCACGACTGTGATCAGTGAGTCGGGAGAGGAGATTGCTACACGAGTACCCACCTCTTGGAGGGTCTGTGTTGACTACAGGAGACTCAACCAGGCCACCAAGAAGGACCATTCCCCCCTGCCTTTTATTGACCAGATCATTGAGAGACTGGCAGGGAAGAGCCATTATTGCTTCCTGGATGGGTACTCGGGCTACAACCAGGTGGCCATTGCTCCTGAGGATAAGGAGAAGACCACCTTTACCTGTCCCTTTGGTACATATGCCTTTCGACGCATGCCATTTGGGCTATGCAATGCCCCTGCGACTTTTCAGAGGTGCATGTTGTCGATCTTTTCGGACATGGTAGGGGAGTGTTTGGAGGTCTTCATGAACGATTTCTCGGTCTACGGTGACGGATTCGACTCCTGTCTTGACTGCCTAGACCGAGTACTCCAGCGATGTATTGAGTACCATTTGGTTCTATCTTGGGAGAAGAGTCACTTCATGGTGACTCAAGGGACGGTGCTTGGCCACATCATCTCCAACAGGGGCATGGAGGTTGATCCGGCCAAGGTTGATGTCATTAGAAAACTCGCACCACCGTCCAACTTGAGGTAGCTACGGTCATTCCTTGGGCACGTTGGATTTTATAGAAGATTTATTCAGGATTTCAGTAGGATTGCCCAGCCGTTGACTGACCTCTTGACGAAAGACACCGAGTTCCTTGTCGATGACAAGTGTCTCTCGTCCTTTGCGACTCTTCAGCAGTGTGTGATTGAGGCTCCTGTCCTCCAGCCGCCTGATTGGTCTCTCCCATTTGAGATCATGATGGACGCCTCCGATTTTGCCATAGGGGCAGTGCTGGGACAGAGGAGGGATGGAGTTCCATTTGCCATTCACTACGCTAGCCGCACATTGGATTCCGCCCAGCGGAATTACACGGTTATAGAGAAGGAGATGCTAGCCGTAGTTCTCGCCCTAGATAAGTTTCGATCTTATATCATTGGATCTAGAGTGACTTTGTATACAGATCACACCGCCATCAGGTACCTCATGGCAAAGAAGGATGCCAAGGCCAGACTTACTAGATGGATCCTTCTACTCCAGGAGTTCGACATTGAGATCAAGGATAAGCCTGGAGTCAAGAATGTGGTGGCGGATCATCTCTCCCGTTTAGAGCAGCCTGAGGAGTCTGAGCAGACTGATCCCATTCGAGATACCTTCCCAGATGAGGCGATCCTTGCTATCGCCTCACTCCCGTGGTATGCTGATGTTGTGAACTTTCTCGTTGCTGGGAAAGTCCCACAAGATTGGCCCAGGCAGAGGCTTGAGACCTTCCTTGCGAAGGCCAAGTCCTACCATTGGGAGGATCCCATCCTTTACCACGAAGGAGGGGATAGCGTCTGGCGTCGGTGTATTCCTCAGGAGGAACACCATAGCGTCCTCACTTACTGTCATAAGCTTGAGGCAGGAGGACATCATTCTGGGAGGAGAACGGCACAGAAGGTGCTCCAATCCAGTTTGTGGTGGCCTACCCTCTTCAAGGACTCTGATGAGTTCGTGAAGAGGTGTACTGACTGTCAGAGGATGGGCACTTGTGGACAGCGTGATATGATGCCGATGCAGCCCATTCACTTATGTGAGGTTTTTTACGCATGGGGCATCGATTTCATGGGTCCATTCCCTAAGAGTCAGGGATTTGAGTACATTCTGTTGGCCGTAGATTATGTTAGTCGTTGGGTTGAGGCTATCCCCGCCCGAGCCACCGATGCGAAGACAGTTTGTAGATTTTTGAGGAAGCACATCATCACACGGTTCGGGGTTCCACGAGTTCTGATTTCTGATGGGGGGTCTCATTTCATCAACGACCAGGTAAAGGCCCTTGCCAGCGAGTTCGGTATAGACCATCGTGTTGCCACACCTTACCATCCACAGACGAATGGTCTAGCCGAGGTGTCGAACAGGGAGATCAAGACCATATTGCAGAAAGTCGTCCGCCCTGACCGAAAGGATTGGTCACAGCTTTTGGACTCGGTCTTGTGGGAATATAGGACGTCTTTCAAGACACCATTGGGCACATCTCCCTTTCGCCTCGTATATGGCAAGCCGTGCCATTTACATGTTGAGCTGAGGCACAAGTCACTTTGGGCAGTTACAGATATTCTTATGGATCCAGATGGTATGGGAGACCAGAGGAGGGCAGAGTTAGCAGGCCCTGGAGGAGTTGAGAGATACAGCTTTCTCAAACAGCCTACAGTATAAGGAGAGAGTGAAGGAGTGGCATGATTCTCATATCAGCCACAAGCATTTTGAGATTGGACAGAGAGTATGGCTGTTTGATGCGAGGCTTCGTTTGTTTCCAGGGAAGCTACAGAGCAAATGGAAGGGACCCTACTTGGTCAGAAAGGTACACGACAACAGTAGCATTGATATATCTGAGTTGTCTTCTGAGAGTACCTTTCGAGTGAACGGCCAGCGGCTCAAGCCATTTTTAGATCATGAGCCGCGGGTCGCGGATCTTGCCCCTATTCATTTTGCGTGAGATGTGGTCTTTGACTCACATCTAATGCATCTCACGCCTGAATTTCACTGTTCCTCCGCCTTGTATAGATCCAGATGTCTATATCACTACATTCTTTAGTCCCACATCCTTTTCTTCATCTTGTGATTATGCTATACTTAGGGTGCACTTTACCCTAAGTATAGGGGGGATGTGAGACCTTTGGGTATTTCTTTTGTTTCCGCCTACCCCTGTTTTGCTGCCTATACTTAGGGAAATTTTACCCTAAGTATAGGGGGGGTAGACCCTGTACATTCTCCACTCGGTTTTTCCTTAGTGTACAGCCTGCTATACTTAGGATTATTTAATCCTAAGTATAGGGGGAAGACTCGAGACCCTCTTGACTTTTCTATTTCATTCATTCATCTTTGTATATAGCCTTTCTTTTTACTTCCCTATACCTAGCACGAGTTATGTCTTCTTCATCGCTCTTGACTCTGAGGACATCATTCGAGCTAAGTATAGGGGTGTGTGTATATATTTCATATATACTTTAGCCATAACTCGTACTTTGTGTGAGTGTGTTAATAAATAAAATGGCTAAAAATCACAAAAATTAAAAAATTTTCATGTACATAAACATTCTTTTATTTGCACATATCTTTTGTGTAAAGCTTGTGTAAATACTTTTGTATCAAAATTATGTATATAGTACAAAATTTTTCCAAAATGTTTTGAAAATCAAAAGTTTGCAAAATTCTTGTGTAAATGTGTGTAAATATCTTTTTGCAAAACTTGCAATTCATGCATCATCCATTCATGATTTCAGAACATTGTTCAAAAATTTTGCATGTTTGTAAAATTTGTGTAAATAGCATCTTTTTGTACATATGTATATAGTTTTTCTGGATGATAGTTGACATTTAAACTAGCCTGGAATCAAATTGAGAAATGGAGCTTGATTAAGATCTTAATCCACCTAACTTCTAAGAGGAACCTTATAGGCTTAGGTTTAAGGCTTTTCAGGTCCATGGTGACTTAATTCTTTGAGTCCACTAGGCTATGATCACATGTCATCTCAATGAGCCTAAGTAGAGCACTTAACAACAACACATGACTCATATAGATTATGGCTTTACTTGGACACCAGCACTATGCACCGAGCTCTCCACGAATGAGGTGGTGAGGAGGCAGTCTTCCTTGACTTGGGGTAGCATATGAGGGTAGTACTTCTAGGCGGAACCTCTCTTCTTCTTTTAGTGAAGGAAGTGCGTCTCAACTTGGTCTGGTTGCCACGAGGTCTAACGACGGGAGTTGTGGGTTGCAATAAAGCTTCAAAAGAGGGATAGTCTACTGGCTCAAGAGGAAAAACTCCTTGTATATATGCTGCACATGTATATGTTGTATAGATGCACTCGAAAAAAAAAGAAAAAAAATGTGCAAAAAGAAAATAACTCCAAAAAAGTGGTGGGTCTGATAGAAAATGATAATCCCACCAGAGTATGTATATAGAGTGCAATAAGCAAAGCTTGGTTTCATGATCCACCTGATGTAGCTTGCAGCAGGGAGACTTGGCTACACTGGTCAAGCTCCCAAGGGTACTTGGCTACACTGGCCTTGACCCATTCTCTTCTTCCTCCTCTTCTTGAGCCGGTTGAACTTGAACTTAGAAGGGAATACCCCGCTCCTCGAGGAAAGAGTGGCCAGACTGAGGTCATAGAGTTACCTTGTTGGGGAGGGTTGTCAAGTTGCCATTTCTGAGGAGGAGAGCTTAGACTTCACTTTCACATGACAAGAAAAGATTCATGGTCTTCAGGGTTTGTGATTGATGACTTGTTCTGACCTGGAGCATTGAGGAGTCTTGATTATAGATTAGTGGAACTTAGAGGCTGTTGAGTTTTAGACTTAAGTCCAAATAAGGTTCCGACACATTAATAATCCAAAGATCTGATCGAGCTCCATACCCCAATTTAATGAAGGCAAGTTTAATAATCAACCTTGATCCATGTACATCCTCTTTTTCTTTTTATTTATTTCGTTTTCACTTCTTTTTCAAATAAGTGTTTGCTAAGGGACTAGCAAAGTTAAGTATAGGGGGGTGATGAATACCCATTCATCACTCTTTATTCGTATATTTTAGCTACAAAAACCTTTGCAAATACATGTAGATATGTGTAAATAGGAATAATTACCAAAAGCATGCATTGTGTAAAAACCTATAATTAGCATGTTTTTGTGCAAGAATAAAAGAATAAAGATTAAAAAGAAAAAGAGGGAAATATTTAGAATAAATATTGAGCAACCTAACCCAAGGGAGGGCTCAGCATGGGCCTGACCGCATAAAAACCAAAGTAGAGGGAGATAGGGGCTCATGTGTAAATATTTATGTAAATAAATAAAAATATTTTCCTCACCAAAAATAGGCTTGTAAATACTTGTACATATTTATAAATATAAAAACAAAAGATAAAAATATGAAAATCAAAAAGAACAAAAATATCACTTTCACATTGTACATAGACTCACCTACATGTTTATTTAGCCCTATAAATAAATAAAATTAATCTTTATAGTTTTTGTAAATATTCTTTATTATATAGTATAAATAAATAAAATAAAAACAATCAAAACAAAAATCAAATAAAAATAGCAAAATTAAAAATACAAAAATATATTGTACATATATCATGTATATAAGTATATATATGTATTTATTTTACCTATGTATATAAATAATAAAAATAAAATAAAAATATCTTTTTATTCCTTATTTTATAATGAAAATAAATAAAATATGAAATAGGAATAAAATTGCATAAAAATAATTGCTAAAAATCAAAAATTAAAAACCCTAATAGTGTACATATACCTATATAGTACATATAATGTAAGTACCTTATTTTTATTTCTAAAAATTAATTAAAAATCACAAAAAAATAGAAAAAAATAAAATAAAAATATATCATGTTTTAACTTTTTGCAAATTCGGCCATTTGCTACCTTAATTTTCACCTCCAAGATTAAGCCACGTGGCCTGTTCCTATTGGCCCTGGGGAGTGTTGACCGCCCAGTCAACTACCCCCCCCCCCCCCCAGGACCACCTCCCGCGGGTCTGGTTCGAGAACCCAATTTCACCCATTTATCCCTGCCAGACCCGAGCACCATTTAGCCTAACCCAGGGTCCTAATCACTCCCCAGGTACCCGGGAATCTCGCCCGACATAGATCCTAGGGATCCGTGCTCCATGGAGCCGGACCCGAGCCATTTTTTCCCTGACCTGCACCCATACATAAGCGAGCTCCGCCACCTCATTTCCCCATCTTTGGCAATTCGAATCCTTCACCTGTGTGCTCCAGAGAGTGTGCGAGAGTGACATCTCGCGTCCGAGCCTGTCGAAGCGAGGGGAGGAAGAGAATCCATCGATCCGGCGAGCTACGCCGCCGCTGCTCCGCCACCAGCGTGAGCACCGAGCCTCGGAGGGAGACGCTCCTCGAGGCAACGACCAGGAGCTTCCGTAGCTCCTCCCTAGTCTCTTCATTCACCCAGGTAACCTTCTAGGCCCTTCTTTTTCGTTGATTTCCGATTACGCCCAATTCGCTCCGCCGCCGTCCATCGTCGATTCCCATCGTTCCCGACCACCATTCGATCATCAGGCATTGCCATAGCCCTCGCCGACTCCCCGCGCACCTTCTTCACCCCTCCATCCAACCCAGCTCGCACAGGAGCTGGGAGTCGAGCTCCTCCGTCTACCCTCTTCGCCGGAGCTCGCCATTTCGACCCCCAGTTCACCGCCACCTCGCCTAACCGGGTCGAGGCACTTTGCCCTCGACCCGCAAGTCTCCTGGATAGCTTTGCAGGTTAAAGGAAGGACATCTGAGGCCTTTTGACATCAGGCCAGGAGGCGCAGCTCCGCCGACCTCGCCGGAGCTCTCCAGAGCCCGGTTGGGTCATCGGAGCCCATCACCAGCTGCAGGACACCCTTGCGGAGCTTCTCCGACCTTCAGGCGCAGCAGAGGAGCCCCGGAGCGAAGCCACCGGGCCGGCGAACTTCGCCGGTCATCTGTTCTTCGAGGATCCTCCACCACCGTTCGATCCGGCCTCCAGCTCCAGACTTCATCGACACCGTCCATCTGGGGAGCAGCAGTCACCGCCCGATCATCAGGAGAGGCGATCCCAGCCGTCCGATGCTCGTGGGTTAAGCCACAGCGAGCCACCACCGTTGATCACGCCACGTGGCTTGACCTCGCGCGTCAGATCATCCCGAGGGGCTCAGCTGTAGAGAGGACGATGTTCACCACCGTCTGATGCGCCACGTGCCCTCCATCCAGCCGCTCCGAGTAATAAAGGGTAATTTACCCTTAGGCCCTCTTAGTTATTTTATTTTGTTTTTAGTCTTGTAAATATTTAGCGTAGTTGTTTAAGTTTTGGTATTTTTGCATAGAGACCCGTGCGCTTGTTTTTATTTGCTGATATACCCCTGTACATGGTCTGACACGTGCTTCGTCACGTGAGATATTTGCATCTTATGCCCTGTTGTTCTAGATGTTAACAGTTGAATGAAAGTTTTTACTTATTTGCATTTATACCCCTGTGCGTGGTTTATTTGAGCATGTGCGTGATATTTGTGGGTATTTTGCAGATAAGCCCTTGGGCTTTTGGTACCTGTTACCAATAAGTCCTCGGGACTTATTTTTATTGCATTTGGGTCCCTGAGTGCCCCAGGCATGCGCGTGGCGCGTGTTTCGTTGGGTAAATTGCACCAGACCCCCCAGGCTCTTGGGTATTTGCACTTTGGTCCCTGTGCATTGTGCCCTCTCTTTATTTTTGAATAAAATAGCAAATTACCTCCAAATCCAACGAAAATTGGACACATGGCTCCTGCCATGGTGTAAAATTTTCGTAGATTTTTTAGGACATTTTTATTTTCATTTGATATTTTTAAAAAATCAAAAACCTTTAATTTTGCCACTGTCTAACTTTAAAAACCCAAAAAAAATATTAAAACTCACTTAAAAATTCCACAAAAATTAGCTACTGTTTACCTTGCTTAGTTTGATTTTCTAGCCACTTTTGGCTATTTTTCGTTACTGAAAACCACTAAAAATTGAAAAACACTTAAAAACTTATAAAAATTCTAGTAATTAAACCAAAAATCCAAAAATAATAAAATTGGTACCTAAATTTTCCTTGTTTAATCCTCTTTACAGGAAAATTACCTCCCAGCTAATTTGGGGGCTTTAGATATTTTATCTAAGCTCTTTTAGCTCGGCTGGACAGTACCATTTATTTCAGTCACTGTTTGATTTTTAGAAAATTAAATAAAGATCAGAAAATTCTCAAAAATTCACCAAAAACACTAAAAATTATAAAACACATAAAAATATTTTTGTTTGAATTTTTGATTGCTTTTTTAGTGCATTTAATAAATTGTTGAAGTGTGTATTTCTTTGTTTTTCTTATTTTCTTAATTAGCTAAAAATCCAAAAAAAATATAAAAGAAATTAAAAACCACTAAAAATATTTTGTTCTTTTATTTTATTCCTTTTTACTACTTCGTAGGCTGAGAGGCCAACCCGTGCTCCTTGAGTTCGACCCTGGTCGCTATACCAGGTTAATCCAATAGCAGGACCGCTACTTTGTGTTTTATCTGTTTTATCTCTATTAGTGGTTCAATTTTCTTGATTGAGTGCATCTGAGTGCCCGAGGTCGTAATGACCATTTTTGTACCTTTACCTTAGTCGTTCAGACCGCTCATCAATGTTCAGCTGCCCTTGCTTTCCTAGCTTCTTCCCACCAAACAAAGGAGAGATCTCAGTAGTGAAAGGCTAGTCCGCACATCGAGGAGGTTCACGTTCCGGGGGTTCTCAAACTCAGCGACCGAAGGGCAAAAGACAGAGGCTAGCCTACTACAAGGGTATCTAATCCTGTTCGCTCCCCATGCTTTCGTACCTCAGCGTCGGTAGGGACCTAGAGAGCTGCCTTCGCTTTTGGCCTTCCTTCGTGGATATAAGGATTTCACCCCTACACATGAAATTCCACTCTCCTCTTTCTCACTCAAGTTCATTGGTTTCGAGAGCATTCCACTGACACGTCCCTTACTAATCGCGTATCAGGATTACCGCCCTTCTTCTTGTACCCGCTCACGGGCTCCAAAGGGATAATTGTTTAAAATCTCCCTCCCCTTTTTTCTTTTTTTTGGTAACAGATAATAATCAACAACTTCCCCCTCCGGTCCCAATGGCGAGGTGTCACCAAGAAGATGATCACTAAGAGATGACACCGCTTAGCTCTCTACAGAGTTGCAACTTTTCACGAGTCACGACATTCGTCAGTATATCTGATGGATGTTCATCTGTGTGGACCTTCAAAATGAGATGCTTCTTATTAATAGCATCTCTCAGCCAATGATATCGCATGTCTATATGCTTTCTACGAGCATGATGCATCATACTCTTGCTCAGATCAATGATGCTTTGGCTATCACAGAAAACAATCAGCTCACTGTCTTCGCATCCAAGTTCACCACGGAATCCCTGTAACCACAACACTTCTTTTCCTGCTTCTGCTGCTGCAATGTACTTGAATTCAGTCGTTGAGAGTACAATGCATTTCTACAACTTGGACTGCCACGAAATCGCTCCCCTGTGAAAGTGAAAATGTACCCGGAAGTCCATTTCCTCTGATCCACATCTCCTGCCATATCAACATATGTATATCTATATAGTTTGGGATCTGACTTCCGAAAAATCAGACACATACTTGAGTTCCCTCTCAAGTATCTCAGAATCCACTTCACAGCTTCATAGTGATCCTTCTCTGGATTCGACATGAATATGCTCACTATGCCCACAACATGAGCAATGTCGGTTCTGCTGCAAACCATGGCATACATAAGGTTGTCAACTACAGACTGGTAAGGAATCTTGATCATTTTAGCTCTCTCCTCAGAAGTAGACGGGCATGTCTCTTTTGCCAACTTGAAATCAGTGGCAAGGGGCATGCTGACAGGCTTTGCATTCTTCATGTTGGACAGCTCCAGAATGCGTTCAACATACTTCTCTTGTGACAACCACAACATGTGCTTCTTCCTGTCATGAGTGATCTACATCCCAAGCATGTTCCTTGCCTTACCCTAATCCTTCATCTCAAATTCCATGTAGAGTTCCCTTTTGAGTTTTGCAATCAACCCGAGATCATGGCCAACTATCAGCATGTCATCCATATAGATCAACATGATAGTGAACATGCCATTGGGAAGACATCGAACATACACATATGGATCCGTTGTAGCCCTCTTGTAGTTCTGCTTCATTATGAAGGCATTAAACTTCAAGCACCACTATCTTGGGGCTTGCTTCAAGCTATAGAGACTCTTCCTCACCATGTAAACCATATGCTCTTTCCCCTTCTTCTGGTATCCTTGTGGCTGCTCCATTAGATCTCTTCTTTTAGATCACCATGATGAAAATCCATCTTCACATCCATCTGTTCTAGCTCAAGGTCTAGAATTGCAACAAGACCTAGCACTACTCTCACATAATTCTTCTTTACAACTGGTCAGAAGATCTCATCATAGTCCATGCCCTCTTTTTGGTTGAATCCCTTCACAACCAATCTGACCTTGTACTTCAGTTGCTTGCCATCATCATCTGACTTTAGCTTGTAGACCCACTTGTTCTTCAACGCTCTCTTGCCTAAAGGAAGCTCAACAAGATCATAGGTATGATTTTTCTTTAGAGTCTACATCTCTTCATTCATTGTATTCCTCCAATGATATCTCTCCTTATGCTCTTGTGCCTCCTTAAAAGTGCATGGCTCATCATGGTCAATCAGCATCACGTACTGGGAAGTAGGATAACAGGATGATGGCTGATATACCCTCCAGATCTCCTGACTTGATGCTCTGTCGCATCTGTTCTTGATGAGGTTTCTCCCCTTCTCAAGATCCCCTGCACCTGCAGCATCAGGATCTGCATCTGGCTCTTGTTGTTCTAGCTGGCATCTTCTCCGTCTGTACCCTGTATTGGAGAAGAATCTGAGTCCTCATCGCTATCATCATCCATATCAATCCCATTTGAGTCACCATCACCACTATCGTCCTCAGCCAAAGTCCGATTTTCATTGAAAATCGCATTTCTATTCCTGGTGATAGTCTTCTTCCTTGGATCCCAAAGTCGGTATCTAAACTCATGATCTCCATAGCCGATAAAAATACAGAGCACTGCCTTGTCATCAGGCTTATTTCTCTGTTCCTTCAGTATAAATGCATAAGCTTTGCATCCGAATACCCTTATATGATCATATAAGGGATCCTTTCCAGACCAAATACGCTCAGGAACCTGAAAATTCAAGGGAATAGATGGATATTGATTAATCAAGTAACATGTCGTCCGAACTGCCTCAGCCCAAAAGGTCTTGGGTAGCTTCGTTGTCTTCAGCATGCAACGAACTCTCTCCACAATGGTCATATTCATTCGTTCAATGACAACATTATGCTGGGATGTACCAGGCTCTGTTCTTTCATGCATGATCCCGTGTTCTATACAATAGCTCTGGAAGCTGTGAGAGGTGTACTCCCCCTCCATTATCCATGCACAGGGACTTCAACACTTTGCCCGTCTCACTCTCCACCATGGCAAGAAATTTCTCGAAGCAATCAAGACTTGATCATTCGTCCTCAGTATATAAACCCACACCTTTCTTGATGCATCATCAATGAAGGTAAGAAAATACTTGTTTCCACCCAAAGACGCTGTGTCCATTGGATCACATACATCGGAGTGAATCAAATGCATAAGGTCTTCCTTCACCTTTGATCTGATTTTGAAAGGTGCACTCTTGTTCTTTCCAATCTCACACGAATCACAAGGTGATAGCATTATATCAGTGTGACATGGTATCAACTCATTCCTGCTCAAAAGCTGTAAGTCCTTTTGGCTCATGTGTCTGAGCCGATGGTGCTAGAGATCTGACGTGCCAACCTCACTAGCATGTAAGCTGCCATCCATGACCTTCACTCGAATTTTGTAGAGCGTGCAACACAACCAGCCTCTGGCCATGATAAGAAAGCCCTTGCTCACCTTGCATCTGTTGTTGCTAAACTTCAGATGGTAGCCCTCCCTATCGAGTTGAGATCTGGATATGAGGCTAAGCCACAAGTCAGGAACGTGCCTGACATCCTGCAGAGTCATTGCATATCCAATATCAGTCTGAACTGAGATGGTTCCCATGCCAATGATCTTAGAGAAGCTGTTTTTCCCCATCTTGACTCTCCCAAAATCTCCCTCTGTATAGGAAGTGAAGAACTCCATGTGTGGAGTCATGTGGTAGGAGGCGACTGTGTCAACGATCCACTCGAAGTCATCCCCTGCATGTAGACACTGCTCTTGAATAGTGAGAACCAACTGATCCTTACTGTCATCATCTACTGCTATAACAAAATTTTCATCTTCATCTTTCTTCTTATTCTTTTTGGCTTATGCTTGCTCTCTTTTCCAAACTTTACAGTCTTTCTTCCAGTGACTATGCTTGTTGCAACGATGGCACTTTCCTCTGTCCTTGGTTTTCTCCCTAAATTTCTCTCTTATGATTTTCTACTTTCGCTGGACCTGCCTCTTCTCTCACCTACGTACACATGTAAAGAAGAGGACTCTCCAGATGATCAATGTCTAATTTCTTCATTCAGAAGACTGCTTTTGACCAAAGGTATAGTCAACAACCTGTCTGTAGCGGAGTTGCTCACGGTAATCACCAGAGTTTCCCAACTGTCTAGCAGGGAACCCCGTAGAAAAAGCGCCTGCAGTTCATCGTCTAGCGCCATGTTCATGGTACTTAGTTGATTGATGAGACTTTGGAACTCATTCAAGTACTCAGCAACTTTCATAATGTCCTTGTACTTTAGATTCACGAACTTCCCAATCAAGAACGTCTTGTTGGTGGTCATCTTCTACACATAGAGCTCTGCCAGTTTCTCCCATAGTTTCTTTGCATTTGTCTCTTCTGCGACATGGTGGAATACCGATAAGTCCAGCCATTTCTGGATGGTACCAATTATTTTCCTGTTCAGCTTCATCAAGTCACATGAGGACATGCCATCGGGCTTAGTTGTTTCTCCTTCCATCGGATCATGGAGATCCTTGCAATACAAGACGTCCTCCATCTTAGCCTTCAATATTTGCTAATTCGTGCTCGTCAGCTTGATCATTGTGCCTTTGTCATCATTTTCCAACTCGACTACACGAGCTTTGATACCACTTGTTGGGAAATCGAGGAATTCCCTTAACCTGTCCTGTAAAGGATGACTAGCAGTAGAACGTTTCCCCACATGGGAACACAACAAAATAATCGTAGCACAATGATCAAGCAACCACAGAGAGACAAGAAATTTTACGTGGGAAAACCCTCCTTGATGTGAGAGAGGGGAAAAACCCATGGGACACGACGACCCACAATAAAATCCACTAAGCCGGAAAAATGAGAGGGCATGATATCTTCTAAGTTTTGTTGCCCAACAAAATCGAGGCTCGGTTATAAGAATAAAATCAGATAACTGTCACCTTGTACTTGGGCAACACAATACCATTGCTTCTCCTCATCACGAGTTGTCCCTCCTCATGCACGATTCTTCCTCGTGAGGATGCACCTAACGCCTTTGTGGGCTTCTCTTCACGCCCATGCGGGCTGCTTTTCGCACCTTGCACGGACTATGCCTCACGCCTTGCGTGGGCTACTTCTCTCCTTACTTTGGGAGAGAAAACTAAGAGAGAAGAGGGGGAGGGGTGCTTGAGTTGGGATGAGTTCCAAAGCCATGCATGGGGCCTTATTTATATCACCTCCCTCCACAACTCTCCTAATTCTATTTGGAATAGGATCCCAAAGGGATAATTGTTCAACAACCTCCCTCCCTTTTTTCTCTATTTTTGGGAATGGATAATAGCCAACAATAAAATTATCTTTCATCCACGTAGTTATTCATTAAATGTCAATGCCAAGTGTGTGTGTATGTGATGAATACCCATTCATCACTCTTTATTCTTTTATTTTAGCTACAAAACCTATGCAAAACACATGTAGATACCTGTAAATAGCAATAATTACCATTTAGCATGCATTGTGTAAATATGCATAATTAGCATGCTTTTGTGCATAAATAAAAGAATAAAGAAATAAAAGAAAAAGAGGGAGATATTTAGAATAAATATTGAGCGACCTAATCCCAAGGGAGGGCTCAGCATGGGCCTGACCGCAAAAGAACCCACGCAGAGAGAGATAGGGGAGCTCATATGTTTGTACATATACCTGTAAATAAATAAAAATTATTTTCCTCTTATTCAAAATAAAAATGGGTGTGTATATATTTGTACATATTTGTAAATATTAAATTAAAATAAAATTGGGAAAAACAAAAAAAATAAAACCGAACAAAAATTCCCTTCATAATTGTATATATGCCATGTACATAGAACCACTCATCTATTTATTATCACCTTGTAAATAAATAATTAAAATCTAATAAAAATATGTATATATTACATATTTCATGGTGTAAATAAATAAAATAAAATTTAGAAAAATGAAAATAAAATAAAAAGAAAGAAAATAAAAATCAAAGTCCACCTTGTATAAATACCATGTAAATATTTGTATATATTTACAGTCCACCTTCCAGAGCTCATCCATAGTCGACCACATTCATCAGGTGAACCTAATTCTTCCTAGCTTCGTCTAATTTTCGATTTCCCCTAATTTGCTCCGCTGCCATCGCTCATCGATTCCGACCACGCCGCTCTCCCATTTCATCGACCGACCCGACCAACATCTTCACGAGACCTCTCTTCGCGTTCTTCGCCCGTTCACCCACCTTGATTCGACCCAGAATCAAGAACTCGACCTCCCTCACCGTCGCCTCGCCGGATGTCGCCCATCTCGACGTGCCAGCCACCCATTTCGCTTCTAACCGGGTCGAGGTAGTTTGCCCTCGACCCAGTAGTCCTCTCGTGTCGTTTTGCAGGTCAAAGGAGCCTCATCTGGAGGTCCACGGTTTGAGCACAGAGGCCCAGCTCTGCCTTCGTCGCCGGAGCTCCTCGGAGCTTCCCGGCCTCATCGGAGGGGCTCATCAACTGCAGAACGTTCTGGCGGAGCTCTTGCACATCTCAACAGCAACAGAGGAGGTCCCCAACGCGAGTATCGAGCTGGCGAACTTCGCCGGCCACCTGTTCTTGGAGGATCCTCCGTCACCATCCAATCGAGCTCCTTCGCCCAGTTCTAATCACGATCGTCCATTGGCGAGGAGCTAGCAGCCGTTAGATCCTGGTCAGAGCCTCATCTGGAGCGTCCATCGCAGAGGAGAGGCGAGCACACACCAGAGCCATCTTATCATACACGTGGCACACCTCCAGCCGTCAGATCTCAGCCAGAGTTCATCGAAGGGGCGCCAGCGATCCTACACCGTTCGATCTTCCACGTGGCACACCCTCAGCCGTCTGTGTTAATAAAGGGTAAATTACCCTTAGGCCCTTCTTTCTTCTGCTTTTATCAATTAGTCCTGTAAATATTTATTTCAGTTGTTTTTATTTTTGAACAATTACACTTAGGACCTGAACCTTTCTTGTATTTGCATTTTCATCCCTGTTTGTGTGAGACACGTGCGTCGTCACGTGGTTTTTGGAGAAATTGCATTATATGGGCTGATGTTTTTATGAGTTATGGAATGAAATATATTTTCTGATATTTGCATCCACGCCCCTATGAATATTTGTATTGAACATGTATTGAATTCTTTGGGTATTTTGCAACTTCTTCCCTGGGCTTTTAGCACGTGTTGCTAATAAGTCCCTGGAAGTAAGTTTTATTACATTTAGGTCCTTCTATGCCCAGACCACGTGCAGCGTGTGTGGGGTTTTGGAATTTTTGCACGAGGGACCCCCAGCTTTCTGAAATTGTTACTTTTCAGCCCCTGAAGATATTTTTTATTACGGATAGGTCCCTGTGCACTGTGAGACCTTGTTCCAATGAAATAAAATATCTAATTAAGTCCAAATTGTGTGAAAATTGAACACTTGGCTCCTGCCACTGTGTAAAATTTTCACCAAAAAATTGATACATTTTTAGGCATTTTTCTATTTTTAAAAATTCAAAACCACCATGTCTGTCCAGATTATAAAATCATAAAAAATATTAAAACTCTTTTAAAAATTCTAAAAAAATTAAGTTTTGTATGCTTTTGTGTGTTTGAATTTCTGTGCATTTTTGGTTATTTTTGGACTTATAAAATCATAAAAATTAAAAAACACTTAAAAACTCATAAAAAATTCTAAACAATCATAGAAAACTCAAAAATTAATAAACTCTTTTTCTGAATTTTCTTTGTTATTTCTATTTTTCATAAAAATACCTTCTGGCTTTTACAGATCAATTCATATTTTAAATTGGTCTTTCAAGCCTGACTGGACAGTATGCTTTTGTTTTTGCCTTCTTTGATTTTTAGAAAATCACATAAAAATTATAAAAATCTCAAAAATTCACAAAAATAGTAAAAAAACCTATAAACCATAAAAATATTTTTTTGAATTTTTGGACCATTTTGAGTGTTGAAATAATTGGTTGAAGTTGCTTGTATTTGCTTTTTCTTTATTTTCCTTCATTATTAAAAATCCAAAAAAATATAAAAATATTTAAAGAAACCACCAAAAATATTTGTTTTTATTTTATTTTGATTTCTAACTACTTCGTAGGCCGTGAGGCCAACTCGTGCTCCCTGAGTCCGATCCTATGTGCTACACCAGGCTAATCTCATAGTCAGGGCCACTATTTTGGTTTTTATTGTTTTATCGTGTTGATTGTGGTCTACTCCTGAGCTATTTTCGAGATCCGGATCGCAACGACCCTTGATCTATTATATTCACCCGAGTCTTGGTGATATTTCAGTTCATCTGTATGATTTCCTTCCAATAGGACCAGTCCTTCCTGAGTTCAGGAAGACTGCTCCTTTTTGTAGAAAACATGATGACTTTAGTAGAATACGTATCCAGTTTGTATTATATATAGAGAGATAGGGCTTATCTAATGGGCTTGTACCCATTAGAGATGCGATGAGCTCCTAATCTCAGCCGTTAGATTTTAATCCAATGATCAGTAACTTCAGTGACTTTCGTATTGCCATCAGTAATTGAACGTATCAGTAGCTTTCGTATTACCATCAGTAACACTTTATATATGTAATACTGAATGCATCAGTAACCTTCTTATTTCCAACAATAACACTTTACATTAGTAATACAAAACACATCAACAACTTTCGTATTGCCATCAGTAACTTTGAATCAATTGTAAGTGAAGGAAGTAATTTAATCAGTAACTTTGATTCGCACTTACTTGTAACTTTATATAAGTTACTAGAGTTATGATATTACTTACTGAAGCTTTGATATATATTATTGAAGCTTGGATACATATATAACTTACTGATGCTTGTATTTATGACTAAAGCTGACAGAGATGAAGCATGCTCATCTCATCTCTAATGGGCATAGGGTCTATTGGATAAAAATCATATATATATATATATAAGGGGGCCTTTCAAATAGGATGCAGTCCTTCCATAGTTAAGGAAGGCCGCCCCTTTTTTGTATAAAACATGGGCACTTTAGTAGAATACGTATACAGTTTGTATTATAGGTGCACGTTATAAATACAAAGCCGCATACAAAACTGCGCATTATAATATAAACATTAAAACTGCACATTATAATACAAAATTGTATATGTATTCTACTAAAGTCATCCTATTTTATACAAAAAAGGGGCTGGCCTTCCTTAGCTTAGGAAGGACTGCGTCCTATATATATATATAGGACTTGGTCCTTCCTGAGTTCAGGAAGGCCAACTTCTTTTTTGTAGAAAACATGATAAATTTAGTAGAATACGTATACAGATTGTATTACAATGTGCAGTTTTAATGTTTGTATTAAAATACACAGTTTTGTATTTATAATGTGCAGTTATAATACAAATTGTATACACATTCTACTAAAGTACTCATGTTTTTTATAAAAAGATGGTGGCCTTCCTTAAGTCAGGAAGGATGCATCCTATTTGAAAGCCCCCCTATATATGTATGTATGTATATATATGTATGTATATATATGGAAAAATGGGGATGCCCCTTTGGGGGAGCTAACTTGGCTCCCTCCACCCAATTTTCTCAATTTTTTAATTTTTTTGAAAAATGAATCAGTAGAAATTTATCACTATACCCTAGATTATGTCATTCAAGTTTCGTGCGAAACATAAACTCCTATAACCTCCATCTAGACAGTCATTTTTTAATGATCGTAGAATAGTTGAAATCGACCTCGTCTGGATGGAGGCTGTAGGAGTCTCTGCTTCGCAAGAAATTTGAATGACATAATATAGGGATATAGTTATGGAAATCTACATATAAAAAATAGAAAAAATAGAGTGGGGGAGCCAAATTAGCTCCCCTTAAGGGCAACCCCATTTTACCCTTATATATATAGGGTTACAAAATATCTTTCTTAACGTGCTAACCCAACATGTTAGAACATGCTTAACTTTTCTAACAGGTTGTCTAATTAGGAAAAGTCTTTCCTAACGAGTGGTGGACCTGAGAAAGATGCGAGAAGGATGCTGCTTAGATAGGGAAGACCTATCTTAACAAACCCTCCACCTTTTAGGAAGGATAAAACAAGGATCACACTTATTTCTTCCTCATAGTTCGCAATTACACCTCTATTCTAATACCCACCATTGAAGAAAATGGTCCCATCTAAATATGAAGGCACCAAGAGGGATTGATAAATGTCTTTCCTCCCCCACCCATCATGTCTTCTTCAATTATTTCAATTATGGGTGTCAATATGGGGTACCCATTGGATTGCCTTGTAGGTATCTGAACCCATCCAAAACCAAAATAAAATATATGTATATTGTATTTTAGTTAAGCTAGTCAAATCCATTTCATATCTAACAGGTATTGATCCAGATATATAAAAATCTAACTCAATTTTCTTATCTCCCTCTATTATTCATAATTAACTACCTTTCTGTATCTTTAGTAAATTAAAATCATCAACTCAAGAGAGATAAAAACCTAATATATATAAACCTTTAATATTCCCTATTCATTGCACATCTTTATGTATCACCATATTACATGATCTTCCTCTGTTTTATCTATGTGTGAAAATCTTGTGTACATTTATGAACAACTTAAGATTTTATTGTATCAAATATATGGGTACCCATTGAGTGCACGTGTATTCGATGGGTATATTGGTACCCACAAGATAGTATCTATTCGATAAATGGACGGTATGAGTAGTGATTTTATAAATGGTGTTGATATGCCTTGGATCTTAAACATTTGACCCGGGTTGAAGAACCCGATATGCACCCCCTCCTATCTTAGCACATACCCTAACAAAATGAGATCTCACTGCTCGATCAACAAGCCTGTAGGGGGTGGGGGGGGAGCTGGCTCTAAGGGGAAGCATGTGTGCTCCCCCTTCCCCTCATGGGGTTGGGGGGGCACCCCATCGAATTTCTTTGAGCAATTTTGTTTGTATTCGGGTACGGGTGTAGTATATAAACTCCTTGAGGGTTAGGACTCTCTGTATTATCTGTACTTTCTTATTTCTCCACATAGTAAAACTTGATCGTTGCCACCCAAAGACATAGCCCAGTTACGGGTGAATCTTTTAAATCCGTGTGTTTGTGTCTTGGTTGATTGATTTTATCTAGGCATATTTTCTTTCGTGATTCACAACAAGTCGGGATGACAACATGGGTTCCATCAGGATTGATGATTCACATTTCGGTTATACTAATTAATCCATTGTAATACGACTGAATATGAGTTGATCAGAACCGAGCGAAGATCTCTGTATGGAGTGGCTCAGTTAAATAATTTTAACTAAGGTAAGTACATGATCGAACTCAGGGATGCGAGCAATCGATGTAATTAATTAAGCTTTAAATATTAGGTTAAGTGATTCATTAAGTTATCTAGGTCAAATACGACATACAAAATAATGCAACACATGACTGATGAAACATAATGCATTTTTAGTTTTATTTTTAATGCATATTAAATAAGAACACAATGCAATATAATGAAAATACAAAAACATACAGAATTACATAAAGGCGCCCCTTAGTTGATTCATGATTCAAGAAATATATATGTAATTAATTTCGAGGTTCAATTGGTGCATAAAGTAGAGAAAAGTTACATAAATGATATTTATATCAAAACAATTAAAGCAATATATCTCTAATTAATTCAATGAATATATATGCATCAAATCAAATATTAATCTATACCATCATGTATAGATTTAAACAAGCATCAACATAAAACTGAAATCAACTTAATTAGAGTTCACATGCTCAAGACATTACAAACAGAGTCCAGAGGCATAAATATAAATAAACATAAATAAAAACAACATCAAATAGTGCATTTAAGTCCAATCAGAGGCATTTTGCAATTAGGAAAACACGATAGGGCCATTTCTGATATTATCTCACGCGTGTGGACATATTTCCTATTAGAATAATCTGGTAGGGTGTAGATGTAAATAACCTCTGTTGCGCATGTGAAACATGCACCGTCACGACCTAGATGTAATTTTGAAGAGTCACGAGGCTTCGATTGTAATTTACCCTCCACCTCACGTGCTAAGCACACGCGTTGAGGCTCAGGGCGAAGACTTCGCTCGGTGCAGGCTCGGAGACCACGTGGAGAGGCCTCCATGTTTCTTTGATGCTTCGGTTCCACCGAGGCTCTAGCCTTGGCGTCGGGGTTGTGGGAGATACTAGGTTGTCGGATAAATAATAATCAAATGACATTTACTAAGTGGCACTCCTTTGTCTTCCTCTTTGCGGTGGTGGTGAGAATAAATCTTCTACGACCTCTACCTTCCTCCATCGTCTTTGTCTTGCTTTGCTAAAATTTGCAGATCTTCACGAAGCCCTACCGAAGATGCTAACAATGTGGTGAAGCTCTGTATGCGTCGGAGGTGTTAGATAGATGCACGTACACTAGTTGTCAACCTCTAGAATAAAGGCATCATAGAAGCTCCAGTCATTAAAGAGTTCTTTATACCTGCAAAGTTTGAAGCAAACCAAAGCCAAAGAAAGTGTTTGCATGCAAGGGGTGAGTGGGATGAAGGCCTGGAGATGGAGAATGTGAAGGGACAAAATGGGCTCTCCTCCTTGTCATCGAAGCGGAAGGGGACGAGGCAAAGGAGGTTCTAGAAGAGGAAAGGATATGAGCAGGGACTTCAACATGCATTTGTGATGCAGAAAATTCAAAGAAACAAAGATGAATATGAACCTAGATTATCTGGAACCTTGAAGAACTATGTTGGAGGCAAATCGGAGGCTTGGGCTGAGCTCCAAGAGAAGCTTCGGATGTCGCTAGATGATGAATCCATTATTCAACAACTTTATTCTTTTATTTTAGCTTAAAATTCTTGGCAAAACACTTGTAAATATCAACAATTATCATCTTTTATCATTTATCACCCTTTTATTAATAATGTATATTTATCAGTTATTTAAACTAAAATAAAATACTAAATAAAAAATAAAAAGAAAAGAAAGATAAAATTGTATATCTAAAATAAATACATGTTGATTCTGACACTGAGATTAGGTCAAGGCTTGACCTGATCAACAAGGAATAAAGCAGAGGGAGATAAGGCCTTCATTCAGAAAAATCAATAAAAATAGTTTTCCACTTGTATGTTCATCATGTACATCCATCACTATTTTTGTATATAATTTTTATTCTATTATATGTATCACCAGATTCATCTAAAAAAATATTTTCTGACTGGAACTTTTCATAAAAATAAGTTGTAAATATTAAAAATAATTGTAAGAAAAGGACTTGTATAAAAGAAAATCAACAACACTTTTGAAAAAGCCATAGAACCCAACTTGCCAGATAAATATCTTCTCCATAAACACTTAAAATAAAGAAAACTCATTTATTATATTCTAAATTAAACAAGCTTTAAAATGAAAGTGGTCTCATTCAAATCAAAGTTAAGATGTGAAAAGTGACTTTTTGGAGTGTATTGTATACTACACATGCATTATACAGTTTGTGAATGTTTTCTTCATACTTTTGTACATATTATATTTTTAAACATTTCTATACATTGTATTTGATCCTTAAAAAAAGAAAATAAAGATAAAAAATCAAAAATAAAAAAATATTATATTATATATATTGTATATGTATCACCTATTCATAAAAATAAAATAAAAATAACTTTAAAATCCTTAAAAATACTTTAATCTAATAGATTATTAAATTATATAATTATTTGTGAAAAATATTAAAAATCTAAGTGTTGTGTGTATATATATGTATATATACCTATGAATAAAGGTAATTATTTATTTTAACCTAATTTATTTAATTTATTTAAATTATTAAAAATCATCCTAAATAAGTTTAATTAATTATAAACATTTTTATTTAAAAAATATTTTATTTAAATTCATTTATTAATTTTTTAAATTTATTTCACATTTTCTTCTTATTTTATCATTTAGTAGATTCTATCATATTCAGACCCACCTCCCATTGGATGGACTGGGGTCAGGTCAACTGCTCATTCCCAGCTCTGCTCAATTAAACCTACTCACCGAACATATTTTATATATTTTCCTCGACCGATCCGATCACCTTTCGCACTTGATTTCATCTTGGATTCTCTTGCCTGACTATCGAAAAATCTGTCGGATAAACTTTTCATCTCAATCGACCTCGGCTCACGTACACTCCTGATTTCAAATTCACTCTAGCTCGTCGCCTATAAATGATCCTTTCCAGCTCTATCGCCCCCTGATCCATCTTCGACTCAAATTTCTTCACCCTTTAGGTTCTTGGAGCTTTAGCTTTGTGAGAGGAAGCAGAGGCACCGATCAAAGAAGCTTGATGGGCCTAATCGACATGATCCAATCTTGTTTGGAATCCCTCCCTGCGAGCAGCCTCTTTCGCCTGACTCCGCTGAATCGAGGTTGTAACCCCCATTTCCTCTATAGTAGGGTATCCTAGGTAATTTTCTTTTGATTTGTCCTTCAATTTCACTTTTAATTTCCATTTTGTAGACTTAGATCTGATCATGTTCCCTTAGCTCCTATCCAGTATCCCTTCATCGGTTGACCCTTCTGACCACCACATCACATTTAACCAGACCTTCTTCATCTTCCACCACAATCTGACCCTCCAGATCACATTGGATCGAATTTTGACTCAGCTCCGACCACTGACCATCGGAGTCAATCCATCCCCTTCATTTGCTTGTGTTTTTACGATAATAACTCGATTAGAGAAACTGTCTCCGAGCTAATAGACCATCTGTAGGTCATTAGAGCATGCTGGAGCTTTGTATCGAGATCTGGAGCATATTTGGACCTACAACATACCGAAGCTTCCAGATCTTGAACCAGATGTCATCGACCTTCATCGACACATCCGGTCGATGGAGAGGAGCAACATGAGAAGTTCTCATCCTTCAGGATGTGCATCGGGTGGAGATTGGCCAAGATCTGACCGATTAAAACTCATCAGCGAGCCTCTTCCTCCAAGTTCTTCTATCACAACTGTCCACCGCCCAATCAAGAATGGAGAGTCCCAGATGCAATCCTATCCGTTGATCGAGCCCTAATTCTGAGCTGAGCGGTCCAGATCTATAGAAGCTCGTCCCAGCCGTCTGATTCACATGCACACGTCACGTTATTGGCAAATAATTTACACTTCAAACCCTATCGTTTTCATATTTTGTGAATAAATCCTCTAAAGGACATGTGTCTTATTGTTGTGTGTGTGGAATAATTGCATAAATTTCCCTTGGTGTTTCCATAATTGCTGTCGAGCCCTGTGTGAATTGCAGAACATTATTTGCATGTGATTTTCTGATTTAATTGCATAAGTCTCCTTGTGGCTTGTTATTACTATTTAGTCCCTAAAATAATTAATCACAATTAAGTCTGTGCTAGAGCGACTCACGTGCGCTAGCACGAGCTTTTTAAATTACAGAATCCACATTGCCTTTTATATTTTGTTATTATTTTAGTATGCTAATAACTTTTTCTTACATTTGAGTCCATGTGATGCAGTGAATTAATTTTTTATTAATTATGTTTAATAAATAGCTAATCACACTTAAATTTCATAAAAATCCCTGAAATACCTATATTACCCTTAACTTTTTATATCGAAATGTGAATAATAACTTTTTATATTTTTATTCTTCTTATATTTTTAAATATTTATATATTATTTGAAATATATTAAAAATATAAATACAAAATAAAATAATAAAAAATACATCCCAAATTAAAGCCTCAAAAAATATATGCATATTATACCTATAATGTATATACATACAATTATTTATGTATGTAAATAAAATCAAAAAGTAAAATAAAAGTATGTAAATGTATATTTTTACATTATATATGTAATATTGAATATGATAGTAAGTATTAAAAATATAAAAATAAAAATAAAATAGGCGAAACATGGGTAAATATACCTATAAGTATACTTGTAAAAATTAACACCTATCAAATAAGTTTGTAAAAATAAATAAAAATCATAGAAAATAATATATCAAATTAAAATTATTTTTTATGTTTTATTTAATAAAATTATCTAATAATTTATTTTTAATTTTCTTTTCAAATAAATTCTGGTCTGTCATTTTTTTACCGACATCGACCATCAGGTTCCAAGGATTGTTTACCTCAGGTCAACAGCTCCCTCACCCCCAAATGTAGCTCTAACGATGTCAGAGCCCCATTTCCCAACCTTTTCTACGCTCGATACACTCATGGTTTCGCTTGTCTCTCTAAACAAAAAATGTTGATGGGAACTCCAGGATTCACACCCAATTGTGGGATACCATCGATCTTCTTCGAGTTGATTATACTCCTTATTGGAGGAGGACCCTTCGAGCACTTGCATAAATAAAGAACCTCCTCCTACTTCTCAAGTTTAATCCCTCCTTACTAGCATAACCCCTAGGAATCATGCTCTGGAGTGGATCCTTCATTACAGGAAGGCATTCCTAGTAATCCAATGCGAGGTGCGGGGCATTTCGAGGTGATTCAAGCCATCTTCGAAGTAAGCTCTGGTGGTTCTAGCTCCATGATTTCTCGACCAGGTGATGCCTCTATCTTTATCCTTTTAGTTCCACATTTCATTTTTTTTACAATATCTATGCATTTAGTTTAGTGTGATTTCATCTTGTCAACCTAAAATCCCAAAAAAAATTGTACACCTGAGCTTAGAGATCCGACCTCTGTTACCTATTCAAACGACTTCGTTCTGCTACGCTGATTATCATCTCACCCCCTTACTTTATTCATCTTTATGATCCATTATTCCACTTCGATCTTGCTTAGATCGAGCCATCGATCTCCTTCCTCTGCTGCACGCTAGAGATGAATCATTCCAACTCATCCACCCCCATTTTCACCTAATAACCCGGTCAAGAACACCCCTTCGAGCCACCTTTTGAACCATGTAGGTCTCTAACCCTAATGACCCCATCGAAGGAATAATCGAGCCCTAGGAATCATCTCCAGGTCTTCATCCTTCCATGAGCTCCATACCTATTGTTAGGGGGATCCGGACATATTCAAGGCCTTTAGTAGACATGGAAGGCTTCTAGGAAGCTATGGATCCCTTCAGCTGATCGGGAGACCACCAAACATAGGAGATTCGAAGGATCAAAGCTCGAACATGGAGGCGTTCGTCCCTATTCTTGCAGAAAAGCAGTAGTTATACGATGGAGCCCTTGCTCCAGGTCTAATCCTGACTACACGATGATGGAGCCTCACAACCGTTGATCCATCTGAAGTTCGAGCCTCTGTCATCCATCAGTGAAAGGGTATCATCTAATTTCAGCCGACGACACTTAAGTGGCTTCATGTGGAAACCCCACACCATCCGATAGTGTGCCTTGAGTATTTTGCATATTTAAACCAGTGCATTTTTGTATTTAATATTTAGTGTTTAATCTTTCCTCTATAGTTTAAAAAAATTGTAATATTTGTAGTAAGGACCCTAAACTCCTAGTTTTTGCATTTTAGTCCAATGCCATGTCACCTCACGTGTCCATACACGTGAGATGCCGGGCATTTTGCATTGGACCCCCTTCGAATTTTGGTATTTATATTTGATCCCGATTTTTACAGAAACGGTGTAAAACTTTTTGGTTAAACTGCACGTTTGGATATGTGATTTCCTTTATTGGCATTTATACACCTACCAGACAGATATTACATTTTAATTTACGAATATTTCATGTATGCCCTTAAAATTTATGACATGTGTTATTAAATTCTCTACAATGTCTTAGAAATTACAAATAGGTCCTTGTGTTGTTGATGTAATTTTGTGTTTGTATTTTAATTGTTATAAAAATTATTTTGCATCTAAAAATTTAAGAAAAAGTATATTAAGTGTCTGGAACCTTATTTCATCATATATATTTTTCGTAATACAATTAAAGTTATTTTTTTATTTATAAAAATACAAAACATGTCTATTTTCCCTATTTTGACTTAGAAAAATCATAAAAATTTCAAACACCTTGAAAAATTCTTGAAAAATATTATTAATTGTAATATAGTGTATGTTAGAACATATCCAAAAATCACTAAAAATTACAAAACCAAAATCTTAAAAATTGTAAAACAGTGAAAATAATATAAAAATCCTCAAAAATTCAAAAAATATGTTCTAAGCTTCTGAATTTTTCTTATATTATTTAGTTTATTGGAAAATTGAATTTGGAAGTAATCTAATCTGCTTAATATTTATTAGACCCATTTCAGTCTCCCAATTTTCTGTTTTGTAATATTTATGCATTCTATAATTAAAAATCCATAAAAATTCTTCGAATGCCCCAAAAATTCTCAAAATACCCCAAAAATTGCTAAAAAGCAAAGAAAAAAAATCCCAAAACTATTTTATTTTGAATATTTTGACTTTATTTGATATTTTAATTTTTCAAAAAATCAAGTTTCTTTTATTTTATAAACACATATACATCCATATTGTATATATCCATTATTTGTATATTGCTATATGTATATTATTAAATTTAGAATCAATCAAAAATATTTGTAAAATTAAAAATTCCAAATAATATAAAACAAATAAAAAACCCACAAAAACATTTGAAACAGAAAAGAGTACCTAAGTACATTAATCATTTTGTCTATATTCTCCTCCACTCCCAATCATTCAACACTCTACAAACTTTCCTTATATACATATTTTCGTAGAGTTATAATAAATTTTAGCTCATACATTCTTTCTTTATTTATCTTTATGGTTTAATTGTTATCAATTCGCTTGGATTGGATACCGTGCGCTGCGAGATCGGTCGACATAGCGATTGCCGGATCTGATTTGTCAGACATCGCAGTCCCTCCAACATCGAACCCATGGTACCTCAATCTCAGATACTTGATAGCCTGCTTGAGGATATTTGAACAAAAGGCCCTCTGGATTCGTGTAATTGAAGATAAGTACTTTTAAGGACCTTTCTGAGATATTTTTCTCATTATTTCTATTGCTATTAGGTCCCTGGATTGTAAACTTAATAACTCTTTATTCATTCGTCAAATTTTAATATTCTTGGTGTCTATTTTTAACTCTTTCAATTCTCTAACATATGAGATATTATATTACACATTTTGATGAATTTTTTAGCATCAATAAACTTGAGAAAATTTTTGTAATTTGTGAGCACATTTATTCCCTGTTATTGATTTTTAGTGCTAATAAAATTGTGGAAACTGGTGGCTTTATTTGTAAATTAATTATTTAAGAAATATTGTTCCATATATAATCAATTCATGGTGCTTGGGATAACCGAGAAGAGATCGATTGTCCTGCTTGTTTGCTTACTTACATTCTTTCTTTGCCTTCATTATCATTGAAATTCCGAAAATATTGTGTTGTTCTATTTTCTCTCATTACATTTATTTTCTTGCATTAAAAACCTTATTAAATTTATCATTCATCATATTTACTTCAATTCATTGCATCTTACATTCAAAAAAGTCATAAAAATTCATCTCTTAAAAATCACACCCTAAGTTGTCTTAAAAATTAATTCTAGACCCTCATATTACCTCCATGGGTTCGATCTTGGGACTTTACCAAGTAAAATAAATAATTGATTGCACGAATCATTAATTTTACTTTTCTTGTGCAGTTACTTTTTATTGGCCCGCTCTTTAACACATGATACAACTAATAATTAATTCTTTCTAATTATGAGTGATAGAGAGCGTGTTCATCAAAGATTACAAGGTTCACCCATAACTATGTTACATCATTGATGACAGTGGTTGATTTATCTCAATATTGTGGAAGAAGTGAAGTACAGAGGATTATTCAAAACAATAACCATATGGAAGCTTATATATATAGTACCCCTGTAGAGATGTATCACCTATTCAAAACACTAATCAATTAGTATCATGATAGATCCCTTCATGTCAAATCCAACCAAAATCCAGAAGAATCCTCTGATAAATCAGAATTTAGAAGGGTTCTCTTGTAAATCAGAATTCGGATTGATCTTTCTGATCATATAGGATTCAAATCATATCAACAAGTGAAACGTCCACAGTAGAGGACAATAACATCACATGATGTATTTCGGTGGACATATATAGTCTTGTGGTGTATGAGGAGGTCATCATCACATATAGTGAAGCCTCCTATGTCGGATACAATGATGCGGGTATACGGAAATGAGATGGAGGGGGTAGTGGAAGGCAAAGGAGGAGACTACAACAATGGAGGGATGGAGGACCGACCTTGATGGAGAGAGGTTGTCATTGGTCTTGATGGCATTGTTGGGGTC
The DNA here is from genome assembly GCA_037367405.1 of Ottelia alismoides. NCBI lineage: Eukaryota > Viridiplantae > Streptophyta > Magnoliopsida > Alismatales > Hydrocharitaceae > Ottelia > Ottelia alismoides. Next base: position 26,569 of record JAZKJV010008117.1, on the reverse strand, counting down.
GTTAAAGATGATGACAAGGTTAGAGGTGTCATGGCATGTATTGGAGAGGGGTTTGTTGTTGGTCATGCAAAATTTGGGCAAAAATAGATACTGAAAAAGGAGTTGGGCTCAATCTTTTTGAAAAAAAAGTACAAGTTTTACCAATGGGTGAATCGAATTTGTTAGGTAAAATCACCATTGCATGAAAGTTTTCCAAACATGCTAGAGATTCCTCCTATATCTAATCGGATCAGATAGGCCAGTAAGGAGATGGTGAGATGCCATCACAAGTTGAATAGACCTGTAGGAAAATCTCCCATTCTAAAATAGACAGCACAACCTGTTAAGAAAAAAAGGTTTTCCTAACGGGCTCACTCAACCCATTAAAAAGGGGAATCTCTTTATCATAAATAAAGTCATTTTTTATTATAGAATACAGCATTCCTGGTCAATTTTAAGTATTATATATAATTTTACAATGAATAATAATCATTGTTGTAAATTGAGTATCGAATGATATAATAAACGGATAACTAATTATTTGGTATAGAAACTCCATTTTGTTGTAGTAACATTAGGCTAGTTTTCGAAAATGGGTCCACAAATCATCCTCTTTTCCGGAAAAGAAACATTCGTAGATACAGACAAGGAAAGAATAATAACCAATGAAGGTCCACTACAAAAATAATCATGTTTTTACGATAGATTATCGAGCTTGTGGCAACTAAATTTCCAATGTCACAAGCTAAGGCAAACATCGTGTTGACTTTTTTAGAAGTAGGTTGAGAATGGGCTGAATTAGATTATGATGCGAGGTATGAGTAAATTAATCAATCATATTTAAAATCAAATAAAGAATAATAAAAATATGCTAAAAGAATATGATGTAATGACGATTTGAGGCATCATATTTTGTAATTGTGCCAACAAAAATTTAAACTTGTGGCTATTTAACCATCTCACAAAATCTGTTGCCAAAAGTAAGGCAGCAAAAGAATGTGTTAACGATGTGTGTACTGCCGCTACTTTGATAACGAAAATTTTGTTTTACACATGCCTAGCAAAATGTGTTGATTGCCACTACTTAGTTCCCTTCCAAGAATGTCTCTTACTTTGTGGCAAACAAAAGTTCATTGTAAAAAGAATTCTGTAGCTAAGTTCGTTGTACGAGAACTTTCAAAGGTACCTTCCATCTACCACATAACACTTGGCCCTATTTTTCTCCGTTCTCAATGAATAACTACCCCACTCTGCCAGTGTCCCCAAACTTAATTGGAACTCCTTTTGTTTTTGTTTTTTAGTTTTTGTCTTATGAAAAAGACTGCCGTCTTGGTTAGTGGAATTTCCGATTGTATTTAGGGATATTTACACTCATAACCTTGAGTAATTTGGTAATTACCCTAGGAACCCTCGATAATCACTAATTATACCGAAGATCCTGAATAACTGCTCCGTTTTACACGCATAACCTTCTGTTAGTTTAGTCCATTAACTCAACCAGATGGCTGAGTTAATCTAACCAATCAACGAATCAAACGGTTGAGATTAATAACCGTTGAGATTAATAAAAAAGAGCAGGAGGTGAGTTCGAGCTTGCATGGGGGCCTGGTATGGAATGCTGGCGAGTAGGGAGGCTGGTCTGGAGTGCGGGGAGGCTGGTCCAGAGTGTGGACGAGAGGGGGCTTGTCTGGAGCTTGCGGGCGTGCGGGAGGGTGCCTGGAGCGCGGGGGGTTGGTTTCGGCACGGTGGAGGGTGGGAGGGTGCCCGGAGCTTGGGCGAGCGGGAGGGGCTACTCTGGACCTTGCGGGCGCGGGGGTGGAGGGTGCTGGAGCTTGCCAGCATGCGACGGGGGGCTGGTCTGGACCTTGCGGGCGCGGGGCAGGGCGAGGGGAGGGCCAGATGCGCAGGGGGGTTTGGGGACGAGACGCGGTGAGAGAGATCGCATACGGGAAGCAGAGGGGGGGGGGGGTCAGGAGAGGCAGATGCGCCGGGGAATGGGGGAGAGCCGGAGGCAGATACGCTGGGGGCGGGGTGTGCGGGACGCAGATGCGCAGGGGTTGGGGACGGAGACGCGGGGAGGGAGCTCGCATGCAGGAGGCAGATGCGCGCACGCGGGGGAGGGGGCACGAGGCAGATGCACGCGTGGGGGGGGGGGAACAGGAGGCAGATGTGCACGTGGGGGGGGTGTGGGGGTTGTGGGGGGAGGGAGCGGAGGCAGATGCACTGGGGGCGGGGGGTACGGATGCAGGAGGCAGATGCGCAGGGGGGTTGGGGGCGGAGACGCGGGGAGGGAGCTCGTATGCGGAGGCAGAGGCGCGCGTGCGGGGGGCGGGGGTCGGTGGTCTGGTGCTTACGGCAGACGGGGGAGCCTCGAGCTTGCCGGCATGCAAGGGGTTGTTTGGAGTGCAGGCGAGCGGGAGGTAGGTCTGAAGTTTGCGGGTCAGAATGAGGCAGATGCGTGCGAGGGAAGGGGGTGGGGGCTGCTGGAGCTCGCATGGGGAGGAGGCGCGGGGAAGGAGGCAGGAGGCTGGAGTTCGCATGCGGGAGGCAGAGGCACGGCTTGAGCTCGCCAGCCGGAGGGGGAGGGGGGTGGGGTTGCTGGAGCTCCCTCGCGAGGGGTGGGGGGCGGAGGCGTGGGGTGGAGAGGGGCAGCTTGCCGAGGGCAAGTGGGAGAGAGCGGGCAACTCGTTGCGAGGGGAGGGGGTATAATTTTGTTTCATTTGAAGAATGGCATTATGTTATAAATATGTTGTGTTTTGAAGGGTAAAATAGTCAATATATAGCTTTTTCCGTCAAAGTTAACGAAAAATCAAGACGGAACTTGACACAGGGTTATACCATGTAAAGGTTAAGCATTACTCGAGGTTCTGGATGTAATTCGTGGTTATCGAGGGTTCCTGTGGTAATTACCAAATTACTCAAGGTTATGGGTGTAAATATCCCTTGTACTTATTACCAACCCTTCTCCTCTAGCCTTGCTTTTTGGTGTGGTTGGGTGGTTTCCCAAAATGGGGAGGGGGTAAATATATTTTACCGAAATGAGGACAGTACGAAAATATTTCCGAAAATAGGGATATATCGGCAAACGGTTTGTCGTGGTGCAAACCGTTTGCCGCGCTATATGGACGGGCGAGAGGGGGGTCAGGATTCCAGATTTTCATCACGGATGCAGATCTGGGCCGTCCATATAGCACGACAAATCATTTGTTGCACGCGGCAAACCATTTGCCGTGCGCGGAAGGTGATGCCGCAAATGGTTTGCCGATTTGTATCCTCAATGGGAATTATTTTGACGGCATCCCCATTTTGGGATTTTTTGATTTTGGGTCCCCATTTGGGGGATTCCATCGTTGTGGCTTGGAACTTTGGTTTTTAGGGTTAACCTCTGCTATTTTAATGGAGTAAAGGTGATCTTTTTCTAAAGAAGTTATGCTGTTTATGAGACTCAAACCTTTATATTCCCATCAAAGTCAAAAATTAACAGTTGAACAGGATTTTTCTCCTACGGGAAACGATGGGTTTGAGTTGAGGGAATAATTCCAAAAGAGATGGGATTTTTACTTGATTATTGAAATGGAAAAACAGACCTCAGAGCCTCATGCTTTCAAAGGAATTTCAAAGGGCTACTTTACAATTTGCACATGTTCAATATTTGGCTCACTGCAACAAAATTGAGAGATAGTGAATCCATCACTTAATTAGTCGTTGTTAAATATATAACGACAATAAAAAATTATTCATTATGAAATGAGTTTTCCTGCTTGAAATTAGTGGTGAATAGGATATATGTCGATATATCATTACTAACGGTCCATATAACAACGCTTATCCGTTGCTATTTTTCAAAATATCAACTAATCGTCACTGTTTTTTTAGTTCAAAATATAGCGACGATTAATTAGAAGTTTGAAAAGTTGTAACGGATAAGCATCGCTATGTGGACCGTTGCTAATGATATAACGGCATATATGATAGTCGTTGCTAATTTCAAGTATGAAAAATTATTTCGCAGCGAATAATTCGTCGTTATATATTTAACAATATCTAATTTAGTTACGGATTTTTTAAAAAAAATCTCACTATAGTTAATTTTATTGTAGTGGCTATCCCACTCCGTCATTTTGTAAAGAATTAACTTGGATTAACAACGTTCAGTATATGTTTTGTAAATAGATGTATCTTATTAGGAAACTTCTCTTCACTTAAACGTCATAAACTTAGATACCTCATCTTCATCTCTATTCAAATATAAATTTACTTACCTTCCAAAAAAAAAAAACATACAAGTTGTGTTGAAGACAATTAGTTGGGACCTGCGCAGAATTCAAATGTCATATTTGACATTAAATCCCCACACTAGTCCCAAGAAAGAAAAAAATCCACTGTGAATTTACCTGTTCATCTATTTGAAATATCTCTAGTAAACTAAACTTCATCGTTTAGTTAACCTCGTTATACATGATTAATTATTCTTTTAAATATAAGAATGAGATTCCTTGATTTCCAAAATATAAAACTATGAGTGGCACGAATCAGAACTCTCCCAGACAAAATCTACATACAAAAAGAAAATTAAAATCGATGATGGGAAAAGTAATATTTACCTGACAGAAAATGCAATAAAATTAAAGAGACAGACGTGTAAGCTGGGGCACCTTAGCAGCATGAATGGCATCTGCAACAGCCACGAACTGTTGCGGAGACGCCGCCTGGATCAAGCTCCTGCTCCGCACCACATGCAGGGAATCACAACACCTCTTCGATATCTCGACACCCTTCTCGTTCGCCAGCACCTTCCATCCCCCGCGCTGCGGACAAGAAGCTGCCAGCAACTCCTGTACGCAGCTCTCGCTTGCGTACGTCGCATATCTCCGCAGCGACTCGTCGCTGATAGACCTTCAAACACAAATGCATACACTCAAACATAGATATATGAAGGTGAAGTAGCATGAATTTATGGTATCAGACGAAGAATGTAAGCGTGAGGTTACCTACCATGTACGAGTACAACGGGATGTGGAGGCCATTTCGGCCTAGCTATGGAGTATCCTGATCATGACGATGGAAGGCTAGCTGTGATGTATGTGTATATATATCTTTTGAGGTTGGGCCCATTTTGGATGTGGATAAGGAGAAGGGAATGTGGGAGGAGTTCCATTCTTCAGTACGATTTTACTCTGAATTGGTTTTACAGACAGTTCACGAGTTTATTACTGAGTTTGATCTTAGAGTTCAGCAACAGGTGAGATGGGAGATTACTGAATAGTTTCCCATGTCTAAATCGATTTTTTTAATGGGTAAGTAGATTAGAAACTCTTGCAAACAAATGATTGGACTTTACTTACTTATCCAATGATCAGCGCGTGTGTAAAGTGCTCCTTCTGGATTTGAACTAACCCTAGCACGCAAACTACTTCCAAATATATTAAAGAAACCGTTGCATGCAATATAATGATAAGAATTGGCATTCGCTAAGACAGCCCTAATGTTTAGAGGGCTCCCAAGAGGACTAACCTTCAGATTTATTTAAAACGGTAATATATGATTTCCACTTTGGTTTTTTTCCCTGCATGAAGTAAAGCAGTATAATAATTCCAAAATGTAGTTTTCTATCGTAAATGTAATTGAATTAGAAGCTTGTTTACTTGTGTGCAGCTCTACACAGGCTATCGGACAGACAGTATTAACTTCTCCAACATCTAACTAACAAAATGGCCCCTTGGCCTTAATAGAAGTGATTACTGGCACATGCACAAGCACCTCCATGATTAAAAGGGCACATGACTCCACATGCAAATGGCACCCTTCCCCCATAAAAGATTGATGGGATCCCTTTTCCCGATTGAAAAGATCGAAAAAGCCTGCTGTTGGTCACGTGGTGCGTGATGAGGTTCACAAGTAAAGAATGGCATTTAATTAAGGTTCTTCGCTTGCAAATATGCTGCATGTATTGCTGCCTCTTAGTTCATATGGGGACAATTGACAACTCTCTGTTCATACCCCTTGTGACATGTTCCTCATGCTTAGAGACAAGGGAGGGACATGATTTAATTTCATCTCATATTCACTTCCATTCTATCCTATTAAAAAAGATTTTATATAAATACAAATGATCTTCATAAATTATTGCACACATATACATGAAAAGGATGAATCCTTGATTATGATAGTGAGGTTAACCAAAACGAGCCAAATAATTAATAACAATAACTAATTGATTTAAAGAATCGTAATTGCATCTTCCAATGTTTAATGCAAGTTTTTAATGAATAAATTCATCGTAAAATTCAATGATATGGTACATAAACATATCATTGCTATATCCTTACCAGCAAATCATGTAGTAATGATTATCAGTTGACACTATATTTTCTCTTCCAATTGCTGGTAATTGATGAATTCATATTTTACCTACCTTATTCGTGAATCTTGAGCTAAATCTTTCAACAGACATGTAAATATGTGTTAAAACCTCATTCTTATAAATACACTCTATTAAATAAGAACCACTCTTTAACCTATTAAAAACACACAAAAATAAATAAAGAAGAAAATCCAAAAAGAAACAGAAAAAGGGAGGATTGTATGCATGCATATGTAAATGTTGACCATTAAAAGGTAGAATAAATAGGAATGTAAGATTTATTTGCAACCCTAACCTAGAGACAAAGGCTTTGGTCGAATCAATAATTAGCAGGAAAAATAAGGAAAATACTTAACAAAGAACTAATTGTACCACCATAGCTAACTAAACATGCACACAAAATATACATACATACACACATTCATATTTATTCATGGTTAACTCCTGTTGCATTAATTATTTCTCTTTTATGAAACATAAAAATAAATGCATAAAAATAAAAATATCTAAAAATAGTATTCTCAATAACTATGAAGGAAATCCATATCCAAATTGTCTAATCTAACATCCTACGGATCTTGTATCTATTTTTATATAACTCTTATGATCAAATTTACCTTTGAACTTCATCTTACAGTAAACTGTTAATTGTTATAATAAAAAACCAACACTTAGGTCAAGTGTGTGTCTTTCAACTTTTTAGCACATTGGTGCAAACTTTCCAATAAAATGCATGCAACTTAAAACACTTTTAACTTTTTCTAACTCCAATTGGCTTAGATATTTTGTGCCCTCTCAATAAAAATAATAAATAAATAATAAAATCAAAATTCTGACCAGCACAAATAATAATAATAAATCATAATTTTGAATATGTATACATTTACATCATCCTAACTCATGCATACAAACTCCTATCAACTCTACTCACCTCTAAAGTTCATATCTAAAAGTTCTTTAAATTATTTAAAAACTTTAATGTTGAGGAGTTCATCTGTGAAAGTTAGGTTTTGAATTCTATTGTATATACATACAGCCCTAATTCTGATTTTAATAATTTATACAATGCATATCGACTTTTTTGTTTTGATTTTTATCTTATATATTACTCTTCATTTTTTTCATCTAAATATGAAAACGTAAAAAATATAAAAAAATAAAGCGAATAAAAAATAGATTTATTGAACTTAATACGGATATGCATGCAAATAAACTTCTTATTTTCTATCTAATGCATGAATATGACAAAACAAAAATTTAAAAATGCCTATGTGTATAAACTAGTGATAAAACAAAGTAAAATAATAAAGGTGAATATATTTTATATGAAAATAAAGTAAAAATACAAAACCCCTAGAATCAGGCATAAAGTATATATTAAATAGAACTAAGTTCCTGATCTATGTCAATAGAAGGTTGATGTGAATATCTACGTAATTACACAAATGTCTGAAGATACAGGAAAAGCCCCTTTTAGATGACATGCATCAGCCTGAGATGTATACATATATGTGTGACTATATGTATATCACATGCTATTTTAAAAAAACTCTTGTGATAATTTATCATATTAAAATTTAATTAATTTGATAATATATTCACATTAATTTGTAGTTATATATTCAATAGCATTAAAAAATAATTGCAGGAGAAAATCATACAAAATAAAATCACACACAGTGCGTCCATACACACTGGAAGGCATGTGCAACACAATGGAAGATTTCATCAATTCCAATCATGTTATAAGTTTTATTACAAAACTATTGGATGTACTTCAAGAAGAGATATCTCGGTCCAATGGTCGTTGATCTTGATGTATGCAGGTGGAAGACTTAGTCTTTTGTAGGTTCATTCTCAATAAGTGTTATCTATTTACACTTTAATTGGACACAATCTTAAGGTTCACATAGCTCTCTTTCCCCTCACGTAAACCAACCAAATACATGTTAATGCCTGCTCAACATATATCATTATGTATTTTATGGACAACTTGCAGATCTCATTTGTAACACGTAAAATAGGGACACAGGGTATCTGTATAATCTTACACACCACACACACACACACAAACACACACACACACACACACACACACACACACACACACACACACACACACACACAGACTTTCCTTAGTCGGAGATCATGAACCCACAGGGTCCATAAAGACACAAACCATAGTATAATGCGCTTGTTGTTGGATGGAAAGATTTAATTTGAGCATACTTTTCGGTAGCATAACTACAATCCTATTTTGTATACCCAATCATTCATAATCAGCTTTATTTAGTGTCACCTCAGTGATTATTTTAAAAGCCGATCATGGTTTGTTTATGGGGTATACTGAAGGGGTGTGGGATTATACTGCTAAAATTTACTTAAACGTAACTTTTTGTATGTAACAACAATCGTCTCGTATTGCGGTTTGCATCTTTGTGGGCGGGTGATGAATCTATGTTTCATCGTCTTTATTCTATCATTTTGGCCTTAAAAACCCTAGTAAATGCGTGTAAATAGGCTTAATTCATGCATTTTAGCATTCATGCATATGTGTGTAAAAAGTGTATAAAATGCGGTTTTTAATGCCAAAATTATAGAATAAAGAAAAGAAAAGAAAAAGAATAAAATATTGTAAATATTTTATGACCCAAAACCCCGAGACCAAGGCATCTCGATGACTAGTTCGACAAGGAATAAAGTAGGGGGAGATAAGGGCCAAAATACAATAAAAATACCTTCTATTTCATTCATTCTTTATTCATTTTGGGACCTATTTTTGGTTCCACTTTTTATACCTCAAATGAAGAAACTTTGTACATGAAAGTTGTAGATAATTAAAAAAAGAAAAATACAAAATTGATTTCACTCAAAAATAATGTACAGATAAAAAGTTATGGTCTGAATAAAATTCCAGAATCCCAACTTCCCAGACCCGTATCTCACAAATGAAAACTCCAAATGTATCAAACTCACCTTTAATTGTATATAATTCAAAATAAGCCATTTAATGGAGGTGGTTTCGCATTTGGCGGAGCTACGGTTTGAAAGTTGAGTTTTGGACCCCCATTGTATAAGTGCACAGAATAAAATATTCAATTTATTCTTTATTAATTATTTTTATAATTTTATATTTTTTATAATTTTGTAATTAATATTTAAAATAATTATGTGCATTAAAATCAGAATAAAAATGCAAAGAAAACTCAAAATAAAAATACTTGTATATACAAAACCTATATATAATACCTATATACATACATGTATAATTACTAATATACAAAACACATCAATAAAATAAAATAAAAAGATAATTATGTATATAAAAGTATATTATAATTATAAATTAATAATAAAAAATATACTAATTAAATAAATAAAATACAAAATAAAAATAAAAGAATAAAATATATAGATATTACACCTATAAAGGGTATAAAAGTAAACTTGTAATTAATGACCTCATAAAAATAAATAAAAATTACAATAAAATAATTTATAAAATAATAAATATTTTTTATTAAATAACCTAAATTTAAATAATTCATTTATTATTTTAAAACTAATTGATAAGCATTTTTCCAAGGTTTTTCCCGGTTGGTCCACGTGGACCAACCAGGTGACTAGAAAAGTTGACCCGTTGGTCAACTCTCCTGTCTTCTCCCTGCTGCATGTCAGAGTGCCCGTGACCTGACTTTCTCGATTTTTTCGCCAACATTGCGTTGCTCGAGGGAAGATGGTTCCTTCATGAAAGTTGTACCTGGCATCTCCATGATTCACGCCGACCACTTCGATCCTCGAAGACCTTCTTCGCATGCTTGTGATCTTGCCTCAAAGTTCACCCGTCGACCATCTTTCAAAAACACCAGCAAAACCCCCATTCCCTTTTGAACCGCATTTTGACCCTTGTTTGGCTTCGCGTGGCGTGCTCCGGACCGGGCTCGGTTACAGGGAGACCTCCAGCAGCCCAGGCAAGGCCGGCCAAGGGCAGAGGGCATGTTCCACCCCCCCATCTCCGGTTCCGACCGTGAGGTTGCATCTCTGGCTTCTATAGCCATTGAGGTCCGTTTCATCTTGCTTTTCTTCATTTTATTACGCGTTTTCCCTCTTCTTTGCAGTGTAGGATCACTCCCCCACATTTCACTGCGCCGCCCATCCCTCGATTCATCTCATTCTGCCCTCATCGGAGCTTTCCCCGACGGGTCTTGAAACCGCCATCACTACGCCTCCCATCTCGTTTCCACCCTTCCACGGGGTCTGGGCAACTTGCTCCCGACCCTCTCACTTCTTCCTTGCAGGTTTAGGAATCAAAGAGCATCCCTGGAGAGATTTTGAAGGCCTATCGAGGTGCTGGGAGCTTCCCAGCGCCGCCGGGCTCGCACAGACACTCCGGCCTTTGCCGGAGCGTTTTGACATCCCTAGGAATCGGAGGAGCTTCACCGGAAGAGATCGGGGTATTTTGGAGCTTCAACGTACGACGGGGGAGGGATTGCTGGTCGGAGGAGTCTCGCTTGGACGGAGATCCTCCCAGTTCTTCCTTGCCGCCTCCCCGCCGTCGGATCAAAGCCAACCCCAGTTTTGACGCCAGCCGTTGGATCTCATTGCGTCAAGCCGTCCGATCTCCCTTCCCATTCTAATCTGGGCCGCACAGTTGGAAGGGGTATCACGGCCCCTCGCTGTGACACGTGTTCAAGTGGAGTCGCCTAGGCAGTCCGATCGCACTTAGCGGGGGTATTTTGCAGTCATCACCCCCGTATTTTTGTATTTAGCAAGTAATATTTAATCTTTCATTTGCTTAACTTTTGTAAAATTTGTCAAAATCCCCCCAGAACTTTGCAGTATCACCTTTTAACCCCTGCTAGGTCACGTGCATCTGCGCACGTGACTTGGCGTTTTTGTAGGTGACCCCCCGGGTTTTTGCTTATGTGTTTTTAGTGCTAAAACGTTTAAATACAGTTTATTGTTTTGTGGAGAAATTGCAATTGTGCCCTCAGACTTTTGTTTAATTGCACATATGCCCCTGGCCGTGTGTATTTTCCTTATGTTTCTAGCATTTTTTGCATGCATCTATTAAACTCCAAAAATCCTCCAAAAATCAATTTAAGCTCCTGCTACATTGCATTTGCACGGCATGTTTTTATTTTTCATATTTCTTGCATTTTAATATTTAAAAATAAAAAATAGCCATTGTCAACACTGTTTGCATTTGAAAATCCATAAAAAATATATTTTGTTTCCTTTAGTATGTTTTAACTTCAGTCCAAAATTCATTAAAAATTACAATACAATACTCCTAAAAATTACAAAATACCAAAAACCTCCCAAAAAATATTAAAAATCCATAAAAATTCCCAAAAATACAAACTTTGTCTCTGAATTTTCTTGGTTTTATTATCTTTAAGTGAAAATTTATTTGGAGAATTTTTGTTACTGTTTTCTATTTTATTTCATCATTTTAATTTCAGCCTTGTATTTTATCCACTGTTTTCAGTATTTTGACTTTAAAAATACCAAAAAAATTAGGAAAAATCTAGAATAATCACAAAAATATTAGAAACTTATAAAAACCAAAAAACAATTGATTATCTGAGTTTTAGTTATTTTTAGTTATTTTTATAAATCCTTTATCCTCTCATTTCTTATATATATTCTATTATCGGAAAAAGAAAATATAGAAAGATAAAATACAAGAAGAAAATATAAAATCTGAAAATTAAAAGCCAAAATACAAAAATATAAAATTAAAAATTAAATAAAAAATATATAAAATTAAAAACCCACAAAAAACATAGATAGACACTTGATTACACACACATTTTGAGCAATTTTACCCCGATCTACCTGTCTGCTCCCTGTGTTCGACCTCTACACATACTTGCACCTATACACATCTTGTTGTAGAGTTATAATAAATTTTAACTCCGCACATTTACTTTCACTGCTTGATTTAATTGTTGTGGGTTAATTGTTGTTTTAATCTGGATTTCGCGTGGTCGATTCAGCGAATGAGTTCCCGCCTTGTGTGGAACTTAAGATCACTGATTTTCTGGGTTAAACAACGAGCTCAAGTGTAATATTAAAAAAACACTTCTCATCTCATGGGTTTAGTCTTATAAGTTTTAGACCAACGACATGTGACAAGCGGTGTTGGTGTAAGCTTGAGTGAGTTGAATTGGATATAATGAGCAAAGTTTAGGACTTTGACAAGCATGGTTTTCTGGAGCTAATATACTCTATTTCATGAATTTTAAGGTATTAGGGATGGATAAGTATTAGTTAATGAAGCAATGGACTAGCTATCATGACACAAAGCCGATTTGCTAAACCTATTAGAATGGGCATTTTACAAGTATTAGATTACCTTTTGAAAAGGACAATCCAAGATATGATTCCTTGCCCATGCAAGAAGTGTTTGAACACGAAAGTGAGAGATAGATCAACCTTTTTCGAGCATGCAATTTTGAATGGATAGTGGAATTTTTACATCAATTGGTTCATTCACGATGAGGAATGTAGATTTATAGTCTAAAGGGGGCACCTAACCGAATCAACCAGTATTCAAGGAGGATGTTAGTTCGTGATTTAGACCTTGTTGAACTCATTGAGGATAATGATCAATTTTTCACATTTTTGATTGATGTGGAGGAGCACTTCATACCAGAGAAAAAGATACCAAGGCTGAAGTTTTTATTCGAATTATTCAAGACAAAGGCAAGACACAGAGTGGTAAAAATTTGTATGGATGACATTCTTGATTTGTTACATCAGTAGTTGGAAGAAAAGAATGGTTTCCTGAATGATTGGAAGGATGCGAAGAAAGAGTTTCGGAAGTTATGACTCAATTTTGAGAAGAATGATGCATGTTCAAACGACTGCATTCGTTTTCGGAATACTTATAAGAACTTGGATACTCGCATGCAATGTGGAGCATCTAGATACTGATGTGAAAATGTTGGTCTCTCTTGCGTGAATCAAAATCAACTAAGGTATTACATTACTTCTCTCTCATTCTCAGGTTGTAAAGATCGTTCATGTCGAACAGAACAACCAAAATGGATGAGTTGGCATGATAGAAATCAATCTACAAACATACTTATGCGTCATTCCCTAGACTTTGCTAAGTGGAAATCGTTCGATTCTATGTTTCCCTCTTTCTTAGAGGACATCAGAAATGTTCGATTGGGTCTTAATGGTGATGGTTTCAATCCTTTCAAGAATATGTTCCCATCATTCTCTATTTGTCCAATGGTTGTTAAAACTTATTACCTACCCTTATGGTTGTGCATGAACTCAAACTTCATGATGCTGACTATTGATTCCTGGAACAAAAGCGCCTATAAATGTGATCGACGTATACTTGCAACCACTTATCGATGAGCTAAAGCTATTTTGACATAATGATGTGGAGACTTTTTATACACATGCGAAGCAATCTTTTCAAATGCATAGTGCGCTATTGTGGACAATCAACGACTTTCCTGCATATTGCAACCTTTTCGGTTGGAGTACTAAGGAAAAATATGCATGTCCTGTATGTATGGAACAAACTCACCATCTTCGCCTATGCGAAAGTAAGAATATGTGCTACTTGAGTCATTGTTAATTTCTTCTTGTATAACATCGATGGTGAAATGATTTGCATAAGAATGAGTTCGATGGGAAATCATGCCTTTCCTCAGATAGATTTTCAGGAAGAATTTTGAAAACATATACTACGAGACAATCATGGCATGGATGATGAATCTCGAATTCATCACTCTAAATCTCATTTATTAAGCTCAAATCCCTTAAAATCAACATCATTTCGGCATCTATTCTGCATAATTAGCGTTCATGCATGTTTTCATAAGAATGGCATTTTAGCACACAATTCTGCATAAAATAAGAAGCCAAAAATCCCAGCCAAATTGACCTGTAAATAGCCTAACTTCCCAAGTTTTTAACTCATTCATACCAAACCCGAATAAACCAGAACCACTTCCACTGTGTACATCTCACTAACAATAATAAAGGAAAAATACAAAAAAATAACTAACCCAAATAAGTGGACCAAAAACCCAAACCCTAGTTTCAGGATTTCCAGACTAAAAACCTCTTATCTTCCTCATCCAGTGTCCGATTTAATTCTACTTACTTTTGAACTAATGTACATTCAAATACCTTCAAAACAAGACCAAGTTCAAGTGAATCGAAGCTCATATGTGAAAGTTGGGTTTTGGGCCTCTTTTGTATATTGTGTATTTTAGCGGTTGTTGACCTATTTATTTTATGTACATATTTTATCAATTATTAAAAATCCAAAAAAAATAGATTAATATATAATTATTTATCTCTGATTTTACCATATTTTTTCGGATTTTGATCTATTTTAAAAATGACAAAAAATTATAAAACCCAAAAATCAAGGTATTCTATGTACATGGGATACCCCAAAATGCCACTTTGTGAAAATGATCGATTTTGGTTTTGATGTCTTCATAAAAGTTGTAGATCTCATCGAGACGAGCAATTTTTTGTGAAGAAACTTTTTTTATCTGAGGTCATTTACTATTTTTTATCGATTTTACAAAGTCTTTTATTTTCGAATTTTGTGGTGCTGACACGTGGCAACACCTGGTGCCGCCATGTATCAGCCATTTTCCGCCTTTTTAAAACGTTTTTATAAAAGTAAAATAAAATAAAATAAAATAGACGCACGTACGTCGCACGTGCCTCCAAGGCACGTGCTCCGCACGTGCGCCCCCCTCCTTGCGCCCCCACTCGCCACACGTCGCTCATCTGGCCGCCCGATCTCGGCCGATTGGACGGCCAGGGGTCATCTTCCTCCCAAGCCCCTTTCCCCTTCGGGCGGCCGCCAATCACCCGAATCCCTACAATCTCGCCGCGCCGCCCCTTCATATCTCAGATCAACCTCGTCGAATCTCCTCCGATCATCGCACCAAATCCAATCAGATCTTCATCTGGCCCCCACCTTCCAAATCAAGCGGCGCCACCTCCTTCGTTATCTCCTTCGATCGCCTCCGCCGCATATTTTCCCCCCTCAAATCTCGGCCACCTCCCGATCGATCTTCGATCAAATCAAAATGAAATCAACCTTCCATCTCCGACGTGCTTGACCTTCACCTATTTAAGACCTCGCTGTACCCCCAATTTCATCATCCGTCATTCTCCCTTATGGTGGTGACAGCCCAACCTTGACATGATAAGAGGCCTCCTCGTCCTCATCGCAGTGCCGTCTCCGAAGCCGCTGCTCAGCTCCGGCCAATCCCAATGCCGTTGAGCCCTATTCTTCTCCCAGGTATACTCTCTCTCTCTCTCTCCGGTTACTCCGCCTTGGCCCTCGACGACCACTAACTCCGGCCATCATCTTCACCGACTACACCTCCGCCAACGACGTCGACTTCGCCAGGAACCACCGCAAGCTTCCTCCGCGTCATCAGTTGCGGCCCAGCACTGCCACGCCATCCGCATCTCCATCTTCATTAATGACCCACGGCCGTTTGTCGGCCATCGACTATCTACTCCAGTCGACCTGCTCTGCCTTCGACCCACGCCACAGCTCCGCCTTGGCCAGACCTCCCCCTCACCACTATCGAAGCCAAGGATGACTTCGACACCGACCGTCCACCAGAGCTACCTCTGCGAAGCCGTCATCGGAACGACGCTCCACCACGCCCATGCCACCAGCCACTGGGCACACAACCCGAGGCCCCATCACGCGCGAGGCGCGTGCGTGGGGAACATCAACGCTACGTTACGCCCAGGTCACGTGCGGCACCAGCCACTGGGCACACAACCCGAGGCCCCATCACGCGCGAGGCGCGTGCGTGGGGAACATCAACGCTACGTTACGCCCAGGTCACGTGCTCCGCACGTGACCGAGGGTGAAATTGCAAGGACCACCCCCAGAGATCTTGATATTAGCCGCTTAGTCCATCTACCCAGGGGTCACGCGCTACTAGGAATTTTGCAACTCCACCCCCACAAACACTGGTAATTTCACATAGGTCCCCCACTGTAGTTGTCTTTATTTATTTTATTTATTATAATTGCAGTTATACCCTTGTGTTCTTCCTCTGTTTCAAACCTCTTCATTACATTATTTTATTAATCCAAAAATAGCATGATGTTTGTTAATCAATTCTCTACATTTTGACATATTGTAAACATTTTTGTGATTGATGGTTAATTAATAATTAACTATTCTGTGGAAAATTGCATATTTTGCCCATTTCGTGTTAAAAAATTCATAGTTGATTAACCGTTGCTCTAAAAATCCCCGAAAAATCACATATTGTAGAGATAATTGTGCTTGACATTTTACCCAAAAAGAATTGCATTTGCATTCATAGTTTGCCATGTAAAAATCATTTTGCATATTTCAGTGTTTGATTTTTAATAGGTATTAATTCTCACATTTTTGAGGTTTAGGATTTTTCTTAGATCAATCACCTAGTGATAGATCTTAGATACTTTTATTCCTTGAAAATAATTAGGTTTAATATTTATTAAAATTAAATATTGAAATTCATTTTGTTTACATTTAAAAATTCATATTGCATCCAAAAATTCCAAAAAAATTACAGTGCATTCATTTCATCATATTTTGCATCGTGGCCAAATTTCACATTTTTTCAGACAACGTTTGATCAAAATTTACATTTTAGTCCCTAAAATAGGCCGAATTTGCATTTTGCACAATTTATTGCATTGAAAATTCCAAAAAAAGACCGTCTCGAAAACTGTGCACGAATTTTGATAGACATAATTCTAGGTTGTTCCTTTGGCTCCTTGTGATCGACCTTGGGACTTGCCTAAGTAAAACAAACATATAACCGCATTAATCAAATTGACGAATATTTTCTGTGGTTATTTTCTTGACCGTTTCCGATTGCCGCCTACAACGCACGACAAATAAAAATAACTTCTTAAACTCGACAATTCCGGACTCGTCAAATGGCGTCGTTGTCGGGGAGGCAAATGGCTTAGATTTTTGTCTTGAAAAATTTCGTTCGGTTTTCCGCATTCGGGTAGTCTGACCCCCGAATTTTTCATTGTAAATTCCATCTATTTTCAGCATTTATTTTTTCTTGTTTAGTTTATCATTTTTTGAGTCACTCTCTTACATTATCTCTCTTATTTTTCTTGTGAGGTACACGACATACGTGGAGCGGTTTTTCAAGAAACCGAGGCATCTTCACCGACCTCCTAAAATCCGCAATTAATTTAAGATCGAGTCGAGTCATGAGAGAGTTTAGAGTCTAGGTTTTTAATTCCTGCAATTTTTAAATTTTTGTAATTAATTACTTATTTACAGTGCTGTCCGTTTGGACTCTCACGTATGTAACAAGACCTCGAACTTTATTCTGTGGTGTGTCGTGGCCTGTTTCACTCTCTAGTGAGGGTGGGGCCCGACTTGAGTGGCGATTAGGACATACCTACACATACGGCTCTCAGATCATTTTAAATTTCTTGATTGTGCTCGTAGGATTTAAGCCACACTTCACATTAACTGAGACGTACATAGATCGTTCAATTTAGCCAAAATTTAACTCAATTATATCCCACTGATAGAACTTTCTGCTTAGGTGCGGTTTTCATCGGTTTGCATTCATTTAGAATAAATTTTCAATTCTATAATGCATCCCACATGGAGATTGCGAGGATTCACTGTAAGTCTTCTAACTGAGCATACATCATTGTTTTCGCGTGCATCGGCTTTTCCCGAACTTCTCCCTCTTGTTTTATCATATAATTTTTAAAGGAAATTGGGACTGGACGATAGACATGTATTATTCTGCTTACTTAATTCTTCAGTGATCACCTAATTAAAAGTTGGACTGCTAAATATAGCCGATCTTAAGAACCCATAAAATCAAGAATTCTTGCGGGAGAGCAACCCCGACATTGTTTGATTTTATCTTGCAGCGAGGAGAGAAACACACACTAGGATAGAGCCAAAGCCAGGATTTTCATACTGACTACTGATTCTACCAAAAGTGATTAGCTACTTCTCAGTGAGGATCTACAGGTAGCCGGTAAGCGGTCCAGATTTTCTTATCAGAGTGGGTGGTTTAGAGGACACTGTGTAAGGCTCCGTCCTCAAGAAAAGGGTAGCCGTTCTACGGTCCTTACTTCCATACTGGCTGAAAGTAGGTGCAACTAGTCGTAAGAATTCGGGATAGTCGGTCGGGAAATACAGACACCTAACAGCTCGTTTAAACAGCTTACAAGATTTGACTTCTCACCAATTAAAATTCGACAAGATAACTGGCCGAACTCTTACGGCCTTCACTGAGTGAGTTGGTGAAACAAAACTTTGTATTGTGTTTGATTTGTGCGTAAAACTTAGTTGATCATCGAATACCGCACACTTGTGCCTAGATCATAAACCGTACACCTCTTGTTAATCTCTTGAATTCGAGAATGGAAGATTGTGGTAATTTCTATTCGGACTCCGCAAACCCTTTTCTGACAGCCACAAATTTTCCAGTCTCAAATATTCTTAGGCACTCTTACTCAGAACCACCTTGGGTTCAGGGACACCTTCCCCTTGAATTCTCCTCTTATAATCCTTTCCAAACTATTGACTCTGATTTTTCACAATCTGAAGGTGAAAAGAAGCACTCACAAAAGATGCCTCCAAAGAAGAGCAATCATGAAGATGAACTCAATGAAGATCCAATGCAAATGGTTCTCGCAAGACTAGCCGCGTCTGAGCATCAACAAAATTTAACGAGGGAACAACTAGAACGGTTGAATGTAGAGGAAGAACCACCAATGGAAGCCGCATACAATCCCGGGCAATATAGAGTTAGATATTACTTGCAGCCACCTCAACCAGAGGTTCACCATGAACTGAAGCCACACTTCCTGAGTCAATTACCACAATTTCATGGTAATGCAAATGAAGAACCATATGATTTTTTGCATGATTTGGAGCTGGTATGTTCTAATCAGAGGCACCCACAAGTCAGCCAGGACTATATTCGTCTCACTGCACTACCTTTCGCCTTGAAAGGGAAGGAAGATTACTGGGTGAAAAACTTAGGAGTAACGGTGACCACTTATGATAGGTTCAAAAACCTATTCCTAAAGAAATTCTACCCTTTGAGTCGAACCAATCAAATGAGGACCTGCATCACTAGTTTCTCTCAGATGCCAAAAGAACCACTTTATGATGCATGGGATAGATTCAAAGATCTACTGCAGAAATGTCCCTGCCATGACCTAGATAACAACATCCTGGTTCAGTCACTCTATTCTGGCCTTAACTACAGGACTCAGGGTTTAGTCAACGATGCCTGTGGAGGCAATTACACATCCCGAGGAGCTGAGACCGTCTGGAAAATACTGGAGCAGATGGCGGAGACAAGCCGTTCACAAATCGCCAGCAAAGCCTACACTGATTCCCTGAACACCTTTCAAGCCAAAAGAGGGAAACAAACTATCACAGAAATAGCAGAGGATTTCATCCTCAACATGAACATCATCACAGAGAAATTAACAGTTGTGGAACAAATTCATAAGAGGGTGAACGACATCGACAACCGGATCTCCCAATTTCCAAAGCAAATGGAGGAGCTAACTGAGAAGGTATCCAAGATAGGGATATCCACTACTCCTACATCCCCGATCTATCATGTGCATCATGTCCAGGAGCAGCCAAGATCAAGACAACAACAACCATGGGCTCAGGACCAATCCTATTCCCAACTTTCCCAGCAATCACCTCTACCAACTGAAACTGTTGAAGAAGCCCCATCACTAACATTCGAAGTAAATGGCATTTGGTACACACAGGACACTACCCGACAGGGTAATATGGGGGACCGTCAGCCTTATCAACGTCCACCCACTTTCCATAATGCCTCATTTCCACCTGCTCCGCAGCACACTCAGAATACTGCATCATATTAGCATCCGAAGCAACAGTCATACAACCGCCAGAACCAGCCTCAACAATACCGTTAGCAATATCAAGCTCCAAAACAACCAGCACAATCATATAACCATCCAGAAGAACCGATAGATATCTAGAGACAGATGCTTGAAGAAATTCGCAACTTCCGAAATGAACTGCACGATCTCCGGGTTGATGTTAATCGCTTGTCCTGTTGGAAGGCTGAACAGACAGCCCCAGCCACAACTATTCCCGCCCAAGTTCAAGCTAACCCCAATAGCTTGAACAAATCTCAATCGTCTCAATACAATAGTCAGGTATACTATTCAGACTTCTCCACATCTGAACATGAGATCTTTTCATTTGACAATATCAATGCCATGTCACTCAGGAGCGGAAGGACCATGGTCGTACCTGACCGGGTACGGGAATCGGATCAGGAAGACTCGGAGGATAAACCGGAGGATGCTTCTGAGGATGAAGAAGAAGGATGCTCGAAGATTTCACCACGAGATAAAGGAAAGGCATCTATGGAGACCGCAGAGGACCTTGAACCTCTAGTTGCTGCAAAAATACCTTTGTCACCATTTCAGCAACACATTTATTATGATTGTAATAAGAACTCCAAATCTAATAAAGATGCTCTTATTTATGATTCTGGCTCTCTTTCTCCTATCTCAAATGCTTCCATTCCTTTCCCCCATGCTCTTAAGAAAGGAAAACAAAAGAAAAATATTCAAAATGACCCAGTAATGGAAAAGTTCTGCCAACAGAATATCACAGTCAAAGTACCCTTTGATCATTATGTGGCTAGTAGTCCAGCATTTCCGAAATACCTGAAAATGAAATGTACTCCCACCAGGACTCATACAAAGAAAACAAATCAGTTTGTGGAGACTCATGTCCTGATGGTGGCCACTACCAAATGCGTCAGAAATCAGCATTTACCAAGGAAGAAAAGGGATCTGGGTGCTCATTATGTGGAAAGTCGCATTGGCGGCATTGCATTCGCACGCACACTTCTAGACAATGATTCTTCCATCAATCTTCTTCCCTTAGCCTTATATTACAGATTGGCGTTAGGTCCTCTCTAGAAATCATTATCTTTACTGCAATTCGCTGACAAATCCACTAAAAGACCTAAGGGAGAAGTGAAAAATGTTATCATTATGGTCGAGGGTACGGAATACAAAGTGGACTTCATTGTCCTTGATATGGAGATCCCAAACCATTGGAAGGAATCACAAATCATTCTTGGAAGACCATTCTTAAGAACCGTCAAGGCTGTATTTGATTACGGCACCAGAATGATGAAATTTCGCTCCCTAGATGGAGAAGTGGATCTAGAGATGAAACAAACAAAGTGGCAAAGACCAGATTCTGAATCCACCACTGAAGATGCCGAAACATCTGAGTGTAATCTCATCAGCACTACTAGACCATGGGACCAACTATCAGACCTTCAGATTGCTAACACCACAGTAGAAGAAGAAACAATGCACCAGTCAGTATGTGAGGTATTGTCAGACAAATCTAAACACCCGAATATTTATAATCTTGATGACATAGAAATCCTTTCGGATTTGTCAATCCCATCTTCTTCGGGAAAATCAAGAAAAATTGATGATGAGTCGGACGCGGCTTTGATCGAATTACTGCACTACTTTTGCGATGCGACTCACATTCCTACAGGATTAGTGGCTAGCATATTACAGAATGATTCACCGCCAACCGACACTGAGCCAGATGCAAAGATCATTCAGCCAGATTTAATTGATGATTCAGATTTGCCAGAGCTGAAACCACTACCTCCCACACTAAAGTATGCATTCCTTAATGGACCCAAAGAAAAATTCCCTGTGATCATTAGCATCATTAACCATGGACCAAGAATCTAGATTACTCGAAGTCCTTGAGCGAAATTGAAAATCCATCGGTTGGACTGTGTCGGATCTCATAGGAATCAACCCCGCTCTCTGCTCGCACCAAATTTATGTTGTGGAGAACGCAAGACCTTCCCGTGAATTTTAGAGAAGATTAAACCCCAATCTTCGAGAAGTAGTTAAGAAAGAGATAGAGAAATGGTGCAAAGCAAGTTTTATATACCCTATTTCTGACTCCAAATGGGTGGCCCCCCTTCATGTCGTCCCGACGAAGTCGGGAATCCAGATGGTCACCAACGAGGAGGGGTAGAGATCGCGACCTGAGTTCCCACGTCGTGGCACGTTTGTGTCGATTAATGGCGCCTGAATGCTGCGACCAAGAAAGATTACTTTCCACTGCCATTTATTGATCAAATCTTGGAGAGACTTGTAGGGAAAGCATTCTTCTGTTTTCATGATGGGTACTCTGGCTACAATCAAGTAGCTATCGCTCCCGAGGATCAGGAAAAGACCATATTTACATGTCCCTTCGGTACCTACACATTCAAGCGCATGCCATTCGGGCTTTGTAATGCCTCAGGCACATTTCAGCAGTGCATGATTGACGTATTTGCCGAGATGGTGGGTGATTTCCTGGAAGTATTCATGGATGACTTCTCGATTCATGGTGATTCATTTGGTACATGTTTAGCGCACTTGGACCGAGTCCTTAAGAGATGCAGGGAAGTTAATTTGGTACTCTCCTGGGAGAAGAGTCACTTCATGGTGACTGAGGGTATCGTGTTGGGGCACATCATCTCCAAAAAGGGAATGGAGGTCGACCCTGCCAAGGTGGATGTGATCAAGAAACTTGAGCCACCAACCAACGTCAAGTCAGTGCGGTCTTTTCTAGGGCATGTTGGATTTTATCGAAGGTTTATCCCTGATTTTTCAAAGATCGCCCGCCCACTGACTGAGCTCTTAGGAAAAGACACCGAATTCAGTGTAAATCACAAGTGTCTAGAGGCCTTCGAGCTCCTGAAAAAGAAAATATGTGATCCACCGATAGTCCTCAAGCTCCAGGCGAGTCCGGTGGTGACATCCCGGCCTCGCCACCCTCGCGGCGAGATCCGAGGGTGCTAACCTCCCCTCGTTGCAGATGAGATACTCTGACAACTCACTGCCTCCGCTACGACTCCGTTCGTCGAGCCAACGCTACCTTCGACACCAGCATCTCCATCTCTGCAACGACCATCTTCTTCGGCCATGACTCCACGACTTCACCTCCATCGACAATCATCTCCATCGCATCGACGACAACATTTCTTCTCCAGTTATCAACTCCGCCTCTCCATCGACTTCAATGCTTGAGCTTCTCCGACCGCCTTCTTCGACTACCACCATACTCCGCCAACACCTCCTCAACATCGACGAGCCAAATGACTTCGCATGACGCTGCCATCTTCTCCTACCTCCGTCTCCAATGCCGAGGACCACCGTACGCCAGAAGCCCCTGCTTGATCGCCGTTTCTCCTCCGCAGTCGGCTGCGCCCATCCACCCCTCTGCCGTGGCCAGCCGTGCCTCGCCGTCGACCAGGCGTTAACCCCGAGGCTCCCCACGCACGTGCGAGGCACGTGCGCCAGTGGAGAACTAACCAGTGACCCGCTGGGTATATTGCATTCATGCCCTTGGGGATCCGTCTATTCACGCATAAAGCCACCGCCAACTAGGTCACGTGATCTGCACGTGACCTGTGGGAATTTTGTTATTGCGCCCTCCACCTTCTCGGTAATTATTATCAAGTCCCCCTTGCATTTTATGTTTTATTTATTTATTTTACTTATTGCAGTGATATCCCTGTATTCCCTCTTAGTTTTAGAACTCTTCTTTACCTTATTTTATTAATAAAAAATAGCATGATGTTTGTTGATTAATTCTCTACATTTTGACATATTGTGGACATTTTTGTGAGTAGTGGTTAATTAATAATCAATTATTTGGTGGAAATTTACATATTTTTCCCAATTTGTGCTCTTAAATTTGCTTAATTAACCGTTGGTCAAAAAATCCCCAAAAAATCACATATTGTAGAGTTAATTATTCTTAACATTATGCGAAAAAAATTTGCATTTGCATGCATAATTTGTCCTGTAAAAATCATTTTGTATATTTCATTATTTGATTTTTTATTAGGTATTAAACCCCACATTTTCGATGTTTAGGACTTTTCTGAGATCCATCACTAGTGATAGATCTTAGATAATTTTATCCCCTGAAAATAAGTAGGTATAATATTTATTATAATTAAATATTGAAAATCATTCTGTTTACATTTGAAAATTCATAAAAAAAATTATTTTGCATCCAAAAATTCCAAAAATATTATAGTGCATTCATTTCATCATATTTTGCATTGTGGCCAAGTTTTATATTTTTCGGACATCATTTGATTGAAATTTATATTTTAGTCCCTAAAATAGGCCGAAATTGCATCTTGCATTCCTTATTTGCATTAAAAATTCCAAAAAAAGACCGCCTCAAAAACCACGCACAAACTTTGATAGACAATAACTCCAGGTTGTTCCTTTGCCTCCTTATGATCGACCTTGGGACTTGTCCAAGTAAAATAAACATAAAACCACATTAATCAAATTGATGAATATTTTGTGTGGTTATTTTCTTGACCGTTTCCGATTGCCGCCTACAACAAACGACAAATCATTTTATGCACGAAAAATAAAAACATCTCTTAAAAGCAGCATTTCGGACTTGTCAATGAACTGATGGACAAGTTGTTATTGATGAAAGATATTAGGCCTGGTAAGACATTTAAGAAATATTTGAAAGATTTGGAAAGTGTTAGATTCAAGAAAGAGAGCATATTCTTCATGGAGTACCATACTAGAAAGAGTTAGACATGCACCATAATCTGCATGTAACGCACATCAAGAAGAATGTAATGGACAATGTTATGGATATATTTAATCTCACCAATTCCGTAAAGTACACAAATAAATCATGAAAGACATACAACAACTTCGAATTCATCAATACTTGCATTTATTATCTAAGGAGAGCAGTGGTTTTGACGTGGCAGATGGCCTTTACCATCTCGATTCGAGCAAGCGAACATGTTTTCTATCCTTTTTAAAGGATATTATTGTCCGAGATGGATTTTTTTAAACATTTCAAGAGGTGTGAATGACATCTAGAAGAAAATCAGTGGGCTAAAAAGTCATGTCAGTCATGCTTATATTCAAGAATTCATTCCTCTCGTAGGCATGGTCTTTTGCCTCAATTAGTCGTTGAGCTAATTATCGAGTTAGGACAAAAAGATTGTTGAGACACTTAGTAAGATGGAACGGTTGTTTCCACGAACCTTTTATGTCATGGTGTATTTGATAATTCATTTGATTGATGAAGCAATGTTAGGAGTTCGGTGCAGTTCTGTTGGATGTACCCAATAGAGAGATTCTTTAAAACTTAAGGACTATGTGTTTAATCATTCTTAACCCAAGGGATCAATTGCTGAGGGATATCTGATTGAGAAATGCATCACTTTGTCTGATGTACATAGACAATGAGGAGCAGTGTTTCAAATACATGGAAAGAAATGATGTGCCTTTTAATAATTTCGATGACGATGGTTTCTCAATATTCAAGATCCAAGGTCAAGCAATTAAGAAAACTGTTCTCCAATCAATGTCGGATGTTGAAAGACAGTTGGCACAATTACATGTGCTGAAACAAGTGTCTGAAATCGATCCATTGTACCATGATTGGAAATGTGATGAATCTCCATTTCAAGCGTAACTTGTTCTTCCCTATTCTTCGTGATTGCCTCAGAGCCATAGGATCAAACTCACATCCTAGATCTAATAGGGGTCGTCCAATTCAAGCGAAGCGATATGCCACCTCAGTCTCCCAATTTAAATGAAGACCATGTGGCACACCTTTAACCGTTGATCCAGTCAGCCATGTGCACCTCACGCGAGCCCTGTGTATATTGCACTAAATACCTCATAGTCTTTTGTACTTTATTATTAGTATTGTAATTTTTTTGTAGTGTAAAATAAAAAACAAATTGCAAGTAGACCCCCAATATTTACTATAATTGTAATTTAGTCCTTTCGCCTCATGCGTTGCACAATGTGAGGTGCTGTAATATTTGCATACACGCTCCTATAGTTTTTGGATGTGTTATTAAATGCATGCATATTTTAATTTGATTGCACTTTGGTCCCTCTAACTATAACATTTTATTTCTTGTATTTTATCCATTTTAGATATTTTTATTGTGTGAAAAATGTAAGGAAAATTCAGATAAGTGCATGATACCTTGCTTGCTCACGCGTAATTTTGTTGAGGCATTTAAATTTGTTTTCTAATTTTTAAAATTTAAAACACACATTTTATTCTCTATTTAGAATTAAAAACCCTTAAAAGTTATAAAATCTTTA